>CM042811.1:11050000-12250000 GCA_009982885.2 Hyles vespertilio
TCTTTCGTATCTTATATCCTGCTAATAAATCTGCAAACTTGGCGAGTGTTCTTATAGTAACACATAAAAAGACTTTACTCAGAAGTTGAGACAAACGATTTAGATAATGTGTTTATGTGATATATTTTCTCGTCACGCTCGTCCTTTGTTATATACGATCTATTTTACGCATTATTGCACAGCAAACAACCAATATCCAATGTAATTTGACGCTCCGAGGGTAAAATAAATAATGAAAACATAAGGAAATTGGCTGGCTTGAATTAAATCCTATTGTCGTTCCGAAAACGACTGTAGGCACTAAAATGGAACTGAATACAATCTTCGAGCACACATTTTATTAGTGAGCTTCACGTTTTACGAGCGGGCTGCAAACCTAAATAAAAAGAGGATTCTTCATATGGGAGTCCTTTTGTCATTTTTTTACGGTTGGCTGTCAAAAGGTTTATGGTTCTGTCTTTAGGCAGCTCGTGTTATGTCTTAATACCTGCAAATGCTGAAACAAGCACCTCTTATTTAAGAATGTATTTATTCCATCGGTGAGAATAAAATATGATTTGAGCCCGCTTATGCCGATTTAATAAAAGCCGAACATGATGTTGGTGTGTCGCGCTTCAGGTTCAGACTGTGTAGGAATATTCGGTTTTGATTTTGAGCAGGCTTAATTGTCTTGAGCGGCGAGATATGAAAATCTATGTTTCTTGAACGAAACACTATTTACCATGAGGTGCTTTTTGTTTTTTAATATTTTATGCCGGTATTAAATTTCCCCTACAATCAATAGTTGATTTAGTTTTTCTCTGGCGTAGTACTGAATAATCGTCATCATTATCATCATCAGTCCGTTGCAATCCACTCCTGGACATAGGCCTCTCCCAAGATACAGCACAGAGCCCGGTCTGTAGCTTTACGCATCCAGTTCTTGCCGGCCTTCTTCTGCAAGTCATCCCGCCATCTGGCCAGAGGCTGTCCCACGCTACGTTTGCCAAGACGCGGTCTCCACTCCAGAACACGTTTACTCCAGCGGTTATCCGTTCTGCGACATATGTGGCCAGCCCATTGCCACTTCAACCTACTAACTTTCAGAGCTATGTCGGTTACCTTGGTTCTCTGACGGATCACTTCGTTTCGAATTTTGTCCTTCAGAGAGACTCCGAGCATAGCTCTTTCCATCGCACGTTGAGCGACCTTTAACTTGTTGATTAGCCCCACTGTCAGTGTCCACGTCTCGGCTCCGTACGTCATTATACTGTACTGTATAATAATGGTGGAGAATAATGGTGTGCAGGGTTCCTTACGGAGTTTTCCTACACTATTGTAACTACACTTGTTTGAAATTGTGTCAATATAATTGCATGTTATGTTCTGCGCGTTTTATTACTTTCATAGATGCATCAATTAAATTTTACAGACAGTCTTTGTAGACAAGCGGTTGATTTTACTTCACAAGAATCGCCTTATTCGAGACAATTTCCTTTCAGCTCTAGAAAATAAAATAGAAGTCGACTTCGCCAACACAAGTATTGATCACACTGACGTACATTTAAAAACTTTTCTAAGAAAACGTTCAAAAGTAGCGCAACTTCTTTGAACGAAGTCACACAAAGAGCTCGTAAGTATCGGCGAGTATAAGTTTTCATTAAACTTCCATACCTCGGCCGGAGTGGACGGCAAACAAATTCAATGACCACAAAAAAGTTATGCGAATAACTTCATCACCCCTCTTTGCCCGGAAGGAAAGTTGAGAAGCGTAAAATATTGCTCGGATAACATCATAAAAGAAAATGACATTTTTTAGTGGTCATATAATTTAAAATATATTGTGGAGCGAGAACGCTTTTATAACTATACAAGGTCGTGTCATTGAGTAAGAGGTTCATAAGTGTTTTTTTATGATTTTCGCCTGCCACCTATTGGCCTAGTGGTTAGTGGGAGGTCTTGCGTTCCATCACATCAACTTTCGTCTTTTTCACAGAAGGCGTAGGCAGAGGTGCAGAGGTGCCAATACACCCACGTTACGCCTTGGTATTCCATTAAGCGATGTTATAGGGGGCGAACCTATCGTCATATCGGGCACAAATTCCTGAATCTGGGCTGATAATGAATAGAAAAATCAATATCGCTTTGTTCTACCGGGGATTCGAACTTGAGGCCTCAGCTTTGTAATCATATCGTAGTACAACTGCGCCACCGAGGCAGCCGGTTCCTTGGTATATTAATTATGACAGTTTTTCTATACTGTTTTTCTATGAAATATGATTAGTTCATTCATTATGATTGCAGGCATTTTTAAAATTATTTTAGTCTTTTACAGTAATATTTACAAAAAGAGAAAATATGATATCTATAAAAAGGAAAAATTATATCAGCTTCATTTCTATAGCTTCATTAAATATCCTTTTAGGCTTATAATGAGATAATGTTATTAGGTGGGTGATCGTTCTATTGAGTAAGACTCAGTAGCTTATTAGGATAATACCCCATGAAGCCATAGAAAACAAAGATTTACGCATTAGTAGAATACTTATTGTGTCCTATACATTTAATGTTCATAGACAGAGGATCATCAGATTAAAATAGATCACGCTTGTAACCCTAAAGGGGTAGGTAGAGACGCCACTGATGACACTTATAGACTGGGGAGTTTATTTATGTCCCAAGTTATGATAGAGAGAATCTATTGGCATGATATCTGTATCTTCTATATCAGCCCATATACGTCCCACTGCAGGGCACGGGCCTACTCTACAATCGAGAATACGATTGAGAGTGCTTAGGCCACATAGTTCACCACGCTGGCCTAGTGCGGGTTGGCGGACTTACATACCACAGAAATTTGTATAAATCGCTATGGTATGCAGGTTTCCTCACGATGTTTTCCTTCACCGTTTTTTTAGTGCGTGGTGATTGATTATCAATACACACATGACTCCGAAAAGTCAGAGGTGTGCCCTGGGATTCAAACCCGCGACCACCGTGAACATGAAGGCAGCCGCGTCTAGTCCGTTAACCAACAGGCCACAACGCACTTCATGATTGATTCATTGATGATTCATTGGCATGATATGCCATGTAGAAATTCCCAGTTTCGAGCAATTTTTAATCAACTTGACAGCCTCAGTTGCGCAATTGGTTAGATGCCAGCTGTGAAATGAGAAGCAGCGGGTTCGATCCTTACACCGAATCAAATATTTGTGGAAACTACAGGTATTTGTTTCGGGTATAGATGTTTGTGAGACCGAAAAGTCTCTCGTAGCTCCTGATACTCACGACACAAGACTTAATATTAGTATGGGGCCTGGACTATGTATGTGACTGTTGGGTGTATTTTTAACTAGTTCACCTGACAGAGCCCTGACCACGGTACACAAAAGAAGATAACCTCGTATTCAACAAAACAAGACCTACAATGCATACCTATACATGACAATTAATCTAGCTATCTGTATACATGATCTGTTGTGTCAATAACAACAGTAAGCAGAGGGTAAAATCCCATGCGGACGTGATTCGAGCGCGCAAGCCGGCATGAACGGATCGCGGCAAATGCTCGCCGCTTCGGGCTTTGAACAGATTTCTCGTCGCCTATACCACTCGCAATTATAAAAATATTGCTATTGACTATGGTGTAAATATTGTGAGTTATTTTGCAATGTGGTTAGATGTAATGTTTGGGATTTCAATTATTTAAAGTCATCCAGAGTAAAAACCCTTTGCCAAACTACGGTACGGTTACGGTAAGGTACGGTTGAATATTCTATTTGAACTGCACAATGCACTGCGGTTGCTTTGTGCTGACCGTTTATAAAATAAAATTATATAAATTAATTAAGATGTGTAAAATCTTGACTTAAAAAAGGCCTATGCCCAGCAGTGGATGCGGTTGGGCTGACGATGATGATGATAATGATAATTATTATGGTTTCTGACCTTATTTTGGCGTAATCTTTGTGAGCATGTGTCAAGAACTGGAAAAGGAAGAAGTTATTGATAGGCGCTTGAAAATAGCAATACGCGTTACCATCCCACATATTTCTACTCTAAGCGGCACGTGGGTAGTTCCTTCGTCACAAGAAAGGTAAAATGTATTTTCTGAAACAGAATATAAAATATCGATGATTAACTAAAATATATCCACAAAGGGGATATTAAAATAATTGCTCTTGACAGCAAAGTAAAGATGTGTAGCGCATTTGAAGTTTATATAGGATAAATGAATATGTAAGTTCGAACCGTTTGTACGTTTGTTTATGAGACATATTATTTTACATTTCAAAGAACAAGATCGATTTACGGTTCAATTGTGGCGGTAGCAATACGCCAACTTAGATTTAGCTTATAAAATAACACGCTTATTATTTGTAATTTGAACATTATTTAAACACGCATTTCATTTTAAGATATGACTGCAGATGTTTAACCATAAAACATCTGCGAGTCGTTTTACTAAAATAAGAATTTTGTGTACCCTATTGTATAATATTAGTTAAAAAGATGCTGTTCTAAATTATTGTTTCCTAATTGTAATGGCCCGTTCATGCCGGGGCAATAAAACTGTATTATTATAGTTAAGTTCTTTAGTGGCGGCAATCCTTTGCAACAAAGGAGATGTGCTATCTTGGGCCGTTTTGTGTACGTCTAATACAAATTCTAGAAAAAAATGTGGAATTCAAATAAAATACATTTAGGTTTCTTGGACAACAGGGGGCTTTATACAAAAATGTGATTGTTTTAGTACAGAAGCAATATGTTCTTCTATAATCTGTCCTCCATGATGCCTAATTGTCATTTCGTTCAAAAATGCGCGAACCCATTATCTTTAACTTGAATATGTCTTATTTTTAAAACCCCCCTACAAATTATAATTATTGTCTATATTTCTTTTTCCATATTCGCTTTTTAAAAGACGATATATGTTGTTAAAGAAGTCACTTTTATTATTTTATTTATGTTACATGATTTTAGTTTAAGAACGAAAATGTTTAACTTGACAGCAATTGCAAAACTCTGTGTACTGTGTGTATCTGTCTACGTCTGTGGCCGTAATTCGTATTATTTTTTACTTAGATTTTTCATTATTCGCATACATTTCGCAAATGTGTATTTGCTTCTCTGTATACCTGGCTTTGTTCTATGGATTCTGATTCTCGCAGATGATATATCTTGACGTTTAAACGCAATTACTAATTCGTATTTTGGTGAGTAAACATATTATTTATTATTTTGAATGCCACATGTAAGTAATACTGTTATGTTTTTCTATGTTCATATTTCTCTTCTAACCCATAATTCTGCTTTTCAGCACATCAAAAGTGGCGCTTTGCTTGAATTGCACTTCTGCAATTGTTGTGAAATGGTTGAATTGCACTTCTGCAATCAAAAATTGAAATGGATTCTATCATTCAACAGAATCTTAGTAACTACATGGGCTGCCAATTCACTCTCGTGTAGAGTATTTCAAAACGTTTATTGCTGAAATGGCAGAACAAGAAGTAAGTATTCTATTTTCTTCATTAATTTGTGAAATGTATGTTTTATGCCAATTAATCAAGGTCAATACAAAGTATGGAGTATTACAAAAGTATTCATGTTAGAGCTGAATTGCATTGTGTCCACAGGACAAGTCTACTAGTACATAAATATGTAAGAAGTGATATTTTATATATTGTTGTTTAAATTGTTAAATGAATTACATTTTCTTTTATTTCCCTCTGGACACTCAGATGATCTTGTGTTATGTATAATGTATCTGTATCAGCCCATATACGTCCCACTGCAGGGCACGGGCCTCCTCTACAATCGACAGTACGATTGAGAGTGGTTAGGCCATATAGTCCACCACGCTGGCCTAGTGCGGGTTGGCGGACTTACATACCATAGAATTTTTTTTTAAAAATCGCTATCGTATGCAGGTTTCCTCACGATGTTTTCCTTCACCGTTTTAGTGCGTGGTGATTGACTATCAATACACACATGACTCCGAAAAGTCAGAGGTGTGCCCTGGGATTCGAACCCGCGACCACCATGAACATGTTGGCAGTCGCGTCTAGTCCGTTTACCAACAGGCCACCACGCACGCGTTATGTATAATATATTATATTATAATTATATCCATAATAACAACACTATGTCTGATGGTAAGCACAAATGCCGTCCAGGAGGAATATCTAATGGCATCAGATGACTGTCCCAAGACATTTCATACAATTATCCGGCCGGCCTGCTAAGATGCTTCTTTAAACAATAGTCCGCTATTGTTTAAAGAAGAAGACCTGGGATCATACACATGTGACTGCAAAGAGTTATTTATTCATCATAATTCTTCGATATCTTCAATATTAAATCTTTTTTATTTTGTTTTAGTTATCAGGACAAGCAATTATCTGTACAAACTGCTGGCTGCAAATAAATCAAGCTGTAGACAATGAGCAAGATTTTATTCCAACTCCGCCGTAAAAAGATTGTATCAATCTCGATTCTTTTGGACATACTTAACACCCACAAGTGCTTCATGTTGAAAGGAACATGGCTGGATACTGGACAGTGGGTTGCTGTACTCATACCATGATGATACTGTGGTATTTAGCCTTTAGGTTGGGCTACTAATAGTACAATATAGGAGCACCGGCATAGTTCCTAGATGTTTTGACTGGAGATTATTTTAGGCGAATATAAATAAAAAATATAAAGCAAGATCTGGTTGTACTTATTGTCCTTAAGTTTTGTTTGATTTTAGTTTTCTTTCATCAATTAATCCTACTTTTTCCTTATGTGTGCTCAGAAATAACCAGTTAGAATTAATGTCAAATACATTATTTGAAAAATAATATCTTAAACCTTAGGATAATATTATTTTAAGTATGCAGAAGTCTAATATACTAAAGTATATTAGACTTCTAGGGGTAGACTAAATATAATGTTTGAAATGTTAGCTTGTACAGAAATGATTGCTAGTATGTTCTTTTACTAGACATTAAGGTATAGAAATAAACATGGCTGCTATCAGATTCGATTCCATTTTTATAGCGTATTCATTTGTATGGACTATAATAACTAAGAGCTTATTAAGTGCATATGCCTAATAATAAAATGATTATTTATTCATATGCACATAGGGAACACCTCTGACTTTTCGGAGTCATGTGTGTATTGATAGTCAATCACCACGCACTAAAACGGTGAAGGAAAACATCGTGAGGAAACCTGCTTACCATAGCGATTCATAAGAATTTCTATGGTATGTAAGTCCGTCAACCTGCACTAGGCCAGCGTGGTGGACTATATGGCCTAATCACTCTCAATCGTATTCTTGATTGTAGAGTAGGCCCGTGCCCTGCAGTGGGACGTATATGGGCTGATACAGATGCTAGCAGTCGCGACAAGTGATCAGTCTGTGCCGTGCTGTATCTCATGCCTAGCAGATTTTTATTGTGGATTATTTAAATAGGTTGTTTAGCAAGTATTATGCACCGCACTTACGGCCAGATATAGGTACAGTTTCTTAATATTAAATAACTATAAACATGACGAGATTCTGACAGACTTGTTGCAATTTATTGTATAGACATTATGTTATATTATATAAGATGACCAATAAAGTATGATACTAATTCCGTTGACGTAAAAACATTTACGAGTTATATAGAGTACAGTAATTTATAGCACAGACGACTAAAATAATATTTGATTTATAGGAAAACGAATTACGACTTCATATTTCATAATGTCAAGTTTTGACATCGGTTGTCAACATGCCGTTTCAGACGCCATATTGTCCCCTTGTAGTGTTGCTGTTCTTGGCTTGGTATTTATTTTTGTATAAAGCTAATATGTAACGTATAATAGTATTTCATACAGAAATCGAATGCCAATTTCACTAAGTAAATTTGGTGTAATGTACTACAAACGGCCCAAGGCCCATACATTTCTGGCCCATCTCCTTTATGTTTTTTAGACAATAGTACACATGTTTTGTAAACCTTTCGGTTTGGACAATAGGCCAGATGTTTGGGCCGACCTTAATTTTTAGTTGAAAGGATAGACCCTATTTTATGGCTTAATATATTTTCTGGAAGATTTATCCCCACCGATCCTCATTCGGGTAGTCCTATAAAAGGGTCGGTTTATTTGAATGAATGAAGACAGTCTGCCATCTCTCGTCACGAGCACATCTCGCTCCGACTCGCATAATTATAATTTACTCTGTCTGTGAATGTATTAAGTGTTAATTTACAAAATATACAATAGTTAGTTCCTGGAAGTGAGTGCTTATTCTAATACCTACACTTATAACCACCAAAGTGGTGACCCCGAAGCAAAAGAGTGATTTGAGTGTAGTGTGTTAAAGTTTAATAGTAGTACGCGAGTTTTCCGTAGAAGAGACATTGTTTTTGAATAACACATCAGAAAAAGTGAGCAGTATAATGAACACCGGAAGCGTTAGAGAACAATCTGCTCCGGAAGTTGCGTCGTGTTCTCCATTTATACCAGAGTGCAAATCGAATGACTTAGAAGTTTGGTTCGCCATAGCAGAAGCTGCGTTTCAACTCGGAGAAATCAAATACGCAATGATAATACAGAAGATACCAACTAACATCATAGACACAATGCGTGATGTCATTTTAAGCCCGCCCGAAGACGCTCCGTATACAACGTTCAAGACGATTTTGACAAAGCGTTGTGGTACATCTGAGAGTCAGCGAACACGTCAGCTGCTGGAACGCGAGGACCTGGGAGATGATAAGCCGTCACAGTTTCTTCGACGTCTACGAAACGTAGCTGGTGAGAATATGTCGGAATCTACTGTCCGTACACTTTGGCAAGGACGATTGCCAACGGTCTTACAGCCCATCCTAGCAACTGTTAAGGACCAACCGTTGGAGAAAGCTGCGGAAGTTGCAGATGCAGCATTAGAATACTTGCCAATGCGTCCAGCTATTGCAGAGGCCGGAATTCGTCCTACTTCCACCAAACAAGAGGAATCGGTATCGGAAGACATGAAAAAGATGTACGTCAGTTTAAAGGACGAGATCGCTTTGCTACGTCGAGAAATCAACGATCCCACTTCACGTGCGCGAGTGCGAGATAGGAACAGATCACGATCTCGCTCACGTTCCAGAAGCCGCGGTCCAAGGCCACGCGATTTATGCTGGTATCACTGCGGTTTGATACGAAGGCAACAAAATGTGTTCCACCATGCAGCAAGGCTACGGGAAACGCTCCGGGCAGTCGTTAATGACGGCTAACGACTCCTGCCCTAAGAAATCACGCCGTCTATTCGTCTGTGACCGAGCCAGCAAAATCCAATTCCTCGTGGACACCGGAGCTGACATCTGCGTGTTTCCTCGTCATCGTATCCAAGGCCCGCATAAAAAGTCAAACTACGAGCTTTCTGCAGCCAACGGGACAGTGATCGCTACATATGGAATTGCTAATTTAACGTTGGACCTTGGCCTAAGACGAGATTTTACTTGGAAACCTCCAAGTAAAACATAATAGCTGATGTCTCCAAGCCAATCTTAGGTGCTGATTTTTTGGCATATTATGGACTCCTACCAGATCTACAACGTAGACGTTTGATAGACTCCTCCACCCTGCTTACCTACAAAGCGGAGATAACAGAGTGTCAGGAACTAAGTATCAAAGTCATTAATGGCTCATCACCATACCATGAGCTTCTGCAGGAGTTCCCAGATATTATTCGTCCGGATGGCGCACCCAAAACAGTAAGCCACAGCACAAGACATCACATCATTACGACTCCAGGCCCACCAGTTGCGCACAAACCCCGTCGTCTTGCTCCAGACAAGTTGGCTGCCGCTAAAAGAGAATTCGAGGCAATGTTGCGACTAGGATTGTGTCGGCCATCAAAAGTCCATGGGCTTCTCCACTACACATGGTTCCCAAGAAAGGAGATGAGTGGAGACCATGTGGAGACTATCGGGCACTCAATAGTCGGACAGAACCCGATAAATACCCAGTACGACACATCCAGGACTTTGCACAAGGACTGCACGGGAAGAACATTTTCTCCACTCTTGATTTAGTAAGAGCATTCCATCAAATACCAGTTGCAGAGGAAGACATACCGAAGACAGCCATCATTACTCCATTCGGACTCTTCGAGTTTATGTACATGACTTTTGGATTACGTAACGCAGCCCAAACCTTTCAGCGCTTCATGGACGAAGTGCTACTGGGATTGGACTTTTTTTACGTGTACATTGATGATATTTTAATTGCATCGTCATCACATGAAGAGCACCTCAAGCATTTGAAAATTGTTTTTAATCGTCTTAAGAAATATGGCGTCGTCATCAACCCCAGCAAGTGTATCTTTGGTCAGAAAGAAGTTCGTTTCCTGGGATATATGGTAACTGCAACTGGTACTCGACCATTTCCAGAGTTGTCGATATACAACGGTTTAAATTACCAGACACAGTCAAAAAGCTACGTGGATTTCTCGGTATGATTAATTTTTACCGTAGGTTCATACCAGATGCAGCCGCAACTCAAGCACCGCTTAACGACCTACTCCAGGGGAACCTTAAAGGAAATGCTCCTGTGCCCTGGACACCAGCTACTACAAAGGCTTTCGACGCGTGCAAGGAGAGTCTCGCGGAGGCTACCTTGCTTGCTCATCCTCAGCCCGACGCACAGTTAGCATTAATGTGTGATGCATCGGACTACGCCGTCGGCGCAGCGCTGCAGCAGTTTGTGGATAATCATTGGCAACCGCTGGCTTCTTCTCGAAGAAATTGAGCCCCACCGAGCAGAAATATGCAGCTTATGACCGCGAACTCCTAGCTATATATCTTGCTGTTAAACACTTCAGACTCATGATAGAAGCGAAAAAGTTCACTATTTATACTGATCATAAGCCCATTACCTTCGCATTTCGGAAGAAATCAGACCAATGCTCACCACGCCAATTTCGACACTTAGATTTCATCAGCCAGTTTTCAACGGATATTCGTCACATTGCTGGAAAAGATAACCCTGTCGCTGATGCATTGTCTCGCGTAGAAGAGCTTGAAACAACTCTAGACTTCAAGGCACTCGCTGACTCGCAGGCGGACGACGAAGAACTTCGAAAATTGCTAAAAGAAAATACGTCTTTGCAATTGAAACGTATACTGGTTCCAGGCACGGACATCCCCGTAACCTGTGACGTATCAACACAAACTGTTCGACCATTCATCACCACGCCGTTTAGGAGAATTGCATTCAACACCGTCCATCGACTTTCGCATCCCGGAATCAATGCTACGGTCAAACTTATGACCCAGCGTTATATTTGGCCGTCAATAAACTCCGATTGCAGAAAATGGGCTCGCAGCTGCATCGATTGTCAACGTGCGAAGATCTCTAGACATGTATCTGCCCCTGTTGAATCATTTGCTCCACCGACATCCAGATTTGAGCATATCCATATAGACATAATCGTAATGTCTATATCTGAAGGTTACAGGTACTGTCTCACAATGATAGATCGTTTTACTCGTTGGCCAGAAGCAATACTACTCCAAGACCAGGAAGCAACAACGGTGGCTAAAGCGTTCTACAACCATTGGATCTCACGCTTTGGCACACCATTAAGGATCACATCCGACCGTTGTAGACAGTTTGAGTCGCACTTATTCAAGCACCTCAATCAACTGGCAGGCACGACGCATTTCAAGACTACGGCTTATCATCCGGCGTCCAACGGTATGGTGGAACGTTTTCATCGTCAGCTGAAGGCGGCTATAAAATGTCATCAGGATACACGGTCGACTGAAATTCTCCCTACCGTGCTGCTGGGTATCCGAGCTGCTTGGAAGGAAGATTTAGAGGCTACTGTTGCCGAGATGGTATATGGTCAGCCACTACGGATTCGAGGAGAGTTTTTGGTGCAACAGACGACAATCACCGACAGTAACAGTGCAACGGACTTTGTGAAACAGCTACGGCAACACTTTCAAGAGCTGCGACCGACTTCAGTATCTCGGCATGGCGAGAAAAGAACTTTCATTTTTAAAGACCTCAGCACCACTGACCAAGTCTTCCTGCGCCGCGAGGGTCCAAAAGTGCCCCTGCAGAGTCCTTACGAGGGCCCTTTCAAGGTTGTCATGCGAGGGGAGAAGACGTTTGTTGTTAACGTCCGCGGTCGTGACGTTACAATTTCCATTGACCGTCTTAAACCAGCCTATGTGTTAGCTGACCCTGAAAACACTTCAGCTGACGACGAACATCAAGCACCAAGGCAACGGACAACTCAAGACACTGAAGATGTACATCACGAAACAGATGCACACCAGCGAACAAGGTCCGGAAGGCGTGTCCGCTTCCCGGACTATTTCCAAAGTGGATTTTCGTGAACTGTCATTCACTGGTAGGGGGGTGCTGTGGCGGTAGCAATACGCCAACTTAGATTTAGCTTATAAAATAACACGCTTATTATTTGTAATTTGAACATTATTTAAACACGCATTTAATTTTAAGATATGACTGCAGATGTTTAACCATAAAACATCTGCGAGTCGTTTTACTAAAATAAGAATTTTTGTGTACCCTATTGTATAATATTAGTTAAAAAGATGCTGTTCTAAATTATTATTTCCTAATTGTAATGGCCCGTTCATGCCGGGGCAATAAAACTGTATTATTATAGTTAAGTTCTTTAGTGGCGGCAATCCTTTGCAACAAATTTATGTTTTTTAGACAATAGTACACATGTTTTGTAAACCTTTCGGTTTGGACAATAGGCCAGATGTTTGGGCCGACCTTAATTTTTAGTTGAAAGGATAGACCCTATTTTATGGCTTAAATATATTTTCTGGAAGATTTATCCCCACCGATCCTCATTCGGGTAGTCCTATAAAAGGGTCGGTTTATTTGAATGAATGAAGACAGTCTGCCATCTCTCGTCACGAGCACATTTCGCTCCGAGTCGCATAATTATAATTTACTCTGTCTGTGAATGTATTAAGTGTTAATTTACAAAATATACAATAATTAGTTTCTGGAAGTGAGTGCTTATTCTAATACCTACACTTATAACCACCAAACAATATTTAATATAGGCCTCGATAGCACAGTTTGACTATGGTTTTATTGTAAAGGTCTCAGGTTCGAACACCGAGTCGGGCAAAGTGTTATTGGATTTTTTTATTCATTATCAACCTGCAGTCAGATTTTTTTGCCCGATATGGCGATAGGCTCGTCGCTTATCACATCATGTCCTGGTAGCCCCTCTGCCTACCCCTTCTGGAAGTTTATGTTAGTTTATGCGTGTGTTTATGTTTATGTACATTTATTTATTCTAGAAATTGGTTACGATATTTACTAATAGCTTAGCTATACCGTTGTATGTTGTTTATTTGGGCTTATCAGCCATATATGTATTTGAAACCAGTTCATAGTCTACTTTGAAAGTTATAAGTATCTATGTGTATTTACAATAAATAATCATTCTGTTCAAGGCTTGAACAAAATATCTCAAGAAAATCTACACTTACGTGGGCACTCATGTTTCAAAAGTATTTAGAGACTAAACCACAAAGGCCAGGGTGTATGATGGATTAACGCTTGAGCCTCACCCAGTCATAGAGAAGACATGAGCTCTGCAATAGTATATTCGGGCTGGTGTTATTGATTCTAGTGCTTATAGTGTTAGACGCCTTCAAAATACCATTGTAGGTCGACCTCTCGTCCGTACATTATTACCTCCGCCCAGGATGTCAGATAGATCCTTAAAAAGATGTTAACATCCTTCATAGTCAGCCAATATTGAGCTTGGTCTTTTTGACTTGATCCACGTAACATTCAAAAATATTCTTCATAGAAAGTGTGACTCATGACAATTATTACAGAACGTTGATAAATACTGCAGTTGCATATATTATAAAATAAATGACTTAGTCATCTCCTTGTGCCTCTATTTTCTTATAAACAAAGTATTTATCCTCGCTAGAGATTATGAGGACTTGGTCGTGACCGAATATGTATGTATGCATAGATTTATTATTTATTGCATATTTCTTGGTTTGGTTGGTGTTTGTTAGACCGAAAAGTCTCTCGTAGTTCCTGATTCCCACGACATAAAACTCGATCTTAGTGTAGGGTGAGGACTATGTATGGGACTGTTGGTTGTTATTTATTTAACCAAAATTGTGACATACTTATGTGCGTGATTATAGCAGGTTTTCCACAGTCGTGTGTGATTGTAACGTTCTATCCTACACAAATACTCTACAATCAGCTAAAAATGTGTAACCATCAAATGCTTTAAAGGCAAACGAAGCCGAATATCACACACAGCGTCCATAAAATTATTCGACCCGTTTATTGAAGTTTTTGCTTATTCACAACATTTATGGCCTTTATCCGCGCGAGACCATTTTACAACACAAGCTTTTCACCTGTCCCGTGTAAGTCAATTTGAACGAATAGGTTCCGTACCAACTTAGAATATTAAATAGATGCTTTTATACAGGATCCTAACTTGAGTTTGAATAGTTCTGCTCACTTCTGTATACCTTCAATTGCTGTACACTTTAATGGATTTATTCGCGTGCTTAACAAATTTAGATTAATTCATCTTTAATATTTAACCTATAGTTGTTTGTACGGAATGAATTGTCGCATATGTGTTAAAATAATTTGTGTTGCTTATTTTATTTTGAATTGGAGATATTACGAACGAAATAATTTGTGTTTAAATTATTAGCATAATGGTGTTATTTGTCAGGATTAGCGGAGCTTACATCTGTATTCGAATAAAGGTTGTTATTATATCCAATTCGGCTATACATTTTGTGTCTATTTAACATATGGGTAAGCTTGATTACTTGGATTTTCCCATCGGACCTTTTTGATTTGATACATTTGACTATTTTTCTGTCACAAGCACTAAATCGAATACAATTTTATTCATTTTGTATTTTTTCAAATCGTATAAATCGTCCTTAATTTCATTCTAGTTTTAGAGACTAATAGCTGAAGAAAAATTGAGATATTGTGCTCAGTAATTTAATAAATACTTAGATTCAAACCGAAACACGCAATAAATATTGCGCAAGAAATATTATTTTGTAGCGAGATAACTATCACATAAAAAAGATGAAGCAATTGAAACCAATCAAAAAAAATCTTTTAATTTATTTATATCAATGAGCTAGAAGCTACACGCTTTGTGGCACATAGATTCAGCTATTTAAGTGCGGCAATCAATGACGAAACCTCTTCGGGAACCCTAATAAATCCACCCTGACCTGAGTTCATTAATTTACCTCCTGTCAAGTCCGTATCTGAAATTGTTGATGTTTTGCGCATGTTTGCGGCAAAATTTATTGAACCAATCATTTGTATCCCTAAAGTTGAGCGGCACTTGAGATGATTTATAATAATTGACTTTATATATAAACTAGAAGTCAAGGTTTGTAAGTTTCTGGTATGTTTACATTTGACGGAATTGATTTAGGTTATGTTATGATTGTTATTCTAGTTGAGTACTGTTTAAAAAGGTATATAAGATATAATTAGCGGCTCGTTTACTGGTAAGTGACGTCACTAGTCTAAAAACACCCAAAAGTCTACAGAAATTTGGTAAGCACTAAGGTGAATGTCTATAATATCAGTGGAATGCCAAGCATTGCTTTGTAATTCAAGGTGCTGTTTGGTTTTGCTACTGTTCATGAGCGGTTGTATCGCTTACCGTCAGGCGAACGGCATGCTCGTCTCGCCATTTATTGCAATATATTTTACTAATTTTATTTATTAGAATCTCCAACGAAGGTAACACATAAAATATATATTCAACTACATATTTATCCTTCTGCGTGTATCTTCAATTACACGAGAGTATAGCTTGCACAGAGTTAACAACATAAATATTTTGTATAGACATCTACGAGTACTACGAGTATATTGTTACAGTTCTATCAAATTCACTATAAAATTATGTAGAGGACACAAATAAAATGCCTGAATTTATTGAAATATTGGAATAACAAACATGTGCTTTAATAACAACAGAATTTGCTATTGAAACTATCTACGTCAGCTGCACAGAAACATCCAGACCAACTTTGTTACCAAATGTTATGTTATTATTAGTCTTGGAGCTGGCAATATGTTATTTAACGTTATTGCCGACGTAGGAGCAAAAACATTCAATAAATTGCAAAAAGTGATTGCAGACAGTAGAAATGTTACATTGGGAGGTGAAGTTAAGTTATCCATAATCTTAAATATTTTTTATGGTTTCTCAAGCAACCATAGAGTTTAAGTGATACTCTGGTTTCTTTCTAAGAAACTTATGGTTTTTGATTGAAATCAAGCTGTAGTTAGAATGCATGAAACTTTTGCAAATCTATATATATAAAAGAATGTCGTGTTAGTTACTCCACTTATAACTCAAGAACGGCTGAACTGACTTGACTGAAAATTGGTGGGGACGTAGATTAGAACCAGGAGAAGGACATAGGATACTTTTTATCACGTTCCCGGTTTCCCAAGTTTCTATTAGCTTATTAACATTTTTTTATACAAAATGTTCATGGGTTCGTAACTGTCAAACATTTCATGTTCATCCCGTCGATACGGTAAATTCTTCCTTCAAATGAAATAACGTATTTAAATAAAGGTTTCGAATCGACAACATATATCCATAATATTCGATTAATGGCGTATTTAAGGTTTTAAAGATGTAAATTAATGACAGTAATAAAAATTGATTGACATTTAAATTGGTTGTCAAATATTTATGCATGCGTTCAGAAATTCCTTTTGTGTAACCAAAAGAGAATATATTATGAAGCTAAATAAATATAGGACAATTAAATAAATCATATTCACACGTAAGAAGATTTACTTCTTTACAAAATAGAATATCACTTGAAAATGAAAAAGCTTTATTAAAATAACAATTTTACATATGGAGAATATTGCAGGGGTTCTCAAATTAGGCGTTGCCTGTGTCTTGAGAAACCAGGGGCATTCCACGCGAAGCGGACAGGTAAAAATCTCGATGTTTCTGATTTCAGAAATATTTGAGCATGTTCTAACTATATATGTCCTTGATTCGTGTATCAAATATTTTTTTTAATATAGTGACTGGTTAAAGAATTAAGGACCTTTGAAATTTTGGCCAACTGGTGGGCATACAGTACTTCAAAGCCGATTATCTAGTCATAAAATTATTGATTAAAATAATTAAACCACTGGATTTAAAACTTCATTTAATGAGCTTTTTAATTGCATTTTTGGATACGAAAATAAATTGTTTTTTTCCATATTTTTTTATTTTATTTTTTTAACTTCGATTTTCACAAACTTAGACCATTTCGATTTTTTTTATATTTTTTATGAAAATAGCTAGTATTGTATAGAACATCCTTGCCAAGTTTTATTATGGGTTGGGAAGTGGTTTACGAGCTATACTGGAAATATGCGCCGCACCGCGCCAAACGCTCGTCACGTGCGTGAGCTTGCAGACATTATTTCTTTAGTACTTTGATATAATATTTAAAATAAAACGAATTATTTTTATGTGACTAACTACAAATTTATTTACAGGCTTTTACAACTTTGAATTTCACACTGTTACTTGTGCGTGTTACCATAACACCTTCAGTAGTAGGAATGAAGGCATGATATTTTTTGTGCCTGGTATTGTCGCTGCCGACTCAAATCTTCTTTTGAATGACTCTTTTCGAGCATAGAAAATGTGCGTTTGTGGAATTGATTTTCTCGCCCAATGATACAAACGCTCAGCTGTGCTATTGCTTCGTTTGTAGTCTTGGGTAGTTCGCGAACGACCTAGGTGGGAAGAGCGCTCCTTTAGGTGAACTATGCGAACTAGTTCATCGAAAATCCCACTCTTAGTTCTTTTTATATTTCTTTTAGCGTCCACTTTACTAGACAGTGGCGCTATGTTTTCGATTATTTCGATAAAAGATTTTATGTGCCATAACAAAAAAGTCAACTTTAATTCATACTTTTCAAGTATTCTAATATAATTACACATTATACTAGGAACTAGCCTAGCTGTTGACTAATCATTAATATAAATTATTTTATTTTTCATTATTTAAATAAAAAATCTCATATTACATAAATGGACGTGTAAAATTTTCATGTAATACTTTGTATTTTTTAAATAAAAATAAACAAAACTTACAATAAACATAACTATATTTTTTTCTTTATTTATTGTTCTTACTAAATTATTTCAAAAAAAGAACTAATGAACTAATAGAGCGAACTAGTTCATCCTTGGATTATGAACTCAATTGAGCGCTCTCTGTAGTGACCGGTTAGGCCCAAGCCTATTCGTTTGATGCCGATTGTAGACTAACTCGAGTCGCTAGACGTTTTAAGTTGCCCCCAAGTCCATCACATGGCCCTTTGCCGTGAGCAGTGGCATGAAAATGAAATTCTGCTTCTTACCAAAATCCTGTTTAAAATAAAACAGCTAGTCTACAATCGGCGTCAAACGAAGCAATTGCACAGCTGAGCGTTTGTACCATTGGGCGAGAAAATCAATTCCACAAACGCACATTTTCTATGCTAGAAAAGAGTCTTTCAAAAGCAGATTTGAGTCGGCAGCGACAATACCAGGCACAAAAAAATATCATGCCTTCATTCCTACTACTGAAGGTGTTATGGTAACACGCACAAGTAACAGTGTGACATTTAAAGTTGTAAAAGCCTGTAAATAAATTTGTAGTTAGTCACATAAAAATAATTCGTTTTATTTTAAATATTATATCAAAGTACTAAAGAAATAATGTCTGCAAGCTCACGCACGTGACGGGCGTTTGGCACGGTGCGGCGCATATTTCCAGTATAGCTCGTAAACCACTTCCCAACCCATAATAAAACTTGGCAAGGATGTTCTATACAATACTAGCTATTTTCATAAAAAATATAAAAAAAATCGAAATGGTCTAAGTTTGTGAAAATCGAAGTTAAAAAAAAGAAAATAAAAAAAATATGGAAAAAAACAATTTATTTTCGTATCCAAAAATGCAATTAAAAAGCTCATTAAATGAAGTTTTAAATCCAGTGGTTTAATTATTTTAATCAATAATTTTATGACTAGATAATCAGCTTTGAAGTACTGTATGCCCACCAGTTGGCCAAAATTTCAAAGGTCCTTAATTCTTTAACCAGTCACTATATTAAAAAAATATTTGATACACGAATCAAGGACATATATAGGTAGAACATACTCAAATATTTCTGAAATCAGAAACATCGAGATTTTTTACCTGTCCGCTTCGCGTGGAATGCCCCACCAGTTAAATATCATTGTTATTACATTAATTGTGGGTATCAGTGTGAGAAAGTGCTAATAGTGTATGTTTGTGTGTGTGTGTGTGTGTGTTACGTGTTATTATGTTTACTTTTATCACGAATTTTTACAGTGGCTTTTCCTTCGCTATAATTCACTGATAGAAATATTATACATTTTGAAATTTTATGTCGAAGAAAATCGAAACCACTGAAGTTATTTCTATGAACATTAATATTTCATCTCTTTATTACTAACAAAAAGTAATGGCGTAATATTTATGGAAAAACAGCATAGTGGGGGTGAAAGAAGGGATGGAATATTGCATGGATAATCAAAATCGCTAACGTGTTTAATGTCAAAAATTTATAAGGAACACTATTTGGATATGGAGAAACGGGAGAGGACTGAGTTAGCTGACAGATTTGATAGGACGAAATGTAAATGCACGGTATAAGACAGGATATATAATGAAGAGAAAGGACGAGACATATTGGGAAGAGACTGAATAGACGGGATGGGACGGAATTGAGTAGGACAATAGGATAGCTACGTTATGTTAAGGTATACACGAGCTTATACGAAAAATAACATGTATTTGATGTGAAGTAAAATAAAAAAAATATCTGCATCCAGGCAAAGGTGGGTCGGGCTTTTTGCTATGCTAAATAATTGAATATAATATTGATCATATAATAACTAAGCTATAGCAAAGCGTGGTCGGGTCAGCTATGGTATCTTTTAATTGATTTCAATGAATGTCGTTGGAGTAGTAACAGTGTTATAATATCTCCGTAGCAAAATAATGATTTAAATCTGGAGAGATGGGATAGAATAGAATATAAGGTTGATAAAATGGGACAGTAGAATAGGTAGAGGATGGGATTGGAATTGGATAAGCAGTTTAGACAACGGCTGTCATGTTGATTTTAAATAAAATATGGACTGGAATCTGTATTTGCACCCAGGCGAAGCTGGGCCGGGCCGCTAGTATTTAATATAATAATGTTACTATTTGCATACTAATATTTCTCAAGTTTGTCAATGATGTGTATAGGCAACGTCGCATTATTGGGTTCACCAGTTATGAGAGCACTAAAATTATTTGTTACTTTGCATAAGATTCCTCTCCAAATGATGTTTAAGTACCTTTATATTTCATTTTTATAATCAAATTATTATAATGCTGAAGCCTTTCGTTCACTAACAACTAAATAAACTGAATATATGTATTATTTAAAGTTTGAATTATAATTTTAATACGTTTTCGTTTAAGTAAACAACGAGGTCTATCGGTTGTTTTCTATATAAATTTAGCAAAGGAAAGAAAGGCTCTAAAACAAAGCGTGCAAGATAACTTTTTCTATTTAAAATTTGAACAAACTCGTCGATCCGAGTGTATTTTAGAAGAATAACTTCAAGGATCTCCAAAATTTACCTCTATACTCCACTCCACTCGGATATAATAACAAAGGCAATAAAAACTTTTCGGAGGAAAAAATATTAGTTTTCGGACCAACCCGGCTTACGAACGAATGAAAGACAACAAGAAACTGTTCTTCATTTATTCTGCGTTTTAAAGTTAAGTAAAAGTTTGCTTGTTATGATAGACGTTGTGTAAAACGAGATTGCCAAAAGTTTATCTCGTCTCCGTTTTTATTGCAGACAATACACTCCCCGTTTCCCATTACAGAGTCATCGACAGCCCACATCATTGTATCGAGTCAGATCGCTAAACTGTTTTCATTAAAGTTAGTGGTCACAAATTGCATCAGCCGCCTAACTTAAAAGGTCTCGCAAATGGGTAGTATATCGAAAACCCATTCGTGTAATTTGAGGCGAGCCGAAACGACATTGTCGCTTAAGCGATTCAATCCTACGCGACCGCGCCGGGACCTACACGACGATTTGAATTTAAGCGATTTTACGTCGACAGTAATGTGACTGTTGCGAGCGTTCCACCAGCAATAAGCTATTCGTCTGGTCGGCTATTGATCGTTGTCTGAGTGAAACGGTTCCCGTGACTGTGTACACAATTCTCGACGACATGTGGACGTGTGCCGAGAGTTTAGGTGGCCGGCAAATCGAAATTCGACTGTCGTCCGCATTAGAAATGTTTGTAGAATGGTAACTACATTTTGTTCAGACACGGTAAACGTTTTCTCCTCTTGTTACAATTGTGCCGCGCCATGGTGTTTAGGGAACTGAGATTTTCCGATATGTTTGTTTTTTAAATCATCTCCAATGTTGCTAAAAATGAAAGTAGCTTGAATATTTTCAATATTGGGTTATTGAAATGGGTTAGTATTATATCACGTTACGAATTGATCTTATTTTATGTTTATAGCATAAAATTATTCAGAATATATCCTTTTAATACTTGCTAGCACTATATTTCTTCTAATACATATTGCGTTCATCGCTTGCTACAACACTTTCACTATCAATTATTACATCTTCAATTACATCAAATTAATTAAATATATCGGTGTTCTGATTCGTCACAGTGTGAGAGTCAGCTGCACTATCATTCTAGCCGCAGATAGCTCAGTGATCGAGCGATACTAATACAGCTCTGGGGCCGTGTAATACGTGTCCCGTCCTTAAGCTTTTTACACATTTTGAGAAAGCATTTCCAGCTAACGAGTTCCTACTTCGTTCCCGTTCAAACTGCTGCTTGTTGTTTGCATTATTTATCATTTTAATCAGCTTCTTTGCGTTGGAATACAAGTGTACTTGGAGGTTGGCGTGTTTTAAAGTGTGCCTTTTAAGTAGTTCTTAGTTCTGCTGCAACTTGATGAAATGTTACTTTAACCGTGGTAAAATTATTGTGCTCAATATTTATTGTGTAAGTGGTATTAAAATTTTACAAGTATTTATTCGTGTCTGGGTGTTTGTGAGACCGAAAAGTCTCTGGATTGATCATAGAGTGGAGTCATGATATATAAGAATGCTGGATGTATTTATATATTATTATTTAGATATTTCCAACCCGCCTAATGCCAGCGTGGTGGATATATAATCCACTCTCCACTCTCAATCATAATCTCGGTTGTAGAGAAGGCAAATGCCCTGCGGTGCGACGTACATAAGATGATATAATATACACAATATGGATTCATACATATTTAGATATAACAAACAAGTGGAGTTATAGTTATGTAAAATTTAAAGACTATAAAGTATTCGCAATGCAAATAAAAAATATTTCATTGGGACGTAGCTCGAAACTGAGGAACGTCACAATATCGCAGACCCGGAACAAGGCGTGAATTTCGCAATTCGCATGCTGGCAATCAGCAAGAATTTACTGAAAATATTGGCATAACTCAGACAACCGGTTGCGCAGGATTAATTGTGTGAATTAATACACATTTCTTGCCGGATTTCGAGTCCCACCTCTTTTGCTATGAAAAATGGAATCACAGCTACGAACAATTTGTCATTTTAATGTTTTCGCGTCTGCAACGGGCGGGGAACTATGGATAGACAATTTATAACGCGTGTCATATCCCCTTTGTGAGTTAAGGCAAAATATCTAGCCACCAAGAGAGGAATGCAATTTGTTGGCGCGTAGCTACGCGTCATACACGAATACCTCGTAAAGTGCGTTTGTAAATTGTAATTTAGGGTACCGTTGTGGAAATTTCGCCGAGATATTGCGTTGGAGAGCTTATCTCAAATTAATATGAGTTTATTTCTATTGTTTCTCGTATTTCAGCCATTTGCGTTAGTTGTTTTGCTCCTAAAGTTTCACGGATATCAAATTATAGCAGACTATGTTATGACCAAGTTGTAACTCTATAAAACTTTTGGGTTAGGAATCGATGTGTTTTATTATGTAAAACATTATATTGTTACGTAAATTTACAAGTATATTTTATCCCATCAAAAACATGCTGTAAAAAAATTCCAAGTCTCGCAGCTCAGGTTTTCTACCGCAAAAAGTTGTGAGATGCATGTAATACCAAGTCGATTAATTTATTTAGTCCTTAAGGGACCTTCTATATAAAGATATTATGTTAGTTATTACCATATCAATATTAAAAATTCTTTACGTTTTAAATAAATGGATCGGCTTGGCCAACGCATGAAAACATAATGTATCGTACAATTTATACATAATGCTGCTGGCCAAGTCGATCTATTTATTTAAAACGTAAAGAATTTTAATATTGATATGGTAATAACTAACGTAATATCTTTATATAGAAGGTCCCTTAAGGACTAAATAAATTAATCGACTTGGTATTACATGCATCTCACAACTTTTTGCGGTAGAAAACCTGAGCTGCGAGACTTGGAATTTTTTTACACGATGTTTTTGATGGGATCTCACGTCTTTTTGTAGAGTCCTACTTTTTTCCTTTTCGGTACTTCTTACTTCTAGAATATCACTAACGATTTTTCTTAAAGCCTCTGTCTTATGGCTTTTTCTTATTTTTGTAGGTATCAATTTATCACAAATATAGCGGATTTGATTATTAATGTTCTTTCTTTCATTGTAATTGATATTTTCGAGCTATTTAGTCTATTTATTTGCAAGTTTTTCTTCGTCATGTTTTTCTAGAGGAATGTTGTACAGTTTCATGGGCTGAATACACCATTTCCCTCTCTATATCCCCTCCTGTTATGCCTCATATATATAGATATCTATCTACAACTATTATTCCATTATATACGGGTACAATGATTCACTAACTGCAAATGTAACTTTGTAATCCTATACATTTATATGGGATTACAAAGTTATTCACGCAGTTGGTCTATCTAGAAAACTAGACACAAATTATGAAATGTTTTAATTTTCCCTTACTTTAGACACTAAACACTAATTATATTCAAAATTTGAAGGTTCTATGTCTGCTAGAAGTGCCTTCGACTTTTGATGATCGGTCAGTCAGTCAGTGAGTGACAAAATTACGAAAGTTTGATAAGTTATAATTCTTAAACTACTGGTTCAAATTGAATGAAATTTTAAATATACCGTGTTTACACAATGCCTGCTTAGTAACTGAAAATTCAGGCTTCATGCTTTAGCCACAACGAAGTTATACGGCCGGTTTCTATAATCTATCTATCTTTAACAAGAGATTTGTCTCGAAATTTCGATACACTTTTTGCTTCAGTAAAGAAAGACAGAGATATTTAGATAAGGTGCATATATTTATACATATCTAGGCAAGATAATATTGTATGTCTATCTTTGTTTATTGAAGCATACAGTGGTATCGACATAGTAACGATATTCATTTTAACCTCTTGTTAAAGATAGATAGGATATAGAGATGGCTGATAGGGGTTGAAAATGGTCTGAATTGCTTCGAGAAAAGGATGTTACGGCCATGCCACTTTTTAGCTCGACTTGGAGGGGGCTCGGCCGCGCCCCCAGATAAAGGTTGTTTCTTTTCATTTTTCTTCATTCGGCTATTCTTCCAAGTTTCAATTGAATGGAAATCAATTGCATTTTCCCGACGAGGGCAGAAATTTAGCAACTAGAAGCAGTTGAGATAAGCGCAATATAATACTACGGGGCTACTGAAATTCCCACATCATAAAATTGGACCCGCACCTACGCTATAAAAACGATCATTTATTTTTACGACTTCGATCCCTCGGTTAATAATTGTGTCGTCGTAATTTTTTTTTCGAATTCCAATACATTTGACTAAAATCGCTTTTTGGTTTTGGTTATACTGTTGGTGCTTATTCAGATGTGACGTTTTTGCGCGCTTTTGCGCTGAAAAAACAAGGCGGTTCATGAACTTTGGGTGACATTGGCTTTTCTCGCTGGATGAGCCTTTTTCATTTTTTCTTTCTATTTTGGGGCGCATTAAGTATGCGAGTTGGTAGATCCTGTAATCCAATCCATTAAAGTCTTGTGTAACTCTTTATTATTGAAGACTTTAGTATTATTATCCAATTATAGCTCTTATAGTTCCGTTAGATGATAAAAATTAAAAACAAACTTCCTTTGAAAGAATCTGGAGTTTGGTGTTTCGTGCTTAAAAAAAACAATCATAAATACAACTACTTAGATTTTTACAAAGAAAACCTCATAACACTCTTATTGGTTTGCTCACACAAACATTTCAGATCAACACTATACTAAAACCGTCTAGCGACTTCGGTTTACTGCCGCCTGAACTGACGGTAGTTTCCGCTTTTAATGACCCCGACGCTCCTTAACCGTTAATTAAGGTTATTAATCCGAAGGCACGACCACCTTGTTTCCCTTAATTGGTCGCAATTTTATTTTACCGAGGCAAGCTTCAGTTTTCGTAATTATATATGAAAAGTGGCTTGTGATGGATAATGGTATATAAGGTATCTTACGTTTTTGGTGTTTTATTTTCGGTTTTTGAGAATTTGTTTTGGATTTTATTTTACGTTGACGTAATAAAATAGCTACTATCGGCTGTCTGACTGCCAACTTTTTTGGCAATAAGCCTTTAAAACATTCCTCTACCTCGCTGATCCCATGCAGGTTGTAAACTTCACTTATTTTTTAAAATTATTGATGAATAATTAAGGGTGTATCCAAATATTTCATTTGTTATCATTATCCCATGTTTGGTTTGCCCATTACATACCGAAGCGTGGTTTTATTATCAACCGCATATTTTGTTTGTATTTACTGAAACATTTATTGCAATGCAAGGGAATTTATATCGATTAGGTGTTGTTTGGTTTTCACTGCTTATGTGTTTTTCTATGATAACAAAATGTGATTTTATTAGAATTGCATTCAAATAGTAAATATTAATAAAAATATTAATGAGAAGTTTTTATCACAAAAGTCCTATAATTATGCATATTATAATTCTAAGCCCAGCCTAGGACAAACTTATAAATATTACAGAATGAACTGAACACGTTGTATACTGAAGGTTGGATTAAATCTAATTTAGATTATAAATGTGCGCCCGATTTGACGTTAAATTAAACACAGACTAGCATCCAATATCTCAAAACTAAACAATGAAAAAGCAATGTATTTAAAATATTGCGTACTAAGTTACATCAAAAGAAAAGGAGAGCGAGATAATAGAATTATTCTTCTGAACATCAGCGTACCAGCAGGGGTCGTTATTCAATTATAAGGGATGGAAAATACGGAGACGCCGCAATGTTTGCCTGGCACGCTGCAGGCCATACCACAGATTTTAAACTGGTGATTTTAGATAAATAATTTTTTATTTTCTTACGCTTAGTTTTTAAATTTGCATCTATCAAATAATTTAATGGATTAATGGAAAAATGGCGGTAAGTTTTTTTACATATTTTGGTTGCAGTCTTGTTTATAGCATAATTTGTTCGGCTTGATCAAGCCAATTTTAGGGATAAGTGGATAGCGCTTTTTCTGTCTTAGGGTAGCATCGGAAGGGTTCTTCGATTTAAATCGCTTTCAAGTCCAGCGTACAGGTTTCTATGTAGGGCTGTGTACAATTACCTCCTTATAAACCTACCTTAGGTTTGTTTTGCGATTTTAGTTAAATGTTTACTGAAATTTTCCATGAAATGTTCATACTTTTTGACTTGAGATTGTGAGACAATGAATATACGACTCTTTATTTTTTATGTGATAAATATTCTTCTGGCTTCTTTAATGGCTTCAATACATATTTAATATTATTACTCACTTATATTTCTCTAAATACGTATTTACATGTATTTGCGTCTGATTTGTAATCCAGACTCACCACGTCACCTGAAATTAGTGATCTAATGGACGCGATTTCGGATTTCATTCGAGGATGCCATTTCATTGTCACCACTCAGACACAAATTATACGCTACAGATCCTGTGAACGTTATCCGCTGAATCTAGATCGAAAACGATTTTTGTCATTTATACACAATAATCCTATATGTGCGCGTGCTCGTGATCTCATTGACACTAAGCCCGGCGCGGGATGCTATCCATTATTCATAGTCTCCAACCGACGTGAATAATATTTGATGCGGTTTTCAAACGGTATGCGTTAGAGTTTCGGTATTGTTGGATTTGGTATAGCATTTGCTAACTTGTTGTTTAATATATGTTGTTTTACCTTTGTGCGTCGGTTGGCGCAGTTGGCTTGGTAAATGTTTAATGTTCTGGTGCGTGTGTATATCAATGTATATTATTTCGTATTGTATAAATTGGTAAATGAATTTGATACCTACTATCATTAATGATAGGATTTCCATTGCTATAAGAAGATATTTCTTAAATTCATAGCTATTAGTTAGGATTTAAAACAGATCTGCGAGTAAATACAGTTTTTAATTTTTGAGGCCTTATTTGTCTTTAACTACTGAAATAAGCCACGACTTGTACGCTGAAATCAATCGTTTTTTTGGTTTGGGTGTGGGTCAATTTATGTCGACATTGTCAGGGACATATCCAGAGGCAACTCATTTAAGATACGAGACGCAATTTGAAGATTGATTTATTTTTCAAAGCTGTAAAGGTCAGTACTGATATCTTATTTTTTATTTAAGCCCAATTATGTCGAGGTATTTAAATGTTATATTGTTTGATAATGAATATAAACAAATGTATAATAAACACATATTTAGGACTAACATTGTGAACAAAACCCTATTTTTGTAATATTTCCACGGTATGTAAAGTCCGTTAGCCTGCAATGAGCCATTATGGTGAACTGAGGTCTTCTCAATGGAGTTGGCAAATGTGTAAGTGTCATTTTTTAATTTCATTTTTCTCGGGCTTAGCAATGGGCTGTAGGGCAGTATATGATAATGGTTTCTTAGATTTACGCGAATGTTACCCATTATCTCGCCGAGATTTTACAAGCGGTACGTAGATGATACTTTCACAATTTTACCATCTGACCAAGTAACTGCATTTTTAAATCACTTTAACTCCATCAACAATAAAATTCAATTTACTATGGAGTTAGAACATAATAAATATCTTGCTTTCTTAGATGTTTTAGTTATCCGTAATCCCGATCAGTCCTTAAGTCACACTGTGTATAGAAAAAACACCCATACAGATAAATATCTGAACTACGATTCTCACCACCATCCAAAACAGTTAGCTACCGTGGGTAAATCCTTGTTTCAGAGAGCACGAGGAATCTGTGACGAAAACACCTGTCGAATGAGCTGCAACACGTCAAGCAGGTACTGCGAGACAACAAGCTCCAAATCCCACGCCGCCGTCACAGAAACCGAGTGAAGCCAGCCACAGTCGAACGAGTCCCCGTTGTCTTGCCTTACATAAAAGGAGTCACAGACAAAATTGGCTATATCCTGAAGCGTGCTTCTATAAAGACCTACTTCAAGCCGCCCAAGAAGATTAGTCAATTTCTACCACCTGTCAAGTACCATATACCCCTGCAAGAACCGGGCGTATACAAAATAAATTGCGACTGTGGCCTCTCCTACATAGGTCAAACAAAACGAAGCATAGGGACCCGCGTGAGAGAACACATAGCTGACGTCAAACATCGACGCTCAACGAAGTCTGCAGTTGCTGAACATATAAAAGAAGGCTCCAAGCATTACCTCCGCTTTGACCAGCCCCAAATCCTCGCTAAAGAACACCGTTTCCTGCCCAGAATGTTTCGCGAGGCTATTGAAATTAAAAAACATCCAAATTTCAATAGAGAAGATGGCTTGAAGCTTGCACAAGCATGGGATCCAATACTACATTTAATTACATCGGAACCCAAAAGACCAACTGCCAGACCTCAGGACACTGTGAGCTCCTTCTGCGTAGATCGGATCGCAAATACAGATTAACTATTTAAATTAACTTTTTAATTTATTAATTGTAAAATAAGGGTAGTTGAATTGTAACAGTCACAGAGCGGACGACCAATACCTCAGTCCGCCCCGTGACCACAAAAGCTGTAAAGTAATCGAAACGTCGGGAAGTCAAAAATGTAAAAAAATTAACTAAATTCGCGACTAAAATCCGTAAATAATAGTTTTATTTCAAGGTGATGATGCTGATCTATTATACAGGTTTCAGTCTAGTTGAAGGATCCTAGTACTGACGAGGTAATCGTTAAATAGAGGAGTTTCAGTCTTCGATTTATCCTGCCTGGTGTTATCCCCGTCAGTGTAAGGGTCCTTGCAGCTTACTTTCCACCTAATCACCCAATCTTCGGCGACCTCAGGAGCAAAACCACCGACTCATTTCCCTCAACAGTATAAATAATATATTAAGGTTTTCCTAATGAACTTCCTTAACCACTAACTAGGCAGTGGGTACTTCATGGTTAATCAGTTAACCAATCTTGAGAAGCCGTCGGCAGCATAATTTGCCGTGATCGATACAACTTGCTTAATTGCTTGACCTACTCAATTAGGTCACATGTATGCAAAAGGTGACACGGTAATTGGAGTAAAAAATGGTACGAATGTATTTAAATTGGTTTTTAATTTAACGTATTGAAAATTCGCAAGTGGTTTGTACGTTTTAACTAATGGTTTAATTTAATTTTAAAATATGTTTTTGAGATTATCTAGGTGAGTTTTCACTTCACGTAAATTTTCACGCTATTGGACTTTCGTCGGGTTTTAGGCTGCGGGCACGAAACTAGCGATGGCGGAGCGGTGGCGGGGCGATGCGGCGGCGGAGCGGCGGCGATGCATTCAAAAGCATGAACAGTATAGGTGACGCGCACGAAACGCGCGACGGCGCGGCGGGGCGGGGCGATCGAGCGTTGCACAGGCGGCAGGAGGGCGACAGCGGCGCGGGTGCGACGAATAAGATTAATGTTACGGACAAACTAGGTAAAAATCGAAGTTTTCGTTTATTTACATACATTGGGAATTGTAAATATATGTTTAAAATAACCATATTTTTTAAACAAAAGTATAATCTAATAGCGTGGTGGAATATACTTATAGCCTAACCACTCTCAATCGTACTGTCCAACAGCCCGTACCCTGCAGTGGGACGTATATGGACTGATGCAGATATTCTAGTAGAATACATCAATTATAGGTACTGTTGTTTTTAAAATCTATATAATATTGTAGCCTTAGAAGTAATTAAAAATTTATAAGTAGTTAAACATACATTATCATATTGTGTTTTTATATTTTATTTTACATTATTCTGAAACAGTAGGTAGAAATGTAACAAATATATGATGTGTAGTATCTGCAGCAATGCCGACTTGATCTATATTTCCCTGTCATAACTAATAGTACGAGAGATGACAACCAAAATTTTTGTCTCATAGCAATACGGTCACAACCGCATCAGATTGATAGATTTGATTATTTTGAACTCGAAAATACCAATTTCAGACATTTTTCGCGTAGCGTTTGACGGAACTGAATTTTCAAAAATGTCAACAAATTTTACCGGACTGTATCATAGCAATCTGTCTGATTTTCTGACTGTAGTTATATAATAGCTATAAGATACCGAAAACATATTTTTCAGAAGTTAATAGTGTAGCGCGAACCCAAAAAATAATTTACAACAATTAAAAATGAGACAAAAAATATGATGATAGCAATCCGTCTGAAAATGTTCTTTACGGGTAAATTAGGATTAGTTAACTACGAAAAAAAATATTTTCAGAAGAAAATTTGGATGCAACAAATTTTGAGACCATTCTAAATATGTTAAGGAATTTTACCTATCGGTATCATAGCAATCTGTCTGAAACTTGTTGAAATTGATGAAATGAATTAACCAGATGTAAAAAAAATATATATCAGAAGAATTCAGTGTAGCACCTCCTTTATCAGACAACTTTTCGATATCGACCGTGTTGAAGCGTGACTGATTGCAAGTTGGGCAATCACCTTGCTTTTGTCTTGCCAAAATAGAGCGCGGACAACGTATCTATGCCATAAAAACGTCTATTATAATTGATAATTTTGAATTCTTAAAACCTACTAACGATAGAAAAAAAACCATTAGGATTGCTATGATACAGGTCGGCTAAATTTGTTATATACTACGCGCAAAATGTCTGAAAACCTACTTATTCGTCATAAAATTATAAAAGCTATGTACATTTCCAATATCAGACGTATTGCTATGATACCGACTGCCTTTTTTTTTTGGACACAGCAGAAATAGCCTCACATGCAATTGCTACACTTTTGACTATTACTACCTACCTAGTCAGGTTTAGAATCACATAATCTAACGATTTTATACAGTTTCGACCGTATTGCTATGATATATGGTTTTGGTCGTCATCTCTGGGACTATAAGCGACTGATCGACCGTCATGTTTCGTGCCCACGTGAAATACTACTCTTCATCGCCCCGCTCCGCCGCCGCATCGCCTCGCCACCGCTCCGCCATCGCTAGTTTCGTGCCCGCAGCCTTACTCTCCAATCATTAATTAATACTTTGTTAATTAAAATTACCTTTGCGACTCTTGTATTAAAAGATCAGCGAAGCAAGTTTTTGATGGGGTAAATATCTGGTATTCTTAAACTATCGATATCTTCTGAAGAATGGCAGATGAATCTTAAAAGCTACTTTTCTTGTTGAAGGTAGCGGAGCCTTAAACGGATGTGTAGAGAACTCAACAAATAATTGTTAATTCTGTATTTTTTGTATCAGACTATTATTTCGTTTAATTCAGTTACAGTGTGTTATGTCATTTGGTAAAATAAAATATACTTAGAATTCTAATGTAGTTGCGGTTTGAATAGTCCAATAATATGTTAGCTGGTTTTTTTTTATTGCATTGAATGGCGAAACGAGCAAGCCGTTCGCCTGATGGTAAGCGATACGACCGCTCATGAACAGTAGCAACATTCCACTGCGCTCGCCATCCTGAAACATAAGATGTTAAGTCTCAATATGTCCAGTAGTTGCTCTGGCTACAATGTCCTTCAATCCGAAACACAACAGTGCATTTAAGCAGTGTTGTTTCACGGGAGAAATAGACATTGCGGTGGTACCTACCCAGATGGCCTCTCACATATGAGAGACCTACCACCAGTAAAAAGTGGTTTGTTACATTTTCGTTGACAACTCAATGAAAATACGAAAAAGTATTTAAAATAATACTACTAAAAATATGTAACGCTCATGAAATGACGTACGGTTGCATGCATTCAAATTAACAAATGGTTATACTATGGAAAATGTTTGCTCTCATTTCATGTTTGAGATATCTAGGCCATTGATGCTAACATTTTGAAATATGTGTATGTTGACGAAGTCAAGTCAGTGTGGGGTCAGGACTATGTATGTTGGGTGTTATTATTATTTATTATTATAAATTTATACGATTAAAGAATATTATTTTAATTGATTTTGAGGATTTAACTGGCAATTCTAAATATCTTTGTAATTAAATCCTGTAAAGCAGAATTTTCTGATAGGAGGCAAGGAACGCGAATTAAATTATTAGGTAATATACAATTTATAAATGAGTTTATGTGCACTTTTTTTTTCACACGCGTTTTTTCTAAAGATATCATCCATGTCTATTCGGATAGATATAAGCATGGTAACATATTTCTAGAAATAATTGAGTCTGGTTACTCTGAGAAAAAAGAAACAAAAGAAATAGAAATATGTATGGCTAAAAATATTAAATCTAGTTTTCGAAGTAATATTTTGTTTTCGTTTTATGTTTCACATTTCCACGTATTTTCTGTACAATCTAATAACCGATGTCGATACTAAACCATTTCAGCATGATATGAAATTGGATATACCTATATTATATTTAACGAAATTACTATTATAGCTTACTAAAACAGATAAACTGGTCCTTTTATATCAGTATACCAAGAAAATCTATACAGTGAATTCTTCCCATGTACTAGGAATCAGGAAAGGGGGCGTCCATTAATTAAGTGAGGCATTTTTGAGAATTATTCGACCCCGTCTTCCCCTTTGGTGACATTTCGTAAGTTTTTCCTCAACTTCTAGAATACCTCACGTTATTAATGGACGCCCCTAAATGTATAACGAAAGGTAATAAATAAGTCTAGTGTAATAATGAATATATTTTTTTGGCATTACTAACTTACACACGGTTGTGGAAAATATAGGGGACAGACTTATAGCGCCGATTCAAACTAGAAAAGTACTCCAAATTCAGAACAAATCACATGACTCGATTGTGGAAAGCAAGAAAAGGATATGCGTTCAGTATTACATTTGCGATCGCGGTGAAAACAGCAAAATCGTTTTGCATAAAACTTCGTTCGCAACTGGATTTTGCGTTACTTTTTCATCCCTACATCTCATGTATCTTATTTATTTGAAGGTGACTTCAAAGTAAGCCCTATAAGGTAAATAGTGAAGTAAATAGCACGGTATGTACGCGACCGGAGCGTAATCCATTTGCCAGTATTATAGGCGTGTTCCTTGTCAAATATCTGTCAATGAGTCTAAGTAGTCAAGCTGGGTATCCGTCTTAGTTCAGAGCGTGCACGTACTATATTATTTACTTGACAATCCTTTATTATAATAAATATTACAAGGCTTATTTCAAGTGCATGCTATGATTGATGCACCGTAGTTACTTGTATTTTTTTCTTATACTTCGTTGAATATATCCAATAAATTTAAATAAACAGACTGCCTAGTAGTTGTACTGTGGTAAGGTTGCAACGCTAAGGTATCGGGTTGAATCCCGGGTCAAGCTAAGTGATATTGGTTATTTCTAGCCATTTAATTAGGAATTTGTGTCCGATATAGCGATAGGCTCGCCTACTATAATATCATGGGGCAGAACACACGAGGCGAAACGTGGGTGTCCTGAGGACATCTGTCTACTCTTTCTGAGTAAAAGGCGTATATATTAATGTGAGTTTGTAAACTATAACTTTGTATTATTCTAATATCTAAGCTACTATTCTGCCAACTTTCATCCAAATCCGTCGAATAGTTTCTGCGTGAAAGAGTAACAAACATCCTGAAACTATCACAATTTATTATAAGGATTTTAGTTGGAGGCATATTCGTTGCACGTTCGGCTGGTCGTGTCGGTGCATAGTAATTAATCATTTGTTGGCCACCCAGTTACCCACATAAAAGAGGTGTCTAAACAAAGCAATTATAATTAGCTGCTTTGTTGTGGTTATTAGTGGACGGCATTATGTTATTTTTACATTATCGCCCAATAGCTTGTTATATAAGGGTGGGGCGAGATTTAGGTCAAAAGTTAGTAGGATGGCGTATGGTTAATGACTAGTTACGTAATTATGAGGAATATTGAAGTTGAAATTGGCGGTAAAGTAGAAATTGGGTAATAATAATTTAGTATATGGGTAATGAAACTATATTCATAAAGAATTGGATCATTGATTTCGTAGCAGCATTAGACCTTGGTATATTGCTTTAAAATTCAAGTCCTGATTCCTGATTTGCTAGCAATTTGAGGGGTTTCATTAGAAGGCAAACAGTAAACACTATATAACAGCGTATTGATTAATGCAAATTCATATATAGATTTCGCTAAACACTCAAGGAGATCCTGTTTCGATATAATAAGACTGAGTTTCACACGTGGATTTTGTCTCGGCGAACAAGTTCTTTAATGGAAAAGTTTATAAGCTATAAGCGTGCTGGTGCTAATATCAGCTTCTGTTCTATAAAAAACTTCGCAGCGAAACTTACACGAGATTTTTCCTGTGTTTAACAAACGAGTTCTCTTGCGGTTTATTAAGGGTTTCATTTGGTATTTATGCTAGTTTCTATTTCTGGTACAAGGAAATAATTAACGAAAATATTAATATTTGTTGCTGTAAATGTAATTAATGATGTTGTAAAACAGTGCGATGTATTTTGAGTAATATTTTTTTATAAATGCCAATTGAGACTAAAAACTCATACCAACTGTAATTGTAACAGCCTTTATACGTCCCACTGAAGAGCACAGGCCTCCTCTTTTATCGAGAGTATGATGGAGAGTTGTGTGGCCATATAGCCCACCACGCTAGCCTAGTTCGGGGTGGCGGACTTTACGCACCATATAAATTCTTATAAATTACTATGGTATTCAGGTTTCCTCGCGATATTTTCCTTCACCGTTATATTGCGTGGTGATAGACTATCAATACACACATCATTCGAATTCCACGGCACACGATTTGGATTTATTTATTTTATAAAATTATGTATTACGTTACACAATTTTTTAAAAATATTTTTTGAAATGTCGAAGATTATTATTATTTAATGACTAGCGGCCCGACCCAGCTTCGCCTGGGTGCATATATTTTTTGATTCCACTCCACACCAAATACATGTTGTTTTTCGTATAAACTCTTGTAAACCTAAACTTGACGTAGCTATCCTACTGTTCGGCTCAATCCCGTCTCATCCGCCTGTTCAGTCTCTTCCCAATCTGTCCCGTCCCTTCTCTTTATTATCCATCCCGTTTTATAACGTGCATTTACATTTCGTCCTAACAAATCTGACAGCTATCCCAGCCCTCTCCCGTACCTTCCATTCTATTTTACTTTATGTCCGTTCTCTCCATATACATATACATATAAAGATTGCCTTATGAATTTTTGAAATTAAAAACTTTTGCGTTTTATATTGTCCATCCAATATTCCTTCCCTTATTTCAGCACCAAAATGCTGTTTTTTCCAAAAAATATTGCACGCCATTACTTTTTGTTCGTAATAAAGAGTTAAAATATAAAATTTCATAGACATAACTTCAGTGGTTTCGATTTTCTTAGACATAACATTTCAACCCTTTTTTTACCCCATTTATTTATAATATAACCTATCTCACTCCGATACGATGTACATTTCTATCAGTGAATTATAGCGAATGAAAGGCCACTGTAAAACTTCGTGATAAAAATGGCATTCGATCTTGAAAAGGAGTAATTATAACTTCTAGTATTATCTGTCTACGCTTCTTATGCTGCATTTACACGCTTGGCCAACCTCAGCCAGCCTCCACCAACGCCAGCGTGTAAACGGAGTGTTTGGCTCGGCTGGTCTGTTGTTTTATTTTATTTTTATTTCATTTTTTAAAATTGAGGACCTCCAAGGAAGGTTACACGACATATAATGAAGGCAATGGTATAGCATTGTTGTGGTTTACATTTTGACGTGATCTTCAATTATAGGAGACCACAGGATGCAAATTTAAATAATTATACAATGACAAAATATATTAAAAATAATTAAGACTGAATTTGAAATTAAGTGATGAATTTAAATTCAAATTAAGTAATAAATAATAAAGTAATTTTAAAAGTGATCAAATTGAATATAACATAATGGAGAAAGAATATAACATAATGGAGAAAGTAATTAATTAAATTTATCATTTATTAGGGGTACATAACAATTGCAAGATGTTTTTCATAATGTTTTTCAGAGTTAAAAGCTTGGAGTTGGTAGACGTTGGCCCAGCCTCAGCCAACATGTAAATCCACCATTACGTGTGAACACTATTTATTTCATTGTCCTATATTAATGTAGCTTGATATATTCTCCTTAGTTTATACAAAATAAATTTCTGAACGCATGCATAAACAATTACAAACAATTAAAATGTCAGTCCATTTTCACTGCTGTCAATATTTTATCTTTAAAATCTAAAATACGCCATCAATAGAATATTGTGGATATATGTTTTCGATTCGAATCCTTTATTTAAATACGTTCTTTAATTTGAGGGAAGAGTTTACCATATCGACAGGGAAAATTAAATGACAGTTACAAACCCATGAACATTTTGTATGGGAAAATCACGCACACTGCTTTGATAGATATGATTGTATTAGAACTTTGTATAGCGGTAATAAAGTGCAAATTGACTCTTTGACGTTAGGAACATACCTACATTGTTAAAACAACAGTGATTGCTTGTAATTTAATATGAACTTTATACAATAGCAATAAAGCTCAAATTGACTACGTTTTAGTTAGAAAACGTTTGTATGAAAACGTTTGTAGGAAAAAGAAAAGGGCTGTTTTTAGGGTTTTTCCGGCAATTATTCGAAATTTTCTTGCCGTAAGAACCATCCTTGGACTTCCACAAACATTTTAAAAAAGGAATTATCGAAATCGGTTCCGCCGTTCACACGTGATGCCGTGACAACGCGAAACGGGTTTCATTTTTATATATATAGATAAATAAATAAGATTATTTTCGAATTTCGACGGAGTCAAAACTTTCTTCAACTATTCATAGCATTATTTAATTGTCATCGGATTACAGTACGTCACAGCCCAAATATGGTTTGAAGTGAAATTAGGTTGACTAAAGTCAATTGTACGCCGACATAAGCGGGGATTAAGTTAGCCCTGTTTCTACTACAAAGGCCAACCATGACAATGACAGTTAGCTCTACTTGTTCACACCTACCAAATTAAATTTGCCTTTGCCGACCGCACTTGCTATACGAAACTACACCTTATTGTCATCTGAATAAGAGCTATTTGGTAATAAAATTGACATCTCCACCAGTCATATTATAGTGAGCAAAGCCCGTTAAGCCAAGTTTCAGCCGACCTCGGGCCGTGACGAGCTTTATAGTTGTAAAGAGAACTTGCATTAATTTCCACTTAATATCGTTTTATTAATTACTTTTGTGTAGTCTCAATGTTCCGTGTTAATAGAGGTTTCATACGAGGCTTGCGCCAGAGGTTTGCTATTGTTTATTAGTTTTAGTTCTGCGTCAAACTAATGTTTTGAAATTAGCGCGGTGTCTTATTTTACTGCTATGTCTATCATATGTGTGAGGTCGCCTGGTTAGGTACCACCGCAATATCTATTTCTTCTACTAAATAGCAGTGCAAAAAATACTGTTGTGTTAGGAAATTGCAGCCAGAGTAAATACTGGACATATTGAGACATAAATTTTATTTTTTGGTTTGGTTTAAATAAAAACACACTCAGTGTTTTTTGGAGAATACCACCAACAGGTTTATTGAAATATTTGATTCCGCGATAAAATCCGTAAATAATTTATTTTAATGATTAATATTCGCGTAAATCTAAGAAACCACTAACCATTTTTTGGAAATAAGACGTTACAAATTAATTGACATAAAATCGGCTAAATTTTTTATAAAATATAAATATTGAGTATAACTTTATGCGTCAATAGGAAACCGCAGCAGCCATTTTAATCAGAAGATATATCAACTTAATGTATTCAAAGAAAAGCCAAGATTTTTATAATGCATTCTGTAGAAGTAGGTGAAGTAGAAAACTTTGTTGAGGTGAAATTGCAAAGTCTTGCGCGAATATTATATATTCTGGGGCAAACGCAGCTCGATTTCAATTTATAGCCATATATAGATAGCGTTTTGTTTTGAAAACTTGCGAAGTGAACTGGCAAGCTGAATAAGATGATGCACTGAAGTTATGTGGGTCGCACTTAATGTTAACTGTACGGATATTGGACTTGCTGTGGAAACCGAATGTAATCTAAACTTGGACGGGTTATGTATTTTGGTTTTTCAGAATAGTTCCATATATTAAATCATTGAACAATTTTGTAAATTAGGTGTAAGATCGATAAAATACTTATTTTAGGCAAAAATCAGCTTTTATTAAAATAAAAACAGATTTTTGATTTTTACCTAATGGTTAAAGTTAATATTTATATAAATATATCTTTAGTATTCAGACACTTTTGATGGTTCTTTCATCTTATCATAAACATTGAGGTTATAGCTTCCAAAGCAACCACGATTGGATCTGCATAATAGCTGATCGTGTGATGTCTATCAGCCGTTCTCTATAATCTATCTATCTTTAACTAGAGATTTTATTAGATATGTCAGAGGCATGCCCAGACAAACTTTGGATTTTATAAAATGACAAAAGTCTAGCGGCCATGGGCTCTGGGTACCTAATTATATTAAATGTAATAGTAACTGTCAAGAAGGCAATGAAATGAACTCAATCACAAATTTCGTGATTTTTTTGAAAGCTCAAGTTGCTGTTTATCGACATCGAATTATGAGGGGACAAAGACCAAATTTTACTATCTTTGGAGTCAGCAGTAGGTTACTTGTATGTACTGTACATAAGTGACATTAATGATTTACCTAGAATCACAAGAAGATTTACATTGATTTGCATATAAAAATCTAACATTGAAATTACACACATAAGTCGCAGTCCCCAATGTGTATATGGGACACATTAAACAGTGGCAATACTGGAATAACAAATGTCCACTGTGGAGACGACAATAGAGCGAATATACGGCGAAAGGCAAGCGGTAGAGAACCGCAATTTCCGAAAGAGCTTCAACGAACGATTCTGTGTAACCTTTATAAGCCTCGATTTCAACTTTATTGTCTATTAAATATGTATTGAAAATATTATTGTTTATTGAGAATGTGATTGGGACTTCAACAAGTTTACGTAGATCGGTTTAGTTATATATAGATACTTAGTTGCATGGAAGCGCTGCTGAGAATTTCTCGAATTATTATTTGCGAATGTTCTGTTATTTTTGACTGATTTCAAAAGAGGAGGTAATTAAGTCGACGGATTTTTTTAAATTTTGTTTGGCGTATACCCCCGAAATATACATTTAAACGAAAATGAAAATTATTTATTGAATCCAACATCATTTAGATTCAGTCAGATATTTTTTCCTACCACCCGGCTCAGAAAGCTTTACTAGAGTAGAGCGGGCAAAAAACTCTAGTATTGTTTATATTTACTGGGTAGGTACCACCGCAATGTCTATTTCTCCCGTGAAACAACACTGCTTAAATGCACTGTTGTGTTTCGGATTGAAGGACATTGTAGCCAGAGCAACTACTGGACATATTGAGACTTAACATCTTATGTCTCAGGATGGCGAGCGCAGTGGAATGTTGCTACTGTTCATGAGCGGTCGTATCGCTTACCATCAGGCGAACGGCTTGCTCGTCTCGCCATTCAATAAAAAAAAAAATGTTCTTTTCAAAACCAGTTTAAAATGTAGTAATTATTGCAAAAGTTACAAGTAGGTTTAATCAGGGCAGTTCATTAATATTTTCTTGTAATTTAAATATATAAACCAAAATAGATACAGACCACTTCCAATAAGTTGTTATGTATATCCTTTCGCGACGCGAACGTTGTCTTTCTGTAGTTGAATATGACGGTGATAAAATAAAAGTTGGAAAATTTTGCAAAAACCGTATTCTTGTATAACATAAAGACGATTTTGCTTTGATCAGAATTGAAACACGATTTTAGGCTACATAATCGCTCAGCTTCCAAAAACAAACACCATTTTTGCAATTCAATGGAAATATTGGAATACTCCATTGCAGGAGATAATGCAAACGCAGAGATTTCGATCCCGTGTCCAGCGTTACAGATAGACCTAGACGTGATAGAGCGCGCCGCAAATCCGATATTCGGCACGTCACATAGAGTTACTGTTACGCGTTTTCCGTAGGTAGTCACATACTGTGCTAAAGCTATGTCTATAGCATTGATATATGTTCTCAGTATAAATTTGCATATTGTGTTTAGTTTTGACATAATATGTATCTGTATCACTCTTTATAACAGAAAGTACAATTAAGACGAGTCAGAATATAATATAGTCCACCACGCTTGCCTAATGCAGGTGTTCGGACTTTACATACCTTAGAATTTTTTACAAACCCCGATAGTATGCAGGTATCCCCGTGATATTTCCCTTCACTTTTATAGTGCGTTCGATTAACTATCAAAGCACATATAGACATCATGGAGGTTAGTTATTCATCAGTATCAACCCATATACGTCCCACTGCAGGGCACGGGTCTACTTTACAATCGAGAATAGATTAAGGGTCGTAGTTAGGCCGCATAGTCCACCACGCTGGCCTAGTGCGGGTTGGCGGACTTACATACCATAGAAATTCTTATGAATCGCTATGGTATGCAGGTTTCCTCACGATGTTTTCCTTCACCGTTTTAGTGCGTGGTGATTAATTACCAATACACATATGACTCCAAAAAGTCAGAGGTGTGCCCTGGTATTCGAGCCCGCGACCACCGTGAACATGTGGGCAGTCGCGTCTAGTCCGTTTACCAACAAGCCACCACGCACTTCAGGTTAGTTATTGCTCACTTGCAATTTGGAAACAGCTATAAATCATCAGAAGATTTCTGGTGACTGTTCCTCACACCCGCCACCTGCAAGTCCTGCAAGCGAGGATCAACAGTGGCACGCAATGACACTGAGCATTGTTGCTCGGTGAGTCTCTGGGAATGTCTAACTTGCCTTTATCCCGCAACGAAATTAATCATGAATTATATGAGGATTTAGGAAACTATGTTTCGTTATCTAAAATAATATTTAAGTCGATCTGGGTGTAAAGATAGATCCAGCTTCCAAGCCAGGGGTGGTCATATCGTTCTTGTCAGAACGATGGCTACGATTTCAATACTCGAATTGGTAATAATGATTTTTTAAAGTTTGTTACAGCCTTGATTTGTGAACACACACACACACTTTTTACTTTATTTATCGACATTTATCTGTACTTATAAATTTTATCAACAAGATTATAAATACCGGGTATATCAAGACTGCTACCGAAAACGAAGCCGGGTGGTAGTTTTAGTCACTACAAACACAATGCAACTAAAAATCGTGCTGAGAAACGCAACCATGATTTTTAATGATTTTTTTAATTTCATCATTTTTGGGTGGTAAATCCATAGTTTTTGCTAAATTAATAATTTTAACTCTTTTATCCCTTAGAGTATTTATAAATAAAAGGGTACACACTATTATTTTAGGACAAAATGGATTTACCAACCAAATAGGACCAAAGAAAAAAAATTCAAAAAAAATTGACACTTTTTTTTGCAACATTTTCTATTGCATTGTGTCTGAAGTCGCTTAAACTACCACCCGGCTTCGTTTTCGGTAGCAGTCTTGATATACCCTGTATATTCTGTCAATCTGGAGCCAGCCCAGGAGGTGGGGGTCATGGACACCCATGGCCTCTCCTCTGGATTCGCCGTTGTCTGGGTGTCATTATTTGTGCGAACCAGTAATATTTGTTTTGGGACTAGATCTTAGTGAAGGGTCAGCACAAAGTCAACTCAACAGTCACATACATAGTGACGGTTGGTTAAAACTAAATACTACATCATTTGCTACCACTATTATGGTTATTAACCACGCTATGTCAGATGCAGAATGTGTAAACACAACTTCGATTGCCATCTAAATTATTCTCATCTATTACAGTATTTCCGTCACTGAACACAGCCTTTATATAAAATAATTACTATTCTACATTTCCTGAAAGTGTGTTACATTATTCTAATGGCTTACTGGAAACGTTGTCACTAGATCTGTTTGTTGCTTTTGAAAAAATGACTAACTGCCATATTTTATAATAAAATATTACCATAAAATTATTTTACACTGACTACCTCGATGACGCCGTTGTACGGTGTGTTTGCAAAGTTTAAGTCTCCGGTTCGAATCTCCGGTCGGGCAAAATGGTATTGGATTTTTGTATTCATTATTAGCCGGTAAGTATAAAACGATAAGTGGGTATCGTCATGCCATCGCATGAAAACATAATGTATCGTACAATTTGTACATAATGCTGCTGGCCAAGTCGATCTATTTATTTAAAACGTAAAGAATTTTTAATATTGATATGGTAATAACTAACGTAATAACTTTATATAGAAGGTCCCTTAAGGACTAAATAAATTAATCGACTTGGTATTACATGCATCTCACAACTTTTTGCGGTAGAAAACCTGAGCTGCGAGACTTGGAATTTTTTTACACGATGTTTTTGATGGGATCTCACGTCTTTTTGTAGAGTCCTATTTTTTTTCCTTTTCGGTATTTCTTACTTCTAGAATATCACTAACGATTTTTCTTAAAGACTCTGTCTTATGGATTTTTCTTATTTTTGTAGGTATCAATTTATCACAAATATAGCGGATTTGATTATTAATGTTCTTTCTTTCATTGTAATTGGTATTTTCGAGCTATTTAGTCTATTTATTTGCAAGTTTTTCTTCGTCATGTTTTTCTAGAGGAATGTTGTACAGTTTCATGGGCTGAATACACCATTTCCCTCTCTATATCCCCTCCTGTTATGCCTCATATATATAGATATCTATCTACAACTATTATTCCATTATATACGGGTACAATGATTCACTAACTGCAAATGTAACTTTGTAATCCTATACATTTATATGGGATTACAAAGTTATTCACGCAGTTGGTCTATCTAGAAAACTAGACACAAATTATGAAATATTTGAATTTTCCCTTACTTTAAACACTAAACACTAATTATATTCTAAATTTGAAGGTTCTATGTCTGCTAGAAGTGCCTTCGACTTTTGATGATCGGTCAGTCAGTCAGTGAGTGACAAAATTACGAAAGTTTGATAAGTTATAATTCTTAAACTACTGGTTCAAATTGAATGAAATTTTAAATATACCGTGTTTACACAATGCCTGCTTAGTAACTGAAAATTCAGGCTTCATGCTTTAGCCACAACGAAGTTATAGGGGGTTGAAAATGGTCTGAATTGCTTCGAGAAAAGGATGTTACGGCCTATAGCTCGACTTGGAGGGGGCTCGGCCGCGCCCCCAGATCTTAATGTAGGGTCAGGACTATGCATGTCACTGTTAAGTGTATTTATAAAAAAATATACTTTACAGAGCATGTTTGAGGAACAGCAGCATTCTCTGATACGTAATACAATCCAGATTCAACAAAAATATATCAAACTATGGCGCAATATCATCATAGGGTTACCAATATACTCGTAATGTTGGACCTCTAAAATGGATTTTTCACACTTTAAGGGGGGGTTAAGATAGTTTATTTCTCAAAAGAATTACAAATTCACTTAAATGAGAAATTACATTTGTATTCTTAAAGCTAAAATATGAGGACGTATAAATAGCACAGGTAACTTACAAATAAATGGTAATAATTACTTTATATAAACAAAAGAAAGGCGATTGCCATAAAAACAAGAACTGAACTGATCAAAAGAATGTGAAAATAAATAAAAAAACAATAATAAAAACAGTAGTGGGTATTCACAAGCAATATCGCAACTTGACCGAGAATACAGCTGAGCAGTAGTCGATGTAGACAACACGAAACAAGCATATCTAGATGTGGCTAGTTGATTGGTAATTTATGTGATTGAATTTGTTTTATATTACAGGAGTGTTATTAATTATATGCTGTTTGAGCTTATTTTTGTATATTTGAATGCTTTTTGTTTCTTTAATATTTTTGGTAACTGATTATATACAGGGTATATCAAGACTGCTACCGAAAACGAAGCTGGGTGGTAGTTTAAGCGATTTCAGACACAATGGAACAGAAAATTTTGCAAAAAAAAAGCGACAATTTTTTTTTTGTTATTTTGTTCCTATGGCCATATTTGGGTAGTAAATAAATTTTTTTCCTAAAATAATAGTGTAAACCCTTTTATTTATAAATACTCTAAGGTATAATACAGTTTAAATTATTATTTTAGCAAAAACTATGGATTTACCACACAAAAATGACGATATTTAAAATATCATTAAAAATTAACGTCGCGTTTCTTTGCGAAATTTTTAATTGCATTGTGTTTGTAGTCACTAAAACTACCACCCGGCTTCGTTTTCGGTAGCAGTCTTGATATACCCGGTATTTGTGCACCTTGGTACAGTATACATTTTTTGCCGTAGTTTGTCCGTGGCTTACGTAAACATACTGGGTGGAATCGCTTATCGTCACGAAAAAAATTGTGCATGGCAAGTACATGATTTAGAACACTTTGGCATACTTATTTTAATTTTTTTATGTTTTTGTTTATGTAGTGTAAAATTAATTTACCACTATTAGTTACTAATTTAGAATAAGTTATTCATAAAACAACGTTGTTTAGAGAAAGATATCATAAATGAAAAAAATCTTCATAAATACACATTATTGTTACCCTACTTTATACAATATGAATTCGAGTAGAAACTTCTAAATCTAAGTAATAAAATCCTTTGATCGCGCCGCCCTCACCGCCGCGGCGCGCCGCCGCAAGCGCAAGTACAAAGCGTGCCGCCGCACCGCGCCGCCCGCTCCCGCGCCGCCGACACCAAACAGGGATCTTGCCACTTCCTCAGTCGTGCGAAATTCGGTACCGAGTGGCGTTGTACGAAATTATTTTGGTTATTGGTTAGTTTCTTGCGGTCAAAATGAGTGATTAAACGAACAGTGAGTATGAAAACTTGGGTCATGCAAGAAGGATGTATGCAGATCCAGAACATCTGCAGTCTTTGCGTAGGAATGGTATCATGAATGATGAATCCACGAGTTCCCAGCACAAGAACTATTTTAACGACTTATCCGAGGCTACTTGATCATGGTAAGTTCAGACTTCCTAATCATGCAAGAATCCGTGACCTACGACAGCGAAGTCGTCTATTCTCGACTTTATTAAAACGTTTAAATAAAAACATATGCAGCTTTTTCTAAGATAGTAGGTACGTTATGAAAATAATAATGTAAATCTTAACAACTTACCAACAACTAAATTTACTTAAATGATCCTAACACACTAAAATTCTAAATAAATCAAAATGTTATATGGTAATATTTAGAGTAATAATACCGATAAATAGGCGCAAAGTAAGTTCAAGGTCGATGCGCGACAGTCAGCTGTTGTGTGGCGTGACTCATACACTCGCGCGCCTGAGTATTGACATTTCGTTGCACTTTTAAGTGTAGGGTGATTTAGATAATATGCGTTTTGGGGATATCTTGTACTGATGTTGTTTATGGGGTAGTTTGTAGTTTTTAATGATAAATTTCGTATATAACGTTAATTTCACATACACAATACACTATTAAATTTTCCGGACGATAAGCGATTCCACCCAGTATATTATTTGAATTTCTCAGTAGCATTTTATGTATAGTATGTTTTTTTGTAAATTTTATTTCAGTTTTAATATCGCCTTTTAATATTTTTCTAATTAATAGGCAGTTATAGTAATTATACGTTTGTTTAATACTTAACAATCTAGTGTATCGATATATATTTTTTGTTGGTGTAAGATACTGATAGTTAAATATTCGTTTATTAACCTATTTTGTGCAATTTGAAGGCAGCTTAAATTGCTTTTTGCAGCAGTACCCCATATCTCTATAAGGTAGTCTAAGTGTGATTTTATGAGAGAATTATAAATAGTGTAACGTATTTGACGCGGAAGGCATCGAACAACGCCTCGTAACATCCCTGTCAATGAACATATCTTATCTCTTATTTTCTGTATGTGAGGTTTCCATGTGAGGTGATTATCTAGTATGAGTCCGAGGTATTTTTCTGTGTCTACTTTAGTTATTGGTTGGTTATTTATACTGAGGACAGAAGTATAAGATATTTTTTTTATTTTTAGCCGAAAATATTATATAATTGGTTTTTGAGACATTTATTGTTAATAAGTTACATAGAAACCACACATTTAGTCTATCAAGGTCATTTTGGGCGTCTGCAATGATATCATCCATAGAGTGGCCAAAGTAAAATAGTGATGTATCATCAGCATATAAGGTCAAATCCCCTTTTAATTTAAGTTGGTGAACGTTATTGATATAGATGAGAAATAAAAGCGGACCAAGTATAGAACCATGAGGTATACCAAAAGTAATGACATTTTCATTACTTTGTATTTGTCCAATTTTAACAACTTGACGTCGATTAGATAAGTAAGATCTCAACATGTCATGAGCGACCCCGTCAATACCTATGCATTTTCAATTTTTTCACTTCACTTAGACCCTCCAATGTTTATACATTCCACGTATCGCCGTATATACCTATACATATACCGGACTATATCGTAACCGTTTTTATGAAAGCCATAATTTTCTCTCATATTTTATGTAACAGTATGCATTGTTGAAAAGTGACAGAATACCGAACAAAAGCTGAAATTACATTGTTTTGATGTTGGCCCATAACATATTGACATGTTTGTTATGAATATTTTCATACATAATTTGCGAAATTACTTGTACAGCTCCAATATGTGAGGAGTTTGCGATGTTTGTATCAAGATTGTTTATGTAAAATTTCACGGTTGGTTGCGCTAAGTAGCGGAACAATTTTTAAGAAGGTTTTTGTGAGCGTTAAGTTAATTTATCTTGGTAATATGCGATTTTTGGCGGGGGCATGACCTTGGCATGTAATTCCTCGTTCATTTCGACGTTTTTCTCTCAAGATAGATTACTTTTTGGGATGCGGATTTTTCCATCACGGATTTTACTAAGTTAATGATGTGTTGTAGCCTATTTTTATGGGGATGACGTGTATCGTAAAAATAAAAATTATTCTTAATATTTAGTTGAAAATGGTACATTAACTTGATGACGTACGAAAGAGTTATAATGTAGGATTTTTTTTCATTATTAAGTTTTTTTGCAACTGCTCTGTTGTTAAACGACGAATATACTTACTGGTGGTAGGTCTCTCATATGTGAGAGGCCATCTGGGTAGGTACCACCGCAATGTCTATTTCTCCCGTGAAACAACACTGCTTAAATGCACTGTTGTGTTTCGGATTGAAGGACATTGTAGCCAGAGCAACTACTGGACATATTGAGACTTATCATCTTATGTCTCAGGATGGCGAGCGCAGTGGAATATTGCTACTGTTCATGAGCGGTCGTATCGCTTACCATCAGGCGAACGGCTTGCTCGTCTCGCCATTCAAAGCAATAAAAAAATATATATATATACAGCTTAACCACTCTTAATCGCATTCTCAGTTGTAGAGGAGGCTCGTGCCCTGCAGTGGGACGTATATGAGCTGATACAGTAGACCAATTACTAAATAATTGTAACAAAAGCAAACAATAGTAAAAACACAGTAAGAATGGGGATAAAGAACGTGGAACATTATTGCACTGATGTTAATTAAACTATAAACCTCCGGAGCTCGGTAAACAGCTCACAGATGTCGCCGTAAGGCTTCGTGCACAGACATACGATCGTGCGGTGACTCGGCGTAGATGTGCAAGCAACTTTACACATACCGCATGTGCCAGAGTACTGAGTAGAGTATTTCAGCACATCTTCTATACACCACGATCTATACTGTCACGCATTTTTATTTCATTTAATTAAATGCTGAATAAGATTCAATGACATGTGTTAGAAGATCACATCGAAAACCCCCTAATTTTTATAAAAGTATTTATACTATCAGAGTTGAAAATAAGGTTTTAAATAGAATGGAGTCTATACTGCCTAAAACAGAGTAGTGACAATGTTGGTACAACTCCTGTAAACCTATAAAATATTTTTTTTTCTTTTCATTTATTTACCACATAATAATCTCCTGCTTCCGTCTCTCTGCAAAGTGTAAAAAAAGAACAAGATATATATTGTGTATGTGAATGTCGATATATTTTTTTATATTTACTGCGAGAATTATAGTAACCATATCAACAGGCCACAGAAGGCGTAACAATGTTTAAAAAGGAACTAAAACGCAAGGTTTCTTCCTTTATATTTACCATTATGTAAAGGGTAACAAAAGAGATTACTAAAATATGCTTACAAATGACTACTGCGAAGCTGCCGTAGAATGGTTTACAAAAACTTTACTGTAATATAATTTTCCATCCCATATTCCGGTGGACAGGCTCCGCGGTTCTTTCACGTTACGGCAGAATATTATTTTGCGTTACGCCATATCAAAAGTGAAACAAAAAATTTGGTGGTCAAAGCGGCTAATCTACCTTTGACCTTTTGCCAAATGAATAATGTTGATTTATGAAAAACCCACGGCGGAATATTTTTTTTATTTTGACTGACGTTGTACTTTGTGAGGGACTTAAAGGGAGGACCCGAATGATTATGTGAATTTCAAAGAAACGCGTATTAATGAATAATGAAGCCCGTTTTCTTATAAATATTTGATTAAAAATTGTAATTATCTCAACATATTTTTTGATTGATCTTGTACGCCAAGGCTGCTTATTTTGACAAGGTCTTCTATTAGACAAATTGGTGTTTAAGATCGACGGTCTTGTCAAATATTTGTTGATAGGAAATATAGGACAGAAGACCCTGTTTACCCTGTTGACCCTGTCTTATACAGTACAATGTTAATATCAGTTTAAGACATAAATAATCAAAGTTGCTTAGTCTTCCTGTTATTAATTTACTTTTTCTATTCATTTAATTATTTTCTGGTCACTAAAATATTGTACGTAAAATTTACATTACACAAAGACGCAATTAACATGACAAAACACCACATTTGTCTTTTATTAACCGTTTTATACATTTTCCTCTAAATATAATCCGTCAGCCAAAAAATAAACGAATTATTCTCTAAACAATATTGTTGCTGAAAATAAGGATTTCATTTCAGTGTAAATAAATAATCCGACTGAAAACTAAATGGGGTTTAACCAGATAGGTTGAGGCTTTAGTCGTCCTAGTCAAAACAAAAGTGCTAGAATCTAGATCAAGGACACGTAAGCCTTACGCCCGTCGCGTCGTTAGAAAATTACACGAAAAATATTTGTATTTAGAATTAGAAGGCATTTTGGAATTAGAGTTTTCTTCGTCTTTACCTTAATCAAAATGTAAAATAATGAAGTTTTCGTCTAATTCAATTAAGAAGGAAATAAATAATAATAATCATCAATTTAGAATGTATTGTAATCTTGCAGTCAAATATCAGAATTGTGTCTTTAGGTTAATATAATTAGTTTTCAAAATATAGTCCTCGTATAGCAAATCTAGAAAATATAGATTAAGTTAGTTGTATATATATTAATGTATATTTTTTGTATGCATAGTGTATTTAATATAAACTCATTTGCAAAAAAAACGGGCACCTAAGCAATGAACCATTTCAAATGTTACTATTGGTTTGTTTGATAATTATAGGTAGTTTTCCTTTCACAATTTTGTAAATTAATAAGCAAATAATCGTTTTCGTCAGTATTATCATAAAATTTTGATAAAATTTATGGGTTTTAATGCTAAAGTTCACTAGTAGTGTATGCTCACTAGTAGTCCATATGCTCGTGAAGTAAAAGTTAACAAAGATTTTTGTTTGTTTTTTCTTTAATAAAGTAAATGCAGATAAATGTTTAGTATCGAGTGTGACCCCCTTTAGCTGAAATCACAGCTTGAATTCGTCTGGGTATGCTAGCGAGGATATCCCGGATACTTGCTTGCGGAATACGTTCCCACTCCGCGGTAATCACATTCTTCAGCTCTCTGATGGTCTCCGGAGCCGGTTGTACTGATCTCACGTGTCGTTTCAGAACGTCCCAGACATGCTCTATAGGATTGAGGTCGGGACTTCGAGCTGACCAATCCAAACGACGAATGCCGACCTCTTGCACATACGCTTCCACATCGCCAGACCGGTGGGCGCGAGCGTTGTCGTCCATAAAATTGAGTCTTCGCCTAAAGCGGCCAATGCGGGTTGTGCATGAGGAATTAGAACTTCCGTTATGTATCGATGTCCAGTCAGTGAGCCGTTTTCAATGAAGACTAACTCTGTACGATCCATTGAATTTATTCCTGCTCAAAACATAACAGAGCCCCCACCATAAGGTGTGATTTCTTCAAAACAAGCCTCTGCAAAGCGTTCTCCTCGTCTTCGTAGCACTCGCCGACGTCGATCTTCACCGAATAGAGATATGCTGGCTTCATCGGAGAACAATACCCTATTCTAGTCTTCTTGAGTCCATGACTCACAATTTCGAGCAAACCTAAGCCTGGCAACTCTGTGCTCACGGAGTAACTTAGGGCCGCGGGCCGGGTGTTGACTGCGTATATTGGCCGCGAGAAGCCTCCCATGACCGTCCATAGACTAATATGCACATTTCTTAATTGTTCGAGGTTGTTCTTAAGGTCCACCTACGAAGACTTGCGATTTCTCAATGCGCGACTCACAAGAAAACGATCATCCCGTGGTTGGGTACATGGTTTTCTTCCAGAACCAGGCTCAATCCTATAGAGCATGTCTGAGACGTTCTGAAACGACGCGTGAGATCAGTACTACCGGCTCCGCAGACCATCAGAGAGCTGAAGAATGTGATTACCGCGGAGTGGGAACGTAATCCGCAAGCAAGTATCCGGGATATCCTCGCTAGCATACCCAGACGAATTCAAGCTGTGATTTCAGCTAGAGGGGGTCACACTCGATACTAAACATTTATCTGCATTTACTTTATTAAAGAAAAAACAAACAAAAATCTTTGTTAACTTTTACTTCACGAGCATATGCACTACTAGTGAGCATACACTACTAGTGAACTTTAGCATTAAAAACGCATAAATTTTATCAAAATTTTATGATAATACTAACGAAAACGATTATTTACTTATTAATTTACAAAATGGTGAAAGTAAAACTACCTATAATTATCAAACAAACCAATAGTAACATTTGAAATGGTTCATTGCTTAGGTGCCCGTTTTTTTTTGCAAATGAGTTTCTATAGCATTCTTTTTCTATTTTAATGACAAATAAACCTGCTTTGCTCCATTTCTGCTTCACCAAATGGTAGATTGTCAGAGAATTCCTCTGGCAATAAGACCGCCTGTATATTTAAAACAAAAAAACAGATTTTTACGATTCCGTTTTTCTTACGGTTTTTGTTGTTTGCATTAGTTGATAACATCGTAACATAGGTTTGGTAACAGCGATAGTGTCTGCTGAATTTGTAAATCATGTAGGACAACACTTGAAATGTTAGAAAATGGTTTTGGCTGCCTTAAGATAAAATGTTTTATTTTTCAGTGAAAAACACGAGCTCAAATATTCTTTATTGGATTTTTCCTTCTGAATCCGCACTTCTTGGTCATATATATAATTTAGTTTAGAATACTTCTCAAATTGAATAAAGACTTTTCTTGTTTGGATAAAGTCTCAGCAAGAACTGGCAGTATTTTCGAATGGTCATCTCAATGTAAATCGCTTAGAAACTAGGCAACGATTTCTCAAGAGAAGTCGTCAAGGAGTAATAATTTTGTGCAATTGTTTAATACAGTTCATTGAACACTCACCACATTTTACCGCAGTTACAACTCAGTAAGTCGACATAATAAGAATAAATTATGAACCAACAAAAATAAAAAAGCTAAGTGTATCATTAGATTACGGCTAAAATTTCTGGAAAGGATAATTACATATTTTAGTAATTATAACAAAGTCTGTTCAAACACGCTTTAATCGTTTCAAAAACAATCCGATTTTAATTAAATTTCATATATTTTAATAACCAAACAAAAAAATCCTGAAACTTACCAACAAACATAAAAAGCTCCAATTATGTTTGAATCATAACTCGACCTTTAACTTCAAATTAACGAATTCCGAAATAGAATAGGGAAAGGAAAATAAACTGTTATTTTCCAGTTTCCTTTTATAAAACACTCACATTGAACTTTTTTAACAAAGGCGTCCCTCACAAAGACGAGTAAAGCCGGTGTGACGACAACTCGTTAAAATTTTAATCCACTCCGATATAAATCTGATTGAAAATGCACCGGCGTATGGATCGTTACGTGCGCGTCGCGTTGCCGCTCTTGTATCTCATGTGGAAAAAAATATTTATTTTTACATCGGATCGGATATTTTTATATCCGATATGGATTTTAGAAAATATTTATAAAACGAGAACTTAGTTCAAAGATTTCAACCATGTTCGCTTACGTAGGCTTTATGTTTCGAACCATACTTTGCATCTCTCTTTTTAGAGATAAATAAATGTAGCTTGCCTGAATCCTGACGGAAAATATACTCTACTACTGTTATGGATAATGTTGCTCAAGTCTCGTCGTATATCAATCACCTTGACTTGAAAATCTAATAAAACAAGCAAAACCAAGATAATAAGAAAATTTATAAAAAACCTTAACAGTTCACTAAAAAATAGCAGTAGAACAAAAACAACCAAACGTAAATAATTCACCACCACAATTAAACCATTGAATAGTACACTGGGTCATACACAAAACGAGGCGAAAAATTGTATAAAAAAAACATGGTCGGGATTTTTACGAAATCAGTCTCATTTAATATGATATTATCAGAATATTAAAATTAAAACATAAAACAAGATCGTTTCCTCGATTAGGCTAAAAAATGAAATTATAATATTTTTTTTTCGAGCACAGAATGGTGTTGTGTTTACACAAAAGAACAAACATATCAAAAATAGTTACAAAGCAAGTGTCTCCATCGCTGCATTTATTTTTTGTTTTTTCGATGGTGCAATTGAGTTATCTGAATCACTAAAATTAAAGAATGATGAACGGCATTCACATAATTCGCTATCATATGGAACATGGTTTTATTCCGATACTGAGTAATAATTTAATATTATTATAAGCTAAATACATTACTATCGAGCCCACAGCACTCCACGTCTACGTTTACAGGCAAGCAAAATACTGCTTTACTTGTTAAATCATTATTACTTATTTTTTTCTGTAGACATTGTCTTTCGTGTGGACTTATAAATCCACAGAAAAGATGTCCACAGAAAGGACATTCTTTAAAAAAAATTAGCAATGCTAATTTAGTTTTGAGGGTAGCCAAGTAGGTAAATTTATTCCACAACTACTCCCCTTAAGCTATTTCGGCAGCATGTGAATTAATAAAACTAATAATTATTTATTCAAGTACACAAGGAACAGAAAAGAAGCACCGATCTTTGACAATAACACTATTAAAGATCTCAATATCTTAATGAAGAACCTACGCTGGACTCAGTCATTAAATCCAATGTGACCGATGCCACCCGTCAGTGTGGCCAGTTTAATTTTTTTTTTGTAAAATAGTATTTTATTCAGGCCAATTTATTCGGTTGAATTTAAGGTCCACAGAAAAGTCGCAGTACCGTGTAACCAACAGTTTATTGAAATTTTTGTGGAGTCACTTTAACATATATTAATTTACTCAGTAATATTTTAATAGTCAGTATATATACTAATGATATTTAATATAACTTAAATAGATAACGCATATCAAGTATGAGAAATATCTATCAAAATATGCCAAGTGCGTTTACGAACAGTCCACAGAAGGGGACATTTGAGGAAATTTTTGTTGTTATATTAATCATTTCTGAAGATAATTCATTATTTGGTATATGTCTTAATAGTAATACTTGTAAGTCATTTACCAAAATTAAGTCAGAGAATCAATCCAGAAATTTGAAGATAATATTCATTCTGAACATGCGTATGTGTATGACCCGGCGTTATAAATGTCTCAAAACCGAAACGGCTAGCTAGAGAGGAGCTTCAGATATCATTATATTTCATTACCATCATTAGACCCGTCTGGGACCGGCGCTCGCTTACAAAGGCCAGCGTTCGAACGTTCATCCGACAAATTGCGCATACGATTCAATGAGGTTTGAAAGTCTCAGCGCAAGTATCCGGTGTAGACGAAGTATATCCAATGCAGGTTGGACACGGGATCGTTACGGAAGCTGTATTGTTGGTGGATATCCAGATAATGGAAATTAATATTTTTACCTAGACTAAGTACATAGAACATGTAATTAAAAGGCTATCAATAAATGTGAGGGAGTATTGACCTTAGTTCAGTATGCTGACTCCTTGCTAGATGATAATCAAATGAAATCTACTTTTCTGCTACTTGACTTGGTTCAAAAAGCGCAGTTGCTTCTGTTTGCTATGGCATCAAAAATTAGCCATAGAACAGTTATTGATCCTGGTCCTTTTAATTTATTAGACATTTGGATTAGTGTCAATGATTTTGGAAAATGCTTAGATTATATGGTTGATGAATTGATAGATTTATTTATGTAGTCCATTGTTGATACTGTAGAACGAATAACCCAAGTAGATATTCCAATAAATTTGTCCAAAAGAGTCTAAATTTAAGCTAAATAAAAAATATGAAATTGTATGTCTCTACAATGATATTCAATTTCCATAGTCATAAATATGTAATCGATACAGTCGGCTAGGAGTCCTTAATTGCTTTTCGGTCTAGACTAGTGACGTCATACGAAGTGCATCCCTTATTTGTAAAATGCTTTGACTATTTATTACATTCCGTAGAGTATTGGATTGAACTCGTGGTAGATTTCTGTTCATTGGTCACTAGTATTCAAAGAATGGTGAGCTGCAATATTTTTGGAGTTGTGGGTAATATAATATATAAAGTTAAATAAATATTAATATAAACATATATTAATATTTATTTAACTTTATTAATATAAACATAGTCCGGACCTGGGAGTAAGATTGAGTCTTGAGTCGAGAGTATCAGGAACTACGAGAGACTTTTCGGTGTCACAAACACCTAGACCAGAAACAAGTACCCGTGGTTCACATATATTTGTTTCTCTGCGGGAATCGAACTCATGGAGTAGTTTTTTAATGCTATGAATGGCGAGACGAGCATAGAGTCGTTTTTAAATTAAAAATTTAAAGCTTGCTTATTACGTGTGCAATGTAACATGATTGACCGTCTATGTATGTAAACGATAGAGCCAGAGAGAGAACTCGTCGTCAATATAAGTTTGGTTGGTATACGAGAAAATAGTTTTTGGATTAATGCTGTAATTGCCATTAACTCCCTTTTCTATTATGTCATTTATTATGAACTCTAAAATCAATTACCGAAGTTTATTCGTAGTAAGCCCTAGTAATGGACTTGGAATAACTGTTCATAATGGTACAAACAATCAGTATAATTTAGATGTTACAAAACGAAGTTAACTTAGACTAATGCTGTAATGTTTTGACTTAGATTTATAGGCCCTACAATTATTAGAGGATTGTTCAATGGGATTTGTGTGTACCACAATTGTTTCTGACCACAGATGAAATGATTAAAATATGAAGGACGGACCACGAAGTTCCATGTTTTCATTCGAGGTTAAAAGATCAATGCTTTATCGAAAAAAACAAATAGTATTTATAAACTCGTACATTAGTTCAAGTCTGGATATTTGCTTGGGTAGTTTGTAACTTGTAAGTCAACACCGGAAAAAATTATTCTGATTCATCAAAAAAATCGTATCAAATACAGATGAGAGTACAAGTAATATAAACGATATCTGAAGTGTCACGGTAAGCACGTGACGCGGCCAACAACGTGTATCGTGTTTTAGTCAATATCTGTGATCGTCACGACAAGCGATTCAACAAATTGCGCATTTTGTCGTTGTCTCAAGGGGAGTCGTTTCAGTATTATTCTCGTGCAAATAGTAGCAAGCGCCAGAGCTCATTCTATCAGTTTCCGCTACATCAACCCCGCTGTTCGGTAGCAGACGAGGGATGGAATAGTATGGCGTATGTGCTTAGGAACGAGATACGTTGATTGCGTACTACAGTATAGTATTAGTTAATTGTGGAATTGAGCTGGGGTTTTGTTTCAGTTCCTGCTTTTATTTTAAATGTTGTAAAGAATTTTGAATGTTTTAAGTTGAAAGTTGTTGCGTTTTTATGCTGTAACGTTTTATTTTCTTGCAGTGTCTGATTTTAATATTTTTAACTAAATAAATTTATGTTCGATGATCTATATTAATTAAGAACGTAAACATCTGAATTCAGAGCTTTAATTAAAGAAATCAATTTGCTACGGATTTTATCCCACAACATTTTTTACATTTAGTAAGTCTTTCATTCATCAGTTGGGTTGTCTCAATGATCAGTTATTTGAATATTTATTCCCATTAAGTGAATACAAATTAATTTTGTGTTTTAATCCGTTAATGACAAATATGATTCGTAAATTAAATACTTTAAATAGTGCACTCACATGATTCTTGATGTGAACATAATTTTACGTCTCGCAAAGGATCTACCGACGCGACGATTAACTCACTGTCTATTCAGTATCCTGTTCACACACGATGCTTTGTTTCTGACGGGTGATGTCGGCAACTTTCACACAGCCGCGTAACAAACTCCGTTGTTTTATACACTCGTGATTACGGGGTGCTTTCGCGAATCACGTCGGCATATCCAAAGGGCGGCCTTTGTTGCTTCAAATTAATATAATACCTACCGTGACAAATGAACATTTTGTTTGACATACAAATAATTATAATTAAACTTATTTAATTATTTATTTATTTGTAATCTTTTTTGTACACCAGTAATAAATAATAAAAAAATATATATTAAAGAGAAAAAGTACAAGTGGCGTTTTATTACTCAAGGTAATCTCTGCCAGACTACCAAAGGATGGATAGGAGAACACGAGAAATATGTTACAGCATAATACTTTATTAACTAATTTAGCTTATATTTTGAATGTAGGATTGTTGTTATTGCTATAATTAATATTTGATGTGTATTTTTTGTAAGAGTATATTTTGTACGAAGATTTTCGTTGCTTGTACACAGTAGTGGCCCCGGGCGGAACAGGCACTGGAGCTCTTATTTAATTACGAAGATAGTAATATTTATTTTGTAATTATTGTTCGCATTCGTTCATTTTTTGGGCATGCAAGAGATGAAGTTATAAAATCGCGTGTATAATTAAATGTAATCTTTAAACACACCAACACTGTTTTCCGTCCTTTATTTCCATCTGTATTAAAAATACCTGTTACTGATATTAAATTTGATTCCTCTCACTCGCCAAATTTTGTTCTATATATGTGCTGTGGATAACGGTGCTGATTGCACATTTATATGTATGCTTTAGAATGATTATTTTCATTGAATATTGTTATGTGTAACATGTTATGTATACGGACACAGGACAAGTGAAACGACGGTTAGCTAGAATAGCACTGACTTTATTGACAAGCGACACGGTACTTATATCAAGGAGTGGATGCAACCACCCACATATCATAATATAAATATAACAGTAACTGTTTGTCTAGTCTAAATAAATAAACGAAAATAAAAAATAAATATTAGTATAATGTAATAATACTTACTGAACATATCAATTCCATACAGTAAAATAAAACGGCGGTACTTTAAAATCGCCAACTAATAAGTTGAACAGACGTAGACGTTGCAACAAGCTTGTCTGTCCGGCAAGCGAGATGTAAATAAAACGATGGCGCTGCGAACAAATTTAATTTTAAAACAGATATGACGCCTTACTCTCGGAGAACTAGACACTGCTTTTCATATATTAGTTTTATTGTATACTGCCGATACGGGTATTGCTCGATTATGCACACCTGTGGAGACTTGTTTTTCAAAATTCGTGTATATAATGTTTCTTTTTATCATCATATGGCTACCAAGCAAGCCAGTGTTCAGTTGTGTTCAGCTCAGATCCCGCATAGCACTATAGGATGACACGGGTGGCTAAAAATCAGCACTGTTCGGGATAGCTGATCAAAAGCTGAGTCATTTCTTTATGCTCTACAGGCTATTCTTATAAATAAATAACCTCCTGACCCCACATGAAGAACAAGTAAGTCTTGTGTCATGGGTATCAGAAACAACGAGAGACCTTTTGGTCACAAACACTCAGGCCCGAGACAAATATTTGTGGCTCTCACACACATTAGTCACGATCAGGCGATCGAACCCATGGTCTCTCGTTTCCCAGCCGGTATCTAACCATAGCCACGAATGCTGTTACATTCTTCATTGTTTTGTTCTCTATATTTCTCAATATTGTCGCTAAATTGAAGCAATAAAGTGTTTTTTGTGATCACCAACTATATAAATAGGGTTATTCAATGTTTCTTTTAAATAGAAATACGAAATATTATTATTCATCTGATGGCTAACGTCATGCTTGCTCATAAACTGAAGCAATGTCACTTAGAAATTACCTCTCTAATCACCTACTGAGTACTGAATGACATTGCACAAGGCTCGTCACCCCGAGACATTAGGTGTTAAGTCCCTAATGCCTAGTAATCACTGGCTGCAATGATATTTGGTCCTTAGCAGTGATTACAACTAAGCAACTTGCATACGAAAAGCATAAAATAATTTACTTTTCAAAAAAGATATTAAAAGGCAAACAAATCTAGGGTAAAAATGATATAAAATAAATGTTTTTATTATTAATACAATTAAATAATGAAAAAAAGCCTTATAATTTGTGCAGATTATAGCTAGTGTCCTTGAGGATAAGCAATTGTTGTAAGCACCCTACTATCTGTATCTGTATCAGCCCATATACGTCCCACTGCAGGGCACGGGCCTCCTCTACAATCGACAGTACGATTGAGAGTGGTTAGGCCATATAGTCCACCACGCTGGCCTAGTGCGGGTTGGCGGACTTACATACCATAGAAATTTTTATAAATTGGCTATGGTATGCAGGTTTCCTCACGATGTTTTCCTTCACCGTTTTAGTGCGTGGTGATTGACTATCAATACACACATGACTCCGAACAGTCAGAGGTTTGCCCTGGGATTCGAACCCGCGACCACCGTGAACATGTTGGCAGTCGCGTCTAGTCCGTTTACCAACAGGCCACCACGCACTTAAGCACCCTACGCTTTGTAACAATAAAATGAATGTATTTCATTCCATTTTGTAATCTTAAACTCATACATACATACATAAAATCACGCCTTTTTCCCAGAAGGGGTAGGCAGAGGTGCCAGGACACCCACATTTCGCCTTGTATGTTCCGTCTCACCATGTGATAGGTGGCGAGCCTATCGCTATATCGGGCACAATTTCCTGACTCTGGGCTGATGATGAATAGAAAAATCCAATATCACTATGTCCAACTCGGGATTCGAACCCGAGACCTCAGCTTTGTAACCGTACCTTAGTACAACTACGCCACTGAGGCAGTCTATCAATTATTTTTACTTTTTTTAGTCGTGTGTAATACACATACAATAAAGCGTGTTTCTTAGTTTTTTAAACTGTTATTAGACGTCTATGTCCACCTTAGCAAAATAAGGCAGCTACGCGTAAATTAACTAAATTGACTTATATTTATAAAAAAATAGATTTCTGGAGGACTGATTGTAATAGCTCTGGTTATCAAACACAAATAATAAGGTTATATTTGTTTATTTTTGAATGAAACATTCTTAAACCTTACATGGGACATCACTAGGCAAGCCTGTACCAAGAGGTTATATTATAATCATATTCACTTTTAAAAACGCTTTACAAAACCAATTACAAATATATTTTGCTTAAGAAACTAGTTTAGCCTTATTCATAGTGAGTCTATATAAACATGGCGTCTGAACACCGGCCTTTACCTCTCATTATGAGGGTTAAGGTCCATCTAGCAATGAGGTCAGTATCGCCACACCAATGAGGGTGGCTGCCGAGGTCATTGTCTATCAAGCGAGATATTTCAAAACACGTAGATTTTGTACGTAATGTAATTGTTGTTTAGCTTAGATAGGGTTGATCGAGCAAGGGAATGTTTAGAGTGGTTTTTATCTTAAAATGTTTTTTTTTACAATAGGTTCAGAAAACAAGCACATAGGTCATCTGATGGTAAGTGATCACCACCGCCCATAAACATGAACTGTCGCATGACTTCGATATCTTGTGAGACCGTGTGTGTACCTGGACAAGCCTGCCCATTCATGCTGAGTCATGACTGACAACAACGTGGCTCTACCACTTAACAAATTATTAAGTTTCTGAAAAAAGCGTTGTAACAATACTGAAGTTTCTGTACGAACTAGAGTTAGACAAGTCAGGATTAAAACTGCCTTTTCTTAGTTATTTAAAAAGGAGAATAAACCCTCTACCTTGTTTCTGTGTGAATATTTCAGGAAAACCTGAACAATATCTAAACATGTTCCAAAAAAGGATTACTTCAAAGAGATTTTAAACTCTTTCAATTTACACCAATTAGTGAAAACACGTAGCTTATTATCTTAAGATTAACATTAATTAAGACCCTACGGAGGCTCTGCAGGGCTCAAAGCAAGTGCTTCCTTTGAAAACATTGCTACTTAATTAGAGCTCATGGCGTTTAACGCAAAATGTATATTTATAAAATATTTATGTAAGAATTTGCGTTTCGCGTAGTGCATTCACTGAAGATTGTTACGCTCGCTTACCTTATTGAATTATTTTCATAATTAAGCGCGCTTTCTTTTTAACATCTTGGCAACAACGCGAACATGTCGGTAATACAGGAAAAAATGCGACTAATTTTTATGTTTAGCCACGAACCTAAGCTACGTACGTCGTCAAAATGTTTGAGGTAATTTGCAACAAAAATTCTTGTAATGTTTTAATTTATAGGGAGATAAATACAATTGTTCATGCCTGTATCTTCAAAGGGGTAGCCAGTCCCATTGTTTCTCCAAAAAGTATGATATAATGTGTCCCAAGACGTTATCGAGCGCAAGTCATACACCATTCTGGGATCGTAATAAAGTTCTTTGAAACTAAAATACAAACCAAACCAAAAAAAAATACACCACACGGTTATCCTGATTTCGAAATGGAATCCTAAACTTCTTGCTTTTCCGTGCATGCGTGCTTCGTCATTACATTAATGAGTTGATTAATTAGTGTGAAATTCATATTTGACTTATTAGCAAGGAAATAAAATTCTTTATCAGCTTAATGTCTCCCTTTGTCCGTACCGAGTAAAAAAATTTCCGCTTGCTAAATATCAAGGGCTTAGATAAAAGATATCCACATTATCAATTTGTGCTCAGTGATTTCGTAGTTAATTGAATTAACGTTCATCTCACATTACCGTCCAATTATCGATTTAACCAAATGCAGACAGTTCGCGTTAAACGTTTTAATGTTAATTAAAAGCGTCCCATTGTCTTGCTTTTGTGTAAATAAAATGTTGGTATATTATGCTGAGCGACCACTACGTGGGTAATACTTGTCCTTTCAGGCGTCAATTATATTGGCGAAAGGTTAAGACAAGTTACTAAAATTTATAAAATAAATATGATAATCGTAACTTTGGAGTTAAGGTCGTGTAATACTTGGTATAAAGAGAGCACGATTCGGTGACAATGGAATTAAAGAAAAAGAATTATGGCAACAATATTAAAAATGACATTGTATTTGTTGAATTATTTTCTTTGTAGGTGTTCATATACATTTTGTAGGGTTTTTGTTTTTTTGGTGATTTGAAATAAATATTTTCCATCGCAGTAGTACTTCGTGTTACATTTAATTTCATTAGATCTTAGCCGCCTCATTACAAAAAAAAATTCAAGCTATATTTTGAAGAATTATGTGTATAATGCGCCAACCCGCACTAGACCAGCGTGGTGGACTATATGGCCTAACCACTCTCAATCGTACTCTCGATTGTAGAGGAGGCCCGTGCCCTGCAGTGGGACGTATATGGGCTGATACAGATGTGTATAATGGGAACATGGCTTGAAGCTTGCACAAGCATGAGATCCAATTTTACACTTAATTAAATCGAACTTCGATCAAATATACACTGATCGAAGAAATCGAAACCCAAAAGACCAACTGCTAGATCCCAAGACACAGTGAGCTCCTTCTGCGTAGATCGGAACGCCAATACAGATTAACTATTTTAAATTAACTTTTTAATTTAATCATTCTAAATTAAAGGTAGTTAAATTGTAATAGTCACTGAGCGGAAGACTACTACCTCAGTCCGCCCCGAGACCACGAAAGCTGTAAAGTAATCGAAACGTCGTCGGGAAGTCAAAAAACGTAAAAATTAAATTCGCGATAGAATCCATAAATAATAGTTAAAATGACTCACAACTAAAATTCTTATTATTTTCAAATCTCGATATTTATTTAAAATAAATAATAGAAACTTAGTGGATGACTCGGCGTCTTCCAGGGTTGAATTCTAAGTCTAAGTCGGGCAAAGTGTTACTGATTTTTTTATTCATTACCAGTCCGGAGTCAGAAAATGCCAGATATATCGATAGGCTCGCCACTAGCACATCGTGGGATGGAACAAACAAGGTGGAACCTGGGTGTCCTGGTATCTGCTTACACCTTCTGGGAAAAAGGTGGGAGCTTCTGAACATAATATGTATGGTAGTATGTGAAAGAGTTGGTCACCTACTTTAACCCTCATGAAAATTTGATATTTGTATATAAATACATAATAAAGTACAAACTTATGTACATATATTTACATTTAAAAGGTCTACTTGGAAACATGACTATATTGACTACGAGTGTTCTGTGGTGTCATAGGCTACTAACTAGCAGATTCTGGTGATTTCTCGAGGGTTCAAATCGACATTACGAAAATACTGTCTTGAAAGAATTTATTGTATGCTACTAGTGTGGAATATCTAAAATTGTCGAATCACGTACAAAATATAATAATATTCGACGTGAAGGAGTCACAGTACACGTATGGAAACGTAATAAAACAAACACGTAGGGTGAAATTAGATGAACACAAATAGATACCGCAGCGTTACCAATGTCAGTTGTCACTATTCGCTCGGAATAACGTGATTAGGGATGTAATTTCCGATTCGGAGACGATTCGGCCGTCATCGCTTTTAGCTGAACACTGGCAAAACAACCAAACGGTATTCACGACGCCCAATGCCTATTTACATTTCGCATAACACCTATTGCATGTGTACTTTCTACATTCTTTTATCGTTCTTGTGTTTAGTAGTTTGTAAGTGATTTTTGGTCATTGTTATTTTCATGTAGGTTGACGAGGGAATTATTTCTAAATCGTTGGTTTATAAGCATTGAGTTATATAACTGAATATAGAGAAGCTATCCCATTCTAATGTCTTGTTAGATTTTGGTAAAAGTTGTAATTAAATCGCTGCAGCGTGAAACAAATTATTAGTCGTCTAAGCAAAAAGTATAACCATGCAGCGCTATACTGCTTTCAGAGTGTAGTTTACAAGCATCTAAAATGCCGTGAATTTTATAGCGCTTACGCGTTTTTCATAAAGCACGTCTTATTTCGGGTAAAATTCATATCGATGTTTATAAGGGACATAACTCAGAAAAAAGTAAAAATTTACAACAATTTTGTGTGAGTGAGTTGTTGATATAGCCTTGACGTAATTGTAACTAAAATGCTTATAAGCCTCATCGCATAAATATTTAACAGATGGAAAACTTTACTCCATTAACAAAATGTAATAAAGCAAAGAGCCAGCATTCATGTTTAGAAACATTTGTAGGATTACTGCCAACACGGCAAAATAAACTAAGCTTTTAAATTCATAAACGCCCGGCTGCCCTAAGACACATCTTTATTAAGCCCCATTTCCCTGCGTCGGCAATTGTTACGCAAATTATTCACATCAGCGTGTGCGCGTTGACCCGCTCGTGAGCGCCAGGTCTCTTTCAATTATGCGGTCGCGTGTCTAATTCAACTAATGATACGATTTTACAACTGCTGTTTCAGTACAGTTCCAGGTGTTAAATGAAGATTGTGATGTGCATTTTATCAACTAGAACGGCGCCTGTAGAAAATATGTTTGTGCTGGTGGTATAATTGCTGTTGGGTTTTCGCAGGCGTTTTGAAAAATTTAAAACCCATTAACTCGAATCTTGTTTTCTTGTCCTTACACTAAGAGTATTTACTTATTAATTTTTGATTGTAATTGTATATTTAAATGTATTATTCTTTAATTTATTTTATTCGGCATCCATTGTCAAGAGGAAAATACCTATAGGTGCCTAGTTTCCGGTATTTGGACCCTCGTTCTATTTACCGTTGTGTTCTCATAACTATTTTATAAATCTGCTTCGGTAGTACAAAGAGATCTAGAATCTGATAATATCACATCAACCAAGGACTTAGGTATCAAAGTGTAAGCGCAATATCGTAAAAGAGTCAGGTTCGATTTTCATGTCCGAGCAAACACACGTTTATTTGATGCGATGCTGATATTTGCCTGTTGTCTGGATACGATCGGATCGCCGTGCAGTGCTTATATCTGTGTCATTTATTTGATGTTACTTGTATTGAAGGATTGTTGAGACGTGAACTAGTTGTTGGATATGTAGAATTACCTATCTATTGTTTGAAAACTTATGGACGATAGAAATTGTGGTAGGTCTCTCATATGTAAGAGGCCGCCTGGGTAAATGCACTGTGGTGTTTTGGTTTCAAGGATATTGTGGCTAGAGTAAACTACTGGACATGTCCAGACTTAACATATTAAGTCTCAGGATGGCGAGCGCAGTGGAATGCTAAGCATTGCTTTGTAATTCAAAGTGTTTTGTTTTGCTACTGTTCATGAGTGGTCATTTCGCTTCCAATCAGGCCAACGGTACACTCATCTCACCATTCATAAATATTATGAATGACGAGACATATACCGGGTATCTCAAGACTGCTACCGATAACGAAGCCGGGTGGTAGTTTTAGTGGCTACAAATACAATGCACCTTAAAATTTCGCAAAGAAACGCGACAGTTACTTTTTATGATTTTTTTAAATATCGTAATTTTTGGGTGGTAAATCAACAGTTTTTGCTAAAATAATAATTTAAACTCTTTTATACCGTAGATTATTTTTAAATAACAGGATATACACTATTATTTTAGGAAAAAATGCATTTACCACACAAATAGGGTCATAGGAAAAAAATAACAAAAAAAATTGTCGTTTTTTTTGCAACTTTTTCTGTTGCATTGTGTCTGAAGTCGCTTAAACTACCACCCAGCTTCGTTTTCGGTAGCAGTCTTGATATACCCTGTATTATTAAATAACAAACTCAAGTCATGTTACAAAGTTCTCAAGTACACAAATTTTAAATGTAGAGATCTTTTTTACTGCCTCTGCCGACTGCCTCTGTAACGCTGTTTTACTCCAGAATTATTGTAAAGCTGAGGTCTCGAGCTTGAATTCCGGGTCAGGCAAACTGATATTGGATATTTCTATCGATTATCAGCCCAGCGTCAAGAATTTGTGTCCGATATGGCGATAGGCTCGCCCCTTATGGGGCGGATCACACGAGATTAAATGTGCGTGTACTGGTAGCACCTCTGCCTACCCCTTCTAGGAAAACAAGCGCTAGTTTATGTACGTATGTATGTAGATCTGTTTTTAGTGATATTTTGCTGTAATTTTTACTACTAAAAGCTTTTTATCATACATGTTTCATAAACATTTTTCTAGAAATAATCCCTAATATTCGACAACGCAAATGTCATATCAAGGAAAATTCCTTAAGTGACAAAGAAGTAAAAACATATTTCTTTTACACCATACACGGCATTTATTTACTTAGTTCCTGTACAAGGTGCCTCCGTTCTTAAATATTTATAACACACGCAGAGATATGTACTACAGAACACGGTGTCAACCCCTGAATCGCATTATGAAGAGCTCTCATTTCCTAGTCTAATATTATTCATGCCGGCAAAGGTATAATTCACCTGTCCCATATGAATTAAACCAAATTGGAGGTGGCGAGTAGACCGTAAAATCTTTTTATGACTTAATTCGGCCTAGCTCCGCGAAATTAGCTTTAAACTGATTTGCGAGCGAAAATGAATCGATCCATCTAGATTCTGGAAGGTTGTGAGTCAATCATGAAAAGCCTTTATTGGTGCTTCTCGTATTTAACGGGTTTTTTTAAATATTGAAGAATTTATCGATGGTTTGATTTATGGTATGTCAAATGCGTGAAATTGAATACTGTATTATCAAGCTTTTGTCGTTAAAAGTTCGGCAAAAGTGCAAGTTACAGTTCTATGAAGACTTTAGTCCCTAAAATACACCTAGGAGATTAAGTAAAATATGTTTTCTTCACTTCTTTAGTTTCACACTTAGGTACATCAGATAATAAATGTTTTTAATATATGCTACACGATTAAAAGGTTGACGCCCGAATACTGGAACGTCATTCAAATAATAAGTTGATCTTAACAGCGCACGGCCTACTAAGCCAGTACATTTAAGCGAGATTAACATAGTTAAGCGCACCTTATTTAAGTTGCGTTCCATTATTTGGGCTTTGGTACATTAGTCTAAGAATTAAAATTATTTACACATCGTCAAAATTCTTAAGGAAATCTTTTATACCAAATACGACTTTTTCTAGAATAAAAAATATTATTAATTCTACATGTGTCAAGTGTTTATACCGAAGCACTAGGCAGGACGTGATTGGGTCATTACACTACAGCTTCACTAACCGCATAGCGACACAACTGCTATTATTGTACTGAACTATACGAGTAGCAAACTAAACTGCATCCCAAGTAACTTGTTAACTCGCCCCGCTTCAAGGTATCGGTGGAAGTTTGGTAATCCGTGTACATTGCCATATAGGTACTTCGTCCGCTGGCTTCTGAATTGACTACGATAATAGTCCATTTAGTTTGGCTTTACTGGAATCTTGGACTTGTATTAAGTTTTCTTATGTTTATTTTTAAATTCGGTACTAAGTATTACAACCTCGGTGCCTCGACTGCCTCGGTGGCGTAGTTGTACTAAGGTACGGTTACAAAGCTGAGGTCTCAGGTTCGAATCCCGGGGTGGGCAAAGTGATATTGGATATTTCTATTCATTATTAGCCCAAAGTCAGGAATTTGTGCCCGATATGGCGATAGGCTCGCCACCTATCACATTGTGGGACGGAACATACAAGGCGAAATGTGGGTGTCCTGGCAATTCTGCCTACCCCTTCTGGGATATAGGCGTGAGTTTATGTATGTATGTATGTATTATAACCATTCCACTCCACTAATTACACTTGCGAATACATGTAATATGTTAATAACATATTCTTCGATAATAAGTCTTATTGGTAATATTATTATTAAAGCTTTGTTTTCTAAATATTGATTGATTGTTTATTGGCAGTAAATCACGTATAGATTCTTAGGCAGCTTTACTTTTCATTTGTGGAAGAAAAAATAGAAATGACACCTGTAAAACATAAAGCTCTTGAAGAATATTTTTTATGTGTTAACATTTTAACTCATTTGAATGATTCTTATCTAAACGTTTTTAATTGAAATTCATAAATAAACTCTTAAACGTAATTAAAAACAAAATAACGTTTCCTAATTTTCGTCATTTAAAATATTAAAACGCGAGTAAATCATGCCCTTTATTATCCTCATTTAGATAATGCGAGGGTGTTCTCATCCTTGTTTTGTGCGATTCCGTGTTTTCGAAATTTAGAAGTAGTCTTAAAGATATACATACATACATAAACTCACGTCTTTTCCCAGAAGAGGTAGGCAGAGGTGCAACCAGGACACTCAGTTCTTGCCTTGTGTATTCCATCCTAGCTTATGGTCATATCAGGCATAAATTCGTGACTCTAGGCTGATGATAAATAAATAGAAAAACCCAATATCGCCTGACCCGGAATCAGAACCCGAGACCTCAGCGTTGTAAATTTAAAAGACGATGGCGTTGAAATAAAATCCCATAGTAATTACATTAGTGAATGTTCGAAGCCTCAGTCGCCGCAATGAAATGAAATTAATTTCTTTGAGTGAGCCCGTGAGCGATAATTTGTCCTGTTTATTTACGACAAGTTTATCTTTTTGACAACGAAAGACTAATTGTCCATTATGAAATGGGATTGAATTAAAGTGGTATTTAATGATGATTACTTTTCCAAACTTATATTATGAATAGGAAAAAAATGATTGTTTGTATTGTATTTCAAAACATTCTTTCACCATTAGTATCGTAAATTATCCCTGATGAATACAGTTGATAGAATATTTTCAAATAAGTGTATTTGAACCAGGGCGTAGACGGGACGCTATATACTATAAATGTATATTCCTGCTGCAGGCTGCCTCCAACAGGTCTCTGTGGCAATCATTGGGAGAGGCCTATGTTCAGCAGTGGACTTCCTTTGGCTGATGGATGGATGGATGGATATTGCTGGTCAAAAGAATCCCAAATTGACGCGAAAGAATGAAGTCGTTGATGAAAGATGAAGAAACAAATGTGGTGTGTCAGGATCGAGCAAAGTGACGATCTATAGTCTCTGCCTACCCCTATGGGATACAGGCATGAGGATTATGGGTCTGACAATATTGCTGCTAAAAAGAATGTGAACAATCTTTTAGTCATTATCGTAATTTTAATTAAGTCATTACCTTTATGGAGCTATTCTGTATCGACCTTATTCATAGACAGTTTATTAATATATTTTAATTATCAAATGTTTTGTCTCTTTTGTTCAAACTGAATTCAAGAGTCGTTTGAAAAAGACCAAATAAGAGATAAGAGGTAATAAACAAACTCTTCAACTTTGTATATTAGTATATAGATTTATCGCAAATAAAAAAGTGTATAATATACATGAAACTAAAGATATAATAACTCTATGTTTATCGTAACAATTTAGTGTAATGACAACTTCTGTGCGGCATAATTCGCATAAATCTAAGATGGCTTTTGGCGAAGTTTGTAGATATTGTCTCAGACATGCTAAAATGCCTCGACCGTTCTCAAATGAACGTTTTCGTCCACCTATACAAGAAAATGGGCCCGAATTCTTAGCGTTAACTTATGCAATATGAACTCGCATAAATCTCTCAATTAACTTTTGAATTGTGTTTGTTTAATTTAATTTAATTTAATTTATTTATTGGTCTCCAACTAAGACTACACATAACATACATTCAGTAAATTACACAATTTAAAAAACTGATCTCTGTGCGTCTTAAATTACAGGATGACACAGCTTGCTCAAATTGTGGGAAATACAATCAAATAAAATAAAAAAAAAAGAATACAATCAAATAAAATTAAAAAAAAAAGAACACAATCAAAAACAAAGAAAATAATAAACAAAAAACATTTGAACAAAATATTAAATAGTAATAACAATATTATGGTCATTAAGAAAATGTGAAAAAAGATAATTGTAAATTATGTTACTTATGTTACTTTAATTAAGTAATCTTTAATTAAGACAATCCAAAAATCTTAATGAGATAAATTTAGAGAAGTTATAATAAATAAAAAGTAACAACGGCAAAAATAAAAAGTAATACAAAGAAATGAACTTATTTCTATCGCATTAAAATTTAAATATGGCTTAAAATGTATTAAAACATATATTTATTAAACACAAAAGGCGAACAAAAGAACAGATTAACAAATTCTCTTAAAATTAGTTTAGTTTTGTTTTATTTTATGCAATCTAATCAAATCCTACGTCAACATTTATTCGGTCGAATTCTTATTACTCATTAATGCATCTTTAATGAGTTGTTTAAATTTTGGTAATGTGTTATTAAAAATATCTAGGTCTGGTGAGGCAACTGATATTTCATTGTATTTGTACGCCAATCTAGCTATTGGCGAATGTTTTCCGAGATTGGTTCGGGCCCTAGGTGCTTTAAATAATGGACAAGTATAGCGAGGTATCCTTTGAGGCACATTTATGCATACCTTGCTTAATAGATCCGGACAGTCCATATAATTATTTAAGAGTTTATATAGAAAAATGAGATCAGATGAATCGCGGCGCGACTGCAAAGACATTAAATTAAATAAATGTAGTCGTTTTTTGTAGGATCTTACTGATCTTTTAACATTCCTCCGTGATGCTAGGATTCGGACGAATCCCTTTTGTACACTCTCGATTCTAGCCACGTGAGCCCGATATGAGGGATTCAGACAATGTTTGTCTTTATTTTTAACTCCGCCAATGTCGGTCCCAAGCCCGGATGAGAAAAGAGGAGGGTTGGCATGGGAGAGACCTACCCATGCCATAAAACAGTCAACGCCGAGTATCGGGCGGCGGTAACTAGCCCGACAACCCCTAGATGACCATGCGTCAGCAGGGCGGCAATCAGTGGCCGTGAGGATTTAAATACCCTCTAAAAGACTGACGCGGAAGGAAACGGGAACCCACCGCGCTTATCTTCCCATGAAAACCCCCTTATGGCATCAGAAAAGAAGAGAAAGAATATGTTGGGCGACCCGATTAACCATCGGCGCCACCCAGTACCCGGGCTGGATGGAGTGAAGTTAGCAACCAAAGCTTCCTCTGGGGTTAATCGGCAGGCTCCAGAAGGAAGATATGATATCTCCATACTGGGCGTCAGTGAAACACACATGCGTGGTAATGGCCATTTCACCACCACAACAGGGAACACCATGTACTTCTCAGGTTGTGAAGATTCGAGCAGGAATGGAGTCGGAATCATATTGCCGCCGCGTATAAACAAATATGTCCTCGGATATAACCCGGTGTCTGATAGAATTCTGACCATAAAGCTGAACACCAAACCTTGTGTGCTTAATATTATACAAATTTATGCTCCGACGGCACTAGGTCAAGACGAGGTTATTGAAGACTTCTACGGGAAACTGGAGGAGACGATGAAGCTAATCCCTGGGCGGGAAATCAAAATGATCCTTGGTGATTGGAACGCCAAAGTTGGTAGCACACTTGCCGATGATCACATCAGAAGCACGGTTGGAAAATTCGGACTTGAGAATAGGAACGAACAGGGTGAAAAACTGATTGAGTTCTGTATAGACTGGAATCTCAGTATAATGAACACGTACTTCAAACATCATCCAAGGCGACTATATATACATGGCGATCTCCAGGCGATAGATACAGAAATCAAATCGACTACATCATCCTGGATACTCGCTGGCGATCGTCAGTTTTTAATGTGAAGACCTTTCCCGGCGCTGAGTGCGGCTCCGACCATAACCTGCTCCTGGCCAATTTTTCGCTTTGTTTAAAAGCGCCTAGACACCAACCATCAAAGCACATGACCTTGGATCCCTCTGAACAAACAATCTTCCGAGAGGTACTTGAAACCAAACTGAAGAATGATCCAACACAAGAACACGCTAACGCTGACATACAATGGAAGTACCTAAAAGGTCATATCAATAATGTACTGGACCAGATTGCTAAAAACAAGAAGCCAGAACAGAAGAAAAAATGTTGTCTCTCCGATTTTTCATGGGATCTCATTCAGCGCAGAAAATTTTTAAAAACACTTGGATTGCGATCCGGCATTAATGGCCGAATACTCTGTGCTTAACAGAGCTGTCCAAACCAGCTATCACAGAGATAAGAACGCTTTTATTGAGAACATCTGCAACGACATTGAGAGACACTCGAACAAGTTACAAACTGCAGACCTTTTCAAGAAAGTTAGAGTTGTTTCCAAACAGTTCAAGGCTAAGTCATGGGTCATAGAAGATGCCGATGGCATTGTGCTACATGAGCTTGATCGCATTTCAGATAGATGGCGCGCCTACTGTGAACAATTGTACACAGATCCCTGCGCAACACCTGGAACTAGCTTGGACTGGAGGAATCTAGAACTGGAACCTATGATTCATCGTTCCGAGATATCTACTGCTCTACACTTGTGAAAGACTATTTGAATAAAGAATATTTTGATTTGATTTGAAGCGACCACATAACAACAGAGGCGCTTATTGCTATGGGTGACTTGGGTGTTGAGACACTTTTCAGGATCTGTTCACGCATCTGGCTCAACGGTGACTGGCCGCGGGACTGGTCGGAGTCTGTGATTCTTCCACTGCACAAAAAAGGATCAACCAAGTACTGTGGCAATTATCTAACCTTGTCTCTCATCTCACATGCCAGTAAAGTCCTGCTCCATATTATCAATAATCGCATCCACTACTATCTGGATTGGCAAATTCCGCAGGAGCAAGCGGGGTTTGTGAAGGGCAAGGGAACTCGAGATCAGATCTTCAATGTCAGGCAGTTCGTGGAGAAGGCATACGAGTTTGATACGCCGGTGATTATGTGCTTCGTCAACTACAGCAAAGCGTTTGAATGTGTCAACTGGAGTTGCTTGTGGAGAGTCCTGCAAGAGCTTGGAGTACCCGCTCATCTCATCGCCCTACCTCGCACCTTGTATGACTCAAGTCAGGGAGTCGTTGAGAGTTGACAGAACAACGTCAAAACCCTTTAAATTTCACCAAGGAGTACGCCAGGGATGTATTTTGTCGCCCATTCTATTCAACATCTATGGGGAATACATAATGAGACGTACCTGCGAGAATTGGAAAGGTAGCATCTCGGTTGGTGGTGTGAAAATCACTAACCTGCGCTACGGCGATGACACCACTCTTCTTGCAGCAAATGAGTCGGAAATGGCGGCAATCCTACACAGAATGGATGTAGATGTAATGGAACGGATTAGCGAGGAGATGGGACTCTCCGTAAACAGATCCAAAACCAAGATCATGGTGGTGGACAGAACTGGGAAGTTGGAGCTTTCGGGCATATTGGACTTGGAAGTAGTGGACAACTTCGTCTACCTGGGTTCCAACATCAGCAAAGATGGCTCATGCGAGAAAGAAGTGCGCAGAAGAATTGGAATGGCTAAAAGCGCCATGTCTCAGCTGGAAAAAGTCTGGAAGGATCGCAACATCTCCATAAAAACCAAAACCAAGCTGGTACGGACCTTGGTTTTCTCGATCTTTTCGTATGGAGCAGAGACTTGGACAATAAAATCTGCAGATCGCAAACGCATTGACGCCTTTGAGATGTGGTGCTGGAGAAAGATGCTGCGTCCCTTGGACAGCATTTCGGACCAACGCATCTATATTGCAAGAACTCAAAATATCATCGCGATTGTCATCTGAGTGTCTACGCAGGATTCTAGAATACTTCGGTCACATTGCAAGGAAAGACAGTGACAACCTCGAAAAGCTGATTGTGACCGGCAAAGTAAACGGGAGAAGACCTCGTGGATGGAATCCAATGCGTTGGTCTGGCCAGATCCGCACCACTCTCGACTCGACTCTACACTCCACATCGCCCTTCACACCGCCGTGGACAGAACCAAATGGAAAAAAACTCGTTAGGATGAAAACGATGCATAAGGAAGGTCACGACCCTCAATATTGAGGAGCACGACGCAAGGAGGAGTCTTTATTAGAGGCGGTGTACGTAAGACCAAATTATTTAATTCACTTTTTCCGTATATGAATATATTTTTTCAATGAGGTTTGTTCATTTATTATTTATTTTTATCTATTTTTTCGTTATTGTTATGTTTATTGTTTATTAATTATAATCACTTTTGCCAATTATTATTAGATTCCTACATATGTAATATTATGTATACATGTAGTTCAATTCAAGAATAACGTTAGGACTCATATTTTCTAAAATTAACAAGTTTATAATATCTATATTAAATCAATAAAAAACTAAATGATTGCTCAACAATTTTCGTGTACATAATTTTTAAATTAATTTTAAATTAAATTAAAATTTCCTATAGAAAAATAGATTTAAATTTTGTTATGACAAATATTACACATTTTTTACCGAAAGGCTTCGAAGGAGTTAGAATGGATTATATTATTATTATTTTTTTTATTTATGCTTTATATACATAGTTGTATACAGGCGGACTTAATGCCCGAGGCATTCTCTACCAGTCGACCTTTGGATGGTGCAGAGAGTGAAATAGTAGGCGCATAAATTCAAGTATTTAGCATTATGAAAATGAACGATAGAATAATATATATATAATAAATAAATATATAGATATAAATATACATGCAAAATACATAGATATACAAATATATATATATACATACCGGGTATCTCAAGACTGCTACCGAAAACGAAGCCGGGTGGTAGTTTTAGTGGCTACAAACACAATGCAATTAAAATTTTCGCATAGAAACGCGACAATTATTTTTTATGATTTTTTGAATATCGTCATTTTTGGGTGGTAAATCCATAGTTTTTGCTAAAATAATAATTTAAACTCTCTTATATCTTAGAGTATTTATAAATTAAAGGGTATACACTATTATTTTAGGAAAAAATGTATTTACCACCAAAATATGGCAACAGGAAAAAAATTACAAAAAAAATTGTCGCTTTTTTTTGCAACTTTTTCTGTTGCATTGTGTCTGAAGTCGCTTAAACTAACACCCGGCTTCGTTTTCGGTAGCAGTCTTGATATACCCTGTATATAATACATATATAAAGTCTAAACAGGAAAAGTATGTTTAAAGTGTTGGCGAACCTTCATCTTGAATGCCAAACGGGTACCGGACGCCCTAATATCGAGGGGGAGTGCGTTCCAAAGAAGAATAGATTGTATAGAGAAGGAAGAGTGGATAAAGTCTGTGCTATGAATAGGACAATGGAGTAGGAGATTGTTGTTTGAACGAAGATTCTTATTATGGTTACTGCCTAAGTATTGAAATTGAGACGTTAAATAAGAGGGAGAAGTAGGGGATGTAAGAATAGAAAAAAGTTTTGTGAGTACATTACTGACAACATTTCACAGCGACCTATCAAAGCTGAATGGAAAGCCGTCAACTGATCCGAGGGAGCTGTAAAAACCGCCAGAGGCTAACATCAAGGGTCCATTTGGGAAAAAGAAGTGTGCAATCGGAAACGCTAGACTGTACTGTTATATTACGCTTTAAAAATATAAACGGGAAGGAAAATCTATTTTAAACTACTGGAACTTCAGTTCTATCATTATTATTATTCATAGACAGTTTAAAACACACAGTGTATATAGTTCCTATTTATATAGCTTTTAGTTGTACATGATTTTCTTCCTTTCCTTTTTAATGACTATCTGCAATTTTCCTTCTCCTATTCATTCCAATCCATCCAAAGGTTGTCTGGAAGAGATCGCCGTTAGCGATAAGGCCGCCGTTTGTACGTACTTATGTTATAAGTCCCTTAGTTGTAAAATTATTTTAATATAATTTGTGTACAATAAAGAATTATTAATAAATAAATAAAACCGATTTAACTGGTGGTAGGTCTCTTATATGTGAGAAGCCGCCTGGGTGGGTACCACTGCAATGTCTATTTCTCCCGCCAAACAGCAGTTTAAATGCACTGCTGTGTTTCGGATTGAAGGTCATTGTAGCCTTAACATCTTATGTCTCAGGATAGCGAGCGCAGTGGAATGCCAAGCATTGATTTGTAATTAAAGGTGTTGTTTGGTTTTGCTACTGTTCATGAGCGGTCGTATCGCTTACCATCAGGCGAACGGCATGCTCGTCTCGCCATTTTCACTGTAATAAAAAAAAACAGTTATCGAATCTTTTGTCCCTTTCATATGACTTTTGAATTTAGTTTCAGTGAGGAAGACAACAAATTCGATTACAATAGTAAGGTTTAATACTCTCTATGAATAAGGGTTTAATTATTTATTTAGTACTTTAGTGAAGTGCATAGATATTACAATGCTTTTCCCTATATCTTTTGATATTTAAACTCTACAATTAATGATCCAGTTTCATTTATATAGGTTAGTGGTATATTTATTTGTAGGTTAAATAGGTGTGTATTAATAGTCAATTACCACGCACTATAACGGCGAAGGAAAACATCGTGAGGAAATCTGCTTACCATTATGATTTGTAATAATTTCCATGGTATGTAAAGTCCTTCAACCCGCATAAGGCCAGCGTGGTGGACTTTAAATTCTGAATTTCGATTGTAGAAACGGGCCCATGCCTTGCAGTGGGGCGTATATGGGCTGATACAATACGATAGGTTCAATAACATTCAGACAACACCTTATCTAATGTCTCATAGCATGTAGTAGGTATATGAAGGGGCTAAATCCACCGCACTATTTCAATGCGACATAATAGCTAGACCATTTTTTTATTATACCACAAAAAATTACTTACCGCGAAAAAACGTGACCCATAAAATTCAATAGAAATATGTCAAAACGGGGCAAAACAGACAGAGACATATAAATGCATATATTCGTGTAATTTTTCAAGAAACATTTCTAAAGGTGAATCGTAGAGTTGTCCCAGAGATACGGGGTATTGTCATGTCGGCTAGCGGCAACGTATTTGTTATTCCATTATTACCCTTATTTAATACCGCTGTGATAAATATGCCGGGTTCCCGGGTCGGATTAAAATACCCAGGCAATAAGAAAGAGTTGAGTTTTGCATCATATCGTCGGAAAAATGCGGGTTATGCGAAAATTGTTTTATTATACGGCGCTCGGTATTACACAGGCGACTTGTTAAATTTTATTTAAACGATGTTGTTGTCATTAGGTATATAAGGTTAACTATTATTACCGAATTTTAAATTTTGATAAATGGATAGAAATCATTTCTAATAACTCCCTTTGCAATAATGCCTAATGATGACCCAATAATAATAATAAAAAAGCTTATTAAAATAGAAAGTACTACGTGATAATTGAATACCTTATGTTATTTGCAGGCAGTTTAACTAATAAAGGAGAAAATGCAATACATAAAATAATGAAGATTTTTTAGCTACCAAATATATTTCTCACGTTACTCCAGCACAGTAGTATCAAATCTGTAGATTTAAAGCAAGTCTCATTCCTAAAATATATCATCGACATTAAATTCACCGTTCACAAGTCCCACCTAAAATAATTGCATCGCGAATAACTCCGATTTCCCTGGATACCACACTCCAGTAGATGTGACATAATACATATCAATCGGAAGAAACAACCAGCCCCTGGGGCGACTCATGTAGTGGAAGAGATAAACGCGACCCCGGCTCCACGAGATGTTACTCAACGATAAAACATACTCTGAGGTAAAAATGTGGAAAAAAATTTGCCTATACAACACGGTTCTATTTAGACTTCCAGTGTTTTTTTGTTCTGTGGTCCAAAATTGTAGAAAGATAATTTGTTAAACCAATACGTTGATTGAAATTATTTATAAGTTAAGAAGCAGCAATACGCATGGAAAAAAAAACCTGTGTTTCTATATTTTATTACTGACCAACAATAAATTATTTCTTTTCTTGTTAAAAAACAAAATAAGAAATGCATATTTGCTTTTTGTTTAATCCTTTAACACAACAATATTCATTGTTTGTAAGAAAAATTACTGGAGATAATAACAGTTACTGAGGTAAATAAATAATCATGCATTTTAAAAGGTAATATTTTATAAAATTCGAAATCAATTACTGAGTAGCTTCAATGTTGCTTCGCAAATACGAATAATACGTGCGCTCTGAAAATCCATGATATTTGTGTAATATTTAATTTTGTAATACACAAAAGTATTCTGATATTTCATAATACACAACGCATTAAATTGATAACAATGTAAATGGCATCCATTTTTACATTTTATTAGTAATTTTTTATGGAAAAATGTAGACGCTCGCACGCACTTTTATCTTTATAGATTTATCGTCGTTTCCGATAAGTGTTACTTTAGTCTAAGCGATATGGCTGTATTGTCGGATGTCACGCATAAGCAGAGCCTTGGAAGCATAAAACAGGTTGTAAAGTAAATGTCGTTAAGTTTACTTTGCAACTTTATAGTTGTCACATAGAAAGTGATGATTTTATTGTTCTAGTAGATATGTAAATTCTTCTGCAATTCTTTTAATTAATATTGGGATTTGTAACAATATTATTTTAGTGTCTGGCTGTTTTCAAAATGTCAATGAGATATTTGACGCTGATCTCGTGGATACGTTGGATAGATAGGTACACTCAAGAAGCTTACACCCAGATGGAGATTGCATTCCGTATATAAAAGTGAAGCACAATGAATGAACATGATTTTTTGTTCATTCATTTTCACTCTAAAGAAAAGGATAGCAGGCAACAGCGACTGCATTCAAGGTCAAATTTTTGTGCTTCAGTGTTTTATACGGAATGCAATCTCCATTTGGGTATAAGCTTCTTGGGTACATGCATAGATTATGTGACGTGAAGAACAAAGTTTAGTTTTTTTATCGGTTGAACTAGATGAGGTTGTAAAAAAATAGTTTCATGTACGCCACCTAGAGCCTACTGGATTTGTTCTGATACCATCTTCGCGGGCAAGTTGTTTGTAAGTAAGCGGAATCATTCTAGAGACAAAAATATGTTTTTATTGCCAATGAAAACGTGTTCCCTCCATCTTTTTTTGTCGATGATATAGTAAGCGGTACTGCCCGTCATGGAAAGTACCAAAACCAAAAAACACCATGAGATAAGCAATGCTTGGCCTTCCACTGCGCTCGTCATCCTGAGACAACATAAGACTTTAAGTCTTAATACTTGCAATAGTTACGCTGGCTATATTATGTTATGTCCTTCAAACCGGAAAACAACAGTGCATTTACATTACTGTTTAGCGGTCGAAATTGGTGGCCTCTTAGATATGAGAAATCTACCAGTGAAAGTATTTACTTTCAGGACCCACATAAGTACGTTAATATGTCTTTTTTATACAATATTATGGTTATTTTACCCAAACCGTACAAAAGATGACTTATTTTTTCATTAAATCGAAAATATCAGCCAAATATTATTCAACCCGCTACAAAGCTTTCATATTCGCATTGCAACAGACGAGTTGTCGGGATGCATTATAACAAAACGTCATTCAAAGCATTCCATATTTAATTAAATTCAATTGACATTGTTTTTGGATTTATTTATGGAGTCATGAACCGAATACCCGTAGACGTACAGGATGCCGAATACAAAAACAGTATAGTATTATTATATTTTGAAATATTTAACAAAATAAAAAAATGATAATGATCTGTGGTAGAATCTTGTATGTCGTAGAATCTTCAGTGCACATGGGCTAGACGCGATAACACTGTCACACAGAAAACCGATGTTAAGATTATTAATTTATTTCATTATTAAAACACAAACATACATAACAAAGAATATAAACATAGTTCCACGAAACGGGGCTCATATTTGACGATGTTGTTGCGTTTTCTTCAGTGATTTTCAAGAGAATCCATAGCTGTTGGGCGGAATATAGTATCTGGGCCACAAGTCACTCCGTCACTTATCTCATTAACTGTGCAACAATTTATAATAAAGTATTTTTTTATTATATCTATTTAAAAAGGAGGAATACCGGACCATATTCTGTTCTAGTTAAAACATTGGTAGAAATAAAATAGCTTCATGTTTTATGTAGTCGTTCTCTTTCTGTCGATCACGGAAAAGTTCTAAACAATATATTTAATTAAACATTCACTGCTAGTTTGTAACTGACGTTTCAATTATTTTTTATCCAGTGTTGTCATAAACTTGCTGTTTACCTGGCTAGTTGATTATAAAACATCGGATTTATTTAAAACAATTTTTACAGGTGGTCTCATATGAGAATGGTATGCTCATCTCGCCATTCTTTGCTATATAAAAAAGATATAACAATGTTTGGTTTCCTTTTAAGCATATCATATATGTATTTGTGTTTGGAGACTCGGTGATATCAAGTTTATTTAAATATCGACCTACATCGCCCTTGTCCGTCGAACATGCAAAGTCGATTTCAGAGAAGGAAGCCCGGAATTGAGACTTGGTTATGCAAGTGCTAACCAACTTGGCACCTAGTATTGCTAATCATAAGACCTATAGTTCGGGAAGTTTAACTAAAGGCGCGTAATATATGTAAAATTTTAATAACATTCAATGACACAGGTTAGAAACAACTTAGAAGGCTTAAACTTAAGTTTACATTAAAGATAGAAAAGGCTGATTTGTATGTTACTAAAATCTTATGAAATAGTTTAGGTACTCGTTTTTTATTTCAGCTTCTCCCCAGGATCAGTCTTGTTCACTCGGGAAAATTAAAGCATTTATAGTGTATTTAGATGTATGTTATACGTTTTAATTGTGTTACGTTTTTGTGGGAAAGAGAATAAACTTCCATGGTTCCTATAAACAACGAGGTTATGTGATCGATTCTGTATTATCATCATTTCATTGGCAGTCCTGCTTTCTAATTAATTAGATTTTGGTCCAATTACAACTTTTTGCGTGCATATGTATTCATAGTAAAATACCTGGGAAATCTGTTTTCAAATTCCAAAATACACATAGGTTTGCGGAACCGCCTCAATTCAGCACCCTCAAAACAAAGACGGGTCTTGTGCAAACACCTGCAGATTGCGTTGTTAATCATGGGAATACTTAAAATTCTCAAAAGAAGGGGGTTAAACATCGAGCCCGTTAAAGAAAACAGACTCAGTTACGCATTTCGCTTCACTCGGCAAGAAACCCTGTTTAGATAAAGAAACATTGGTCTGCAAAGTTTTAAGCGTTATCGTGTCATTTTTTCTACGTTGCTTTTTACTTTAGGGTTTTGTCACTAAAATCTTTATGAAGTTCAACAAGAACGAGTTAAATTAGTTTATCTTTTACTAGTCTCGAAAACTTTTAAATTATTGTACTAGGTATGTCAGATTGAGGGTAGTCGTTAACTTGTATAAGACTTTACTTACTTATTAAGGGTCATATACATATGCACCTCAATAGTATACACGTGGATTTAACGCCTTAAGCGTTTTCGTTTTCTAATAGTTTACTAGGTTTAGGTTACTTCTTCTAAATTTTGCAAAGAATTATGGTCTAATTTTTGTAATTATAGATGCAGCAGAGGTGACCACATCTAGTTGTACAATTAATGTATAACTTTAGTATTTTATAAAGATACTGTCTGAATATATTTGTCATAGGGGAAATCTTCAATTGCAATAAAAATAAAAAATAATACTAGACCTATACAACAAGATATTTAATTGACGATGGTATTTTTTCAATGCAATAAAAGTTACCAATTATGTGGCGAATACATTAATTTAAAACATAATATAATTCCTTTCAATTAAACGGATAAAGCGCGCCACATTTACTACACTTCAAATAATTGGAAATATCAGTTTTATTATTTCAACACAGTAATTAAATCAATACGGATTGTAACATTCCATGAATTAACGATAAAATCAATTTGTATGAAAGCTTTTATAAACGGTATGAATAATGGCAAACAAAATGTACTTTATTTTTTGTACATATTATAGTAAGTATTGCATTGGTTTGGCAAACGAGCAAGCCGGTTATTTTATGATAAGTGATCACTGCAGTCTATGAACATCAAAAAGTCTTGGATCATGTATGTGTTGCCAGCCCATCAAATCGGGAGGGGAGCGGGAAGGAAAAAGGCTGGGAAGAAAGTAGGGGCCTTGGGCATTTCATTCACAGCCTCAGCCAATAAACATTCCCAATCCAAAATTTGCCGTTTTAGATTGACAGCTCAATCTTTTTTATGATACTATACTGCCAATCATTAATCTCAGTAGTGAAAAAACTATGGCAACATGACAAGAGACCAATCGAAAAGTAGAAAACAATCCAGATTGACTTCAATCTAATTTTTTCGATTGATTGTTGGCATCGGCGGTCAGTGAACAAAACGTGACTGCGAAATGAAACGAAGATGTCGCTTCAAATTGGTTTCCTGTGAGACAGTGGTATTGCCCCGGACAAGCCTACCCATTCATGCAAAATCATGACTGACAACAGCGTGGTTCTACCACTTCCATATTATTAATACTATTGCCTAATAATATGTACTAACAATTGATAAATTTCTTGCACAATTTGCTCCACATAATTTAATTGCGGTGTGGTTGCACCATTAGAGGTCTGCCCACAAGTGGACAAACGACTTTGTAGGAATTGAGGTCGCGTGATTTAGTTTTCTTTAAACAGACGATTATGGATTTTTATAGGGAGTGTTATATTGAGTTGGGAGCTTCTTGTAATTGAATAGGTATGTATGTTGTAAGCGAACTTAGTCCATAGTCCAGATATGATAACAACATATCAATATCGACATATTTTTGTCCTAGAACTAGTAACCACAGAAAAGTTTATTTTTCAGCATATACTAACATAATTATATATTCATCTTTTGTAAAATAATGTTTGAAATAGAACTCGTTTTGCGTGATTATTTATTTAGTGGCTCACTTCTTCTACATAACACAAATAATTATGATCTAGTTTTTGCAATAATTTAGCCGTTTTACCAAAAAGTTTAGCTGTATCTGTAATATCTTTATCAGCCGATATAATATGTACGTCCCACAGCAGGGAATGGGCCTCCTCTTCTACCGAAAGTACGACTGAGAGGGGTTAGATCATATAGCAAAACAAATGCACTTTAGTGGTAAAATATGGATGATTTGGAATCAAGTTTTATAAGATGCTTTTACGAACATTGTTTACTATAAATAATTCACAACTGATACATCAATCAGTGTATGAAAATATTGTAGGACTTGAACTACAATCTAAGGGCCGGAATTAATTTTATAAACTAATAAACGAAATAAACGTTTCAGATATTATATTTATTTTAGGTAAAATAAATCATATACTTTTTTTTATTATAGCTTAAAAATTCTTGCGATAAATTAATATCTAAAATCATATTAGAATTTCCCTAAGGGAATTCAGGCTGTCATCAATTTACTAGAACAAAATTATTTTTAAAATTTATCTATTAAATACTTGACAACAGGGGGAACCTGAATAAAATAATAATAGGCAACTACTACACTATGTATATCTATGTAAAAAAAGTATTTAATTTTAAAATCATACACAACTTATTACAGTAAATAATGCAAACATAAACTCATTGAGTTGAATATGTATAATAATAATACATGTATATGTATATGTATTTACGACCTATTGCGCACTAGCCTCCTGTAGAAGGTCCGACAAAGCGTGTGCACTATTAGATAATTTGGCCTATAAATATTTATATACTCGTAGCCCACAAAATAGGCGCGGTAAAACGACTAGAATGCATCTGTAAGTCATGTATTTTTTTAATTGCTATAAAATTATTAAAAAAAATATGAACTCTGATTTATTAATGACAAAAATATCATATTGTCTGATATATCGTACGAAAAATTGCTCAATATAGCCATGGAACCCAGGTGGAAAAACTTAAGCACCCCTAAACCTCGAAGACGGGAATAAATATGATAAAATTTATCAATATTTTACAGGCAATCCTTGGCAATTTACAATTAATTTACAAACAGACTGCCAGCGTAGTACAAAGCTACCGTCCGGTCGTAGACTACGTTTTTATTCGATTTGCAATTTTCTACCTTTACCCATGGAATTTTTCATCGGTTTGTAATCCAGCACAATCGCGGGGTGACGCGACGCTCCGGCGGGCCTACAACTGGCTTCACAATAGCTCTATTCGTTAATACCGAACTCGCACCGTTTGCAGACATCGATTTTTGAAACCGTACGCGGGTTATGATTCCGCTTGGATTGAGTATGGGCTTACAATTAACTCTATATGTGGATGGAATCAGTGAGGTTTATCAGTAACATTGTGAATTTGATGCGGGAATATTATCATTAATCAAGCGGTAATGTCTGTCTGTCTGTATCAGCCCATATGCGTCCCACAGCAGGGCACGGGCCTCCTCTACAATCGAAAGTACGATTGAGAGTGGTTAGGCCATATAGTCCACCACGCTGGCCTAGTGCGGGTTGGCGGACTTACATACAATCGGTAATGTACTGTGATATATTTACATACGTTGTGTCGTCAAGATAAAAATATGCATCTCATTTCCATATTATTTTACGCCTTCTACGTCTTCATATTATTCGGCCTTCGGGTAGATGTGTGTATATTAATATTTTTATAAACTTAATACTACGTGTTTTTTATGTAATCTTGAAATTTAAAACTTAAAGGTTACTCACTCATTTCATTAGCGTTGTTTGGTACGGTACCCTTTTACGGTTTCTGACTTAACATATTAGCTATGGCTGGGACTGACGGTTCATTGAGGTATAAAGAAAGTCTAGATTTTGGACAACAAATGTAATCACTTTCTAAACAGGGTAAAAAGTGATACAAAATGTAGACAACTGAGTACAACATTCTGTAGTCAAATGTTCTGTTTCAGCCCATATGCGTGGGGACGTACAAGGCGGGGGCCTTCTCTACAATCGAGAGTACAATGGAGAGGAAAGTCACACTACGCGATTTAAAGTGGCATGTAACATCAAACAATAATTATTATAAGTCTAAAATTGTTTTTGGGGATTCAAATAATAATGGTGTTATGATTTATGACATGTTGCTAATGGGAAAATCGAGCAAACGGTCAGTTCCCAAGAAATCTTGATGATAAACGAAGCAGTTCACATATCCATTATAAGCTGGTATATTACGTTGAAAGAAAATGTCACCGGAATGTTTGGACGAAACTATTTTTCATGCTCGTGTAATTTGGTAACACTACAACCATTTCTCCGATTTAGGAAGGAGGAAACTAAATCACTAAGAAGTTGTACTAAATATAGCTAAAACTGATTTCGTTTAAGAAATATAAGGAAGTAACTCAACATCTTATGTTTGCGGATGGCGAGCACAGTGGAATATCAAGCATTGCTTTGTAATTTAAGGTATTGTTTGGTTTGCTAATCATGAACAGCATGAGAGGTCGTCTTGCTTACCATCAGGCGAACGGCATGCTGGTCTCGTATTCATTGCAATAAAAAGTAATAGGCTGTGTGAAAAATGTTTATAGCAAGTAGTGGCTCGCTTTTCTGACAAAAGAATACAAAGCGAGGAAACTAACAATTAAACTCTCCTGCTCTCCTATTATTAAAAAGACGACAATTCTCATACGAGTCTCAACTTATTGGATTTTATGCATAGATCACTGAATGTTTATCGGTCCAAACTCCAAAATCAGTCACTGTTGAGCAAATCAGTCAAGAGACTGATTAAGAAGTTTAAGTTAAGCTGAGCTTTTGCGGACTGGATTTCACGCACCGTATAAATTCTTGTAAACATATCTGTCACATACAGATTCACATTATATTCAGCTGGTTGCAATCTAAATATTAATAAATATCCATCCGTAGTGCAAGAATTAATCGAACAAAGTAAAATATAGCTAAAGAATTATTTTATAGTAACAGATATGTGATACTTCTCCCTGCGGTACGTCTGCCTTCTTCGCTCTCATTGAACATGAGGCCCAGGCGACGGGTTTTATTTTATAATTCATCTTGAGTCATTTGCGTGGAATGTATCGTACTCGTATTTTATTAAAATGTTGATAATATATGTATCTATTAAATAACTTGCAATATTGTTAAGAGAAATGAAAATGATGTTGTGATAGAGACGAATAGATTTTTAAGGTTATCCCTCATGAAAGTGGTTATTGCAGATGCATATACTTATTATTCAATCAGAACTCCTATTGCATGTTAAGTCGTATCTATTATTGTGCTGGATCCAATACCTTGAAGTAGTCTAGGTAGACTTATTTCTAATGCTTTCAAAATCTACGCGCGACGTAAATAAAGTATATTACGGTGAGAGACCGCCTGGGTAGGTACCACCTTAGTACCTACCCAGTACTACCCCTTCTTCTCCTGTCAAAGAATAGTGTTTTTTTTTTTTTTATTGCAATCAATGGCGAGACGAGTAAGCCGTTCGCCTGATGGTAAACGATACGACCGCTCATAAACAGTAGCAACATTCCACTGCGCTCGCCATCCTGAGACATAAGATGTTAAGTCTCAATATGTCCAGTAGTTGCTCTGGCTACAATGTCCTTCAATCCGAAACACAACAGTGCATTAAGCAGTGTTGTTTCACGGGAGATATACATTGCGGTGGTACCTACCCAGATGGCCGCTCAGATATGAGAGACCTACCACCACTAGTAATAAGTGTAAATAATAATAATAATCATAACACCCAACAGTCACATACATAGTCCTGACCCCACACTAAGATCGAGTCTTGTGTCGTGGGTATCAGGAACTACGAGAGATTTTTCGGTCTCACAACACCCAAACCCGAAAGAAATATTTATGGGTCGCACAAACATTTCTCTCGGTGCGGGGATCGAACCCGCGGCCTCTCATTTCACAGGCAGCGTCTAACCGACTGCGCCACGGAGGCTGTAAATGCATTGTTATTTTCCGGTTTGAAGGACATTGTAGCCAGAGTAACTACTGAACATATTGAAACTCTCCTTAAGTAGAATTCCAACTCTGTGATTAAACTTAACATTTTATGTCTCAGGATAGAGAGCTTAGTGGAATACCGAGCATTGCTTTGTAATTCATGTTGTTGTTTGGTTTTGCTACTGTTTATGAAAGGCCGTATAGCTTACTATAAAGCGAATGATATGCTCTTTCATTATTGCAATAAAAAAACCCTTGTAATGTAGATACACAGTTGGCATTTCTTTTTACCTCCAAAAATGTACATTATATAGTGTTATATCTACATTTACATGTTTATCCAATCTTATAAAATACGCCGCATTTTTTGTATACGTCTCCAAGGCAAACGTCACAAAGTGATTGAATAAAAACGACAGCGATACAGATTTGGGGGATGTTAATCTAATCTAATTTAAAATTAATCTGCGAGATGAAAAGCTCGCCGGAGGGTCGGAGTTGGAACGCCGGCCAAAATTGAGATGTTTTGGTTCGTACGTAAATTTCATTACGGACGACCTGACCGCGAATGGTATTTAAAACGTACTCGTACGATATGTTGAAATGTCTGAAGATAGGCTCCGATCCCATTTGTATAGCTTTAGAACGTTAGTAAGATGGAGTTGAATGGTTTATTTACTAGTAAAGGGATAAGTATTTTTATTTTATTTAGTTCTATAAATATTGTTAATCCGAGCGGCATTCAGCTCCGTGAATGTTAGTTGAATCTTATTTTCAATGAATTGTTGAAATGTTCATTTTAAATCTGATTTTTTTTGCTCTAACAGATAATCCTAGAGTTATAACAAGGTACAAAATAATTAATAATAGCTTATTTTATAACACTGTACGGTTTATACTGCGGTAAACTAATAGGACCTAATAACTGAAAGGGAGAATAATGGTAGTATTCCTATTAGTACATACATACATACATAAACTCATATATTTTTCCCAGAAGAGGTAGGCAGAGGCGCTACCAAGACACGCGTATTTTGCCTAGTTATATTCCGCCCCTCGATGTGATACGAGTGAACCTATTGCCATATCGGGCATAAATAGTACAACATAATTATTAGGTAAATAGTAAATGTCTTGAACAATCGAAATGCTGAAATTAATATAATATGGTTACTACTTCCTCTCAAGAGCAAAAAAATTTATATGTTAATACTAATATTAAACTTTAACAAAATTCATATGAAATATTCAAAGACTAAAGCCAAAATCGCCAGAAAATGGGTTGGCCCTTTTGAGAATCAAACTTGGAACATCAAAGTTGAGCTAATTTACGCTAGGCCTGAGACAACGAAAGTATTCAGAAGAATAAAGTCTATAAATCCTTCGGCAAAATCGCCTCCTCTGAGATTGCTTTTTATTTTATCTTAAAAGATATTATTCTTTTAACATTGGCTTCGAAAAGCCTTGTATACTGGGTATCTCAAGACTGCTACCGAAAACGAAGCCGGGTGGTAGTTTTAGTGACTACAAACACAATGCATCTAAAAATTTCGCAAAGAAACGCGACAATTATATTTTATGATTTTTTAAATATCGTCATTTTTGGGTGGTAAATCCATAGTTTTTGCTAAAATAATAATTTAAACACTTTTATACCTTAGATTATTTATATTTAAAAGGGTATACACTATTATTTTAGGAAAAAATGTATTTACCACTCAAATATGGTCATAGGAAAAAAATAACAAAAAAAAGGTGTCACTTTTTTTTGCAACTTTTTCTGTTGCATTGTGTCTGAAGTCGCTTAAACTACCACCCGGCTTCGTTTTCGGTAGCAGTCTTGATATACCCTGTATATTTTCAAATTATCAATAATATATATAAATATTAAATTATATAAAAAAAATCCGTAAAGCTTTGAAATAATTGATAGATATGTTTTTAAGAAATAAATTATTTTAATTTTGCGTATAGTATCGATATTCACCGGCATTATCATTGTTTGGTTCTTTTACTGGTAGGTCTCTCATATGTAAGAGGACGCCTGGGTAGCTCTACAATGTCTATTTCTCCCGCCTTACAGCAGTATAAATGCATTGTTGTGTTGAGTAACTATTAGATAAATTGAGACTTAAAATCTTATGTCTCAGGATTGCGCAATAGAATGCCAAGCATTGCTTTGTAAGTCATGGTTGTTTGGTTTTGTTACAGTTCATACGCTGTCATATCGTTTACCATCATGCGAATGGCATGTTCGTCTCGCCATTAAAAAAATATCTTAGTTTAAAACAACAAAAAATGTATATCAATCTGACTACAAGCCACGATGTATCAGTCAGCTGGAATAATCCCAAAGGAATCGTCCTTATATTAAGAAAGAGGAAAATAGACATAATCGCCTACAAATAGTAGGTAAATCGCCAAAACTCCATCAGTAAGTGTAATAACTACGATAATACCAGCTAAGTCTACCAAAATGACTTTGTTCATATAACTACGCAATAAAAACCAATGGTGAAGTAACCAAATATTCACATATACTGAGACGATAAAGATTTACGGCACAATAATACTTTGATTATTTCACAGATTCAAGGAAGTAGTATTTTACGAGGCGCGCAGCTCCTTATTTAGGCAATAATGTCTCGTTATTACCATCCCACATTCCCGTAAAAGATGGATCGATATTCCTTACTCTGTTGATGTAGCTTTCTTACATTGCTCATTCTATGAAATCTTTATTTAAACTCAGTTATATTTTTCTAAGATTAGGATAGAATCGTTTAAAAGTCCAAAAACCTTAAAGTAGATAGATTTACATGACTAAGAATTTCTTTTTGTTTATTTGTTGCGTTGGTCACACTTTTAATTACATCTTGTTTAGGACAAAGCGGACAGTCTACCCCGTGACCACGAAAGCTGTAAAGTAATCGAAATGTCGGGAAGAGAACAAATGCAAAAATTAAACCAAATCCGCGATCAAATCAGTAAATAATAGTTTTATTTCAAAGAAAGAAATAGACATTGCGGTGGTACTCACCCAGGCGCCCTTTCATATATGAGAGACATACCACTGGTAACAGTAATGAAGCTAACGTAATATAAAGAGTTGAGTAAAGCGGCGATTTATAGTCTCTGCCTAACCCTATGGCATACAGGCGTGACGATTATGTATGTATGATCTTTTATAAAATCTGCAAGACTTATGTTTAGATACATGAGTAGTCCAGGATCGTATTCAAATATTTTCTGGGATCACCGGACATGTCTAACTCACTTTAAAAGCTTAACATTTACAAATATCAGTACATTATTCTGCTTAAAATTGTTGCACAAATGCAAACAAAAACAAAATACAAACTTAAAAGGCCAACTAAAATTCAATTACCATTACTCATAAACGACTTTACGAGCTCAAACAAGATTAACAGCCCATTAACGAATTATTCACCATAGTCTGGATAAGGTGAAACATAATGAGCGGCACGCCTTTGTCTGCGATCTTCATTTGTAACTTTATGGTTCCAAGTGGGAGTGTTCCAGACACACAGATACGACTAAATAGGCTTAACAAGTGAAAACAGATTTACGATTCCATGGACGACCTTTAGTAATTACGACAAAGATAATTAGAAATGTACTTTGTCGTATGACACGATTTGCAGAGTAGCTTCTTTAATGATATTAGACATTACGAGTTTCTATTTGTTATAGAAGGTGTAATAAAAATTTAGATTTAACTTACTTAGAGGACAAGAGTTTGTTGAGAATTGGAGAAGTGTTTAATAACAGTTAACAATTAATATACCGGGTATATCAAGACTGCTACCGAAAACGAAGCCGGGTGGTAGTTTTAGTGACTACAAACACAATGCAACTAAAAATTTCGCAAAGAAACGCGACAATTATTTTTAATGATTTTTTAAATATTGTTGTTTTTGGGTGGTAAATACATAGTTTTTGCTAAAACAATAATTTAAACTCTTTTATACCTTAGAGTATTTATAAATAAAAGGGTATACACTATTATTTTAGGAAAAAAAAATGTATTTACCACCCAAATATGACCATAGGAAAAAAAAACAAAAAAATATTGACGCTTTTTTTTGCAACATTTTCTGTTGCATTGTGTCTGAAGTCACTTAAACTATCACCCGGCTTCGTTTTTGGTAGCAGTCTTGATATACCCTGTATATTTTCTTCATTGGTTTTAAAAGATTTTGTCATATTGCAGTAAATGTCACTGTTCTCAATAAATTGCTTCATCCCTCGATCTCGAATTCTTTGCTTTCATAATGATACTACGATTGAAACTCTGGACACCGATTGTGTTAACAATTTGCCATTGGTGGACTCAGAAAACAATCACTAAACTGTTATTATATTTTCCCGTAATTAATATTAATGTCCTTATTCTGATTTTTGACTCTATCTCCGTATTATATACAATGTATTCTGTGGTGTTAAAAGGGTAGTTGCCTATGATCGATTTTTATAATATTTTCCGTACAAAAACTAAAACATTAAAATAAAACATTTCTATAAAATAAGAATTTATGTAGCTATTAGTATTTCAAAAGAAAGAGTGGGAGCGTAGTGGAGATATCATATCTCTTTTACACGCGCAATTTGTAATGCATCTATGAGACTAGCGACGTCACTAGTATTGTTTTGTATCCCGTTCTTTTAAACCCACTGCAAGATTTAAAACATTTATAACTTGTTTAATTGTAAAATGATATATAAGAGTCTTCGTTTGCTATATTTTGGATGTGGGTACCGTTTGATAAATACAATTTTAAAAATTGAGTTAAATACTTTATTACCTATTAATTGATTATTGATTAAAAGATATATATAAATTAGTATTTAGTATGGTATTAATATGCTAGTCGGATGAAATTTCCTTGAGCGATACGATAACGATTAGTTGGTAAAAAATAACACAATAACAATTATACTAGCCACCTACTTGAATATAGACCATAAATTAGTTTTGTAATTATTATTAAGAGCGTATACACGTTGCGCGCAAAGTCAACTATAGGTATTTCTTCGTTAATTTCACGCACACATAAGCGACCAAAGCTGTGTGAGTAGAGCTGCCGCGTCGGCTCGCTATACAATCGGCTCAAACAACTTTGATCCGTGCGCTTCAAATATTCAATTGAAATGTAACTGTAATATAATATCATAAAAATATTTTATTTGCATTATAAGTAGACAAATATTACTGTGCAAGAAAAGAATAATACAAATTTTGGATACTAATCATATTTTCGTTATTATTACATTGTTAAGTTGCATTCAAATCAATGTTCAATCAGTATACACTACGGACGTTTTATTAATCATTTCGTGTTCGAACACATAAATAGTGTTAGGGGCCTTACAACCCCTTACAATTACGAAATATGTTTAATTTTATATTACAATACATAACATAATTTAGCCTCGGAATTACATCCCATTATATTACCTGAAACATAATTTATTATTTATTTATTGTAGGTAATAAAAATAATTAAATATTTTACTACCAAAGTACTAAGATGTGGTAATCGCATTCCGCGCGTGGCTATTTTTACTACGCGCGGCATAATCGACTGCAGCCAGGCCGGAGCGACGAGCGATACGTCCTCCCTCTAGAAGGCCTTGCGGCGGTCTGATTTGATCCACGTCGGACAGCGTGTTTTATAGTGGTTTTTAAAATATTTGTAGAAAACATGAAAACTAATTTTGTTGAAATATAAAAATGGTAATTTATTGATAAGATGTTCTTCTATTGTAATATGCAATTGCTATAAAAAATTATGTACGATAAGTGGGTGAAAAAAAATATGTACTTGACGAGAGTTTCTGAATAATTTCGCATTGTTTAAATTTTTATTTTTCAGGAACCAAACACAAAAAGATTATTTTTCTCAGCAAAATCCCTCCATAAGGGTCTTATTAGTCTGATAATATTTTTATTTGTATCTTATATTTAGTGGTTTCGGATATCTTAAGCTTCTAAATTGCCATTTAAAGCCTAAATAACGAAACTTGTGTTCAGTAATCCGTATAGTACTCACAAATTATCCATCAATCTATAATGTTTTTCTCCAAAATCTCTAGATGACAACCTTTTCTAAAATTAGTAATAATTATTTTTCATTTAAATTGTTTATTGGTGGCTATTAACTCATTTGAAAAGTCCTGTTTTTAAGCTAAAAAGCGCGTGCAGGGTATAAACGCTCTTAACTGTAGTTCTAACTGGCTTTTAGTAACAATATCCCTCCATCGATTTTATGATGAAAGCAATTCTTGAAACTAAATCATAGTTGCCTCAATCTATCTAGTCACCGACCCAAGTCTAGACATCGCTAATTAACGTCTTATACTGTTTTTAAGGTATATAACTCCCACACTTGCAGTGCCTAATGAGATGATGCGGGTAACTATTGATGTTGTATTTATTTATATAATTTAAACTTATTGTACATCTGTGACTTACAATAAAGAAATAAGAGAAGAAAGTAAAGGTACAAAAGGCGGTCTTATCGTTCGAGGCGATCTCTTACAGACAACCAACCATGGGAGGGATAAGAGGGAACGACAGTTTTGGGGTACCATGGAGTGAATGAAATATTAAATACAAAATGGACATACATATATAAGTTATTGACAGCCTCCGTAGCGCAGTTGGTTAGACGCCGCCTGTGAAACGAGAGGCCGCGGGTTCGATCCCCGCACCGAGAGAAATGTTTGTGCGGCCCACAAATATTTCTTCCGGGTCTGGGTGTTTGTGAGACCGAAAAGTCTCTCGTGGTTCCTGATACCCACGACACAAGGCTCGATCTTAGTGTGGGGTCAGGACTATGTATGTGACTGTTGGGTGTATTTATTTATTTATTTATATATAAGTATTATAACCTATATGCATCATTCTTTATCATAAAATAACCAAACACATTAACAACAAAAATCAATATAATATGAGCAGTTTTTTTGTATGTAGATATATTCATATATTAAATGCAATGTTTTTAGTTCATTTGTGAGAGATTATGTCGTTTGACTAATATTTTGAATATGGGCAAGGACTTTGCCCGCCTCACTGCGACAGGTAATGAATTCCACAGTCTAGCAGCTTGTACAGTAAGATTTGTCATAAAATGTAATATAAATATAAGGCACTGGGATTTTAAGTTTTAAATTTATTTTGAATATATGTGTACAGTCCCAGTTTCACCGAATTATTGTTATTTTTTCAATGCATAGGTGATATTATAAAAAATATAACAAAAAAGTTTGTTATTCAATATTTGTAAACTTATTGAACGGTAACAATTGTACTTTAAAGTTTATGCCAATACGAACTAGAAAGTATTATGAGCTTAGGCGTAGGTTAATGAATCGTTTGTGTTTCATTTGAATCATTTTTTTGAATTTATGAGTGTGTTTATTATACAAAAGGGTTCGTTTCTAAGATTTGATTATGAGCAGTATGTAATAATTCCTAAAAAGTATCGCATATAAAACAGGAATTTGTAATCAGCAATAAAATTGATGGTATAACGTCTGAGCTATTAATATGTTTAATATTGCAGTGGGGATACTCGTTTTCTTTCCCACGCATGCAGCTTATGGAAGATGACGTCACGTCTTTCATGTTGCATCCTTACTTAAGGGTAAGCAGATAATACCGGGTATCTCAAGACTGCTACCGAAAACAAAGCCGGGTGGTAGTTTTAGTGGCTACAAACACAATGCAATTAAAAATTTCGCTTAGAAACGCGACAATTATTTTTTATGATTTTTTAAATATCGTCATTTTTGGGTGGTAAATCCATAGATTTTGCTAAAATAATAATTTAAACTCTCTTATATCTTAGAGTATTTATAAATTAAAGGGTATACACTATTATTTTAGGAAAAAATGTATTTACCACCAAAATATGGCAATAGGAAAAAAATTACAAAAAAAAAAATTGTCGCTTTTTTTTGCAACTTTTTCTGTTGCATTGTGTCTGAAGTCGCTTAAACTACCACCCGGCTTCGTTTTCGGTAGCAGTCTTGATATACCCTGTATATGTAGATTGCATATTAATTTTGCTTTATCCACTTTCATCAACCTCTCCATACAAACTCGTCGATACTCGATTCAGGGTGCTTCTGACCTGAACCTTGTTGAGAGTATCACCGATTTGGATTGTGTATGTTCGGTAAGGTCAACCCCTACCGACTCTTCCATTCTCTCTCTTCCTCGCCTCCTTATTACTATCCGGCATTTAATAACCCTTTTTGATTATGATTATGTTTAACGTAACTTTTCGTTATAAACAATAGTAAATTAGATGAAACTAGCCTTAGTATGATAAAGTATAAGTTCCCTGCATCAGTAAGGATGTGCCGAATGGTAACAAAAAGGCACCCAAATATACAATAGTGGAGACCAAAAAATATCGAGTTGATAATAAAATCATTAATTATGTTATAAAAGGGTGGTCACTGCAAACAAAGTGTTTATGAGGTACCGTACCACTGCTTCTATATCTGTCTCTGTCACGCCTATGCAACATCATGTTCACTCTCGATTCATTGAGTTCAATCCTGTACCAGCACAATGCGTAGAGATTTTTTGCCCGATGTCCCCTCTAGTATAATTGACGAAATACTGCAAGGATTTTTATAATACTAATATTATAATAAATCCTTGCAGTTTGTAGCATCGAAGATAGCCAGGCATGGTTTATTATTTTATATGATATAAGTTGGGTTCGGATAAAATTGAAATAACTAGTCTTGTTGTTTTTTTAAGCTTTGTGTGCGTAAAGTTATACATTTTAACTGTTTGTAATATTTTTGGCCGCAGTTTCGACAGCGTGGCGAGAATATGAAATAAATATTCCGCTACAAATTGGATGGGGGAGGCGTAGGAACATCACAAACTTTCTATTTTAATATACAGTTTGTACTCGGTCGCACAACTTTTTTATTGTTTTATTATTTAGGTTAATAGCTTGGGTAGTTTCATACATTCAGTGAGCCTTTGTTAATGATATAAAAATACTTTCGTAACGAAAATGAATATAATTAAATATCATTATTTTTATAGTGTTGGTATAAAAGTTTACGCATATTTTCCTGAAGGAAGAACGATGAGGTAGTATCCACCCGCAGTTTTTTTTCTATTCTAAGAAGTGATTGTAGGTGACTCTATCGCTATGCCAAACGTGAATTCTAATCTGTGATGCAAAGATTCAGAAACATCATAACTTAAACATAGGAACAAACGGGAATTGAACTAAGGATCCCAATGTTCATAGCTCATACGTGACTTCACTATACTACAGATTTTCTGTTTCTAATTTCTTTCATGACCTGCCGAAAGTTGGATGTTATGTTTGGCATAGCAAGTCGCTTACAATCACTACTAATGAAAGATTTAACTTTACTATAAAGAATAATCAACATCGAAAAGTTTCGTACTTGTGATTAAATCTGCATCCTTTATTTTTTCCAGTCCAGTGTAATTGTGACTATAATATATAAAGTAATTTAATATATTAACCTTTATTCTCAGTAATTAATTTAAAGTACACAATTATCTTAATTGAAAAGAGGCGTAAGTCAAAGGAGGCTTTAACATCGCCTGTGGCGGCATAAGCACAAAAGGATTTTAAATATAAGCAACAAAATTGGCCGTATATTGTTCACGATCGCTGAGCCGGCATGCGTGTAATGAAAATTTTATTGGTACGAATTTGCACTTGAATTAATGCTATAGGCTCGCTGTAGGATCATGTAGGCTTTATTGGCTTACTGATGTGACGATATGACCTTGTTACGTTCCGGTATTGGTGGAAATACGTAACTTTTTTTCTCGTTCTTTTTTTAAAATGATAAGTGACTTATTGTTTTGCTTATTACTGAGCCGTACTAGTTAGAGGAAGTGTTCTTTTAGGATTTGGGATAGTTTGTTGCAAATATTATTTTGGTCTTTGTGAAAACATGGTATAATTGAAGTTTGACTTGAAATAAAAAATAATTGTGTGGAATTAATTAGCAACTATCCTGGTCATCAGATTCATAATCATCATCATCATCAGTCACTAGATGTCTACTGTCCAACAAAAGTTTTTTTAATCCTTTAAACGGCGAGATCAGCGTGCCGTTCGCCTGATGGTAAGCGATACGACCGCTCATGGATAGTGGCAATGCTTGGCATTCCACTGCGCGCACCATCCTGATACATAAGATGTTAAGTCTCAAAATGTCCAGGAGTTATTTTGGCTACAATGACCTCCAAACTTCAAACTTTCCACTTCTTCTTCTAATGACTTTCAACTTAGGCAATCTAAATTATGTTTGTTTTCATTTATTATATTACTTTGATCTTACAAGATAAACCATCTACCGGAGGACACCGATTTCTCAAGATTTCTACCTTTATTTTTCTATTTATTATTCAATTTTGCACTCAGCCAGTGTGTATTAAATTGTTAAACAATATTGCCAAGGTTTGTGTATAGAGCAGTTTGCTATATGACCCAATTTCCAGGTTAGGTGGACCATAAAACATGTTACGACGTGAATTGAGGCCTTTAAGCCAGCAAGACGATGCCTTCAACTGAAACCTGCCTTCACTATGGTCGTGTTTTACTTGAGTCTACGCAAAACTGAAATTTATGGAACGTTTTGAAACGTGGAGCGTGTAAAAGTGTGGATGTCTTATATTCCTAGAAGTTTAGGCTACCTCTTGAAATTGTCTACTTTTCTTCTGCGCTCAAAAATTTTCAAATTAAAGGGATGTTTGTAGGTGTAAATAGCAGGCCATAAAATTAACAGAATTATTAATTCCTTTAAAAAAGCATAAGGAAAAACTCTTGATATTCCGTTCTGATGAACATTATTTTTCAACACTTAACAGAGAATTTTCCGAAGTAAATTCTAATTTCTTACGAGAAACTTGAAGTGGTATATTTCATTAGTGCCACCATCTTTAACTTATCGCATTAATTTCTGCCTGTTAGCAACAACAAAACTAAGTCTTTAACGTTCTAGAAGATTCTGGAAAATGTTGGCAAGCATTCGTGACTACTCAACCAAATTCCGAGTGTATATTACACTTGTAAGGCTGAAATTTAGCCGTGTATTAAGTATTTTTAAACGCTCATACCTTTTTACAAGAAACCAAGAGGTATTTTTTGAAATAAACTAGAATTTCGTAGAATGCATGTTTTGCGAGATTTTCTTTTATTTCCGAATTTAAACGAGCTGCAATTTGGGAACCGCGACTGTGGACCGTTTTGTTTTTTGGCAAATCTACAGTTTTTAGGTCTCATAAAGGTATTTCGTTTTTATAGCGCAAGATTACCATTTAACATCCAAGATTTCCTAGAATTCTTAAATGCATTTTTTTATTCAATGAATGGTTGGACTAGCATGCTTGGACCAGCACGTTCGCTTGATGGTAAGCGTTACGACCATAAACCGTTCATAAACAGTAGCAAAACCAAACAACACCGTGATTTACAAACCAACGCTTGGCATTCCACTGCACTCGCCCATTGGAGACATATTATGTAAGATGTTATCTCAATATGTCCAGTAGTTTCTTTGGTTACAATGTCTTTTAATCCAAAAAACAAAAGTGCATTTACACGGCTGTTAGGCGTGAGAAATAGACATTACGGTGGTAGCTACCCATATGGCCTCTCATATATGAGAGACCTATCACCAATCACCAATACAATACAATGGTAGTATGCTACAGTAATTGTGTAAATAAATAATTACCAACATCCAACACTACGTCTTGAAGTCACGGTAAGATAATATTATAATTATTATATTTTGGAAGTGGTAGAGCCACGCTGTTGTCATTCATGACAGTATGAATGGCCAGGCTCGTCCTGAGCGGTACCAATGTCTCACAGGAAATCCACGTGAAATGATAGCTTCTCTGATGGGTTCCGTTCGGCGAGTAGGATTGGCGAATGCCTGAAATGACTGGAAGAGAATAACCTCAGGCATTCTATCCGCCTCTATACTTTCTATTTAAAGAGTAAAGAAAAAAATAAAGTATGCTTTTAATGTACGGGTGAGAGTTTATTATGTTATAATTAAGGACCGGATTATATGCAATATAAAAAGCTTGTTATATGCATGAAAAATACTTGAAATATGTACGAAAATTGGCAGAATATGCAAAATTAAATGATAAATTTTAGGAATCTCAAAAAAAAAAAAGAGAAATGTAAGTATTCATTATTCAATAATAGGTACAGTAACATTATATGACATTAAAATTATTTAAAATTTTTGGAAACGTAAGCAATGAATTTTTTTTCTAAATTTCAGTGGTAAGCTCTGTGGTAACCTCAATAGCTAAGCCCTTATATTTTGTGAAAGGTCACATTTCGAAACGCAGGGTGAGTGAAAAATATTGTAATATGTATTATAACTTGAACTTAGGTAAAATATACTAATACTGCTGAGAATGGCTAAAATATGCAAATGCATATGCATTTGCTATATGCAATCCGGTCTCTAGTTATAATAATTAATTAATTATTGAATTAATGCCAATTTTAATTTAACTAAAGTTTTCAATAAACTGACAATGCGAATCATTACGTTATTAAAATTCGACGCTGATGGTTACGTAATTCCGAATCGTAGTTGATATGGAGTATTTCAATAATTAAATCGTCATGACTATTCTAAGTTAATTAGATTTTATATTAATTAAATGGTATTTGTTATACGCAAGGTAACACAGCTCATTACATTCGAACTGATTATAGTGGCTTAATTAATTATAAGAATTTATGTATTGGCACTCGCAATGTTTGCGATAGTTGTTTAATACGTGTTCAATAAACATAACAGGTTTGGTGTCACTTTTATGTTAGATGTTGTGAAACTACAATCTCGGTTCGATTCCCGCACCGAGATAAATGTTTGTGAGACCCACAGATATTTGTCTCCTCTTTGGTTGTTTGTGAGATCGAAAAATCTCTCGTAGTTTCTGATTCCCACGACACAGGACTTAATTGTTCTTAATGTGGGCTTAACACAATGTTTTGAAGGATAACACTTTACTCTTTGGAATTTCTTTTATTACTGTATCTTTGGTGAATGTCTCACCACATCCAACAGTTTTACTAAACACGATCGTGGTATATTTTTTCCCAGCAATAATGTTTTAAGAGTGAAAGTCACACACTCTGTTGAACGAGGAAAATATATTAGTCAGTAGACAATTCAACTTCATTTTCTGTAAATGATATGAAATAAACACTCATTTGCCGTTTGATTTATAATGAATAGTCACGAAAATAACGTATTCAGATATAGAAACACACAAAGCCGTCTCGTGACAAAGTGACGCGTTTTCTTCACCTAATGTAAGTGACACGGAGCATTAATCACAAAGTCACAAGAGATTTGTGTGAAAGAGTTTTCAACAGAATGACATAACGCTTTATGTCCAAAATTAAACCTGTCCAAAACATTTCCCGGTCTACATCGCGCCATTTTCGATTTCATTTTCCTGAAGCGCCATGTTTTTTAAATGGGAAAAAAAGTTTAATTTGAAATATCGAATTAATTTCCTATTCAGCTTGGCCCTCGGAGGTATTGGTGAAAATGTTTTCGATAATACGCTACTTTTGTGTGAAACCGAAAATTTCGAATGCTGAGGTATTCAGAAGAAATAGCTCAGATTTTCTCGTTCCACTTTTCGACCATTCAGATAATGGAAAACATATTTTTCGTATTTTTCTGCTTCCCTGTTGTAAGACGTACATGTTCTTGTAGCTTCGTTGAAAATAATATTATAAACTACTTGTTAAGCATAGTGTGTAATAAATTTAACATCTGAAGGGAGCTTCGCGAGTACGTTATGGCAAATCTCGGTTTGAAGTCTCCTTAGGTCAGTAGTCTTAATTAATGATGTCTTGCTAGTATTATCTAGATAGATTTTACAGAATAAAAATGACTACATGAAACTTGCATTATGTGTGTTAATGACTAATGATGATGTTTATGTGAATGCTAAAGAAAAAGTGAAATGAAGGGGATTACGCAGAAAGGTAAACACATGGAAATGAATATACAACCTGACGATATGACTTCCGTGATTGTTATAGCCTAGTTTTGTAAAATAAGTGCATACATAAATAAACAGATTTCAGCTACTAACAAACTGTTTTGTTCAACAAATTTCAATAAATAATTACCACACAAATATTTACCTCTTAGTTTACTATTTCGCGGTTTAGAATTATTATTGCATTGAAGTATGATGGGGTTAACATTCTCACAGGATAAAAACCTCAAATTTAATAAAGATTAAAACAGAAATATTTACTTCAGTGCGGTGATCGAATCTACATCTTCTTGATTTATAGCTGATTTCTGACCCAACGTTTACGAAAGGTGTTTTATTTTCTAGAGTTGTTTTTTGTTTATCTCATTCCATTTACTTGTATTATGGATGTTACAAATTGATGTATAACCCCATATCGCGACAGTGGTACCCCTATCAATCTACTAGTTTATGCGTCCCTTCGTCACGGTGGGGAAGGCCACGGAACGGCATCTGTGTATACATGTATTCAGATTCAGTTAAAATATTAGTTTACAAACCAAAAGGAAAAGTGAAAAATTTGTTAGTTATCTACTTTCACCTACTGGTATTATACATCAGTTGACTAATATTATGCATATAGTAAAAAAAAAAAAAAAAAAAAAGATTTAAAATGATGTATCTTATGACGGCGTGACGTGGCGTTGTGACGACGTTTGGAAAAAATCTCATTTTGAGATAAAGAATGTTTGAAATTGAAAATCTAATAGAACTTGATTTATACATATGTAGATAGTATATATATGTCGATATTTATATACATGTAGATGGTAGATATATCATCTACGGTCTTTTGGTTTGCAAATGCGTGGTTATCATGCTGTTGTCAAAATATTAGGAACAGTTTTCTCTCCTCACATTTCATTATACTGGACATGTTAGTACTATTAGATTACGGGTATAAATGCTTGTTGTTTAAATTAAGGAAAAATATCTTAAACAATACGTTAAATAGAGAAAAACTGTTGCTAATATTTTCATAACGGTATAACAACAACACATTTGCGCGCCAAAAGACCGTAGATCTATAAGTACGGAATATCATATCTAATGTAAAATGAGGCCATCCGTCAGAGATTTGAAGACATTACAATGAAATTCAATAAATTAAGCCCAACTTTAAGAGTATTTGCCAAAATACAACTACAAGAAAGCTTATTAAAAATACTGAAACGGAGAAAAAATTATAAAGTTAGTAAATTTCGTTGTTGGGAAACATTAAATTATACTGTAATATTTCTTTGACTCCGAATTCAGTTTCGGCTAATTGAGTATTCAAAGAGAGGAAGGAAATTATTTCTATAATGCTTCTGGACATTTTTTGTAAGATTTCTAAATTAGTATCGTTTCGTTATAAGTGGAACATTACTTTGTACATTTGTAATAATGTTTAATAACTTTTTAAATGTGACTAACGCTTTCAAAGGAAATTGAAATTATGTTGAAATTTAATAAATAATATAGTGTTGGGAGATACGGTGAAATACATTCAGTCAGAATTTAATATAATATGAAAATTATAATTCTTTAGAAAATTCAGGTCGTTTCGTCGTTAAATACGTTTGCTAAACCATGACTATTTCCTTGTACTTTCTTTAAATATCAATCATGTAAAATCAAAATAATTTAATCGCACTCAATTCTGGCATTATTTGTAAAGACACCTTGATTTAATTATTCAAAATGATATTAGTATTCTTGTTAATTAATTAGTAATCTGACCATAGGATTGACTTAAAGCAGGCAGTTGGCCGTAAAATTATGAACGAAACTATTCTGCATTATAATTGAAAAGTCATTTTCGTACGTCATATACGTGTAAAATGAGAGCAGAAAATATAATAATACCTTTGAACTTCGTATGTTTTTAATCAATTTTATAACCTTAAAAGGGTGACAATGTGTTCGATCAAAGACAACCGATTCGGTTATTAATGGCGTCACTAGTCGACGTGTATTGACTAATACAATGGCATAAACAAAGGCGCCCTGTTTACCAAACCAGCACAGGTTCTATAAAGCAGGGCGGTGTAAACACTGCTTTACAATAATACACAGTGATATAGGCTCGGTGGAAGTGGCTTATTATATTTTCTTATAGCTATGAATGGCGAGACGGCATGCAATTCCCATGATGGTAAGTGATACGACCGCTCATGGACAGTATAGCAAAGCCTGGCATTCCACTGCGCTCACCATCCTGAAACATAAGACGCAATATGTCCAGTAGTTATTCTGCCTACAAGGTCCTTCAAGCCGGAACACAACAGTGCGTTTACTCTACTGTTTAGCGGGAGAAATAGACATTGCGATGGTACCTACCTAGGCTCTCACATATAAGAGGCCTTCCACCAGTAAGGGCTTCGAAGGACCATGACGTCGCAGTGTATACCATTTACTATTTTCAATATTAGTGATTAAATTACAATTTGGTAGTTATTATTTTTAAGCTCTTGGGAATAATTTAATGTTTATTTATTCGCAGCTACGTTATAAACATAATATTATAAAAACGTGCCTATCTTAAAAAAAGAGATATAAAAGTAATGTGTGCACCTGAATTGTTAATTAACCTTAGTCAATAGCTTTTTTGATTTTTAGGTGTTTCGCAATTTTTATTGATAATTAAAATATCGTCATCTGAGAGGAAATCGACAAACAATGATTTAACTGTTAATATCGTTTACTTCTTTACAACAGAGACTACAACGAACAATGATTTTGTTGACTCCTCCTTTACTTCTTTATAACAAAGACCAAATTTAAAGACCCTTCCAGACCCTCGACAGAGACTTCTGTGTGTGTCGTGTCCGTCCGGTAATTGATGGCACGCAATAATTCATCGTTTGTGTGGAGTCTCACGCCGCGCTCCTGCGCGGCGCGGCGTGGACGTTGCTCGTCGCCCGCAGATTTAATGTATCTGTGAACAACCGTCCAGTGTCCACAATACTGCCAACTTCATAATACTGGACACTTGTGCGTTTTTTTTTAGGTTAGAGTGATGGCATAATTGTCTCATTGTTGTTCTTTATCGCTGCGGAATTTATGAGCGGGTTTTTTTGCTGTGGTCATTTTATGAAAATATTAAATTATTTCTCTATTTGACGATTCTACTTTATATTCTCACTTATAGCTTGGCAAAAAAGAGTCTCTTTTTAATGAGAGCGCTCAGATCGCATTTAATATTAATATGGCAATCCGATATAATAGGACGGAAACTATTTGGATATTTGTTGTTTTTATTGATTTGTTGTTTTTATGATCGTGATTAATAGACTCTTTGTTTATTTTTTATCAAAATACAAACAAAAATCTTACGAAAATGTATAAATACTACGTATAAAATTATTCAACAAAGACATTTCAATAGTATTGTCATAATTATTTTCTTTAATTCCAATTGTCACCGCATCGTACTCTTTTTTGCCAAGTTAAACTTATAATAGCAGTGAGCTCAGGTAAAGACACCAAGTAAATATTTGCCATACTTTTATATGAAAATATTGTTTGTTGATTTCTACAAGTTATATGATCAATTTCAATATGAGATCCATACTTGTAACAAAAATATTTTTTACAAAAGCAAGGTTTTTCGATATAACTGTATTCGGATTACATATTTCCTAGAACTCCATTCGTGTTGAATATATTACTATCCAAGCGGAAACTTTGCAGGTCGGAAATTATTTGTAATGAATCAACATGTAATCCATTACAGGAACTCGTGAATAACGTTGTGCGTGCTAATGCCAAATAAATTGTATTAAATCCCATTTATAATATTTTTGGGTGAAATTAATTTGTTTTCTGCGTAGGTATGTCAAATGGAACTAATTTCTGAATTAACTTTTGCATCATCAACTATAATTAATTTAAATTCCTTGGATTGTAACCGTGATAATGTAGTATTTGACGACTTAACTTGCAGCATTTTATGAATTCGAAAAATCAGCATCTATACAAAATTTTATATGCGTTATGGAATTAGATAATATGATAGGTTAAAAATTTAATGCACTTAATAAAAAGTCTTAGAAAGATAACCATAGAGGAAACATACGTTTATAAAACCAAACCATAAACGGATCGAATTATCTTACTTATAAGTATTGAGTGCATTTTCTTTCTATACATTCAAGAAAACAATTTGTCATTATTTTTCATATTTATTTTACATATTTCCTTCCTCTTACACAACTACATTGCTAATCAAAGTAAATTTACGCTACCCAAGTGGCTGTGTCTATCGCCTTATCAATTTAATGCATAGACCAATAACCTAATCCATTACAGCTATTAGTGGATCGCAGAGCGTTTAGTCAGCACAGGGCGGATCCAACGTGCAAACATTTCATTACACCGCGCTGGCCGTGTTGACATATCAACTGCAGTGCACTATCACCTTGTATCGTCGCACTTTCAATAAACAAACCGTGTATGCTTTGAGGGTAATAGGAATTGTATTTGTACTATTTCAGGCTTTAAGTTTTAAGTTTTAATTTTAAAATATTTAATTTATATTGTGTCGGATAGGGGAAATAGTTTTGTGGAAAATAATTGGCATATATCACACATATTGGTAGAAAGGAAGGATTTTGTTATTTATTTTATAGGGCACTGCCGATCCTGGGATAACATGAATAGTGTCTAGATTCTAGAGTTAAGGAAAAGGGCACAAAATATTGTAGTCGCTATACGATTGGAGGATTTGGATGAGGCCTACGTCCATATGTAGACAACGATAAAGGGTGATGATGATGACACGATTGGGTGCATTGTGATACTAAAATTCGATTTCATTTACTTAAACCTCAGCAAAAAATTTCAACACTGACCTATGACAATAGAGCTACACATATCCACCCGCAGTTTCCGCAATATTCTAGCCAACACACGCAAATTTGATAATATAGGCTATCCGTTCACATAAAAACCGCGGCGGTTACCGGCAAAGTTAATTTCGATCCACAGTTTTTAGCTTCTATTCATTCTGGTCGTCCGCTTTTTATTTGGTATTGGAATATTTTTCACAAAATTCATCAGGTTGTTAATTTTAGTAGTTGAACGAGCGTGAACTTTATGTCGAAGTGATAATTTGAATTCAAATTATATTATACGGTTCATAACAATTTGCGAGTCTATTGTAAAAATAACTGGAATGCCAAGAGACTGGTTTGTTATTAATCGACATTATCTAGATTCTAGAAGGAATTGCACTTAACCTAACGTGCTGTCAAGTTGCTTTACCATGCCATTTTATAAAGACAAATGTAAGTACAACACATGAGAAGGTCACACACGCATTGTAGGCTCTACGGCAAGATACGTCACTTGTCTTGAGTGTCAGTAATAGCGAGGGAGTTTCAGATTTCGTCACAACATAATTTTGAAAATAAGTCCATTGTTGTACATAGTTCATCGCTAAGGATGTCCGTAAGTTGTTGGAAGCGACCTCAATCGAGGAGTATCTTCTTGATTGTTGTGAGGAGTAGTAACCAACACTTACCGGGTCTCAAGTTAATACATTTTTTTTAAATCGTAACTTAATAAATTGTTTCAGTTTAGCCATCAAACTTTATGTTATACACACCCAGTTTAGCCGCGAAGGAGGCTGCCAAATTAAGATCTTTTTACACTGATAATAGTTACGGAGAAGAAATAAGGTCAAAAGGTTATCTTTACAGGCAGTTCAAAAGGCTTCTTAATGGATGCACACATGACCTAGTAAATTGCTTTTATGGCTGCATAAATAGCCGGGTCGTGGGTATCAGTGGGGATATTTTTAAACATGTAGGCTTTACTATGTAAGTGTTGGTGGCAATCAGTGAAAGAACAAGTCTGCATAAAGAACTCTGAAGCTGATAGTAAGCTTTTAATCGTGAACTAAGAAGTATATAAAGTTGTTTAAGACACTAAAATTCATTGTGGTATTATACGAGAGCGGACATTTGGAACAAAATTTCCACGTATGGTGCGTCCACAAGAGTACACAGTGAAGCGAGAGAGAAGATAATATTGCTTCATAGGCGTGACAGAGACAGAAATAGAATATACCATTCATTTTGCTACAAACATTTTGTTAGCAGTGTCCTCTCTACTATATTATCTCAATGCTAAAAAGGAATAATTATTTTCTTTACCGAAAACGAAATTTGAAGTAGTCCGATGCCAATGGATACTCTGCCTGGGCGGCATTAGCACTTACCATCAGGTGCAATGCCGCCACTATGCCGGGCCATTATAAAAAAAAGGCTATAAAAGAAAAACCGTATTCCTTGAGGTAAGCATATTCGGGGTTGTGAGACAGTCCACTGTCTCACAGGAGATCGATCGATCGGTGGGTGATATTGCTTGCCAGATGCCTAATACCCCCTTTCTTTTCTTATCCTTTTTCCTTCCCACTGTACTTCCGATTTTATGGGCTGGCAACACATCCATCATCCAAACGCTTTGGGTGTTTATGGGCGGTAATGATCACTAACCATCAGGTGACCTGTTTCTTCATTTGCACCTTTGGAAAAAAGGTTGCGTCACTCTATATGGTTATAAATAACATTAAAATCGCAGAATAAGAAATAAAACTATCTATCATATGCATTCATCTAATCTTAATAATTACGTCTGCACTCCAATTTAAAAAACACAAGCGTCTCCTAGACTTTCGGTGTAAGACGTGTGTAGACTGTGCAATGTGGAAGCCACTGAATAATACAGTGCCTGGTTGACCGACATTTGCAGCAAACAATGTATTTAATATGAGCCGCAAAGTGACGATACAATGTACATTACCAATGGACTGCATATAAGCACTTCTATATGCAATACATTCCACGAATTATGTGGTTCTATAGTAGTTTGATTATGACAAGGTATGGTAGATAAAGCTGAAATGGCTTAACGTGGGGAACTGATGAGAGATGAAGCTGAAAGATTCTTAAATGGAAGCTGAGGATTATACATTGATTGGACCTGTATCGAGACACTTTTGCGTGCTTGTTATGTCAGGTTTGCCACCATCGCCTATCGTTGTTATTTGAGTGGAAATTAACACCCTATCATATGCTTTAGGATCTATTTATAAGCATAAAAGCATAGTATAAGACGCTATCAGCTAGGTGAAGTGACGATTTGCGAAAGGTCGCTGGCAGATGCCGGATGCGACAAATTGAAGACGGGGTGAAATGGCTTAATTAGGAGGAAACTCCTCCGTGGTGCAGTTGGTGAATGTTGGCTGTGAAACTGAAGCGTCCATAGGAATTTCTTTCGGATCTCGGTGGTTGTGAGACCGAAAAGTCTCTAGTAGTTTCTGATACCCACACAGGATTCGATCTGTGCGGTCAGGACTATGTAAGTAACGGTTAGGTGTATTTATTTATTTATTTATGTTCAGCAGTGGACAACAAAAGGCTCATGATGGATATTAACACAAAACTTATATTCTAACAGCTAAGCCACACTCATATACGGTAAGCCCGTGTCCAAAAATATTGTCCAGGTTTTAAAGGATTATATCGTCCACATGTATCGTAACCCCGATTTTATTTTTATAAAGCAAATATTTATATACATTGGTCGTCGATTTAATCGCTTTATATTCGTTGTTGCGAATTTTATTCACCGAATATTGCAAAATTCGATGTCCATTAAAACGATGTTTTTTAAATAGCAAAGCACATGTAAAACCCATACAAAATCGACTGGACGTGAATCTGACGTGAAATAAAGTCTCTGTCCAAATAAAATTTGCGATGCACATTGTAGTGTGCTACATTTCTGATAGATAGGTTACATAATTTGAAAAAAAAAAAAAATTAAAACAACGTAAGCTACAATTATTCACATAAATATCGCGTTCCAAATGAAGTGAAACAGTATATTGAGTTAAATTATGAAGTTAAGTTTATTGTCAAAGACACCACCCTGTTTTTCAAATGTTGACGCTTCATTCTTTATTGGAATTATATTCGAAAGCATAATTGTCAACAATGTCCTTTGACTACAAAATACGACGCCCCCTCACAATGCCAGACTTTACATTAAGATGATCTCTTTTGTCACTCAACATTCCTCTATAATACTTAACGCAGCATTAGGGGGCGTATTAACAACTTGAACGACGACATTACAAAACTACTAAAAATAAAAATGTCGCACAACACTCCACTCTATTGTGGAATAAACAGCGCGAAACCAAAATAAGTTATTCCTATTTCCGTGACATGTTCAGCAGCCGTAAATGGCGGCGATCCGGCAACATGGCTGCACTTAGCCCCACTGCGGCCGCCCGCGGCCTCTTGACATGAATTAAAAATGCACGCTGCATTAGTGCTCCAATGGCGGCCTGCCTTCGTGAAGCATCGTGGCCCTTAATTCTCGCATAGTCGACAATGAGGCTTAAGGTATATGTAACAATGTTTAATTAAACCTCTTGAAAACACTCGCAGATGTGAGGGCTCTTTGTATTCCTTCCGTGAGTGCTGACTACCATTGTATTAAGATTCGCACAATATTTTGCTAATTAGCTAGAAGATACTTATGTTTCAACCCCTGTCAAATTATATAAATGAGTATAAGCAAACTTCCTAAATAAATATTAAATGCCATATCATCTTCAACTTTAACAACGAAAACATGAATAAAGTCGCATTTAACTTCTTAAATCAACTTTTGTTGAGGATAACTTTGACATACTCTTGAATGAAAATACACTTCACGTAACGAAGTAAACTTAACATAATACATTAAAAGATTTTTGACACGTTGAAGTTAATTGCGAGTTTGTAAGCGTCATCCATGTCGAGTGCTTGAGAATCGGATCATAAGTGAAATAGGAGTTATAAGTTGTTCGTTCGCGATTCGTGTCCCGTCATATCGCACTTCAGCGAGTGTGCCGCTTTGAATTATGTGTTAATTAAATTAAATAGCACAAATATAAAGTACGTTTGGATTAGGTTGAGACCGATCTGAAATTTTTCGGATTTACCTTCGTGTCTAACTTTTGAAGAATGTATAGTAAGTCTTAAAGATAGGTTGATACAATGAAAATAATGTGGAGTAAAGTCAGCAGACCTCTTTAAATACTCACAAGCCAAAATAACTTTCAAAATATCGCACTGATTATTTTCTGGATGTTTGTGTCCAGCAGCATGCTCATAATATTGATGAATGATGATGCATAAATGTACATATTATTAGTATTTTTTGTTGTTGTAATGCCTATACTTTCTTTGATTAGGTGTGCAGGGTCCATAAGTTAGAAATGTATGTCCATTACCATGAATTCAAGAATGGTTTTGGAATTACGAGATACATAGTAAAATATCTTCAAAGACCGGCCGTTTCATGCAAATGACTTAACATTAATAAATTTTTAATCAAACCTCGTAACAAAAGATATCGTGAACAGCTTTCTTCATCCGGAATATGAATTATCCTTAACCAAATTAATAAGCAGAAACGTACAACAAAGAACTAATGCGGAAAATGAGGATGTGAAAAACGCTTACAAAAAGCGAAAAAAAATTAAGCACCTTAGCAGAGGCGCTTGGGTCAACAAAGATAATTTTCCCGCAATAAATTGAAGGAGCGCACACTGGTTAATTACAGCTACGTACCTGGCCTTTGTAGATAGAACAAAAATCAGTAAGTACATAAATTAAGTGAACAAATACAGAAGGCTCAATTTTAATTAACAAATATATAATATCTTAAATACCAATAATGTTGCTTTTTAATATTACTATATTCTGTAAATTATAAAAACAGAAACTATTAATTATTAAATTTTCAGTATCGTTTGTGAACTCGTGTAAGCTCTAGTATAAACCTTAGTTTATTTGTTGCAGTTCATGTAGTAATTATATTTTAACGTTTATTTCTAGAAGAATCTAGAAGCTTCGTTGACATTTTCAGCGTGTTGAACACGTAACATTATGTTAAAGTCAGTCTAATACATTTCACGTATTCAATAAATAGAATAAGTTATCAACAGCAACTCAACAAACAGGGTCAAGCTTATTCCCATTAACTGATTACGCCGCGCAGTAGGGGAGATGTCCGCAAAAAAGAACCACTCATTGAGGTTCACATCGATACAATTCTTTCTTTGTAGAAACACTTGTTTAAAGCGTTAAAAGTCTTAAGTTCCGAAAGGACTTTAGTTGACTCTGGTACTCAAGATACGTATTATAGCGTTAGGACTATTTATTTGTTTATATCTATATAAACTTTATTTCACAAAAAAAAAAGAATTAAATACAATTAGAAAGCAATAAAACTAAAAGTACAATCGGCGGTCTTATCGCTTACAAACAACCATGAGATGGATATACGAAAAGGATAAACTATGATAAAGTATATATGATAAACTTATAGTGAATCCTCAAACCTTAAGAAATTATTCACGAGTTTATAACAGAAATCAATTGCATTGTGCTGAATGTTTCAATCAAAAAATACCACAGAATTCGTATTAAAATTACAATTAATAATATTATACCAAAACATAAAAAATTAACAGCAAAAACTATAAAAAACTAAACCCAGAACGATGTATAACTGAAACTAAATATAAATTCAAACTATTTTCTAATTACAAAATTACAGACCACAGTGCAAATCCACCAAACACTAAATTTAGAGTTATATTTTATGTTGGTAGTCTGTAGAGGTGTTTTTGTGTGCCAAGGGTGGCAGGCCGGCGCAGATAAGCAGCCCGGGCCGCATAATGGAGACTGAAAGAAATTAGTGTTTGCTCATTAACCATGCAGGAACTTTTAGTTGCATTTTAGATTCGGTTGTCAACCCGGCGAAGTCTCAACGTTTGCCGAGCGCAATATGTAAGTTACTTTGCTACTTTTAGATGATTAAAAAAGGTTAAGTTTTAATTGTTTTCGGATGATTGTTTGTGTTTTTATCTGTTTATTGTCCATTAGGAGATTTTATTTTACAAGTGTTTTACAAGTTGCGATTTTTGAGATTTTGTGACAACAATTTAAGTAGTGTCGAATAAACATAATTAATTCTTATGAACGTATGAACGTTTTAGTTAAATTTCACGTATAAACTAGAGCTCCAGTTATTATTATATATGTTTTATCTTTTTCTTCGAGAGAGAGTTTCAAGGAATTGTTTGAGATGGTACCTACCACCGTCTCTATTTTACCATCGCACCACCCTTCACCGCAGTAGAATTCACTCTTACCACCTGGAAACTATGCGTTCTCGAACAGTGCATTTCCAGTGCTCTTACACCACGCACGAGCGAGCTCTGGAATTAACTCCCTGCTTCAATATTTCCTGAGCGCTATGACCTGTCCTTTTTTAAGCGAGGCTTCCCTTCTATAAGAGTGTACACTCGTTATGGTACGTAGCGACCTGGATGTGCTGGGCCGCTAGCATTGCAAAGGTTCAATAACAGCGGTGACTGCTTACCATCAGGAGGGTCGCAGACTCACCTAGCTGCTAAAGGCTAGTAAAAAATCCAGTCAGTTTTATATGAAATACAAAAAAATAATACTAAATAACACCCAACAGTCACATAGTTCTAATTATTTTAATTTAAAATATCTTTCACATACAAGATGATGATTATTGGTATACGCTAGTGATAATTATACGATTAAATCGGAGGGATAAACGAGAATACAGAAAACCGAATTATAGCCTCCTTTTATCGCCTAACTTAAAATAGCAACGCACCACGTTTTACCGCTTAAAACCGCTTTCTATTCGATACTCTTTTCAAAAATTCAAGCCAATTCACAAACAAAACCTCATTCTCTAATAAGCTAATCGTCCTATGCAATTCCATTTGCAATTGAACTAAAAAAAACTAACCGCATCCAATCTTGCGATGCAGTTGAACTATCCAATGCAACCATGTGTGCTTCAAGTGATTCGGTTTGCGAATGTATATTTTGCACCGGGATCAAATAGTGCAATCTTGTAGCCGGTTGTAGCGCACCTCGAGTGTATACGTAACTTAATCTCAGTCAGCTTATCTACATGCGAAGCAGTTTTATTTTCTCGTTGGAATGAGAAAAATTGTGTTGAAATGTCAGTTACAAAATACTAACACGTTTTACTGCTGTTGATCAGCTTCTTGTATAAGTGATAACATGAACTCTCTTCAATATTACTGTGGTAATCATAATTTGAAAATGTTTAAATATTTTTTAGATAAATATGGAAAATAAAAAGATGTTGACTGACACGAGTGTACAATTAAAGTACAGTAACTAAGGCTAGAAACAAAAATATATTACATCAAAATTAAAAAAAACACACAAAAAAATCTCATCTCCAGTGTTATATAAAACGACTTCAACGTAGGTAATATTTCTCCAACAATTATTACAATAATTATATTAAATAAATAAAAATAAAAAAATATTATATTTCATATTATAATTTTTAAGCTGTTACAGATGATGAAGGTATGCTTGGGCACCAGAAAACTTCCGTTAGAGTCTTCCCTTACAACTTACCTTTCGGGCACACGTCTGACTTTTCGGTGTCATGTTTTTAATGATTTTCAAAGTCAATTATCACGCATTACGGGTATAACGGTGAAGGAGTATGCAGGTGCATACTATAGCGATTTGTAAGAATTTCTATGGTATGTAAAGTCCACCAGCCCACCGTAGGCCACCGTGGTGGACTATATCGCCTAACCACTCTCAACGGACTGTTGATTTTAGAGGAGGCCCAGCCCTGCAGAGGGACGTATAAGGGCTGATACAGATACAGCAAAAAACGTTTGAGTGCTTAGTGGATTTTTTCACTCCTGTGATTGTCACTGGCGTTTTATACAAAAGTATGTGCAGTTAAATGATTGATATCACATAAATTACTTCTACAACGATTTGACTCGAACCCATAAACCGGTCGCCGATTATATCAACATCGCTCTCTTGTCGAACTGCACTGGATCCATAGTTTTGGAGCAAGCAGAGAGCATTTGAAATTCTTCAAAAGTTCAACCATGGCTATCTTCGCTGGTAACATTGCGAATCGCAAACCTGCAAAAATGTTGCAAGTTTAAATCATGAACACCGTATGATTGTATCTAAATGCGCAAATAAATAATTTGTTTCTATTAGCCAATATAAAAAAAAAAAAACAAAACTCGGTAAAATTAACATTTACATGAAGAATGTCAAAAATAATCGAACATGTTCACCAATTTAAATATAGGGGTTCATACGGATGTCAATAAATAGGAAGTGAGACTATTTATTACATTTTATGGTGTTTTTTTTATTGCAGTGAATGGCGAGACGAGCATGCCGTTCGTCTGATGGTAAGCGATGCGACCGCTCATGAACAGTAGCAAAACCAAACAACACCTTGAATTACAAAGCAATGCTTGGCATTCCACTGAGTTCGCCATCCTGAGACAGAAGATGTTAAGCACTATTGTGTTTCAGTTTGACGGACATTGTGGCCAGAATAACTACTGGACATATTGAGGCTTTACATCTTATGTCTCAGGATGGCGAGTGCAGTGGAATACCAAGCATTTCTTTGTAATTCAAAGTGTTGATTTGTTTTTCTACTGTTCATGAGCGGCCATACCACTTACCATCAGGTGAACGGCATACTCGTCTCACTATTTATTGCAATAAAAAATAATTGCAATATGATAAAATAGTACGTTACCTATGCAATTTCTCGACCGAGGCCGACTCCAAAGGCCATAAATAAATGCGAAGGTCGTTCTTTCTTTTTTACATCTATAAACCTTTCGGGTCGGAATAATTGCGGCTCTGGATATATGTTAGGATCCATATGAAAGCCGTATACCGGTATAGCAACACAATCTCCAACGTCTAATTGAATCGAAGTTCCTGGTAATGTGTAAGGTTTCGTGCACACACGGTCAATGCGTGCCACGGGTAGATAAATTCGTAATGTTTCTTAAAAATACAAAATAGATATAAATGCAACTACTAAGCGTAAGATTGACACTTTACCTAATCAGATGGAACACTTTACCGAATACAAAGAAATTGGTTAATAATTCATTAACAAAATGTACTCTAACAAAAAAATACCTAGTAAAAATCCATCCAAATACGACGATTGTGAAAGGAGTCCGTAGGTATTATCTTGTTCTTCAGTCATTTGTTTGACATGGTCTCACAGTTTGTCCTGTATGTCGGGATTGGTCGCCAGCACGTGGATTGCGAAAGACAACAAACTTTCATATCTATTGTGTCGTCATTAAGTACTAAAACAAAATTCATTTCCAACATTAGAAAATATAAAAATACTTTAATATTGTTTTACAATTAATCATATGACAATATTTTCTTACCTATTTTTGAAATAAAACTATTATTTACGGATTTTATCGCGAATTTAGTTAATTTTTTTTTTACATTTTTCAACTTCCCGACGTTTCGATCACTTTACAGCTTCGTGGTCACGGGGCGGACTGAGGTATTAGACGTCCGCTCTGTGACTGTTACAATTCAACTACCCTTATATTACAATTATTAATTTAAAAATTAATTTTAAACATCTAGTCTATGTTTGCGATCCGATCTACGCAGAAGGAGCTCACAGTGTCTTGAGGTCTGGCAGTTGGTCTTTTGGGTTCCGATTTAATTAAATGTAGTATTGGATCCCATGCTTGTGCAAGCTTCAAGCCATCTTCTCTATTGAAATTTGGATGTTTTTTTTTAATTTCAATAGCCTCGCGAAACATCCTGGGCAGGAAACGGTGTTCTTTAGCGAGGACTTGGGGCTGGTCAAAGCGGAGGTAATGCTTGGAGCCTTCTTCTATATGTTCAGCAACTGCAGACTTCGTTGAGCGTCGATGTTTGACGTCAGCTATGTGTTCTTTCACGCGGGTCCCTATGCTTCGTTTTGTTTGACCTATGTAGGAGAGGCCACAGTCGCAATCTATTTTGTATACGCCCGGTTCTTGCAGGGGTATATGGCACTTGACAGGTGGTAGAAATTGACTAATCTTCTTGGGCGGCTACGAACATAGACTAGATGTTTTAAAATTAATTTTTAAATTAATAATTGTAAAATAAGGGTAGTTGAATTGTAACAGTCACAGAGCGGACGTCTAATACCTCAGTCCGCCCCGTGACCACGAAAGCTGTAAAGTGATCGAAACGTCGTGAAGTTAAAATGAAAAAAAAAAAATTTTTAACTAAATTCGCGATAAAATCCGTAAATAATAGTTTGTTTTCAATGTGTAACATTCGCGTAAATCTAAGAAACCATTACCTATTTTTGTTTTAGTAGCCTCAGTTTCAGCTTTTTCTTTTTTTGCAAAATCAATCAGTATCTGGAGGAAATCGTTGTTTCTGCAAAGTATAATAAGATTGTAATAGTAGTAGATAATCTGCAGATTAGAAACTAATCATGTGTCTACGTACTTGGAATTTCCCGACTTTCTTTCAGCTTTAGCTGCTTTTAACATCCTGACCAATTCGTCTGTTGACCGTATGTTTAAAAAGGATATTCTAAAATAAGGTAACAATTTTGGCATGAAAAGAAAAATGACTAGCATCAATATGCTTTCATATTTTGGCATATAGTCTAACTGCTCGGCCACCTGAAATAAATATTTTCTTCATTAAAAACTTGTTCTGGTCGTTCCATTCTTATATAATACATTTAAAGAAAGAGATGACATTGACCCTTTTGTTTTATTTATCCTTTGGCTAAAACGTTTTGAAGATGGTAAAAGGCATAGTGCTGTGCTTACTTGAATAAAATGAGATCTTTCAGTATTTAAAGCATCGCACTCTATTCCAAAGGCACACGCTCCAATAACTTCCAACGTGAAATATCCCATTGTCTTTTTCATTTCTACTTCTTGATAGTCTGTGAACACCATATTAAAACTTAAACATGTGTACGGATTTTATTCATTTAAATCTAAATTAAGACAGAAATCAAAGTATATTTTTCTTTTCCCCACATCATTCGTATTCGTCATCAATAACAGACAATGCACGTTTGTGAGTCCTACAATATTCGTAATTTGCCGAAGCGGCCTCATATACAACATATTGTAAACTGAGATATCTAATTTTCCGTAAAGAATTTTAGAACCGATTTCGGTTTAGGAATCGAGCCTTAAATGTGTTATAGCCTAGGGACCAACATATAGTTAGAAAGTTATAAATAGAGCTAGTTTCCATATTAACGCTTGTAGAGAAGGGCCTTTTAGACCTACTTAAATTGTACCGGGACAAGATCATTATAAATTATTTGAATTATATAAATGTTATGGAAATCTCTTGCATACCCAAGCGAAGCAAGCCGTTTTGATTATTATTTGGCTAACGTAGTAACATTCATCATCATCATCATCATATCAGCCACAGGAAGTCCACTGCTGAACATAGGCCTCCCCCAATGATCTCCACAATGACCTGTTGGAAGCGGCCTGCATCCAGCGACTTCCTGCGGCCTTAGTCAGATCGTCCGTCCACCTTGTAGGCGGGCGTCCAACACTTCGCTTGCCTGTACGTGGCCTCCACTCGAGAACCTTTCAGCCCCAACAGCCATCGGTTCTACGAGCTATGTGCCCGGCCCACTGCCACTTCAACTTGCCAATCCTATGGGCTATGTCGGTAACCTTGGTTCTCCTACGGATCTCCTCATTTCTGATTCGATCTCGTAGGGAAACACCGAGCATAGCCCGCTCCATGGCTCGTTGAGTGACTTTGAGCCTTTTAATGAGTCCCACAGTGAGAGGCCACGTCTCGGTGCCGTATGTCATCACTGGTAACACACAACTATCGAAGACTTTCGATTTTAGACACTGAGGTATTTTGGACGAGAAGACGTCGCGAAGTTTCCCGAACGCTGCCCAACCGAGTTGGATTCGCCGATTGACCTCTCTCTCGAAGTTGGACCTGCCTAACCGGACCACTTGTCCTAAATAGACATATTCGTCTACAACTTCGAGAGTCGAGCCCCCAACTCCAATGGGGGTGGGCACATCATGGATATTCAACATGATCTTCGTTTTATCCATGTTCATTTTAAGACCCACCTGTTGGGAAACTCGATTAAGGTCTTCGAGCATAGTGCTAAGGTCTTCCAGCGATTCTGCCAAGACTACAATATCGTCGGCAAATCGAAGGTGAGTAATATACTCGCCGTTGATGTTGATGCCGAATCATTTCCACTGCAAGAGCTTGAAGGCATTTTCCAGCGCGGCAGTGAACAGTTTCGGAGATATGACATCTCCCTGTCTCACGCCTCTCTGTAGTGGAATAGCCTTCGTGCTCTGATCCTGTACTCGGACCGACATGGTGGCGTTGTTGTATATACACCTCAACACTTCGATGTACCGATAGTCTATGTGGCACCGCTGAAGAGACTGTAGCACAGCCCAGGTCTCGATCGAATCAAAGGCTTTCTCATAGTCCACAAACGCTAAACAAAGCGGCAAGTTATACTCCTCGGTTTTTTGTATAACCTGCCGTTAGCGTATGAATATGGTCTATGGTACTAAAGTCTTTTGGGAAACCGGCTTGTTCGGGAGGCTGGAAGTCATCAAACCTGCCTTCGAGACGATTTGTGATGACCCTTGAAAACAACTTATAGACATGGCTCAGGAGCGAGATGGGCCTGTAGTTCTTCAGCAAAGTGTTATCACCTTTTTTGAAGAACAGTACCACCACGCTCCTGCTCCATGCCTCCGGCGTTGAGCCCTCGAGGAGAACGGAATTGAAGAGCCTCTGAAGGACTTTCAGTACCGGCGTTCCGCCCGCTTTCAGAAGCTCTGAAGTGCTTCCGTCCTCACCCGGCGCCTTGTTGTTTTTAAGTTGTTTGAGGGCCATCTCAATTTCAAACAGGCTGATGTCCGAGATATCATCGCTAAAGTGTCGGATTAACTCGGCTCTCGGGTCTTCGGCCGAGCTAACAGTAGGTTCGGCAACCGAGGTGTAAAGCTGTCTGTAGAACCTCTCGATCTCCCTTAATACCTCTGCCCTCGTCGATACCACGCGGCCGTCTTCCATCGTCAGCCTAGACAACTGGCTTTGCCCAATAGACAAGTCTCTTGCAAACACTTTGGAGCCTCCGTTCCGCTCAATTGTCTCCTTAATGCTCACAGTATTGTGAGCACGGACATCGTGTCGCAAGGACTTCCAGATCCGTCTATTGAGCCGCCGATATGCTTCGGCGTCAACGGAAGACTGCAGCGTCAAAGATCGACGTTCGGCCATGAGGTCAAGAGTGTGGATCGAGAGTTTTTGTGGTCTATCTCTACGGCAAGGTCTAAAATACTTAGGTCCCACCGTATGGACAGCTTCTACCAAACCGCTGTTTAGCTCGTCCACTGCAAGGTTTTCTTTTAGACAATCAAAGCGATTTGTCAACTCGAGTTGAAAGCTCTCGGGGTTTTGGATATGGGCGCGAGTAGGTCGGAGCGTAGACTTCATCAAGCGGCCGCCTTTCTAATTTGACGTTGATATTCAATGTGCCCCTAACCATTCGGCGATCACTACCGGTTTTCACCCTGTTGATCACAGAGACATCACTGAACATCCGTCTATTCGTCGTCAAGATGAAATCTATCTCATTTCTCGTAGAACCGTCAGGACTCAACCAGGTCCATTTCCTGTGAGGCGGCTTCTGGAAAAAAAAGTTCATCGCGAAGAGTCCCTCTTTTTCCAGAAAGTCGGCCAGCCTCTGACCCCTGAGGTTCCGTTGCCCATGTCCAAATTGCCCCACTTTCAACTCTGCATCGCTTCTCTTGCCCAACTTTGCGTTGAAGTCCCCCATAACAACATTGAAGTAGGTTTTGGAAGTATGTATGGCCCGACTAATGTCCTCATACATCTCCTCTACTTCTTCATCTGGGTGTGTCGAGGTCGGCGCGTATACCTGTATGACCTTCAACGAATATCTTTTGGATATTCTGAGTATAAGGTATACTACCCTGCTCGACACACTTTCGATGGATACGATGTTGTTGATGAGAGACCTGTGGACGAGAAATCCGACACCTCCTCGAGACAGTTGGTCGTCCCCCCGGTAGAAGAGCAGGTTACCAGACTTCAGGGTTATCGTATGCTCCCCGATTCTTCGGACTTCCGATAACCCCAGAATATCCCAGTGTAACCCGCTCAATTCTTCTTCCAGTTTCAACAATCTTCTCGTTTGTCCTCAAAGTGCGTATGTTGTGTGTTACCAGGGCCAGTCGTCGTCGGGGGTGGTAGCCGGGGACAACCCGGGGATTCTTAGCACCCCTGCCCCACCGTAACCATGGCTGCTACCATCGCCAGGAATAGTGGGGCTGCCGGGGACTGGGGGCCTGGTCAATTTTTGTGTCGCCATTGAGGGGTATTTGCCAATACTCGCACGCTTGGCAGGCGGGTTGGCGAGCGCAGGAGGGGACTCGCGCTGACGACGCTGCTGCCCATCATCAGCGGGGGGAAAGGAAATAGGGTTTGTGAGTAGAGGATATAATGGGAAAGGAGAGTATGGCCTGTAGGAGTGGATACTGCAGTCATGGAAGGGAATGTTTGTAGTGACTGCAGTAGCTCGGGGGGCCGAGGTCGCGTACTCGTAGCACCTATTCTAGGACAAGCCATGACCACTAGATAGGAGCACCCCTGACCTAAGATAGGAGCACCCCTGACCTAACAGTAACATTTACATTAGGTAATCTTTTTATCAAAGGTGACTTCCAAGTGTCTGATGTATGTGACTCTAAAAATGACTATATTTTTATTTAAACTAAAAATTAATTTAAAAATCTTTATTATACTTTCTTAGTTACAAAAAGAGTAACAAATGTGATGCACACACTAGGCTAAGAGAATACGTAGGCATAGATTAGTGAATGCTTTTTGTTCAAAACTTAAGTTTTCTAAGGTTAAATGACAATAATTTATTTAAGATTTGTTTAGGTGACTGTCTTTCAATTGAGATCTTATCTATAAACAACATTTATAAAACATACAATATTAAATGATAATAGATAAGATAAATAGTTCAAACATACCGTATTGTTTAAGAAACTTCACCATCTGCTTTGAGCATTGCTGGATAAGAGGGAGCATGTTTCTCAAACGCGCCGAGCTGAAAGCGGGAGTAACAGCGCCCCTCACATTTTTCCAATCTGATTCCTGTAACATGATTATACATGAGGAATAATTATTAATAATGTTGTAAACAATAATGTAATAGTTTATATATAGAAAATACTTATTATTAAAAATAACATAAAATTAAGCGCTTTAATACATTATATAGTTAAATGACGAATAGAACACTATAATGTTTAGATTACTTTACATACACACCTACTACCGATATAACATGTAACATCCATCTATGAATAGAAGTAATATCTTACAAAGAGCATTTAATATTCACACAGACATAAGGATAAATACAATCCAAAAACCATTTTTAAAACCATCAAAATACGTTTTCTTAATGATTATCCTTTTTTTTCTTTATCAGCCCATATACGTCTCACTGCAGGGCACGGGCCTCCTCTACAATCGACAGTACGATTGAGAGTGATTAGGCCATATAGTCCACCAGGCTGGCCTAAGGCGGGTTGGTGGACTTATTTACCGTAGAAATTCTTATGACCTGTTTCCTCAAGATCTTTTCCTTCACCGTTTTTAGTGCGTGGTGATAGACTATTAATACACACAAAAGTCAGAGGTGTGCCCTGGGATTTAAACCCGCGACCTCCGTCTACATGTTGGCAGCCGCGTCTAGTCCGTTTACCAACAGGCCACCACGCAATTCGAACGATTATAAAATTACTCTAATATCGCAACACTTTACACCCTTAGTGTCCGCTTTTGAAATAACATATATCTATGGAACTTTAACTTACCTTTAAATTCAACAGAAAACGTGTCAAATAATTCGGCCGCCTACATTGCCGCCTAGAATTGATCCAGACGCGGTCGGTAAAGTAATCGAAGTCTCGAATTGTTACCGCTTTTAAAAGGTCGGGGTTGAAAATGTAAAGTACTTGTTTTCTTCCTTCAAAAAAACCTATAAATACCAAAATATTGTAAATAATATACAGGGTATATCAAGACTGCTACCAAAAACGAAGCTGGGTGGTAGTTTTAGTGACTCCAGACACAATGCAACTAAATTTTGTGCAAAAATTAGTGACGATTTTTTTTTTGTATCGTCGAACTAGGATGGTAAATACATAGTTGTTTCTTGAATAATTGTGTACACCGTTTTATTTTTAAAGACGATATGGTAGGCAAGGCTTTAAATTATTATTTTAGCAAAATCTATGGATTAACCACCCAAACTCGACAATATTTAAAATATATTTAAATAAAATGTCGCGTTTCTTTGCGTAATTTTTAGTTACATTATATTTGTAGATATTAAAACTACCACCCGGCTTCGTTTTCGGTAGCAGTCTTGATATACCCGGTATAGTATTATACCTACCTTAAACTGGTATTTAAGACCTTGAAATTTGATACGAATTGGCTAGATAGCTCTTAAATAAACTTCACTATAAAGGGTATATCAAGACTGCTACCGAAAAAGAAACTGTAGTGGGTGGTAGTTTAAGCGATTTCAGACACAATGCAACAAATAATTTTCAAAAAAAAGCGACAATTTTTTTTTGTTATTTTTTCCTATGGCCTTATTTGAGTAGTAAATATATTTTTTTCCTAAAATAATAGTGTATACCCTTTTATTTATAAATACTCTAAGGTATAAAACAGTTTAAATTATTATTTTAGCAAAAACTATGGATTACCAACCAAAAATGACGATATTTAAAAAATCATTAAAAATTTATGTCGCGTTTCTTTGCGAAATTTTTAGTTGCATTGTGTTTGTAGTCATTAAAAATACCACCCGGCTTCGTTTTCGGTAGCAGTCTTGAGATACCCTGTATAGGTATTTGCGCTGGTTTGCAATGTAAGTATAAATAGCATTGTTAACAAGCTATTTGAAACCAATCATCGATATATTCTTTCTCGCCATTCATAGGAATAAAAAATGTTCTTAGATTATGGAGACCTTTGCCCAATTAAAGTGGGTGGATCAGGACAGAAAATGTTGAAGATTTTTTTATTTTATTAATCTTTGGGAAACAAACAGAACAATAGTAACTATAAACACGTTTAAAATATTAATACCAAATCCAGCGAAGTTTTCACTAATTACTTAAACATAAACAAAGAAAGTGTACGTATAAGAATTAAAGACAAGACAATTAAATCATGCTAGCTAGCTAGTGCTGTGCTTCAGTAACAAAAAATGCTTAAAACTAATTCAAAAAACTAATTAAGTACAAAAACATATCATACAAACAAAAAAGATTTAAATAATGTACCTACTACATTATCACAGTAGATAAGAATATTTTTAAGCTCATAGACAAAAATTAAAAATAACAATAACAAAAAAAAACTTCTACAAAGTAATAATTCTGGAGACTCACTAATATAAGTATCATTCAAAATTCAATGTGCTTAAAAGTAAACGTTTAAGTTTATGGCATGATAAATAGAATATGTCGAGTTCGGAAAAAACTGAGATTATAAGCATTTCAGGCTCTGCGAATGAATGTTTTGTAACCGTACTTAGTGCGAGCTGTGGAAGTTTGGAAATAAATCTACTTCGTGAACTTGTGCGAGGACACTTAAATGTTACGCTACTTAATAAATAGGGAGAGTCAATAAGATTATTGATAATTTTAAATAGAAAAACTTGATCACGCATATTTCTTCGGGCCTCTAATGTCAATCTAGAAGATTCTGGGAGAGTAGGGCTATTAAAACGGTAATTCAAATGCTTTAAAAAATTCTTTTGTATATACTCAATTTCATCTATATAAACCTTATATGGTGTATAGGCTCCAGATAACAGAGGCATATTCCAAAATGGAACGAACGAAACAATTATACAAAAGTAGCATTGTGGAAGCTCTCTTAAAATCTTTACTCACTCTTCGAACAAATCCTAACAGGCGATAAGCTTTAGTAATAATATTATTGATATGTGCATTAAACATTAATTTAGAGTCCAAGTAAACACCCAGATCTCTGATTGTTGAAACTCTATCGAGCAATATGCCGTCAAGAGTATATCCAAAATTAATATCTACCTTTTTGCGAGAATAAGTTATAACATTACACTTACCAATGTTAAGGAAAAGTTTATTGACCTCACAATACTCAGATAAATTATTTAGTTCCTTTTGTAAAATTAAACAATCTTCAGTGGATTTAATAACCCTATATATCTTCAAATCGTCGGCATATAATAAGAAAGAACTATTAAAAATATGGGGATATCATTAACATATATATTAAAAGTAGGGGCCCCAGATGCGAACCTTGTGGGACACCAGAAGGCACAGGTGTAAACGAGGGAACTAAACCCCTTAACCGTAACTGACTGACTGCGTTGCCTTAGGTAAGAATCGAGCCATCGAAGCAAGTCACCATGAATACCGAAACTACACAATTTGGTTATCAGAATGTCATGATTGATTTTGTCAAATGCTTTAGAGTAATCCGTATATATTACATCTACTTGGTAACGGATTTCCATAGCTTTAGTGATAATCGACAAACTCACAAAGATTGGTTCAGTAGATTTTTTACTTAGATACCCAGATTTTTTACTTAGAAATGTTGTTGTTCATTATGTAAGGTCTTACGAGTGGAGCTATATAGTCATAATTATTACGCTCAAACATTTTGGGTATGACACTTAATTTTGATATAGGCCGCTAGTTGCGTATGTTACGATTGTCGCCATCCTTAAAAACAGGAACAACATAAGAGCGCTTCCAAATTTCTGGCATTATAGCCGATTCTAAAGATTGCTTGAAAAGGAGGAACAATGGGTAACTAAGCAGTTTATAGCACTTACGGCAAAAATAATGGTGGGATTCCGTCCGGGCCAGCACCTTTACTCACATCAAGAGAAAATAAATATTTTTGTACTGATTCTTTTAAAAAGACGACTTTTGAAATATCTACACAGTTTCGTCCCTTACAATCCTTAGGTGGCAGTTGAGCAACACTAGAAGAGTAAGAAGAGTTAAAATAATTATTAAACATATCACAAATTACGCTTCCATCCGTTGAAGACACATTATTTAAAAATAAGTTTAAATATGAATAAATTAAATATGATTAGTGACGACAGATAATTTGCGATGTAGATAATTATTTATTAAAACTAAAATAATTATGAAAATCAGTTAATGTCAACGTAGGTATATGTTATAACATCAGATGAAAAATTTGCAAATCGTGGTGCATCAGGAGATATTAACTAAAGTACTAAAAAATATCAAGAATGGTAACTGCTTAATTTACATTTGATTATGAGTATAAGAGCTTCAATTAATTATTAATAACTAGGTTTTTCCCGCAACTTCGCTTGCATGATTATCTGTACTTTACAATAGGTACTTAAAAATCGATATATACTACTCTAAATCTTATTTCACCCCCATTTCCACCTCAAAAGAAGAAAATCCTGAAATGAGTGACGTTATTATTCATTCGTGATTTTCCGTGTCGTCTCGTCCCGTGCCGTTATATCCCGACCCGTCCCATATCATTTTCAGTTTTTTTTTTACAATGGCCTGGCATAGTGGCGGCATTGCACCTGATGGAAAGTGCCAATGCCGCCCAGGCAGAATATCCATTAGCATCGGACGGCAGTCCCATGATTAGGCATGTAATCCAGTCCCATCACATCCCTTGGAGTTCAAAAAAGGAACATATATATCGGAATTCCTTCATCCCACGGGAATATTATTTGTTTCGGATAAAAATCAGCGCAAGTGTTAGTCCAAGGTGGTCAGGTTACTTCCATACCTAAAATCCAAAAATCACTGTTTTGGATTCTAATGCGTTAATATTATTTTTTACATACATACATAAATTCACGCCTTGTTCCCAGGAGGGGTAGGCAGAGGTGCCAGGGGTACCCACATATATTAGTTTTTCTCATTTATATTCCATGAACATACATCGATCGGTTTTAAATTTACGAATTACATCAAAAAGTTAATAGGATACGTTTAAATTACTTACCGCCATATGGCTTTCCTTTAAAATATTGATAAATATCTAAATGATGTTGGTGAAATGATTTGGTCACCTGAAATCTTGGTCCTAGATTTCCTAACAATATAACTTCTTAACGAGGGAGTCCGTTTCTTTTTGAAATTATCAAATGTACTTGTAAAGTGGATATAAAAAATAAATATTGCAATTACAAATAAAAGTAATTTCCAGTATTCTGCGATTAGCAAACAAAAAATAATGACACTGTACAACTCCATTGCTTAAAAAAAAGTATCGAAATAAGTACGTGTATACACTGCGGTGTTTTGTCGTCTACAAGCGCAGTCAAAGACTACTAAGAAGATGCTACTAAAGTTCACATGATCCAAAACGATATACAAGTACAAACTAAGAATGAGCAGCATACATTGTTAAATAATACAAACATATTCACAAAACCCTACCTTTGAAGAGAAACCGTTTATTTATAACATCATTATGGTTTTGAGATGTCAAAAATAGATAGCGCGTACATAAAAATATATCTTAAAATAGGATAGTGTAAGCAAGAAATGTTCACGGTGGTCATGGGTTTAAACCTCAGGGCACATCTTTGATTTTTCGGTGTCATGTGTGTTGCTGACAGCAGGTACCCTATGGTCAAGCTTTAGGTATAACATAGATAACGCAATATATTATGATGCAGTTTTGATGTGGGGTCAATTTAGATTTTGATTGTTGTACTCATTATGTATGTATTAGATTACTTTTATATGGCTAATGTGAAATATCCTTGTGAGGACTGAAACATTGAAACATCAAGTTGCAACTTGATGTGAGCCTCATTTCACTTCCAGATCATATTTTTATGATATTTATAAAATTAAGCACCGATAGTTTTGCACCCGTTGTTAATACTAATGAGATTGATATTTATACTCCATTTTATTTGAAATATGCTACACATTAATTTGACTAAATAATTAATCTAAGTGGTTATCGAATGAGATAATTACGACCGCGGAATAATCATTAACAAGATAACTCATACCGTTAACAAACACTAGCTGGCATTATTTAATTTAGTAATTGACAGTAACATTAATTAAGGAGACCACAATAAACATGTCGAACGGTAGCATTAGTAATCAGAAAAATGTATTTAACTTGATTTATGTACGGCGCTTTTGTCCGTAATAATAACATATCACGGGGAAATTGATGCCAGAGATTATTTACACAAACAGGGGATGATAATCACAGATGTAATTACTTCCTTGTCGCATAGAGATACAGTTGTACAGCGATTTAACGGTCAAGCGACAGTGCAAGCCGGGTGCCCGGTGGACGCCCAACCAATTTAAATTTATTTCGTGCCTTCTTGCCGCATCGTTAGAGTCAGGGCGTGCTTAGTGCGAGAACCCATTAACAAAATACATGGCTATGAGCAATTGACTTTTTGGTATCCCTTTTTGCGTAACGTATAAGAGCACAAATAAGCGAATGCTTTTATTGGATTTAGTATGGTCTACAAACATAATAAATCTTAATTTACAGGCATAATGTTTATTGTTACCTAAAGTTGATTATAATTAAGACTTTTTGCTACTTTATTATTTATTTATTTATTTTAATTTAATCAAAACGGCATACACCAATTACATCAATTAAATTCTTAAACCTAAGTAAATCTAATATATTAAATCTAGACAAATCAACAAAATATAAACAATATTTATAAACAAAAACAGTGTGGTAATAAAAATATATAAACTATAGTAACTAAGTTCATAAAAAACAAAAAAAAAACAAATTAAAATCCTAATAAATATTAAACAAACCTCTGAGCTATAATTAATTAACTACCGTGAAAGGCTATTTACAAATCTTCTCACAGTATTCCACACACGCTGACAAGATATGTCCATTCATCAGTAACAAATCAACTTTGGAATTTGTATCGAGGAGGGCATTTAGCGCTGCAAGAACAAGTGGAATAGGAGACCTGGCACGAGCAATTGTTCGACATGCTGGTACGGAAAATAATTTGTGACTTCTGCCACGCAGATAATTATTAGGGACATAAAGTCGTGACAACTCAGAGCCCAGATCCGGTGCATCAATTCTACCAAGGAATCTTGCACATGGTTATGATTTGATCTCTGGTTCTTCTTACTTCAAGGCTATTGTAACCCAAACAACCCAAAAGAAATTTGGTTGGGTACATAAAAGGATATGTATTATATTTTAATTTATAATTGTACCGCAAAAAAGCCTTTTGCACCTTTTCCAATAGAAGGGCATACGTGCTTTCATATCGGTGCCATACATAAGAACTTGTTTCCAGTTTACTGCGGACAAGCGCATTAAACAAGAGTCTGACAACGCAGTCGCTTTTAAATTCCCTGGAGTTTCTTAGTACAAAACCCAGCCTCGAGAAGGACTCCTTGGCTACTGTAATGATGTGGTCATGAAATGTTAGCTTTCGGTCGCTACATCTCGTAGTTCGAAATTCAAATGTATAAGTATAAGCAACCTCGGCCACTTTTGACGTGTGATTTTGTTCCGGACCCTGTATCTAGTATACCGTTTAATCGAAGAAACGTACTCACTAAATGGCCTGTATATTACAACTCTTTAGTGTACGGTATCATAGTTTCGTTGAAAAAGTTCATTTTAAATCGAATTTTAAACGTGTAAACAATAGTCAATTACAGCGTTTTGTTTATTTAAAACTTGAATGTAAACAAGAGGACAGTACGTTGATGTTTGCGTTGGGTTGATTGCCTCTATCCAACTGAGTCGCTGCAACTATCTATTTTCCAACATATGTAAATTTTCAACAAGCCTTTTCGATCCAGCGGACGCGTCCAATTCGCTAGTGGAATGGAACTGAAATTGGAAAAATCGCCGTGAGCCCTGCATGAACTTTCATTGGTGATGAAATAACATCCGAGACGGACTCGCGGTCCCTTTAAGTGAACCTATAATCGAAAATATATTATTATCACATTTTGCGTATTCAATGAATAAATTTCATTTTATTTCTGTATCAGCCCATATACGTCCCACTGCAGGGCACGGGCCTACTCTACAATCGAGAATACGATTGAGAGTGGTTAGGCCATATAGTCCACCACGCTGGCCTAGTGCGGGTTGGCGGACTTACATACCAAAGAAATTCTTATGAATTGCTATGGTATGCAGGTTTCCTCACGATGTTTTCCTTCACCGTTTTAGTGCGTGGTGATTGACTATCAATACACACATGACTCCGAAAAGTCAGAGGTGTGCCCTGGGATTCGAACCTGCGACCACCGTGAACATGTTGGCAGTCGCGTCTAGTCCGTTTACCAGCAGGCCACCACGCACTTCATTTTATTTATTATTGATTATTTATTGTGTGTGCCGTGTGCGATTGCGATCATAGACAGTACCTACTCAATATCGATAAGTTTTTTAAGTAACTCTGCCATTTTTGATATTTTGTAATGAACTTGCACATGAATATCTCACAAAAGTTAAGACAAAATTGAAACAATATTTGTGGTAGGTCTCTCATATGTGAGAAGCCGCCTTTATGGTACCACTGCAATGTCTATTTCTCCCGCCAAACAGCTGTGTAAATGCACTGTTATTTTCCAGTTTGAAGGATATTGTATCGAGAGCAACTATTGGGAACTGAGATTTAATATCTTATGTCTCAGCATGGCGAGCGCACTGGAATGCCAAATGTGTTCTAATTCATGGTGGTTTGTTTTGCTACAATCTATCAGGCGCATGGCATGATCGTCTCGCCATTAATAAAATTAAAAAATAAACGATAATTTGTTGCTCTGGTTACAACACTTTGTACAAGTCCTCACGTTTAAAACCAAATAATGTAGGAGTTAAACGAGGCCTGCTAGAAAATAAATCCCATTCTAACTACCCATACGATAATAAGCACATAGTAACACAAACATTCCAGACGCATCACTTTCAAAACATTCGAACCCTTGCATCTCTATGTAATTGGGAATATATTGGTTCTCAATATCGAAGTTATATAACACAGCAAGCTTAAGTTTCTCTCAACCGTAGAACCAAGCACAAATCTACTCTATTGGAAATACCAACGGCATTGTAAGATATATTCCAACGCTCCGTACTTGCACGTCTCGAGATGGTTCTAACAAGAAATTGAAGGGATAGCTGACGTAGTTCGTCATTATTAAACCTAAGTTCATATTTGGATAATGGTTTTGAATTTGCATTGTATGTTACGTGTTGGCAGTTAAATTAAGCAATCTGTTTATTAAATTATATTGTGTTGTATAGTTAACAAAGTATCAGGGGTCAAGTAGTATTCCATGCGGCCCATGGTTCGTGAACCATTAGATTTTATTCGACTCATTTTATCCCGTAGTGTATATAATACATTTAGAAAGCAAAAAAATAACTGATAAACAGTATTAGGTCTGTAGTAGTAGTATGTAGTAGGTATGTATTTAATTAGGTATTTTAGTAGGAATTTTAATTACAAAATCGTATCGGAACAACCTCGATTGCCTGTGGTATAAAATATCTAACATATAATTAGATATCGTCATTGTTTTCAAAATGTCGATTGTAAACCGCAAATTAAAAGTTAACCAAATCACTTTTGCAAAGTTCGTCGGAATAAATCCCATTTAACATTTTATATTATACAGTTACGTACAGTTGTGGATATTTGAGACGGTAGGTCTAGCTTCCGCGTATAATGAAACTGTACCTGCCAAGTCCGAGAACAGGACGCCTCGCAGAATGTTGCGCCGACACAATAAACTTGCACTACGAGAATTCTCTTCATGTTAATATCTATGGAGTTTCATTTCGTCACTCCAAAGTTTTGTAGGACGAAGTTTTTGTCTATGATATTTAGCTGGAATATTTGGCCAGTGACATAATGTTAGAGAGGACTATAGAAACTCGTTATTATAAAAAAATTCAGTTAAGATTGTGGACTATGAAATTTTAAAAGGGCGCACTTATAATGTAGTTATTTTTATTTTAATAGATTAACTTAATTAATAGAATACATTTTCACAATCAATATTTTAAAAAAACGAATCCTATTATAAAAAGTAAATGGCTGTAAAAATAAAAAGCATTTTTCAAATAAAGAACATTTTAAACATGCCCCAAAAATACTAATAAGTCTGGTATGTGACGTGTTCCATACACTTTGAAAACGACGTGCATATAAATTTAATTCCTATTCGCATTCACATGAAACGCATTCCAAATAGTTGTTTTCATACAAGCGCCGCAGTCGCAGATCGCAATTTTGCGTCCGTCCCAATTGATGTGGTCAGTATTGAAATGTTGTATTACAACCTGCATCGTGGCCGAATAGAATTTCATTATACATTCTATTTAATGTTCGGTTATTTTGAACGGTAAAACGGCGATACACAAAGTGCCGAGCAATCAATCAATCTGAATAATTCAACCTGTGCAATGTCCTGTACCCTTTAGTGTATTATTGCTTTGATGTTAAATGCTGTTATTCCGAACTTTCATTTACATCATTGACGGTGGTTTGTTGTTTGTTGGTGATATTATATTTGTGTTGAATTAGTTGTAAGTAATTGATTATTTAATTATCGAAGTAAAGCGTCTAAAGTCGTTAGCGTCTTGATGTGGCTTAAACGTGTTTTACATATTGAATGTTGCGCTTGTTGTTACATCGCGTATCAATTATGAAGTATAACCATACTTTGCAATTAAATATTTATAAGAAAATAATTTTATTCTTCATTCCAATTCACACAATTGACATAATAATCTGAGATTTAAAGATGTTTTTCAAAAGAGAACATTGTTAAAACATATCATTTTAAACAACTACAAGCAAGCTAAGTATATATACCAACGACGTATTTTAATGACTTAAATAATATTATAAAGTTTTTAACAATGACAAACATAATTATGTCAATGTGTACATATTTATGTTCGTCGTATATTTTACAACACTCTTTACTCATTCCTACTTTGACCACACCTTAAATCAAATTTATCTTCTTAAATTCAAAACATTCTCCACACACTGAATCACGCATTAAGTCGAAATCAATCCGTTTAAATTCCGTGACATTACCTTCATTTCTTTCACGTTTGTTACGGTTCCTATTGAATTTAAACCGGCGTAGTGATATGGGCATCATTAATTAATATAACAACACGAACGCTATTGTTGCTTGTATTAATAAAATTTATGAGTAAATGTTAATCATATCTCATGCTCGCGGGTGGTCGGAGTATTCTGTAATTAATTTGACGGTCGTGAGTGTTGGCCTGTTTGCTTTTATTGAATGCCCGCGCACATGTGGACAGTTTCAGATTGATGATGTAATCAATTGGATAGGTCTTGAAATTTTAATTTCGTATATCCTCAGTTCATCATTGGATACTGTTTTAAGGTTAATTACTTTGAAATTTCATTGCTTCCTTGTGATTTACATTTAATGAGTTTTATAGAGCGTGTTATTTTCATGTTGATTTTGAAAAGAGTCCTTAGGATTACGTAAGTTGATAGGTTTTGGTTTATGGTTTAAAATTTAAGGGTTGTGAGTTTATTGTAGTTCACTTGATGAAGACGCCGGCTATGAGAAAAGTGTCGTGAGATCAATCACCGTACCGAGATAAATGTGTGATATGTGACCCACAAGTATTTTTTCGAGACAGCTGTGGGATCAAATAGTATATCATAGTTACAGACACTAACTATACAATGTGAATGTTAGGGGTATAAATTAAATAATAATAATAAGTAATATGTTAATCCAAATACTTCCCTTTGATAGAAACTACTCAATAAAACCATTAAACCATCGATCTATGAGAATGTATAAACGTCTGGATTCGCGGTATATCAAGAATAGTATTTAACATTTAGTGGCGCATTTGGAGCAATTCATCTTTCAACTGTTTACAACACTGATTAATGAGCTGCATATTCTTAAATTAGTAGGTATGAAACAACCAGAGTAACATGTGCGATTCGAAATATGCGACCACCCGTTCTGTCTGTTGCAACATATCATTACATTTGGAATAAGGACGTGATACACTGAAACGAAATATCAAATATCTTATTACAAATACTCCAAAAATTAAATAAATAATATATCATGATATCTAATTATCGCAGTATAATAGACACGAAAACTTTCTTCTTAAATTGGTACGCTAATTGAATCAATAGCTTTGCAGTGTCGTAAAGAAAATAACATAAATATTTAGTTCTCAAGAGACTGTTTATTTCTACTATTATTTTAAAATGTCGATGTTCTTGAACTCTTTGCCAAATGACATTATTGATAAAGGCTCGAGTGATTATGAATGATCACAAATCTATTCATATTTTATATTACTTACTCTTAAACATATTTTTTTTTATTCCTGAAGCTATAGTTTAGTCTATTATTTCATGCAGCTTGCGGTTACTTCAATGCAGTGCTGCTTAAGAGGTTTGCAGATCATTACCTTAAGAAAATACTATGTCAGTATAATGAATAAAGCATTCCAATTAGCAGGTTTCCGTGAGTTCAATTCCTGAGAGTGAATGGTAAAAGTCAAGAGCGAGTTGTGGTTTTCAGACCAATGGTTTTGTTTGGAGTTTTATATACATAAATATTATTTTATCTCCTTGAAATTTTACTGTATAGCTAAAAACTGTAATGCAATGGAGAAATATTAAACAGTTATTTATATGTATAAGTTTATGGGTGTGTAAAAAGACGTATTGTTCTAGAATAATCAAAAACATCAACTATAGTTACAAGATTATCCATCAACATTTACAAGATACAGAAAGAACGCACCGACATCAAAAGACACTAAATCCAGCTCTATAAATATCGCGTCACTCGATACTCCTGTGAAACACTACAAGACGTAAGCATCTGAAATCTTCAGTATAATCAACACTTTAGTTAAATTTATATGGCAAAAGAACAAGTGTGTGACAACTATGATATATACGACGTGTGTTTCCGGAGCCTCGTGTGCGGCGTCGTCACGGCGTATTAGCAGGGGAAATTAATCCTGCCATCTCGCCACACAGAATCTACACTTTTGAACATCATTAGTTTATGGTGGTGATGTTTGGATCGGTGGACTAGGTGTAGCGTAGACAGACACTATTGCTGTATGTTATTATTAAAGTTAAAAGTAATTTAGGTACTGTTAGTGCTAGTTCCCTGTCTACTGTATTATATGTGTATATTGGCTTTAGTTTTAAATTGAGTATTATACAGGGTATATTAAGACTGCTACCAAAACGAAGCTGGGTGGTAGTTTAAGCGACTTCAGACACAATGCAATAGAAAAAGTTGCAAAAAAAAGCGACATTTTTTTTTGTTATTTTTCCTATGGCCATATTTGGGTGGTAAATACCTTTTTTCCCTAAAATAATAGTGTATACCCTTTTATTTATAAATACTCTAAGGTATAAAAGAGTTTAAATCATAACTTTAGCAAAAACTATGGATTTACCACCCAAAAATGATGATATTTAAAAAATCGTAAAAAATAATTGTCGCGTTTCTTTGCGAAAATTTTAGTTGCATTGTGTTTGTGGTCACTAAAACTACCAGCCAGCTTCGTTTTCGGTAGCAGTCTTGAGATACCCGGTATCTGAGTCTTTGTTTCGGAATTATATCAGTATTAATGTAATGGCCACACCTTTATTTATTTGAGGTTCGTGGGATAATTGTTTAAGATTAATCTTTTGGGTGTTCTTAAGGAATATTGGGAAATTTCCATTCATAACTCCAAAAAGATCCAATTGACCACCGGATAGGTCCGTAAGATTTACCCGAAGTTTACACATATCAAGGCTGAATAATCTCGAACAAAACTGAAAGGAGGTCGGGGAGCAGGGCTTGTTAATGCCGCGTCTAGACGGTAACGAGGGCGCCGGGTGACACACGACCAGCGCCCCATGCCACCCTTCGCACCTCAGATAAACCTTATCTCTTAGGGTAGCACGCAATTTTCACCCGGTTTTAGTTTTTGTACAAATAAATAGCACCTTGGATAATGCTTAGTATATAAATATTAACGAGAGTGGTTATATTTTATTAAGCGCCAAGCCGTGGTAGATAATGGACGCGCTAAAGTTGAAATTGATAGTATAAGAAAAAAACATTAAACGAAAAAATGTGCGGAAAGTACTTGATTATAGATGAAGGAAATGTAAACTAACAATAAAGTTATAAGCGTTTGAAGTTTTTTTATCTATATTAACATTTAATGTCTGTGGTCTGTCAATAACCTTTTTTGTATATGTGTAACTGTCGTAGCAGTTTGTATGTCCTAAAATTTATATATCTTATTTTTTCTCTTCCATCTGAAGTTTTTGTCCATAACCCATCAATAGAAAGATATTTGTTAGTGAAAAATGCTAATTTCGGCTTTGCCTTTGTTTGAATAGTTTGTACTAAAGTTCATGTACAAAATTAAGATTAATCATATCCCACGCAATTAGCAATCATAAAATTGATTGCTGAGTGGCCAAAATAAGGTTCTCAAGTAGAAGACCTTACACATGGCAACCTGGGAAATTTGCAGATAGGGTGGACCAATGACTTTATAACGGTTGTGGGAGCCATTTGATGCTGATCGCATCACAGAGATCAGTATGAGAGTCCATATAAAATAGGCCACATTGAGCAGTAAACTTCCTGTGGCTGAAAAAGAGATACATGAAAACTTGATTTCGTTTCCTATATTCATAATACTTAACTAAAGAGAAGCCATTGAGGCAGTTCAGTGACGCTCAATAACGCGATGTTCGGAACCCAGGAAGTACATATACAAAATCATTGGAAGCAACAAAAACTGTTTATTTACAAAATTCGCTGTATACGGCGTAATGTCGTTTTTCCCATGTTCTTAGAAAGAAGCGGCTGTACCATTGTCGGCAGAAAATTCACTTACGCAATTGTTGCATGCGATAATAGCTTTTATGTTGTATCCCGTAAAGTCAAAGAAAAACACACCAACCAAATTATAAAAGTTTTGCGACGCGAGTCTTGTATGAACAACTCATTAGGACACCTCTAAACACCATGGATAAGAGATTGTAGACCTTATGTGTTACGCAATAAAGTGTATATAACAAAAGTATTCTTGTGCTAACAGGCAAAATAACGTTGGTTTAGTCAGCCACCACTATTATAGGGGGTCAATAGCTGTATCCGTCCGCGATCGATGCCGGAAACGCGTCAGTACTACCGGAAGCGGCGGTGCCCCTCGGGCAAATTTATTTTTTTGACAGACAATGACTATTTGTTTTTATAACTACAGGCGAGAACAGACTTGGTTCCGAACGGAGCAACTTCCGGATAATAGATTTGTTTACAATAGATGTTATCTTAAGGGTTATTGCTTATTTTGAATGAACACTCTCCCCTCGGAGAATCACTGTTACTAATATTTTTCTTATTTCCTTAGGACTAATTTAAAATACTGAAGTGCTAGAAGAATAAATAATTGGACACAAATCACGGAACGGCTACTGATGTCACTTGTGGGAGACAATAATTGGCGCAAGAATTGCAATTCTATTGACCAACATCAATTGTAAACTTATTGAAGGAAAATCAATATTGCTTCATTATTTTTTGATTTTTGTTCATTGATGTGTTTGTAATAAGTTGCTTTTACTCGGATCTATATCTAAGGTCATTTCACTAAAGTAGCTTTGTTATCCACTCAATTTTTTTTTAATTTGATTCTATATCGATGGAACTTAATACCTCTTTTTTTTTAACTGGGTTTTAATACATGAACTAGTATTGTTTATCTTCTAGTTACCGAATAAATTCTAACTTCAAAGTGAGTTTGCATAATTTACAGCTTGTAAATTGTCCATCAATGAACTCATCTTGGCCTGAAAACATAACTCAAGTAATAGGGGCTATTTTGTGTTTCATGTTATGTGTCCTTTTAGGGCGACCACTTAAGGCCCATTTGTCCCATGTCGGCGAAAAAGCTACTAACCTCGATACAGCTCTGGCGTACGGTAATTTGGTAAAAATGCTCATCTGTTCAGTTTTACGCGAGGAAATGAATATATGAAGAAATATGTGGTGTCTTTAGACCAAAATTTCCGTTTTAGGGCAGGTTTTGCTGATCAAATAAAGAATATTGGCACTTTAATCAAATATATTGATCGAGCGATTCGCTGGGTAAAACAATACTTTCTAATTATGTCAGTTATATGTTCAGCAAGGTTTTAATTTATTTGGTGTTCCTAATTCTTCTAAATATTATATAAAAATCCTTATGTATTAGCTTATTTACGTCCTGTTGCAAGGCACGGACCTCCTCCACAACCCAGAGTACGACTGAGAGACTTTAGGCCATATAGATTATAATCCACCACGCTTACTTAGAGCGAGTTGGCGGACTTAAAATACCATAGAAATTCTTACAAATCTCTTTGCTATGCTGGTTTCTTTACGATGTTTTCCTTTATCATTATATTTTGTGGTTATTGACTATCAATAAACACATGACTCCGAAAACTCAGAGGTGTGCCCTGTGATTTGAACCCACGCTCACCTTGAACACGTTGGCAGTCGCGTCTGGACCGTATACCAACAGCAAACCACGCACTTATATAATATTGTAAATACCAGAGTAATTTATCTAAATTAAATAAAGTAACGTACATTCAGTAAACATTTAATTTCACTACAGTAATATTTGTCTTGATTAATTTTAATTCAAACAATATATTCGTAGATATCCAATTAAGCTTAGAGTGTTACTTGCCTTAGTTTCTAAACCAAATATAACTGAAAGTTTGCGAATCATATACACATAAATATACTAGCCAGTAGATATAGCTCAGTCACCAAGTATTTATACAAGCACACCAGTCTCCATTAGAGAATATTTTCTTAGAGGGTCTCCAGACTGACCGCCTGTGTAAACTTTGGGGTATGACCCCGCGTTTTAACGTCTATTTCATTAAGGCATGAGGCATCTGCTATTGATGTTACATGGTATTTTTATTATACTGATAAGTTGCAATACTATTCAAGATTACCACCGGTGGACTTATCGTTCACCATATTTCTATTATCTGGGTAGGTACCACCGCAATGTCTATTTCTCCCGTGAAACAACACTGCTTAAATGCACTGTTGTGTTTCGGATTGAAGGACATTGTAGCCAGAGCAACTACTGGACATATTGAGACTTAACATCTTATGCCTCAGGATGGCGAGCGCAGTGGAATGTTGCTACTGTTTATGAGCGGTCGTATCGCTTACCATCAGGCGAACGGCATGCTCGACTCGCCATTCACTTCAATAAAAAAAAAAAAATTCGTCAATCGTCTACTCCAACTATTATCCCAATCTAGTTAGAATGAGAATAAAAGTGCGTGGTGGCCTGTTGGTAACAGACCAGACGCGGCTGCCGACATATCCACGGTAATCGTGGGTTGAAAGCTCAGGACACACCTCTGACTTTTCGGAGTCATGTGTGTATTGATAGTCAATCACCATGCACTATAACGTTAGAGGAAAACATCGCGAGGAAGCCTATATACCATAGCGCTTTGTATGAATTTCTATGGTAAGTATGTACAGTCCGCCACTAACCACTCTCAATCGTACTCTCGAATGTAGAGGAGGCCGTATTGCAAAAGGATTTTCCACCATGATTTTTTGCCTGATACGTTCAGATCACGATGATAGTATAATACGGTATAAGCAAATTTTAATGTCCACATCTATTAGCAAACACTGATAACGTAATTAGCGTCGAAAGGCAAATGTTTGTGAAATGAATTTCAGCGTGTCAAAATCCAAACGATAATAGGATTAGCAGAAATCTATTGTACTCGTTGTATTTTAGTATTATTGTTAATTTACATGTGCTAAGTAGTGTTTGTGGGAAGCGTTACACAAAGTGACAATTATTCTAAGAATTGTGCTGTATGTTCTCATTTTGCGTTGATATCGGGGGATATTTGACTGATGTTTTTGTCATGTGTGTAGTAATAGCTAGTCAATTAGTCTATAGAAAGTCTCAAAAGGTACAGTCTGATTTTCAGACATTTTACTTTCCCCTCGTAAATATATTTGGCACTTTTAAAAAGACTGTGGATTAAATGAGCCTATTTCCAATGCATGCTTGTAATTTAAGAGATTTTGGCTACATAGTACATACATAGCATCATATTGATCTTGTTTAATAATTACTTTCTCAAAAGTATCCATAAATTCGATTGGACGGGGCACGTCAAAAGCCGCCAGAAATGTTTAAAAACTTCACCGAGCACTTTATCAAAACCCATATTTCATGTTTCGCGTCTATTGTTGGTCGCGACAATTGGATAAAAAAGTGCCTTGAGCGGAAAAGTCTTTTTGGCGAGTCCTTCACTCATGCGAGTCACTCGACATAAAGTATGTACGAGGTCTGAATATTAAAGACCTTTGTAACTTTACATACGTAGGTAGGTATTAAAAGCTTAAGAACAATCCTGAGTCCTGGCGGGCTACTCATCAGTACTGAATGTTCAAAGAATCACATTATATTTTACATCTTATGAGACTTAAAATTTGAGCGGGATTGTAGCCATTATTGCTCTGATTTCAAAGGATAGTTTCCTCTGTCAAACACACTTGCTACAATCACGAAACGAGAAGTCGATGTAAAGCTAAGTGAGGGAAAATGAGGTGCGACATTTGGTGAGCGTCTGGCGATACAGGCCATCGCATGACCTAAATTTTAGCATCCGCTGTCCAGTTTAATTTTTGAAGCCTAATTTAGCTGAGAATAAGTCAGAAAGCTAGTTTCTCGGAGTCTGGTCGATCTTTGTCTCGCTCGGACTACCTTTAATAAATAAAGAGTTTCAAGTTACAGTTGAGAACTGGTTGCGAAGTTTAAGTTGACTTTATTTCAACCTACTGCAGAACTGGAGCGATGCTTAAATATTTTAGCTCTAAGATAAAGTTAAATCGTCTATTATTTATTACTAACTAATGAAACACAGTTGAGGAAACATAAGTAAGGTAAAATTGCAATTATCACATAATAATGATTGGAGGTTTGACAAACAAAAAAAGCTAATGTTAACATACATTACATAATTAATAAAAATATGATAATCACAAATGACCATAAACTAATCGAAAACCTCAAATAAAATTCCTCGATAACCTAGGGCTTGTAAAAACAACTCCCAACACCATTACCAAAGCTTATTCTGTAATACCGAAATAAATATTTTTGTAATAACCTTGGTACCACTGATGTTGGAGCATTTAATATAGCCTGTTATTTTAAGAGAATACAATAAAATAGATATTCATTCTCATTGTTTGTACAACAATCGCTCCCGGCTCTATTTGTGTTGATATTGCTGTATTTGATAACAAGCGTTCTATTACGGTTTCTGCAGGCGGTACTTCTAAAAAAACATTCATATTCGACGACGATATAAAAACACATGCATGATATGGAAGAGTCTGCGAGTAAAGAGGTTAATAGATTCAAAAGTCGATGAGGCAGACCTCCCGTTCGTAGAATAGCTTGTTCCTCTAAAAATTTATTGATGAAATGAAGAAGTCTTACCTCATTTTTATACGGATAAATGTTTGCAAATAGATTGAAAATGTTGCGGCTAATATTATTTTAGGAGGCGAGTCATAGTGTGAGAGTAGGAAAGATCCGCTAGTCCGACCCGTCTAGTTTTTACCATCTTAGATAATTTTCAGGATAAACAAATAGAGTTCACATTCTTAAGTAAACCCCCTATAATATGTACAAATAGTAATATTTTTTCCGATTTCAGCGTCCGTGGCGCAGTTCGTTGGACGTCGCCTGTGAAGCGAGAAGCCGCGGGTTCCATCCCCGCACCGAGAGAAATGTTTGTGCGGCCCATAAATATTTCTTTCGGGTCTAGTCGTTTGTGAAACCGAAGTCTCTTGTAGTATTATTATTTATTTATTTACAAGTACTTATATCTGTATACTCTACATCTTGTAGCTCGAACGGTTTGATTAATTATGTGTACATACATAACATGAGTCTAACGTCATTTCGGACACAAATTCCTGAATCTGAGGTGATTAATAGAAAAATTCAATATCACTATGACCGACCCGAGATTTGAACCTGAGACCTCAGCTTTTTAACCGTACAGTAGTACAATTACGTCACCAGGTTTGATTAACATAAATAAAATATGGGATGCCGATATATTCTTTTTGTGTTAAAAATATTATCCTGGCTTGATCTACCAAATTGAATCTTTTTCTAATATTGAATATAAACAAATATTCAGTTTTGTGTTTTGTGATAATAGTCGTTTGGTGAAAATAAAATAATAATGATTGAATGATTAGGCACCATTGAGGTATTATATGCTAGAGCGGACATCGGGAACAACATCTCTGCATATGGTGCGTGCACACGGGTACACATTGAAGCGAGAGGGAAGATATGTTACTTCGTTGGCGTGACAGAGACAGAAATAGAATGTACCCTTCATTTTGTTACAAACATTTTGTTTGCAGTGTCCACTCTAGTATATTATCTCAATGTTAGGCACTAAGGATTTTAACCGATCTTTTGTATTCACCCAGAGCCGATCACCAAACACGATATTGGAAAATACATAGCTACCCACTCAAAAGTGTCGCAATCAAGAATTTTACACTTTATATTTTAGGAAATCCAACTAAGTATTTCGCTTTGAGTAACATATAGTATATGGTAAATACGCAAATATCCGGTGGTAGTTCATAATATATTTTAAGGAAATGTCCGTAGGCTTGGCAACTGTTTGCTCTTTCTCTTAGAGAAGCGATGGTAATCTACGAATGTCATGTTAAATATTCATATCCAAATATGACATCCTATTTTCTATACACATTATTTGTTGTGATCATATAAAGGACTTTTTTCTGTAAACTTTTATTATTAGATTTTTGAGTGCATATCCGTTTGCATTATTAGCTACTCTATAGGTAATAGCTTTATGTTTTTTCTATTCACTATTTTCTATCTACTTATTATCAGCTCGGAGTCAGGGATTTGTGCCCGTTATGGTAATCTGTATCTGTATCAGCCCATTCACGTCCCACTGCAGGGCACGGGCCTCCTCTACAATCGACAGTACGATTGAGAGTGGTTAGGCCATATAGTCCACCACGCTGGCCTAGTGTTGGTTGGTTATGGTAATAGGCTTGCTATATATCACATTATGGCACAGAATACACAAGGCAACACGAGGGTGTCTTGATAGCATCTCTGCCTACCTCGTCTGGGATAAAGGCGTGAGTTTAAGTATATAATGGTGGTAGGTACCACTGTTTGTCTATTTCTCCTGCCAATCAGCAGTGTAAATGCACTGTTATGTTTACTTTGAATGACATTGTAGCCAGAGTAACTGTTGCACATATTCAGACTTAGCGTTATATGTATGTCTCAGGATTGCGAACGCAGTGAAATACGAAGCATTGCTTTGTAATTCCAGGTGTTTGGTTTTGCTACTGTTCATGAGCGGTCGTATCGCTTACCATCAGGCGAACGGCATGCATATCTTACCATTCATAGTAATCAAAAATATCATTCGTTTATAATGTATCTACTGGTGGTAGGTCTTTCGTCTGTGAGAGGCTGTCTGGGTGGGTACCACCGCATTGCCTATTTCTCCCGTCAAACAGCAGTGTAGAAGCACTGTTGTGTTTCGGATTGAAGGACATTGTAGCCAGCAACTACTGGACATATTGAGACTTAACATTTTATGTCTCAGGGTGGCGAGCGCAGTGGAATGTCAAGCATTGCTTTGTCATTCGAGGTGTTGTCTGGTTCTGCTAATGTTTATGACATGTCGTATCGCTTACCATCAGGCGAACGGTAGTCCGCACATGATATAGTTTGGGAGTGTAGTCTTTGGCAGAATGAGCGTAAAACCATGCTAGATAGTATGCAAATATCATCTGGAGCTGTATACTACATGGACCTTGTAGAGACTAGAAAGAACTTCCGTGCTCTCCGGCGTTTTTGCCATACCTATTACTGGAATCAAGCATAACAGTTCACATAATAGGTCCCATTTAAATGTAATAATGATTTGATCCGTGGTGCTTTACAGCTGAATTCTCCGGCTGTAAAAGTCTTTTTGCGAGGTTATTTACCTCTTCAGTTCAATGTTTGTCACCCGCTTTGCACGGAGGGAAGTGGACAATAATTTATTTCCAACTCCTCCTATTAATTTAACTTTCTGATTAATTGCGTTGCGGGTTAAAGACAAATTACACATTCCCGGAGACTCGCCGAGCTTCAATGCTTGGTGACATTACTTTGCGTGCCCCTGTTGATCCTGGCTCACAGGAGTTACAGTGGTGGGTGTGAGGGCGGGACAGTCTCCATCAGGCGAGCGGCATGCTCGTCTTGCCATTCATAGCTATGAAAAATATCATTCATTCATAATGTATATATTATGTAACTCAATGTTATATATGAATAGTGTTCTATGAAGGCGGAACGAAAGGAATTTATAAATATATGAGTGATTATAGTGTGACCTATTCCGTATTCAAGGATTATGCCCTCCACTACAAAAGAATTCTACTATTGAAACTCTGTCTGGAACGGCATAAGCGTAGGTACAAAGAAAGAAAAAGTATAATGACGAAGTTTTAATAGCACTATCTTATAGATCCCCATACAGGGCTCAAATAGCGGAAACCTCTCTTATGCAGATAATGCAACGGAAAATGAGCCACCATTGCCGACTTAAATATTAAAAAAGGTTCAATTTCTACCTATAGGACTTTTGCGTGTGTTGATGTTTAATTCGTTATTGATAATAATTGTGGAGTTTATGTTAGTTTTATCTATTCATATTTGAGTTGTCATGACAACGTTATTATATTATATGTAATTTACAAATTGTTACCTTATTTTATTACTTCGCAATATGCCGAAGTACGTATTTTACAATAATAATCCAAAATCTTATTTTATGAACCATGAACTGTGTTGGTATTAAAACGGTTCCATTTCTAGCTGATATCTATAAGGCTTTTCTATCCTTTAAGCGTATATTTTAGTCCTAAAAATATTTGGTGTATAAAAGATAAACACGGATACAAAAAAGATACAGATGCGTTTCTGCTTAGGATTTCAAAGAGTTTGCTTTTTTAAGGAATGCTATTAATGTAAGAAACCAATTGAATAAATATTTATTTACAATCTGACATTTACATCATTATTAGCGAGTATGACGAATTAAGCAGTCGATGTGTTTATGATAAGCGACACGCCTGTACATAAATAGGAGCAACACTACTCCGATCTTATCATTACTAAGTGCTACTTCACACTGGTTTGCACTCGTCATTCTGCGACATAAGTGTCGTGTCCAGCAATTTAATTGCCTACAATATTCTATGAACCGGAACACAACATATTTACACTATGCAGCTTGAGGGCCAAAATAGATGCACAAAACACTTACAACGAAGCAGGTTTCAGGCCAAACCTTTATAATACCACAATAATTATAATGTAAGTAATTCAAACAGATGCAATGGCTAAAAATAAAAGGATTTGATACTGGGTTTTAAAATTAGCTGCAAATCTATTGATAGCTTTTCCGTGAAATAATTCTATTCCATTCGCCCATTTCTTAGAATCGAAATATTCCTCAAAGCGTTTTAATTCGGACTGGATGTCAAAGCCGACCTCACTGCTCTGAGTCTATTCAAGAAACTTGTAATTTATTAGTTCTATATTGATAGCAGTTTACCCGTGAAAACTAGCACAAAGACATGCTTATAGCTAATAGTTGGTGAAATGGATAATGAATATTGATGATATTTAGGTCTTTTCCATTGAGGTATGTATTATTATACTAGGGCGGGCATCGGGTACACAGTGAAGCGAGAGGGAAGATATGTTACTTCGAAGGCGTGACAGAGACATAAATAGAATGTACCCTTCATTTCGTGACAAACATTTTGTTTGCAGTGTGTCCTCTAGAATATTATCTCAATGGTCTCTTCCCTATTTTTTATATTGTAAAAAATTAAAAATATACTGAAAGCTCGATTCTAGTTTGATAAAAAAAAAGAGTGTATAGCTTGTGACCACAGAACAGATGAATATAGTTAGAAGGGAAATACAAGCGTTTGACGCGTCGCAACGTGGTGCATAATTCATAAAAAGCATCACTGCCACGGAACAGATGATTTGTCAAATCAGTCATTGTCGAAATGCCTTGGAGTGTGTTACTCCGGCAAAATAGTGTAAAAATGCAGATTTGTGCTATTTTATCTTGCAGTTCCAATACTAAAGCGTCGAATATCAATAGAGGAAGAATTTTATACCACTATTAAAGCCGATTTTTTTGATTTTCATCTTTATTTCCGAAAATTGGGGTTTATAATTACGACATTTTGAAGAATTCGATTATATGATAGACGACATATCAAAAATATACATTGCTGATTACGCGTACATACAATGCACGCGAATGCCAAGTTTCTACGCAATGCATACGACTCATTTTTGTTATGTCAACTTCGAAATTTGTCACATGTCACACAGTGTTGTAGTCATGTACATAGTAACTATATCGATGTAGTTATAGATTTCGTAAATTCGTAAATCAGTTTTCATAGGAATTAAATAAAGAAAATTAAATCAAATCCTTTAGTAATTTTAAATTGTAGTACCCGTAACGTTTTATAACGTTGACGACCTATCCTTATGTTCTAATGTCATAACTCCGCCAACTTTAGAACAACATATATTTGTATCTGAATATACTTTATAATATTAATTCATTCGTTTGTAGGTTTCCGAGAGTGAGTCGATAAATCGAGTACGATTTGTTCTGAAAATCTTGAAAATCCTGGACATACAGATTTTTAAAACGGTATACAAATTAAAATTAACTTTCAATATTAGATATTGTAGTCTCATTTATTTTCCGTCTATCAACATAATACTAATTAAATAACTGTATCAGGAAAAACCATTAAGCATATCGATAAAATAAATTCTGGTCTTATAGCAAAAACATACATATTTCCTTAATTATATCGATACTTCAAATCGACTATTGCAAGCTTTCTATATTAGATTTGTAGAGGTTTTGTGTTTCGAAAACGACGACGCTGGTTTTCATAGAATTTGACGGCTATTGCCTTTCTAACCATATTCAACTGTGCTGTGCTTGTGACGGTAAGCACAATGCCATATTAAACACATTTTTTTTGGGAACACATGTCTGTTGCTTTTCTGCAATAATATGCTGGCTTACTTAGCTGCCTGCTTACATTATGTATGCTCGAAAGTCTCTGGATTATAGGTAAATTCAACACGTGGACCGACAACCTGTTTCACAAATATGCAACATAAAGAACGCCTTTTTTAGCGCCGAAATGGTCTACGAAGCTTTCTATATTTCTGATGTTTGACGTATAATACCCGTTGTGCTCATATGAGAAACTCGGAAAAATCTAAAATTTTAAGTGCTATTCCTCCTTCCTTACCATGCCTCAGAGTTGGCATTTGATCTGGCACGTCGCCAGCAATATGCCGGGCTATACGGGGCGGTAACATCTAGGTATCGAATTTTTATAACCTAGATAAGTTACTATAAACATTTCCTTTCCTTTGTTGGCATATCTCGTTCGAGTACTTATGAATAGCCTAACAGATTTTGCTGGGGTCTTTGAACTGGAAGTAAATAAACCGATAAAGTTCCAGGATTCGCCGAAGTATAAATAAGGAAGTTCGTTTGAGGGGATTAAATGTATAAGACATTAGGAGCTACGAAGTAAATTATATTTAAATTTGTTTTAGTTGATAACATTGTTTGTATCACATGTTAATTGATACCAAAAGTATTGTCCGTTTAAAATATTCAAATAAATAGTATCGGCTTTTTTATAAAGACGGAGTTATTTTTAGTAAAGAAACGCACATAAATTGAAAATCGTGAGCGATTCTTCAATGTGACAACCCGCCCGCTTGCATAGGTAGAATCATTTGTAAAATATGGATGCATCCGTTACGTCTCTGTCTGCTCTTTTATAGATAAAGGTAGCTATAGACGTGGAATGAAAAAATACACGAAATAAAAGAATCTGTCGATGAACATAATATCTGACTACACTTCTTTTTATTGCATGAAAGCCTTAAAAATAAAAAAAAAACATGTATCTTCATCTACCATACATAAATGAAATAGGATATTTTATGTCACATTGGTTATTTAGTTAATATTGAAAACCTACTCTTTTCTTTGCTATTTTCTTTATGTTTTAAAATTAATACTATGATATTATAAGCATTTTCATCAACTATAATCTGCTTGCTTACTGGTTTCTTTCAGTATCACCAACTTTGACTATAACTGATTTGATATGTTTCAAATAATAAAACTATAAACATTACATTACTTTTGTTAATAACAAACAAATTCATGTAACCTTATTCCTTATAGTTAATAATGGAAATTATTGCTATTTCAAATTAACATAACCACCTTGTTATTTTAAAACCTTAGCATGCTCTATATTTCTCCTATTACTAATTGCCCTCCACCCCCCGTCCGCCACTCAGAATTTGTTAGCAAGTAAACTGACCATATATTATAACCATTACTCACATCTAATATTACTGTTCAGTTTCTTTTCATATGGGTTCATAAAAAAATATTCGCTCCTTCATAGTGCACATAAGACTGTATAAAATTTTTAGCCGGTCGGCTTTTTGAATCACTATAGAAAATCGCAGAATTAAGATAATTTATATAACTTGTGAATTGTTATTATCGACTTCCCTTACTATTTTTGATGACACTCCTTATGGTAGTGCATTTGTGCTATTTATAGTTATTAAACTGCCTTCCTAACAGACGTTCCAAATACGGCGTCACTTTGTAGTCCAATTTATATTGTCGTATCATTTACGTACTTGGCGCTGTCCATTTTTAGGTTCTGGTATTTCATAAGGACTCTTAAAAGGCATTGCATTGTTAATTAAGTTCTTATTGAAACTACCCTAAAAGAATATTTAATTCTTATAAAGAATATGTTCTTTGGACATATTGTGGCTTAACATCTTACGTCTCAAGACGGCGCGCGCAGTAGATTGCCAAGCATTGCTTTGTAAGTCATGGTGTTTAGTTTTACTACTCCCCATGAGTGGTTGTATTGCTTACCATCAGGCGAATCGCTCGTTTCTCTCGTCAAAAAATAGAATTACAAAGCAATGCTTGGCATTCTATTGCACTCGCCATAGTAATTCATAACATGTGAAGCCTCAGTATATCCAGTAGTTACCCTGGATAGAAAATCCTTTAGACCTGAGCACAACAGTGTATTTACACTGCCGTTTGACGGGAGAAATAGGCCTTTATTTATTGTGCTATTTGCAAATTCTGATGATTATGTTCTCTATTTAGTCCCTTAGCGTACATAAGTTAACTCTTTTAATTAAATTACGCAGAGCATAATGCAATTTGTATGAAACGCCGCCGTATCGGTTTGAAATGCAGCCAACCATATTATTTACATACCAACACGTAATCGTTTGTTGATCCCGAGAGACTATTATAAATTTGTTTTAATACTAATTTAATGGTATGGATATAGTAAATCCAATTAAAAATGTAGATTATCTTTTAATTATATAATTGGCAAAGTAATTTAACTGCCAACTCATATCAAAATTAATAATTATAATCAAAAATTATTTCAAAGTTAGTCATACCCATGGGCCATTACACAAAACTAGTATTATATACCATTTCTCCATTAGTTACGTCATAGGTGAGTGTTACGCAGATATACAGGGTATATCAAGACTGCTAACGAAAACGAAGCCGGGTGGTAGTTTAAGCGACTTCAGACACAATGCAACAGAAAAAGTTGCAAAAAAAAAGCGACAATTTTTTTTGTAATTTTTTTCCTATGACCATATTTGGGTGGTAAATACATTTTTTCCTAAAATAATAGTGTATACCCTTTTATTTATAAATAATCTAAGGTATAAAAGTGTTTAAATTATTATTTTAGCAAAAACTATGGATTTACCACCCAAAAATGAAGATATTTAAAAAATCATGAAAAATAATTGTCGCGTTTCTTTGCGAAATTTTTGGTTGCATTGTGTTTGTAGTCACTAAAACTACCACCCGGCTTCGTTTTCGGTAGCAGTCTTGAGATACCCGGTATATATAAAAAAAAGGCACATTTCACGGAGCAATTTCTGTCCGCACCGTTTTGACCGCACCGCGGCGGGTGCAAACCGCGTCGTGACAATCTTCTCTAATGCTTTGTCTACCTGTAGTGACCTTAATTACTTATACTAATCTACTGTACTGTACCAGTCCATTATCATCTATTAGTAAGCACGTGACACTTCTATAACTGGTAGGTCTACTGATTGGGCTTAAGCCAGCGTCCACCATGCTGTCTGAATGCGGAGGCTATTATATCAATCCATGTACACCTCACTGCACGGCCCGGACATCCTACAATCGAGATGACCATTGAGAGTGGTTAGGCCACATAGACCACCAACCCGGTCTAACGCGTGTTGGTAAGTATATCAAATATGATAAAAATATACATAAGTGGAATATAATAAAGACAGGTGCAATTGCAAGTTTGCCTCTACCAAATAACATCACAAATAATTCATAAACCAATTACCAAAGCACAAACAGCCCGTATGACTCATTTGGCGTCATACTATCTCCTTGTTTGTATAAAACAACGAAAACCAAGCATTATTGTTGCGGGCCTGTTTAATTTATTGTCGAAATTCAAACTCTGGCGTGGCGCTTGCGAAGTGCGGGCTGGCTTCGGTCCGGATTGGCAACCTCTTTGTGGCACAATTAAAATTTCATGCGAGCTTTACAGCTTGCATCCCTTAGGCATTGTGTATAGATTTGGCGATGATTTTACATTTATGACAATTATGCTTGTTTGTTGTTATTCTCGTAAATGTCGAGTACTAATCAATGATAGCTTTTGAGTAATAGATTTCAAGTTGCTGTTCTTGTTTGTTGTTTTTTTTTTATTCCGCCATAGTAAACAAAGAACGATAAATAAAACAAAAAAATATGGGAACACAAAGCAATTTTTTTCAAAATCTAGCATATTACATAAACAAAGATAGAAGAAAGATAAAGTTCATTTCATGTTTAATTATTTTGTATGTTTTATACGTATTGCACCGGCCATTATATGTTCTATATGGGCATGGGCCTCCTTTATAACTAGAGTATGATTGAGAGGGTTTAGGCCATAAAGTCCACCACGCTGGCCGCTATTGCAAGTTGGTGGTCTTTACATACCATATAAATTCTCACAGATCGCTATGGTACGCAGGTTTCCTCACGATGTTTACTTCACCGTTACAGTGCGTGATGATTGACTATCAATACACACATGACTCCGAAAAGTTAGAGATTTACTTTGAGATTCGAACCCGTGATCAACGTGAATATGTCGGCAGCCGCATCTGATCGGTATACCAAAAGGTCACTACGCTTTATATATATATAAATAGGTATAACAATTGAAAATCAGTTAATATATACCTTTCAATTCTATTAATTATTTCATCATTCACTATAGAGCTCATCACTCTATAGAGCTATTATGTCTTGGTGCATTCAATCACGACAAAAGGCCTGGTTATTAAAAGTTATGATAAACTTTAGATGGTCTGATTGATTCAGAATCGGCGAGATGAAACAGAACTGACGTCAAATTTGGCAGGTGGTTTTTGTTTGTAACCCGCTTTGATGCCAGACGTTTGTGGGTTGAAAGGATATTAATACTGTTAAAGTTATCGTATTTCCAAACACGTCTGTTTTGATTCGGTTTGTAGCCTTTGGGGTAAATAAGAATAGATTCATGGAGTGAATTTGTGAAATTAATGTTTCATTCAATTTAAAATTTAATTAATTCGTTAATGAATTAAGTTCGTGTGTTACAATTTTGTGGGTAGAGGTATATAAAAAATATATTCATGGGTATTTCATTAGATATAATTAACTATAATTATATATTTTAACCATATTACTTAACATAATGGTCAATAATTATAATAATGTTACAAAATTATCAATTATATTAAATCTTATTCATTACACAACAATTGACATAATTTGGTACAATAATATAGAATAATTCTACCACAATCGACAATTACAATGCTACAGAATAATATATAATTATTCTGAACAATAAGCATCAAAATATAATATTAATTACTTAACTTGCCAATCCTGGTACTCCTCACTACTCACTCTTAGAGCTTCCGCTCAGCGACGCCTCACGAACGAAATGTGTCTCCTATCCGCCAGAGACTGGTATTTATACCAATCCGATGTCAAAAGAAAAATATGTCGCGTTTTTTTGCGAAAATTTTATTTGCAATGTGTCTGAAGTCACTAAAACTACCACCCGGCTTCGTTTTCGGTAGCAGTCTTGAGACACCCTGTATAATCTATGTTAACACGTGTATTATAAAATAACAGGTGTTATTGTTATGGTTGCCAGTAATGGTAAAACTGTTATAAAAAGAAAAAATTGTTTGTAATAATTGTTTGCAAATTCAAAAATATATATGCCTTATGTATATCCCAACTTAAAACTTGATACTAAAAAAAACCCAATTCATGACAATATAATATGTAAGTCTTACATTCAGTAATAAAGACACTCCAATTTAAAGCCTGAATTTTCAAAACACCCAACTCCTGTAAAACTCAGGGAATATTTCTTGCATATTTTTCGGTACTGCGATGGGATCGTGAGATAGTCCTGCTGGTGCGTCCTCGAGATTTGTAGCCAAGTATTATAAAAGAAAATCGAGTCGGAACCTCCGAGTGCTCGTTAAGGTCTCTCTCGTGAAACGGTAACACGTTACAATACCATGAATAAATCTAGTATTACTGTTGCTCCTTGTGTAACAAATGTTTTTAGGTAGGCAAGATTTTTGGAAGACATTTTTGTAGGGAGAGGTTTTGTTATACCACACACAATTTATCTTAGTTCGTAAGTTACTAAAAACTTCTAATAAAAAGGTGCATTCTACAGAGAAAAACTCGGCCAACAAAAAAATTTGATTTTAACTACAAATATTAATTGTGCAGAAGACGCTGTTCTCAACAACAACATCCACCTGCACTTGCAATGTTTTAGTTTGAAGTGTAATAAAACACAAAACAAATAAATAAAAAAAAAACTTGTTTCTGAGAATTATGTTATCAATTACTGGAAGCAGGCTTTACCAAATAAGAATCGCCCGTCCTGAATCATGATGGAATTGCTATTTAAATTACACTAAATAAAAATAGTTTTAATACAAAGTTGAAGGTTAATACAAAGTAAGTGGAAGAAGTTGAGGGAGACCTTTGCCCAGGAGTGGGACAAAATAGGTTAAAAAAATTAAAAAAATACAAAGTATCTTCTTAATATTTTACTGAATAATAAGAGCTTAAGGGCAAATATATAGCCATCTAAAGGTTGCAAATACATTGTAGCCAAGGGCATCCAAAGCGATAGTACATTTGTAGTAAATAACTTAGTGATCCCCAATTGTGTAGTTGGACGGCACATAAACAACCCTAAGCCGCCATTTGTTTCGTTTGATGTGTCGTAATAAGAAATAAAATGCTACCAAATTGAGTCGTCACGAAACAGTTTTCATTAGCGCGTATTACGTGACTGCATTATAAAGTGGGCGCATAATATGACCCTTGTTACCCTCGGACTGAAAACTTTTCCATTATGTCGCGAAGATTGCGTATTCACAGCGATACTTGAAAGTACGATTACTTCGCAAATTATGAATTTAAGTGTAAGTTGGAAAGTTTTGATTAATATTTTATAATGTGATTATTTTTATCCAGCTGAATATTTTCATTAGTATGCAGAATTTGGAGTTATATAAATTATTTTAAACCGCCAGCAAAATACGACAGTTTGTCATTCTAAAAATATCTTTTTCATTTAACTTGTAAATTTATGCTACGAATATAACCAATATTTTACATTGTTGCTACAAGATTATCGCATTAATAAACCTGTATTTTAATTTAATTACAATGATTACAGACTTAAACAAAACATTGAAGATTTTAGATTCCATAAAGTGAGCAACAATACAAAAGGAAATTACACATAAAACTCGCTTTCATGTTAAACAAGCCAATTTTACAGCGATGGGCGACCCGACAGTTTCTTGTTACCCATCTAAGAGTTTCCTGCCCATGAACTATCTGTTGATATTGTATAATTGCCAAAGGAATTCAGTGAGCACACTCCCTGACTTCCTTTGAAATATATGGCCTTTATCTTAGAGTAAACAGGGCCACGTCCGATAAATTAAACAATTTGGAAATTAAATTATTTTGCTTGTGTTTCACCTGGTTTGAAATTTCTGGAGTTGGTGCGTTTATGCTAATTATTCTTAAGTGGAATTATAATTTTATTGTGGTCAAATACGTGTAATATCTTTAGACAATGTGTTTAGACCTGTATTAAAACCTTTTTTAGTTATCAAATATTTTGCCTTCTTCGCTCAAACTTAATTCAAAACTCGTTCGAAAGGGACCAAACACTTGATTACGAAAATAGATTAAATAACTGTCTATGAATAAGGCCGTAGTGATTAGAACACAAAGAGATTTTACAACAAATATTCCCAAGTGATGGGTTCATTGCATTGTCGTGCAGTCCTTATTAAAATAAGTTCTCAATAGTGTTGCTCTTGTTTATGGGCAGGCGTAATATTTACCATCAGGCCACTGACGTGATTCTGGCGAATTTTAGCTTATAATGCAAGAAATGTCGTTCTTTAGCCTCTTTTAAGAAAACAATGCGTGTGATTTACGGGCTATATTTTTGTATTATAACATAGTTTTACTTTATGTACTGTTTTTCCAATAAATCCACCTGGTGTGGCAACATTATGTAACACGAGATAAAACACTTTGTGACTTCATGAAACATGCTGTGGTCACATGGAGTAGGATAAAGTCTAGAAATAGTAATTAGATATAGTATTTTGTAAGTTTATGTTAGGACTGTATCCAGTTTTGTGAACTAAATTAAAAAAAGGTTACTATTACTCTTACAAAGTAAATTGTTTGAACATCGAAATACTCAATTATCTCTATAGTAAAATATATCCTACTGTTGCTACTGAATGCTGTTCTTGGTACGCTCCTTACCGCAGATTCTATTGACGTCACAGGTCACTGAGTAAGCCATGCTTACACGCTCGGTTCTCGCATGCCACGACCAGCGAGCGAACCAAATGGTACGATATTTGAAACGATTTATGCTATTTGGAGCATATCTCCTGATCAAGTCTTCGGGTTTGACCTAGATCGTAACTTCATATAGATAGCTTCTAGGAATTGGTACTGTCGTAACTTTTAAAGATCCGTCTTTGTATTTCTGTATTTAGAATTCATGCTCCTTTTGTTTTGATTGCCAGTTTCGTCATTTTCGGGAATAAAATTTCACTGTTGATTTATGCAAAGAATTTATAACAACATATTGAGGTTGCTAGTACCCGAGCCACTCAGATTGTATGAGTATAGGGCCTCCAGCCTAGCTTCTCGCGGTGATGTTAAAAACAAAAGAAAGAAAATTACTTTATTGAATTTATTTGTTGCTATTGTGCGTCTTTAGGCTATGATTTAATTCACAGTACTCATGGTTGTTACATTGTAATTATTTCGCCAGAGCCTTTACATTTAGCCAATGAGCAGTTGAACTTTAGTTTTTATACATGCTAATAAGTAAATGGCTTTAATTCTGTATTAATTTAATTTGCTTCAATTATAACTAGAAAACAGCGAGGTATAATGTTAATTTTAGTGAACTCATCACCATCATTAATCTGAATTTCATTTTCATTAATCAGATTACTATCTAGTTCTCATTTTCTTACATTGCTAAGTTGAGATTCAATAGTAAGATAAAAATTTTAATCATTTTTTGCTTTAAAAGTCTCGTTAACTTCATCCGAACACTTTTGAAGACTATGTTTTTATGAAACTGTCTGTTTTAATTTAGATAAATTGAATGTAAAAATGAAAACGACTAAATCTATAATTAAACTTTGTCTATATTTTTTTTCTCCTCATAAACCCATCACACCAACCATAACATATTGAAATCAAACACCAAAAACATGAGTATTGAAAAAGCGGTAATACTAGTTGTCAATAACTCGACTGCCAACTACTTATTTATTAGTACGATTTGAGAACACCATTATTACGTACTCCGATGTTGGCGTTAAAAACTAATTTGGCCCGGGGCAAATGGAGGTCGAATGTAGCTAGGGTTACCATATGGGCCCTGTTGCTACCGGATTTTATACTTCCGTTGGGTATTTGTGTTCTGGGAATAAGTGTTCGACGATAAAACGATATACAATCAGGAGGATACAACGCAAAATGGTGATCTAAACATTTATGTATATCAGTACCTAGTTGCGAGAAACCTTGACTGCAAAACCACAAATTGCAGTTTAAATTTGTAAATTTTAAATTCACAGTGGTATTTGTAAATTATAAGTGGGAAAATATGGTGAGGAAAGCTGTCTAGCATCTAAGCGAAATTCAATATTGTTCATATAAAGCCGTGCATTATGGTAGACTAAAAGCTTATCCCTGTCCATGAATGTACAGGTATTATTTAATCATATGTTTAACTCCTTAAGATTAGAAATGTTAGACGTTTTTATTCTGTGGTAGAGGCAAAATTTATAAGGATCAAATCAAGTTCAAGCAAATTAGGCAGCTTTATAATATTAGGTAAGTAGGGTTATAGCCTAATAACTTTCAATGGACGTTTATATTTTTACGCCAGGTAACTCAAACTATGTTTTTAGAGGCTTTCTTACTAACAATATAATTACAAAATATTTTCACAAACCAAAATCTTAGCAAATTTATATTCAAAAACCACCTCCATGTTAAGTATGTAAGCTAACGTAAAACTTCAGCTATTAATATGTTACACGTGTAATAAACAAGAATTTTGTTTGCAACTTTCCCGGCTCTTCTAACTCCATGGTAACCCTAACTAGCAAGTCAGATAATGTTTACTTAAGTTCAACTTGCTCGGTTTCGAAAGTACCTAACTCGGAGAATTCGAGAACAAAAACAAGGCCCACAGCGTTTATTGTTACAAGCCCATTTATTATACATAGTTATCTTTACTGGGTATTAATTTTATGTTGCGGTTTTTAGGTGAAATTTAATGTTTAAGGAAATATTAAAAAGGAAATAGTCTATTCTATTGAAGGTCTGATGTTGAATAGTAGCATCATCAGCGCGTGGCGTGTATTAAAATTGCCATAAACATGCTTCGGGTGTGTATTCGGTAGTAGGCTTCCTGAGGCTAAATATATTGCATACATTTTAAATAGACTACTAGCAATCACTTCATTGGTTTAATAGTAATGCGAATTATCTGTGAATCGTGAAGATCTAGAGTATTATTCCCAGGTCAGACACTGCAATTTATATTTTAAAATTTTAAATTAAGTGGCCTGGTACTATATTCTGACCTCAATCCTTATCATCTTGTGGGGCGGAAATAAGCGCGAAAGATATCTTTAAAAGGGTGTTATATTGTTTAACCAGTCCATCCATATTTTTAAAACATTTCCGACCTCTGATATGATAAAGAATATACAATGGCTAGCCCTCATCAGTTTCTGAGAATTTATTTCGGTTAGCTTGTAATAGCCTCTCCTATGGCACGCCACTGAGCTCGATCTTCAGCTCGTCGTCTCCAACCGCTACAAGCCTCCTTTCGTATACCGTCACTCCACCTGGTTGGAGCGCGTCCTACTCCACTACCACTCCACTGCCACTTCAACTGATCTGCTGGGTTATGTCGATTTTCTCGGTTCTCCGTCGGATAACCTCTATTCTGATTCTATCATTCAGAGAAACACCGTTCCATTATTATATATACGATTTATTTCCCGACTGTCCTTATAAACAAGCATTATATCAAAAGCAAACACCATTGGAGACCGCGGCTGTTGACACAACCGAGTATTTGAGCAGATCCTTTCCATAATAGACAATTATTTGTGACAACAAACAATAAGCATTACAAACAGATTCCCTGTGATCAAGTCACGAGCCTTATTGAATGTCATAGTATGGAAGCCAAGGATTACATTAGTAATTGAAGTCACATGTATGTACGAGAATCTAATTTCGCTTGTTAATTAATTGTATGTCTATTTTACTATAGATGTCCTTCTATTGAGTTTCCGGCTAACTGCTTCAAGTGTGTCAAGCGCAAATTAATATGATTTAACATAGATATGAAATTTCTATAAAGAATCTTTCAGAAAAATCAGTTGTTGTGAAGATTCGTTAGATACTAATGATTTTCCAGTCCATTGTGTATCCAAAGCGCAGCATCACATGAAGATATTTACACTGGTGTCTGATATCGCAAGTAAATTATCCAAGAAGAGGCTTTTTAATTTAACTACAATACTTGACAGCTGTGGCCGAGATTTCAGACTCTAAACGCGGGCTCTGTATTCACGTCCCAATTTTATTTTTCACACATTCAGTAAAAAGTGAAATAATAGAACCAAACAGTGAATATAATATTACCATTAGTTTTACTAAAATCAACAAAAGAGTAAATAAATTATATAAGAAGGTTTTATTGTCTCAACCTAATTACAAAAATAGGACACGACGCATAAATATAAGGTTAAGTAAAAGAAAATAGATCAATTTATGCTGTAATAATATGGTATATAGTCTACAAATTAACATTTCATTTAACATTTACTGGTGGTCGGTCTCATAAGTAAGAGGCAGCCGGGGTATTGAGGTGGTACCTCAATATCTATTTCTCCCGCCAAACAGTTGTGTAAATGCATCGTTATGTTCCGGTTTGAAGGATATTGTAGCCAGAGTAGCTACTGCACGTATTGAGACTAGAATCTTATCTGATTGATTTGAGAATTTTATTGATTAATAATTTTGCTACAGAGTGGTCGTATCGCTTACCATTCACTGCAAAAAAAACATGCCCATTATTGTTACCATTCGCCTAATCCAAAGTTAGACACTCAATTCCCTAAAGCAGAAAATTGCTCACACGATAAATCAGGCTGTACACTATTTTTGTACAACAAACACAAAAGCAATAACAAGAGCAAAAACGTATCTCCTCGACTGTTTCCAATTACAAACCAGTCTTGGTAAGGTGAGATTTGTCACGAGCGCAAACAAAGTCTTTGTGAAACTGATTTATCTATAATTTATTGTGCGGCCATTTGTCCAGGCCATCCGAAGCATGTAATGCTATCCTGGATGGCATGTTCAAATCCCAGCTCGCTATATTGATATTAATTGGACGACACAGGAACCGCCCGGCTGGGAACAAATAACAGATTAATAAAGGCCTTTCTGGATTGTAGGAATTCCCTTTGTGAGTGTCGCCGATACGAGTATCTAATAAATCCAAATCAAGGGAATTAAAGCTATTTTTGTGGATTCTTTGATGTGTCGTTGTTATTTAAGGATGGATTCTATTGTCGAAAATAGTATTGTACATGAGGATGACAAAGCCATTACGATGTATAATCACCACTCACACGGTTATTGTATTTCGATTTGAATTTGTGTAATAAGTAATGTTTCCAGGAGGCTGTTATAATTATGTCGATCGGTAGAAAGTCTAATTAAATTGCATTGCACATGCAATTAAGAACATTGTCATCATTTTGTCTTGCTAGTATATAACTAAATTGTAAAAGATTTAAAATATACTAGCAATTATTGACTAAATATAACTGGCAGCACGTAAAGTTGCAGTTACTCAATAATATAAATCTCAGAGCCAATTAGGGAGCTGTATAAATTGGTTCAAATATCTAACGTTACACAAACCACTGGTCTTACCAAATTAAAGAACGGTAGACAATAATAAATCCCTGTCTCGAATTATGTGATTGGAACAAGTTTTAATTAGTATTTAGCCTTGATATAACCTGGCATAATTGGGCAAAATAAGCAAAATTTAAGATATAATACAATCTGGATCGAAGGTTCTCAAATGTATTTCCGTGACTATCAGAAACATATAGAAGAATGAGTAAATAGGTAACAACTTTCGACAGTATTTAATTTTATTTTTATGTACAAAGAAGTCTATTTTTTTGCAAACCAAAATATTTAAAGTCGAATGTGAATCTATAAAAGTGGTTTTTAATCTTTCGGTTAATTTGATTACCTTACCATAATTTTCTTTGAGCCTTTAATTCCAAGCATCAAAATCTCCTATCGCCAATAATAGATCGTAGTCGTCCACATTGAGAAACCCTGGCTTAATTGCTCCAAATATATTTTATTCCAATTACACTAAATCAGTTCATATAAATCACTGCTCAATCTAAAAGAAAATAAAGAGACAACACAAAGATTTATTTTATCTTCTTTTATTACAATTAAGTGATATTTTTGTTAGCCGACAATGACAATATGTTTGGGGATATCTACCGACTTAATACTTTATATTGCCTCAAGTACCCGAGAGAAATAAACTCCACAGTAAATAAACTTATTTTTATTGGAAGAGAGCTTCTGCCAACAAAAATAGAATACTCATCAATAATATTGTTGACTCTGCCAATAATAATAATTTGATGGCTTTCGAAATGATTGGTATAGAAATCCGTCTCGGTCTGACAAAGGAGCCGTACTTTTAAAATATCAACGAATAAAATGCTCTGTTTTTTATTTTTATTGGCAATTAAACAATTAACCCGTTGGGCTTCACAAAAGAGCCCAGCTTCCCCACTGTGCAGTGCGAAATTTTATACCCATTGAAGGGGTATTGTGGTGTATTTTAGGGTTTGTTCACAGGCTCCCGAGATGAAAGCGTTCAGACTTGAATAGCCTCTGCAATTTCATTTAAAATGAGGAAGTCTCACAGCTGGGCACTGAAGGGATAGTTGGCTAAATTAGGTTATGATTTATATAATTGTGGCACAGTGAATGTCCTTACTTTTTATATTTGTTAACGAACAAAGGGACGGGTACGATATCCCGTCCAGGAATTGACGGCTTGTTATTCTAATTTACATCGCTTCAACTTTTACTAACAGTCGTCAAACGAGATCGCGATTCAACTTTTATAATTAGGTTGTTTTAATTGAGTTTTGGGAAGGGATTGAAACAGTAAATTAAATCCAATGACTTTTTATGATTTATTTAATAAAAATCTCTTTTGACTTGAACACGATCACTAAATTACAGACAATTAAAGAAATAGTATTTCATAACATTGAGATTAATTACGTCGTATCAGTCGAGCTTACATCGGTAATTATTAAGACCTAAGTCTCTCACTGAACGATTTAAAAGATTCTTCTTTACATTGTATCTAACTATTTACAATTTTGTGTAGATAGAAATTCTTAGTAAAAAATTTAGTTTTGTAAAAAAGCTTCTACGCTTTAATTGCCGTAATAAAGAATAATGTTATTGTTACGCTTAAAGTAAACACTATAAACGTCATGTGACCATTCACAGAAGAGTCACATTAAAGATATTCATGTGCAGACGTTAATAGTTATCCTACCATTGATGGAATTTTGATTTCCGAAGTAACTGAGTGACTGAGCAAGTAAAATAATCTATACATATAAATGCAAGGATTTTCACTTAGTTTTATATCACTATACAAGAAATAACTGGACTTAATGCAACTGAAATTAAATCGTGACTCTACGCATAACACAATTCCATGTATTTACATATAACCGAAGAGTGTGCACCAATCGTAATGAATATTTACAAAATATACATCTATACGCTAACAAGTATTAACAATTATGTCATTGAATATAATTATAACATTTATCAAAAGAAATTCTATGTACAATGCAGTGTTCGAAATAAATACAGGGTGACTTTTTTGTGTTTTAAAAATAATTTTGCAATATACACTTGAGTGTTCATACAAAGCACCACGTGACCAAAACATTTAAACAATACAATTTTACAAATACATGATTCACATTAAGGTAATCCAGCTGTCATTACAAAAGTCATTAAACATCGATCAATTTGTAATCAAAGTCAGTGTTTGATCTAAAGTGGCAGCTTTCGTTTTATCATGTACAAAATCTGAATTAACTGTCAGCCTTTTCATGTACCTATTATCTACTAAAAATTGATAAGTAACAATAACGTAGTCATTACGTTTCTATGAAACGATCGTCATAACAATACAAATAATTAATTAGGCTTTTCTATCACTTCAACGTATACTCTCCACATTTTTATTTCGAATGTCTTCACTATGTACACAGAGGCAGTTCGTCTTTTAGACTCACTGAATTGTTATTTGGAATGTTATTTGTAAAGTTGCACAGTAAATTGTTATCGAAACTCATTCACTGGTTGTTCATCGTCGTCCCGTTGTGTTGAGAAGTCCCTCGGAGGAGTTTGACGCGGGGATCGCGAGGGCGATGGGCCCCTCAGCTCTGTGCTATGGAATCCAACGGCACCACCAGTTTTCCGTTGGAGTAGCTGCGACAAAGGAAAAAACACTATTGTATTTCAAGCGGGAATAAATTTCATTGAAAATTTTATACGTATTGTTAGTCCACTACAAAGACGATAAGAGTAAACGGAATGTTATTAACCTGTATGGAATAGCGGTTGTTCTGGATTTAGCTCTGCTTGGCCTACAGGTGTCATCTGTAATCATTAAGTAAGACATTCAAGTTAAATTTATCGTTTATTGAATAGGTTATGAAGTAGTGGACCGTCTCGGCGGATTAGTTACTTTCTGTTTGTTCATAGTTTGCAGCGTAAAGGTTTAATTAAGTGGTAGCGCACGCTATTGTCTCGGCTCTCGTGGAACAATATTTATCTAAGTCGAAGTTGGCAGAAGTAATATCTGCGATACCTTAACGAGAGAACTTTATATCGGCTTCGTTAATCGTTTCTTACCTAACGGTCTTGATATAATCTGTTCCTATTTATACTTTAATCGAACTTCACTTTAACTGCAATGAATATGTGGGGTGTAAAAATTAATATAATGAAAATGAAATAAAAAAGTTCGGGCTTGGAATACCTCAATGAGGTAGTAATTTTAACGGACGCGCTTGTGCAATTGTAAAAGAGTAAATAAATAAAATATAACGCTACTGGTAGAAAGTTGAAAACGGTAATGGTTGATATTACCTTAGTCTTTAACAAAGTACGTGTCTCCATTTCTGTGCATTCCTTTAAAGTCAGCGAGAGATAAGCATTAAAAGTGATAACTTTCTGCCAGCAAAGTGCCAAGTGCATTGGGGACCCTTACCATAGTGCGGCTAACATCGTTGTGAGAGGCACGCATCGCATTTGACGGGCTCTGCTCGTCGCTTGCCCTGAGAGCCCTGCGAGCCGGACTTACGCCGGAAAGTGTACCTAACGAGCAGACCTGCAATGTAAAACGCGGCACCGTTAACAAAACAAACAAAAATGAAAACAACAAACATTGAGCCACGCGCGCGCGTCCATCTGAAAAACGCCTATGGGCGGACGAAAGCGGGCGAAAATAAAAAAAGAAATGATGCTCTCAGGGTTTTCATGACTTGATACCGCTCGGATTCATTCACGTTTTATGTGAGAATGGAACTCTATACTTTGATATTTTATACGAAAAATATATTTTGTTGCTCTGTGTGTGATGGCATTACCTACGTAATGAATGTTTGAGTATGTCTTTGTAATATCGGAAGCTTTGTTTGAGCTAAATACAGAAGTGAAACGCGTGTCTTTTAAGCCACGTTCGAATCTATATGAAAAACTTAATATATCGACATGCATGATGCTAACCAAGTTAAATCTAGTTTAGTACGAAATATCAAAAATTGTTACATCTTACCCGTCAGACCCGCTTTGTTGATGCTGTTGGAGCTGGAGAAGCCTGATATTTTCTTCCATGATTTTTTATTCCAAAAACCACTTGATTTTGCGTCTCCGCAGCTGGAGCTTCGTGGCGAGGGCATGTCTCTAGAACATCGTGCCCCACATTCTTCTGCTCCCAGAATTCGAACACCAGCCCCGCGAGTGCCATACGCGACTGCGGGCAAATGTGGTACAGAACCTGTAGGTTTCCGTCGCAAGCTACCCACATAACTCGCACCGCTACTGCTTCCACTAAACCCACTATCTAAATCAGGAGGATTACAGCTTGCCGGCGAAAGTAACTCGTCCGTCGGACCCACTCGCAGTAATTCTTCAATATTATCTCTATCCTCCGCTCGCTCCGAATCTGGGGATTCGCATTCCGGCATTAACATCGCCTCTACACTAAGGTTTAGTTCTCCCAAAATTCGTTTGTGTCTCGACTCCACTCGACGCACTTCCTCCTCGACGACACTTCTGTCCAATGATACGAGGGATTGTCGAGGAGCGTACCGGTGTTTCGGACAGGTCCGTGATCCATCAGTTATCTCCTCATAGATATTTTCTTCGGTGCCATATCTTGTGACGTAGTTATGACGAGCGGATCGGTCTCGCGATACGCCGCCACGACCGCGTTGGCGATTTGCTTTTCTCGAGGACGAGGGCATCGATAAATGATGGTCGTAATATGCGTATGAATAGTCGACTGGTTCGAATCTTTCCATCGTGGCAGCTATATTACTTCTGTTCCATGTCTGTGGTGGCTGTTCTCTCGACAAATTGACTGCAGCCAGTCGTGCTGGTAAGATTTCATCAAGATCACGAGCGCAGCGTTCATCCAATGATTGAGCTTCATCGTCTTCTTCCCGCCTATGTTTTCTATGAGGTCTTCTTGATGTCTGCGATCGTCCGTGAGATCGCTCGCAGTCTGGCCCGTGTCCATGATTAAAGTCGGGCGTATGGCTCCGGTTGTAATCGCCCGGACGACGCTTAAAATCGAGCGTGTGATGGAAATCGGTGTGTCTGAGGCTGTAACTTGAATGCCCCTCGTAATCGGATCTGTCGTAAGATGGGCTGTCGTCGGCATTGCTCGACGTGTGGGCTTGCGGACAGTCGGCTGCGATTCCGGATTCCGAAGACGGGTAATCGTGTACTTCGGCCGTTGTCAAGACTCGGTCGTCGGGTCGCGCTGGTTCGGAGGCGGCGTGACGGTGGTGGGGCCGGGGGCGGACTGATTCTCGACAGCTTGCAAAGGTTCTTTGCAGCGAAGGCGGGTGCGGGTAGCGTCCGCACCGAGAATCGAACACCGCCTCCCCCGGCTCGTCGGGGCTTGGCGGCGCGCTTCGTGATTCCATGGCTCATCCTCTCATATCCAATTAGTACCTGCAAATAACAATATCGTTATAATGTGCCGAGGAATCTGTGGTATACGAAATATTTCGCTTTTAATAAAAGAGCCCGGCGAGGCATTATGGAGCCGAGGGCAATGAATCCGAAATTACACGCCCGTGATAAGGGTAGGGTAAGTGACGATCAACATAGCAGCCGACGTCGATATATCATCATCAGTCGCCGGGTAATAAATTGGGGTCTCCGCGCGTCGTGTTTATATATTATATTATGGCAGATTTTAGTAGCGTCTCAGTTAAGCTTGTTTACGTTACGGCACAAAAAACGACACATTCTAATGTGAGTAATGTTTGTACGTATGTGGGTTGTAAGATCACGTGATAAGAGCTATTTACGTACATGAATTCGTATAAATTTAGCAACGCGATAATCCTTTGGTTCCTTTCATATTCGATACACAGAAAGCGGCACTTTATCAAACACGTTATCATAACAAAATACCGCCATCAGCATTTTTATTGCGTTTCCCTGGTGAGTTACTGCGCGTATTTCAGTCCAATTTATTACGATAACGATAAGTGTCCGTGAACTAGTGGCAAGGGCGGTCGTCGGGACGCGGCGTCGGTGCCGCGGGCGGTTGTCATGGCAACGGGCTCCCGCGGTTTATCGCTCCCTCTTCCGGCCGATATTCCTTGCATCTAAATCATCATCATCGCTGGGAACCGGCTCATAAAGCGCCCGTTGACCATCCGGCCGCGGCAATAATATGTAATGCCCTCTAGCACGCCTGAGATTTTTGCCGGACCGCTATTAGATACGTCGCGATAACAAGCTCACTGATGTAGCCCTACATTTTTTCGTCCGTCATTTATTTTTTGAATATATTGTTGTTTTATTGTTTAGGTTGTTGGTTTATGTAAAAATCATTTCATTTAAATGGTAACTAAATGCAACTATTTATCGTTTTTATAATACATACCCATTTTTTAATCCAATAAATATATTTTTTTAATTCTGGCGCTATAACAGCTGTTTCAGTGCTTATTTTTTTTCCAAAAACTTTAAGTCTCCAATTTATTTGGATCATTCAACACATTTGCCATGGAATATTTACAGTTCAAGTAAAATAAAATTATTGTAGCTGCCACGGTGCGTGATGCCGGCACGATATTTCATTCCCCTTACAAACGCTCCCCTACGTAAGCTTACGAATATATTACCGACTTTGAGGGTTAAAAATCGTGCGTATCTTTTAATAGTGACATAATTGCAATGAAATTTATTTTAGGTGTAATATTTTCGTGATAGGTCTTGGAGAATGACTATTAAAAATGTAATTTGGAAAATAGAACATTGTAGGTTTGGGATACGTTACATTTGCGGTAATAACTGGCCAACATGCATTTGTTTTTACTTTTGGTACAGTAGATTGTTCATTAGTATGAAAGCGCTAGATGTTAAGAAGATCTATTGACGTGACGTCATTGAAATAATGTAAATCCAGGTATTTTCAGAATTTAAAGTAAAAAATTGGGATATTTTGTGAATAATATTTGAAAGCCAAAAGAATAATAAAAAATCAATATCTATAAAATTACAGACGTAAGAGACTCGGTGGCCTACAATACAAATCAAACAAAATGGGTGTAAAATACCGCCACCTAGAAAGGAAAACTTTGCATCCAACACACGCTCTCTAGTCCGCACACCAACAAGGAAATCCATTTAAAATCGCATTAAACAAACTAATATTAATTTCGTACCGTTTCACATCACGATCGAGTGTACAATTTTGCGCCATTAACAGAATGATCATCAATCACTAGGCGATAAAATAATAAGCGCTTTAATTTACTATGCACCCTACAGGCCTCATTATATGTAATAGGGTTTTTGTTGGTCACATGTGGTCCGGAATTGTAATAGCTGTAGTTATCGTCATTCTATACCATATGACTAATGTAATTACATTTTTTCGAGATGTTTACAATAATATTTTTTATATGTTCTGGATCAGCCCATATACGTCCCACTGCAGGGCACGGGCCTACTCTACAATCGAGAGTACGATTGAGAGTGGTTAGGCCATATAGTTCACCACGCTGGCCTAGTGCGGGTTGGCGGACTTACATACCATATAAATTCTTATGAATCGCTATGGTATGCAGGTTTCCTCACGATGTTTTCCTTCACCGTTTTAGTGCGTGGTGATTGACTATCAATACACACATGACTCCGAAAAGTCAGAGGTGTGCCCTGGGATTTGAACCCGCGACCACCGTGAACATGTTGGCAGCCGCGTCTGGTCCGTTTACCAACAGGCCACCACGCACTTCATTTTTTATATGTTAGAAACATGGAAATAGTGCCTATTATGTTTACACAAATATTGTGTGTTAAATGTTGCGTTTAGTTGAATTTATTACCGTTTTCTTTGATATTGTATTGTAAAATGGCTATGTAAATGAGTTCAAGGTTTCAATATCCAATATATAATATTAGTGTGGAATATAGTTTAAAGTAATATCGACGGTAAATTGTTCATAATAACATTTCTGAAATGGAAATTTTAATGAGAATTCAATTTTGTAAATAAAGGCAACACAAAGTCGAGTAAATCCAATCACACTAATGCTAAGTAAATATAAAATAAGTATTTAAAATTTAACTAACACAGAATAATTTGTAGCTACAAACCGTTACGTCACGGGCTTTCAAACGCAACCTCCAAAAAGAGACTCGTATTCACTTATTTTCTTTCTTTTAATAATAATTTTATGTTTGTGATATTTCTATACTTATTTTGATTTTTTGTTTATTCTGTTTTAGTAATTTTGTATGGGTCTGTTTACCTGAAATAAATGAGTTTTATTGTATTTTATTTTTATTTTTAATTTAATCGTATCTACAATTCCCATGCCAAGTGTACGGTTAGCATAAAAAAAAAATGTATGTCCATAGCAGATATAGCGAATGCAGTTCGTCCATATTAAGAAAAAATTACCCCAGTATTGAAGCGTGGCACGTTCTTTCATAAGTTCGTTAGCTCGGCCATGGGCAATTATTATTCTTGTACGAACAGCATGACTTACGGCCAGGCACACAAGCTCTATAGGTGGTCTGGCCGTAATGAATGCTTCTCACGTTTTAATTTGTCCAGAGTGACTTATGATTGACCGTTTGGCCATTACGAAATCGGCTGGCCGTCATAACAATCGTGATTGTTATCGCTAATGTTAAAAGGAAGGATGTGACAGGTGCATTGCAGTGTGAAGGTGATTCGTTGAAATGGGTGGTGTTTTAGATAATTGCCAATCTATTATTATAAATTGAAATAAAACTATTATTTACGGATTTTATCGCGGATTTGGTTTAATTTTACATTTTTTTGAGTTCTCGACGTTTCGATTACTTTACAGCTTTCAGCTTTGAACCAAATCCGCGATAAAATCCGTAAATAATAGTTTTATTTCAATGTGTAACATTCGCGTAAATCTAAGAAACCATTATGCAATTATTATAATTTATGCATACGTTATGTCCGATTGAATAGAGCTAAGTACGTGAAAGGCTGAGTTGGTACCCTAAGGCCTAGGTTTTTTAACTAAACCACTCCACTTTCTGTTTTCAATCTGAGAAATCTTATAATATTTGCTAATTGCACTCTTAGATTTTAACCGAAATTTTAGTAATATTTTAGAAATGATGTGCTCCACATTTTGACTATATTTTTATTTGTAGGGGAGTGACTAATATTGTTACGAACGTCTCAGCGAATGATTCAATAACTCTCGGCGTAGGTAACAAAATTTACAATCGAGATTGTGCATGATTTAGCTACGGAGGATCCCTTCGTAATTTCTTCGTACCTACTAACTTCGTATGAAAATCATATCAGAACTTTGCGATTGCGTGCCAAGTCACTTATTATATTACACTTCTTGCAACTGTGTTTAAAACTTCCGTACACTCTTTAGAGCATCGATTTTATGAAGATTAATTATTGGATAAAGGGCTTATGCACGACTGCGTATTAGAAATAATGTTTCGTATTAAGCGTTGGTTTTCATGGTTTATATTAGGAACCACTAGGTACATTGTCAAAATCGTCTTCATATCCTTTAAGCGAGTGCCAAAAAATACATTTGCAATATTCTTGCCCGCAGGGACAACGAAAGATTTGTCGGCAGAAGAACATTGTAGAATCGAAAATACACTTTCACTTCTATGTTTAGGTAAATCACGCGATGACAGACAAAAATAATATTCTTTGTGCAAATAAACTCCTCAATTACAAAATATATCAAATCATTACTTACTTAAATAGTTATATATTATTAACATACACCAAGCATCAGGAATTTCATTAGAACCATAAAATATAAAGCTAAGTAATAAATGTAACAACACGAAAACATAAATATTGCTTGTTAAATCAACATGGTCGTATAAGAGAAAATAATCTTTTACACCTCACGTAACACTTTTATCTCTCATAACCGTCTTTTAAAATATTAATCGTGCAATAAGATAAGATTTTTTGGACCCAATTAGGCCCAAAATATTTTTTATCTGCGGTGATAATGGCCTGATAATTCGGATCAGGATTATGGAATGGCGAGCAGGCGCATTCTTAAAAGCTAATTTGGGACATTTTAAAAAGTTATAGAATAGTTCTGTATATTATTTTATTGTTCTGTGTTTAGACCCATTTCTTGTTTCTTAGTTGCCTCAATACAACTATTTATTATGGGCAATGATTATGATACATCTTATATTGAAGTAAAATAATATGTGTATTGTTGAAAAAACTAGCCGAGTCTGAGAAACATCGCAACCCACATAATATAATTAGTATTGAAGGCCTACGTTATGCGGTTGGTTAGACGCCGACTGTGAAACTAGAGGCCGCGGGTTCGATCCCTGCATCGGACAAATGTTTGTGAGACCGAAGTCTCTCGTAGTTTCTGATACGCACGACGCAAAACGTAATCAATCTTAATGTGGGGTCAGGACTATGAATGTATGTGACTGTTGGATGTATTTATTTATTTATTATTATTATTCTATATTCTTATTGCCCATTGATTAGTATGATATCAACTGTAAGTACTCAAAATGTACTGCAAGTTTTCTTACGATGTTTTCTTCAATACATATACAAACGAATACAAACATAGCTCAAAAATCAAAGGTGTGTGCTTCGGGGCACGAATCTCCGAACTCTTATTTTTTTAGTCCAGTCCAATGTCAACTAGAATATCGCTCGTATAGATAAATACTTAAGATAGTCGCCGCTTTTTATAAAGAATATAATGGCAAAATAAAACCTTAGGATTTTTCATGTAAATTCTTTTAAATCGCCTTAAAAGGCCAGTGCGGGCGTGGCCTAATACTCATTATATGAGAGTTTGTACAAATTGTAAGAGCAGTAAATTCCGGACCGTATCGGAGATTTTAATGCGACACTCGACGCAGAGCACTTAAGTGGTCTTCAAGAGCTCAACATTTTACTGCTAAGAAAGAGTTAATAAAATGTGCCAAAATATCTTCGCTGTTTCATTGTGCGTTTATTACTCTGCCAGCTAAGCTTTTTCGAGATGTGCTTTGTTTACGTTGTAGAGGTTTATAAATTATAAAATCATGTATAGTATATACTCTTAATCGTACTCTGGATTGTAGAGGAGGCCCGTGTCCTGCAGTAGGACGTATGTGGACTGATAGAGTATAGTAAATATAATTATTATTCCGATTGTAATTGATTTTTAAGGATGTAAAAATGTAAACTTGTTAAGTGCTTTATTCGGTGTAACAACACACTCTCTCTCCTCTTCTCTTCTCTTTTTTTAAAGGGAGTCGATTGCTGAACATACGCCTGGAGTTACACTTGTATACTTCCGAGCCGCTCAGACTATATACTTCAAGGATCGATATTTACGAATTATTAGAATTTACGAAACGCTAGGATCGTCCTCAACCAGAGGATTTAAGCTCTGGCACGCCACAGCGTGGGTCAATACTTATACAGGAGACCTGTACTTCTAATGACTATGGATCAATAAAGGCCTCCCATAAGGATCTCCAGATGAACCTGTTCTGACGAAACTGTAGTTTGTAATATGCGAATAATTTTATTACGCTTTAAACAACAAATATGACGATTAGTTGCACAAATGTAGGTTATACGTGGTTTTCACTTATCTCACTATTTTATTTTTCATTTTCTTAATATTTTCATAAGTTACCTAGGTGTTATTATCAAACAGACAAACACGATAAAACAATGTCGGATCCCAGTCATTGAAATTCAAGTATTGAATTGGGCACATTACACACTTCGCAAAGCTAATCAGCCGCGTCAAAAGTTTTAACGTCGTTTGATGTCGCCGGCTCTTAGGAATCAGGAACGTCGAATTTCTCAAGAGGCTCCCTCAGAGGGTTGGGATCATTAAAATTCAGTAAAGCTAAGAACACATTAGAAAGGAATAGGCTCACTTCGTCTTTACAATTATCCCTCGGTTTATACACGTTTTATAGCACGTAGGGATGTGCCTTGGGTCGCTGTCCTCGATTTAGTGTTTGCTTAACGAAATTGAGTATGTAATTGTTATTGTTTCAATATCGTACTTTTATTAACTAAAAATGGTTACTCGTACACAGCGGAATAGAAACTATGTTAAGTCATTTGTATATTCGAAGAAATAAAGATATAGTCAAATATTTCACATATTAGTGTACTTAATAAACTTGTATCGATGTCCATTATCTATGTATATTACTAGATTTCGTTCGATGTTTTTTTATATTTTTTTTTGCTATGAATGCCACGTACTATCAGCAACATAAGTCGCTACACATTCACGGGATTTGGAATTGTCTTATCATCCAAAATAGTAATTATTTTCAATATCGTATGGCACTTCTCGGCATAGATGACTTTACTTGGTTATATTTTACGACTACAGAGTAGTACGTACAAATTTTAATCCATAAAAAGGTTATCATAAATGTGAAGTGTTCAGCGACTTATGTTGCTGACTGTACCATTCGTCTGATCTTAAGCTATACCTACATGAACAGTAGCAAAACCAAACAACACCATGAATTACAAAGCAATGATGTACTTTCCTTCTCAATATGTCCAGTAGTTATTCTGTCAAATAAATCTGGTTAATATTTATTAACGAAATACTTCTTTTACAAATGTTGAATCATGAATGTTTATTAGTTATTAAATTGTATTCATCACTCTATTTTATGTTTTGATAGCTGTTCACTGTTTCTTGTGTGGTTTGTATGTCAAATTTAGGTACCATAAGTGGGACTATTTACATACTTCAAGCCTTAGATAATATTTAGTCCAGTCTTCTTTTTTGTAAAACTTATTAAATTTTTATATTAATATTGGTATAATGCGACATTTGATAGATAATCAGGATTATTTCACGCAAGATTTATATGAAAAGAATTGACATAAAACGCGTCCTAATCTGTCCTATTACGGAGATTCGCGTTTACTTTACGGGTGAGATTTTCTAAAGGTGTATGCGTGACTCCGCTTTCAATATTGCCGAGCTCTCTTCATGGCTTCCAATAACACATTTTTAAGGATTTGTGTCGGGATCGTTTTATCCGATGTGGAAAATATTTTTCATAGGTGAACGCTGGAATTAGGGGTGAGAATCTTTATATTTTTGTGGATGAATGTCGGTGCTATTATACTAAAGCTTCTTAAACAATTCATTGTAAATAACTAATATAGAAGCAAAAGATTTAAAGGATACTATATCGCCTTTGTAAGAGTTGTTTGGTTCGAAATATTAATAATAGAAACATTAAGTTGTTTTGCAAAATGACCAAACAATAAAATACCGCTAAAATTGTGGACGTTCCTAAGTGAAAATTTGCCGTCAGCTGTAAGGAAACGACTCGGCGAATTGGCTACCAACCTATAAAACGTAATGTCACATTCATTTGCAATTCAAGAGTCCTCAGCCTGTATTATGCCTAATAAAATTTACATATTTAAATTAAACTGAGAAATAACAAGACACTGAAACCGTCACGCCGCTTAGATTCTCCGGACGTTACTCCATGCGGCGCGTTTTGCATTATTTCTTTCATATGACAATTGGATTAGTTAATGTACTCATGTTTGTAACTTTAGTCAAGACATAATATTGTATCCGTCAGAATTTTGTTAAAGTTTTCACTGGTGCATATTCCGCAATGCCTGGCTTTATAGAACGCTATAATTTTTTATGCAATGTCAAGTCACAAAACTCCCTCATTGCATTAGCCCGCATAAAACCGTCTTGTTTGTGTATTATAATGAAGTCATTATCTGATACAAAAATAAAAACAAAACATCGCGAGGATCTTAATTGTTTAATTTCCAGGCTTTTTCATCTTATAGAATTGAATGTGTATAAAGCATCTTTCATATATCATATTCTATTGGCGTGTCCCAACATTTCAAACTACAAACAAAATTTAGAATATATCTATTTATTTAATCTAATAGTATTAACATGTCCATTAAAATAAAATGTGGAGAAAGAAAAACTATTCCTAATATTTGACAACAGCATGACTACAACGCATTTGGCTGCCAACAGATCATCGACGATTAACAAGTTATTAAAAAAAATGTCATGTAACTGATAACTAAGCAAAAATATGTATCGTGTTAAAATAATCTACTCCGCACACAACACAGGAACACAATGCAACTTCTGTAATACGCGATACGCCCACACGGAACAAAAATTAGTCATTCGCAGCGGTGACATTATCCAGCGATAACGCAGGAGTTGGACAAACGACCTTTGACATCAATCAGTCCACGACATACTCTGCATCAGCTGATATCAGTCAACACTCATGCCTTACTCGACGAATCGAAATTTGCAATTTAACTGCCTCTGTTTGAAGATTTTGAATGGCATGAAATGTGTGTTTTATTTCCAGACGAAATGTTTTAAAGTGCTTGTGCTGTTGTCGACTGTGTTATTTTGACTGCTGATTTTTAATTGCTTAAATATCTTCGTTCATTTTTTGATCACTTGACGCGTCTGGCAATGGAGGGGTTTTTGCTGACTGTTTCCATAAAAGAAGAATTTAGAATGGTACAAATACAATTCCAATGTAACGGATATTCATTATTTAATAAATACACTCAACAGTCATATACATAGTCCTGACAACACACTAAGATCGAGTTTTGTGTCATGGTATGGTATAATTGTAGTTACACTGACATGAAATACAAATCCCATCAAAAACATCCTGTAAAAAAATTCCAAGAAAATTAGAAGTTATTACCATATCAATATTAAAAATTCTTTACGTTTTAAATAAATGGATCGACTTGGCCATCGCATGAAAACATAATGTATCGTACAATTTATACATAATGCTGCTGGCCAAGTCGATCTATTTATTTAAAACGTAAAGAATTTTTAATATTGATATGGTAATAACTAACGTAATAACTTTATATAGAAGGTCCCTTAAGGACTAAATAAATTAATCGACTTGGTATTACATGCATCTCACAACTTTTTGCAGTAGAAAACCTGAGCTGCGAGACTTGGAATTTTTTTACAGGATGTTTTTGATGGGATCTCACATCTTTTTGTAGAGTCCTACTTTTTTTCCTTTTCGGTACTTCTAACTTCTAGAATATCAGTAACGATTTTTTCTTAAAGCCTCTGTCTTATGGCTTTTGTTATTTTTGTAGGTATCAATTTATCACAAATATAGCGGATTTGATTATTAATGTTCTTTCTTTCATTGTAATTGATATTTTAGAGCTATTTAGTCTATTTATTTGCAAGTTTTTCTTCGTCATGTTTTTCTAGAGGAATGTTATACAGTTTCATGGGCTGAATACACCATTTCCCTCTCTATATCCCCTCCTGTTATGCCTCATATATATAGATATCTATCTACAACTATTATTCCATTATATACGGGTACAATGATTCATTAACTCCAAATGTAACTTTGTAATCCTATACATTTATATGGGATTACAAAGTTATTCACGCAGTTGGTCTATCTAGAAAACTAGACACAAATTATGTAATGTTTGAATTTTCCCTTACTTTAGACACTAAACACTAATTATATTCAAAATTTGAAGGTTCTATGTCAGCTGGAAGTGCCTTAGACTTTTGATGATCGGTCAGTCAGTCAGTGAGTGACAAAATTAAGAAAGTTTGACTAGTTACAATTATTAAACTACTGGTTCAAATTGAATGAAATTTTAAATATACCGTGTTTACACAGTGCCTGCTTAGTAACTGAAAATTCAGGCTTCCTGCTTTAGCCACAACGAAGTTATAGGGGGTTGAAAATGGTCTGAATTGCTTCGAGAAAAGGATGTTACGGCCTATAGCTCGACTTGGAGGGGGCTCGGCCGCGCCCCCAGATGCATGCTGAGCGTTGATTTTCGAATATTCAGCCATTCAGCTACAACGAAAATGCGTATACTGTACTGTACCTACACTGTAAAAATGCGTATAATAAGGAAAATTTTAAAAATATCTAAAAGCAAACTTAATTCGATTTACCAAATAATACTAAGTGTGATAGCAAAACTATAAATATAAGTATTAATGGTTAATATTTAGGAGCTATTGTTATTAAGGTTTGAACTTGGAATAATAGCAAAGTAGTGAACATAAAGCAGAGTTTGTGGTTTTGGTTGCATGTTAAAACACCGCAAATTTCTGTAATTTGCGATATTGCCATCGATGTAAAAGTAAAACGTTCATATGCCCCCATAATTTGACTTTATGGCAGCTTAATTCGTTTGGTAATTAAAACATAAACACGATTTTTAAAACCACAAAGCAATTCTTTAAAAGTTTTGAATAAAAGCACAAAATTTCATATAATACATATTTTCTTATAAAAAAGTCTTAAAAATATTTCATTTATGAAGCTACAAATCTACACGCAAAACCAAACAACAAAAGTTATTATTTTATTAAATGTCGATTGACAACCAAAAAGTTCTGCAAAATTCTAATTAAATGTTAATAGAAGATGAGAATTATTAGAAAGAATTAATTGTTTCTTAAAAATACAATACTTGGTGCAGTATTTGCAAGATATAGAAAAATGAATTTATTTGTTATACCGTACCATGATTGGCAAAATCGGAATGTTGATTTATAGTTTTGCTTGAGCTCAGAGGGTTATTAATTTGACAGGTGACGGTATCATAAATGCTGAAGCGATGTAGACCGAACTATACATACCATTCATTCGTAAATTGTAAGTTTTGGGGCGTGTTGGTCCCAAGGTAGCCATATTATGTGAGTTTTTAATTCCTCTCTAAGTACGTGATAGAACTTACATAATATATTGTACATCATTAAACATAGGCACAACATGGTGACAAAGATGTCAAACAAAAATTATGAATTGAGTTGGAGAATTGCTACCTTTTATATTTCTTTCATTATTATTCCAATCATTTCTATATTATCTATTCTAAATATAAGAAACATGGCACAACTATATTCCGTCTGCAAAAGCCTCGGCAAGAGCTTAGCGTGAAAATTGAAAGCAGCGCCATCAACTTAGACTAGAGAAGAAGTCTGAATGATGGCTGCTCGTTTGCTTTTAATTTTCTCTTTTGGTGTACATAAATGCATTCTTTTTCAAGCGTGCCAAAGAGTGGAAGCACAAAAAAGGAGGCAGAAACATCCAACAATACCACAGACTCAAGACAGCCACGGCGTTCAGTAATGACCAAAACACAAAGAAGCAAGCATTATTTTTAACACATTTTACGAGGCCCATTAAGTTTTAATTTTAGTTTATTTCACAAAATCCTGCCATAGTTGTTTCAACTGGAAATATTCAATCTGTAATTTTAGTATTGAGGTTAGCAGTGTCGCTCATTCCGACACTCAATTAAAGTTAGAAATACACTCGTACTCAAATCTGTCAGTTAAGATTTATTACTGTCACAAATTCCTTGTATAGTATTTTTGGAAATTCAAGCTCTAACATATACATTGGTCAAAACGCTATTTGGAGGTCAAATAAAATTATCATAATCCGAACCAGTAAAAGTCAGGTAGACAGTAATTTTACAGAAGTTTACGATCCAATTAGGAAATGGTTTGATGAGGGGCCCGGTTTATTGCACTGTTATCAGCGATTATTCAATCGGTGGTAGCTTTGAGTGTGTCAGTATCCGGAATTTTAAGCCCACGAGTGCCCATAATAAATCAGGGGTATATGGATGCTATTAGCTTAATTACGGCAAAACGAAACTACTCAGATTACATTTCAATAAAGAACAGCGCGTAGAACCTTTTCGATCGAATGTTAATTGGTAATGGATTTTACATGATAATCTATCATATACAAACTTCTCTAAGAACATTCCTTTTAAATTAATATTTCTCAACACTGAAAGATTGTCATATCATATCATATCTGGTTTATTAATAAAATATTTCCGCGACTATATTGAAATGAGAGTGCAATCGGAGAACTTGCAAACTTTATTGAGAATATTAATAGCATAATTAAAAACTTTAGATAGCCAAGAAACTTGTTTATCTTAGCTTTATGATGTTGCGTTATCAAATAATCTTTCTTAGCCAGTAGTTCTCATAAGACTGGTATTGGCTGGATGTTCATTTACCAATTACTTTTCAAGCTGAATGCAGATAGACTAATGAATTACCAAATTCATTTTGATCTATCAGATTGTTCTTAAAACTCGAGCTCTCATCACTTTCAAACATTCAATTGGTCCTCTTTTCAATCATACCTAAGTTGGTATTAAAGTTATGTACATCAAAATATTTACACTCTACAAATAGATAATATGATAAAAACGCAGGCATTCGATACAATTACACCTACACGTAGAGGCTGTTAACGTTGGGTTTTTAATCAACCTTTGAAGCGTCCTCGCTTAATTTGTAACGTGTCAGAATAAACAGATTGATTAAATTATTTACAAAGCTTTCTGCCAACGTTTGGTGAGTGGATTCATTAACGCACGTGACTTGCAATGTGATGATAAAATCGACCGTTAACACGGACGCCACTGCATTACCTGACCAACCCGCGCCATTACATTTGCAACTCCCAACTCTCTTGTACTAACACTATTGTATACTCAAGCGTCTTTCTTAGCTTTGTTCATTTCTATGTGTTTTATGTTGTTCGATATTTATTTACTGACTCTGATATCCTTGGTATCCGTTGGTTAGACGCCGGCTATGAAATGAGAGGCCACTAGTTCGATCGTCGTAACGAGACAAATATTTGTGCGAACCACAAGCAATTTGTTTCGGTTCTAGGTGTTTGTGAACCGAAAACTCTCTCATAGTTCTTGACTCCCACGCTACCAGACTCGATCTTAGTGTAGGATCAGGACGATGTGTGATTAGTGGGTGAATTTATTTGTACAGATTTGCAGTCTTCCTTATATTATATTTTCAACATTTCGAATCATTGTAACAATTAAAATTGCCTTTCGAATTCTGTTGATTCTGTTTTATTACGATTGTAAAATGGGTTTCCTAAATCGTCAATTCCCGTAATGGTGCCATAAAGTTGTAAATCCGTATAAAAATTCTTGGTTAATTAATAATGCCATATAGTTTTATAAAGTGATAATAATGGAATTGCCCACGCAGCTACTACTTGTATTAGCCTAATGAATGAAACTATGGATTTGTAACTTCATTACCGTTGGCTTACGTTTTACATCTCTATACATTTATTAAAGTTTTGAATTCGTTTGTTTAGATCTTCATTGAAATAAATTAACTGAGACTAGGAATACAACTTTATACTAGCTACTATTTAGTAATATTGTACTATCAAACAAAAACAATTAGGTTTAACTGATTCTTTGTTGGTGAATATTAATCGTGTCTTAACCAACGGGATTATTTAGATTTGAAACTTGTTAAAATAGTTTTAAACAAATACAAATAAATACACCTTACCTTCACAAACATAGTCTTGATCCCAAACTAACTAACTTGATAACAAAGAGCTTTTATGACATTTTTTTGGAATTTTTAGTATTTTACACGTCGTAATGTTTTCTTTCCAATTACAAAGAAAACGAACATCTAATTCATCTCTAGATTACTTATCGACATATGGTGATTAAACCCAGAAGTACTAAATGTTTCATATAACAGCAAATTCTATTGAATCCCATTACCCAAGTTTCCATTACAACACACATCTATTTTCAAATTTGAGTCATTATAACATACGTTTAATCAATTAACGTATTAATTACAACAGAAGGCTATGCTCCAATAAATGTTATTTTACACTCGACTCCATGTGTATATCCATTAGGCTTTGCATTTGATCAGGACATTGCAAGTCACTGAACTAATGACTGGGCCAAGTTTTTCTCTTGAAAATAAGTGAATTGCTACCCTCACGTGTGCGCAGCTAAAATAAATGGATTCGTGGAAATTTTCACAAATGCCCCTGCCTTAGTACATCGCCTCTAATGACTTTACGCTTTAGCTGAGCACGTTCTGAATACTTCCATGGTAATTTAAACATCTTTATACCTGTCGCATTATTTCAGTCTAAATTTTGTTACGCTTTGTAATTTAATGCTTACAGTAATATATTTAAGGTGAGTTCCTTGTGTTGCAACATAGTCTCAAAGGTATTTTACTGCTAAATATTAGCCTTTAAGTACGTATATACATAAACTCTTTTTCCGAGAGGGGTAGGCAGAGGTGCAACCAGAACATCCATGTTTTGCCTTGTATGACGATGAGATATGGAGCAAGCCTATTGCCATATCGTGCACAAATTGACACATTGCACTAACTCCGGGCTGATGATGAATAGAAAAATCCAATATAACTTTGCCCAACCCGAGATTTTAACCCGAGACCACACCGTAGTACAACTGCGCCACCGAGGCAGTATAAGTTTTACTAAGCTATTCTACATTTGTAAGAGTTATATTACGCTATGCAGGTTTCTTAGCGAAGATTTTCTTAATTATAAACATTACTAAACTCCTAAAAGCCACAAAAAGCTTAATAATTTCAGTGGTGTATGTGTCCAAACATCTAATTATGTAGTTCGCTTTAATTATTATTTAAATCTTAATATTTAACTAGTAAAAGTGTGTGGTGGCCTGTTGGTAAACGGACTAGACGCGACTGCCAACATGTTCACGGTGGTTGCGGGTTCGAATCCCAGGGCACACCTCTGACTTTTCGGAGCCATGTGTGTATTGATAGTCAATCACCACGCACTAAAACGGTGAAGGAAAACATCGTGAGGAAACCTGCATACTATAGCGATTTATAAAAATTTCTATGGTATGTAAGTCCGCCAACCCGCACTAGGCCAGCGTGGTGGACTATATGGCCTAACCACTCTCAATCGTACTGTCGATTGTAGAGGAGGCCCGTGCCCTGCAGTGGGACGTATATGGGCTGATACAGACAGACAGATTTAACTAGTAATATGCTGTTTCATAAACTAGGCCTATTAACAAGAATCTTAATCTCATCAACATCGCCTAAAGATAAAAAACTCAAGTTAACTTCATTAAACACTTTTAAAACTGTTCGTTTTATAGTAGTTAGGAATGACACTTCGAATATTCGTTCATTCGGCTGAAAATCTACGTTTCTAATTTGCATAAATGGTTCGAAGTAATGAAGGGTACTAAAAGTAAGGGACTTTCAAAACAATCTTTCTTGATTCTCGATCTGATTTAATCACTCCGGCAGAATTTAAGCGACTAGTAAGCTCGAACATTAGATATATTTTAAACTAAAAGAATAATTTAATTTCTTTATGATCACTTATGTGCGTAGAATTACCTTTAAATATAGGAATATCTTCATCAATAAAATATGTTCAAAACTACATGAATATGCATACTTGATTCCGTATTCATAAGGAAACGTATTTTCATAATAGTAAAACAATGTAAGCGATCCATAATAGGCGTCAGTCGCCCCTCGTCCGATCATAAAAATATAATTTTATAAAAGCCAATCCACTTATTATGAACAGCACATGTCATATTTTACTTTAATATATCCGGCATCTACATGCACCTGCATAATTTATAAGAATTTAATTCAATTGTTGCAACAGTGGCGGCAAGTGCCTATCGTTTTTGGGAATATCCGACGCGCATCAATCATTTTCTCATCCACTTTATGTCAACATCAAATTTTGATATTAGGATGATGGATGACCGTTTTCACATTGTCGTGGAACCCCTTAGAACTACGAATTAACTTAACACCGCCGTCTCGAGAAACTGCTGCGATAGGGAATGTAATTTAGACTCTCGCTATGACCATTAACTTATAAATCAACGTTCGTTCCTTGGTTTACGATGTAAAAATAAAAATGAACAATGTGGTCGGCCGTCAACGTTCCCGCCAGCTAAGGCGACGACACAAAACGAACAAATAACATTTCTTCTACCGCTTCAAATACTTAAGGCGGAATTGTTTGAAAATTGCGCATTGTTATTGTTTACGTGAATAAATAATGCAAAGTTAAACATTTTGGCTATTCGCAATTGTTTACTGCCCGCCGTTGGATATTCGGATTATGTGCGAAGCTGGAAGTGCTATGTCGCCGGACGAGACGGGTTTAGCGATCAGAAAATGGACAATTTGCTGGTAAAGTAGTAGTTGCGATCGTGTCTCGTCTCGCATGGAAGCGCGCGCACGGTCGCACGCGTCGCTCGCCGGAAAAATGTACCTCTCATGAAATTTAATGTGGAAATGTCTTGAAACGACGCCAAACCCCGCGCTTGAATTATTTATGATCCGCTATTTTAATGGCGTCCCCGTTCGTTCATTACAGTAAGAGTGTTTCTTAATTTTGAATGCGAACTTGGTGTTGCAATTCCTTATTATTTTCTACATTAAAATTATTTATTGCCGATTCATTCTGGTAACCTGTTTCAATTTGAATCCGTAAAACAAACAAATGTTCGTCATTATCATATTTTGCTTCGTTTGTAACGAGAATGGACTTTTTATGCGCACAGATTCGGTTAATAAAATCACCGGTGCAGACAATGATCTCGCATACCGAAATACAAATACGAATCGGAGCCCCATATTTTAGACATACAATAGCGAGGCGAGCGTGTGGGTAGTTTCTGCAAGTATCGTAGGGTTGAATAAGAGCAGTTATTGGCCCACACGATCGATACGAGTAAATCAATCGCCTACGCAACAGGCAGTCAGGATTCCCTTATTCCCGTATTCCTGTGTTCCCGCGTCTCTGCACTCGGCCACCTATCGTAAACATTTCACCGGAGTAACTTATAAAATCGCGCAATGTGCGGGCGTCAGACGCAATAAAATAAACAAGCTTTATCAGCCGGGAACATTTTCATGAAACAGATGTCACACCTAACGATATCGGTTTCGTAATAAAATTATTTGTGTGCGTGAAATGAATATTACTGTGACGTAAAAATTCAATAAACTAACAAAGGATAATTTTCTAAAAATATTGGAATAGGTTTGAAAATTACGAGACTATAACAAAAATTTAACGCAAAATAAACAAAAGGAATGTAAACAGGCACTTAATAAATTCAGCGCGGTGGAAGTCGGCAAGTCAACGTGGCAACAGTACGGTAGCACGAAAATGTTATGTAAACAGCAAGGAGTATCTCAACCCTGGCCCGGGGTCGTCCTACTGAATAAATAACGCCAAGCAAAAGCAAACTCAAACAAAAGTAAATTTATTCACCAAATACGACGATTAATACACGATCTCACGACAGATTTATATTTGTTCCCGCGGCTGAGAATAAGGACATTCGTTTTATTTCAGCCACTACATGTTGTCACAGACACTGAGCTACCTACAACGGCTATTTTATTTATAGCGACATATAACAATTGCGTTGTTGTTTTATTCAAAAGCATGTTGCGTTTTGTTTCGCTATTTGCTACGTGTAAAAATTTAAAAAACGTTGCAAGAATAAATTGACCTAACAGTCCCACTTATTCATTTGACCCCACAGTAAGAAATCTTGTATCGTAGACATTGTCAATTTCAAAACAGTTTTGGATGACATGGAAACCAAACTAAAATGAGTCATTTGTCGCATTAGGTACAGTGCCCTCCAAAAGTTAGTTGAAATTAATTCACCTTTACAATGATGTCACGTAATTTCTAAAATACGCAGTTTTAATAAAAGAACTGTTTACTATTTATGTTCGGATACTCTATTCTAATACATACAGTATCGAATTTCTCGAAATTCCATTTGCTTTCTTTCTTAATCAATGTTTATATACTCAGTACTTGAATTGTGTGCGTCAAAAGTCAGTTGAAATGGAAAACTTTTAACGATTTCCGATAATCTCGTGGTTTTAAACTCATTTACCAATATTGTTAGGGCAGTTTGGGTAGTTTTTATTTATTAATAAGATATTGTGAGGTGATATGACTGTTTTAGAATAAATAATGGCTCCAAAGTGAAAATAACACGTAGAAGATAGAACAAAGATGATTGGTAAATAGAAAATAAATAAAAAAATTAGTGCTGAGGGAAAATTATTCAAAGCTAGTGAAGAAGATAAGCGAATAATAATGCCGAAGAGTTTGGAATGTCCTAGTCTTGCAGATAGGCCACGGTAGAGGCGTCCTAGGTCTACTAATTCTGTTGATGATCGACAAATTGTGCGGCAGTGTAAAATTAATCCCAAGATTGTGATACGAGTGATCAAAAAATAGTAATAGAAAGCAGGAACCATGGTTTCTATAACTACTACCAGGCGATGTCTGCATGATGCTAATTTACGAGGTCACGTTGCCAGATAAAAACCTCATAGCATCGATCCATAAAAAAGACGGTTGGAGTTCGCCCGCAATTATTTAGATAAACTAATAGACTTTTGGAATAAATTATTTTTTCGCGATGAATCAAACTTCTAACCGTTTGGAAAAAGAGGTTGGCAAACTGTATGTCGTAGGAGCAATGATAACTCTTACGACGACAAGCACTTGCAGCCGACTGTAAAACACGGCGTTGACAGTATGATGGTTTGGGGGTCTTTTTCTTGGAATGGTATGGAACTGACTGCAAATAATTGAAGGCAGATGACATCACAGATCTATTGTAATATTTTCCATGACAATTTATAATAATCTGTTGAACATATGTGGTAAAGTAAATTTTTTAAGTTCCAACAAGACAACAATCTGTAGCATACAGCAAGGATAACTGAATAATATTTTGAAGATAACGAAGTAGACTTACTGGGATGGCCTTCAATATTACTCGACCTTAACTCTATTTAACATTTGTGGGATTAATTGACCCGAGAATCCCTGTTTCCATAAAAGGCAACAGGAATTTGTTGAAAAATAGAATTCATGAAACATGGTCGACTATACCGGTCAAAACTTTACAAAATCTTGTAGAATCAACACTTGGACGATTTAAAGCAATTCTACAGAATAATGGCGGCCATACAAAATATTAAAAGTTAAGACAGTGGCAAATATAACAATCCCTAAAATATTTTTTCATCAATTTCAACTAACTTTTGCCACCGCAATTTTACTGTTTCTGTACATAAATTATTATTAATAACGTTATTATGCACCTTTTATTGATAGACATATTCAAAATTGATTAAATTTAATAAACAGTTTAAAAAACAATGATTTGAATTGGTTTTATCATAATTTCCTCACATTTATTACATTTTTGATCATTTCAACTAACTTTTGGAGGGCACTGTATTTAAACCAAATGCGCAACGGAAGCTTGCAATATCAATTAATAATTCTAAAAGTGTCACTCTTCTTACTTTAGTATTCAAGATTCATTACCCCCAATAAAAAGGCTAAAACACAAGTAACCAAACAAGGCATGAATATTTCTATCAATATCTTGAGTAAAAAAAAGCAGCCGTGTTGCTGTCATAAAGGGAAAATCAGCTTTCGGACGGAAATTGAAGTTCCGCGCTCCGGGCGCGGGCGCACAACGGAAACGTCGTCATTAAAACCACTTCCACACCTTTATACAATTATAGCAATTATTTACACACAGTTTCAATAGAAAACAAAGATTGTTACGTAGCAACGTGAGCTATGGAAATTATTAGATAAGTTTCCTGAATTTCCTTGAGTTATTTTATGGCAGTTTGCGGATTATATACAAATAAAATTGAAGTTATATCGACGCCTAATTGAGTGAAAATCGAAGATATTTCTTTTCATAAAGGCACAGAACGACCACGCAAACTCATTGATTTCTTATCAACAATTTCGGCCGGTGCCATTAATTATAGTTTATCTCAGTCATGAATTCCAACTTACTCCAAGGCATAATTATGAAAAAAATATTCTCTATCTACTCTGATATGAACTGCTCTTCAATTATCTATAATTTACTCACAAAATACCCTTAAAATACGATGTTTGCTGAAAGTAAAAAACCGACATCGTTTACATTACCGAGATTCTCTGCAATAAGGCTTAGTTAAATGAGGCATAATTTTAAATTAATTAGTCTGTTTACACACGCTCAGTTAAGCTGTCAGTCTCGTAGGTTACTGTTCGACAGACTTATTTATTTTAAACGCAATAACAAATAAATTCTCACGGCTTGATGTTATAACCATAGGGTCTTTGTTATCGCAGAAGCCAAGAATAACAAATGCAATGCATCGCTCCGTGATCGTCATGTGGTGTTATTTTTATTTAAAATTTATCGTACAAAACACTAAATAAACTTTCCTTAGCGCAACACGTGTTCCTCCGAAAAGAAAACTTTGAAAAAGTTTGTGTAAACACTAAACAGCGTAGGTATATAATTATTCGTCACCCACTATTACGAAATTTTAATATTTTAGACTTATGATCCAGCTATGGCCTTGTTTTTATGCATGTGCTTTTATCTAGAATGACTCGGAATAACCCAAAATAGAAATGACAAGACGCGCCTGATCAAATTGTTTGGCTTTAAGTTCATGTATCCCAAGAATTTAAAAATGAAAAAGAAAAGATTCCGACTAATTGAGAGTTACTACTCCTCCTTTATTTAATTCGGTTAAAAGTTTCCACAGGAAACATAGGAAATAAAAGCCAAGTGCAATATATCTTGAACACACTGATTTCATGTTACGTCTTAACACTTTCAGCCCAAATGCAGGGTATCTCAAGACTGCTACCGAAAACGAAGCCGGGTGGTAGTTTTAGTGACTTCAGACACATTGCAACAGAAAATGATGAAAAAAAAAGCGTCGATTTTTTTTGTTTTTTTTTTCCTATGGTCGTATTTGGATGGTAAATTCATTTTTTTCCTAAAATAATAGTGTATACCCTTTTATTTATAAGGACTCTAAGGTATAAAAGAGTTTAAATTATTATTTTAGCAAAATCTATGAATTTACCACCCAAAAATTACGATATTTAAAAAATCATAAAAAAAATTGTCTCGTTGTTTTGCGAAAATTTTAGTTGCATTGTGTTTGTACTCACTAAAACTACCACCCGGCTTCGTTTTCGGTAGCAGTCTTGATATACCCAGTATATGTACCTCTATCGAAATTGAGAAGAAGAATTATTCACCAAAAAATGCCAAAGGAAAATTGCACTCAGGTAAATGAATCAAACAAAGGGCTTTAATAAAATGACAAGCGGAATGCTGTCTAAGCGCCATAAATCGCAATTGATTCGGCAAACGGCGTCGCAAGCTTAGGCCGAGTCCCGACTGACTTAGGCACAAAGAAAGAGGATTATACGGTAATCTCAACGAGAGATGCCGGGGCACGCGTCGCTCCGGCCCATATTAAACCCACATTAACTCTATCGATTACCACTTGACATTTTGTTATTCTGTTTAATGAAATATGGAGTTTTCACAATTTTAGACATTTTGGGGATAATTTGAGTGATTGTTTAGTTGGACCCGAGACGCATAATTAATTTTGATACTATGCCTGTCATGTACAGTCAGCAACATTGTCGCTAAACACTTCACATTTTTGATAACATTTTATGAATTAAAATTTGTACGCACTACTTTGTAGTCGTAAGATATAACCAAGTAAAGTCATCTATGCCGAGAAGTGCCACACGATATTGAAAATAATTATTATTTTGGATGATAAGACAATTCCAAATCTCGTGACTGTGTAGCGACTTATGTTGCTGACTGTACGCATGTCATATTTTTTCATAACTAACTTATAGTTTTATACATGAAACTAGCAGCCCGTTCCAGCTTCGCCTAAGGTGCAGATATTTTTCGATTCCACTTCACACCAGACACATGTTATTTTTTTTTTCAAACCTGGACAACCTGTATTTGTATTATACATAATATAAACTTTCCTCTTGAATTAATATATCTATTAAAAAAACGCATGAAAATCCTTTGTGGAGTTTTAAGGATATTAGCTTCCATAGGAACGGACAGATAAGAAGCTACTTTGTTTTATATTATGTAGTGATATTGTTCAAACCTTCTGCATGATAGTTTCTCAATAGAATTAAAATAAAAAAAAGTTTAACTCTTCTAGCATAGAGGACATCTTTATCCTGCAAGTAAAATAATGAAACTAACTTTATGGCTCGTACTGTTCAATTTATAACAGATTAGGTAAGTGTTCTTTAATATTGCTACAAACGAAACGGTGTTTGTAACATAATCTCCAGACATTGTGAAGTAAAATATCGTATTCTATAAATAAACAAAATTCTATTTCATAGTTCTGGCTCAAAATTGAAAGATAAAACAGACTATTACATATTGATGGGAGTTTAGATAGGTATACGATGTTGTAAAACCGTCCGTTTTATAGTTGAGAATGAAGTAAAAATTTGTGTTGTAAAGACAAAGTGGGCTATAGCATACTTATTGGAAATCAATAGAATAATCCAGTACCCGTACTTTATGCGGACATTGATAGCGTTGAAGCTGATAGTAACAATAATATATCTGCTTCTGAATCTTTAATGAAGTGTTTGAACGTTTATTTTGTTAAATTTTGAGATTTATTGGCTGCATCAATGGAATTGGTTTTGCAATATCTATGGCCGTGATTATTTTAGTCCTTTGCCACCAGTATTAAATCTATGACATATAAAAATCCGTAGAAAAAAACAAACTTTATAAAAAACTAGGGACGAAAAATCTCAATGATAGCGGTAGTTTAAGAGCTATAAACTTGAAAATCGATTCCGTGCGTCATTCAATACCTATTCTGGGAAATACTTTACCCATCGTAGTAGAAGGTTTAAATGCCCATTCATATTTTTATGTGGGCCCACCTAAATGGTAGACGGACTACCTAATGAAAGTGGCTTACAAGCGTTTTTTTGAATGAAGGTGGCAAGCTGTATTATTGAAGGAAGCCTAAAAGAGATAAGCGAATTTGGGCTTGACGTTACACTTATGAAATGTTAATCAATATTCATAACCAATTTTACCGTTTCTTATCAAATAATAATAGGGTGATTGACAGTCCCAAGGTTCTATGAAGTTTCGCTCGTCTCCTTTTAACAGTAGACTTTCTATGGCTGATGAAAATATCGGTCGGCACAAGTGATTTTCCATATCAAACATACACAGTATTCTAAATTCAATATCTTCAATATATCATAATCCGGTATTCGAAATACGAACAATACCTAGACACGTGTTACGGAAACAGATTTAGGGCACACTTGACGGGCATCAGCGTTCTCAGCGCAAAGCCATAAAAGCGGCTCTAGTAGAGAAAGGAGATTAGAGTATAATCTGGAGTAGAGCGGTTGACATACGCCCGGGGCTGCCGGCCGCCGCTTCACTGCAAATGATACTGTAAATAGCACAGGGCATGGGAGTATACAGATCTGCTTTTTCAGCTTTATCATGAGGTTTTAATGCAGTTACGTCTTTATTAAACGACAGAAGTACTTTAAATTATGTTTCGTTTTATGTTTGACTGTGATAACTTCTAATGCAGGTATTTAGTGGTTGTATATTTGCGTGATTACTTCTAATGTATCTGCACATACCGGGTATATCAAGACTGCTACCGAAAACGAAGCCGGGTGGTAGTTTTAGTGATTACAAACACAATGAAACAAAAAAAACGCAAAGAAACGCGACAATTTTTTTTTATGATTTTTTAAATATCATAATTTTTGGGTGGTAAATCCATAGTTTTTGCTGAAATAATGATTTTAACTCTTTATACCTTAGAGTCCTTATAAATAAAATGGTATACACTATTATTTTAGGAAAAATATGTATTTACCACCCAAATAGGACCATAGGAAAAAAACAACAAAAAAATTGTCGCTTTTTTTTGCAACATTTTCCATTGCATTGTGTCTGAAGTCGCTTAAACTACCACCAGGCTTTGTTTTCAGTAGCAGTCTTGATATACCCTGTATACATTTTTTATTGCAATGAATGGCGAGACGATCATGCCGTTCGCCTGATGGTAAGCAATGCGACCGCTCATGAATAGTAGCAAAACCAAACAACAACTTAAATTACAAAGCAATGCTTGGCATTCCACTGCGCTCCCCATCCTGAGACATAAGATGTTAAGTCTCAATATGTCCATACAATCGAAGGTACGATTGAGAGGGGTTAGGTCATACTTATAGTCCATCACCCTGGCCTAGTGCGGGTTGGCGGACTTACATTTAAATATTATATAATAACATATATTTAAAATATTATACATATACATCTATTTAAAATATTATATAATAATTACTATCATTAAAATAAAATGCTCCTCCCCTTCCCCCTTCCCTCGCGTTACAAAACTATATTTGATACTGATTGGCAAGCGAACAAGAGCCAAAAGTAGGTTGCAACGGTTGCATAAAATGGCACGATATCGCGATATTCAGGTCATTAATGCATATCATTATACTGAATCGATTCATTTACCTAGATATAGCAGAATGAGGCGGAACGAAGACAGGGCGCAGTGGAACTGTTATAGAAATAAATATATTTAGTGACAACTTATTTTCATGACCAAAATAGGTTGTTACTGGTCGATTGCATCAGTCTAAATCCCAGTGCAGGGCACGAGCCTCCTTTGCAATTGGGAGTACGATTGAGTGGGGTTAGGCCAGATAGTTAGCCACATTGACCTAGTGCACTAGTTGATTGTCTTTACCATAGAAAATTTTACACATCGTTATGGTGTTCAGGTTTCCTATCAATTGATGGACTCAATATAAATATAAATTATGAATTGATACACACATAGGGTCTCATTAATAAACTCAGATGAGCGAAGGATTAACTTTAGGCATTGGGCTAGAGAATTCAATCTATTATTATGAATAGCTAGATAGTAATGACTATATTAATAAAAATCTATATTCTTCTGCCTAACATGATAATCCTGTTATGGCAATTCACTGATTTTAAAAGTAAAAAGAACGATCAAAATAAATTAGTCAATCTTAAAGTTTTGGGCTAAAATTTAATCCCTCGCTCATTTGAGTTTATTAATAAGGCCCTATATGGTCGATGGAACGGACGAATTCTTGTGCTTTATGTTACAATCATAATATATTTTAAGTATATTATTTATTATTGTTTGCAGAATGGCGAAGGGTTGGCAGAGTAAGTTGCTTGGGTGAGTAATTTTTTATTTTCTATCTAATAAATATTAAAATTATAAATTCGATATATACGTTCAAAAGTTACCTTTACCGCTTATATGTGGTTGTTTTAAGCGGCTATGATTCTGAATATTTGCGAAGGCAATCCAATTAATAAACTAAGTCTTATGCTACATACATTAAATATTTATTAAAGATAATTAAGGTGGATACTTTAGATTAAATTTATAAGCATCTATGTCTTTAAAAGCAAAAGAACGAACTATTTATCATATTATATTTTGCTATGTTAATGAGATACACGGTCCATTGAAATAACTTATCGAGATTAAGCGGCGACTGAGCAATCAGATTAAAAATATCATCGTTCACTAAAATAAGATTTCGATCACAAACCAATCTCATTAACTAATGATAATGACGAAACTACTGTGTAACAGTTTATGTGGCTTTATAATCATATAAAAATAAAGATTATATCTCACCTTATGACATTTTCAACGCACAAGTTCCGCGCATATCTGAAAAAAATACATAAAACATTTTAGTATCACATATTTGTAATTTATTGTACGACTCCACGAAGCTGCGATATGGATCGTATGGGCTATAATAGAATGAAAATAAAAATAACATTCCGTCAATGGACACGAGGGAGGCATGTGTCAAATGATTACGATGCTTCTGACTCATAGTGTGAGAGTTTACCAAACATGAATCGAGTTTAGACGTGTTGGTATCTTGTATTTCATTATGGTAGTATTTTTTTAAAATCTCATATTATTTAGAAATATGATTATATAAGATTTTGCCTTAAATAGTGTATTAATTAAAGACTGGTATAGTGAGATAATTGCCTCCTACTCAAAGCCTTAATTGTAAACTATAGAAATAGGAATTATCATTTTCTAAACTATTGCCTATCTGGGTAGGCCAAACTTGAAAACGACTCTTCTGATTATAACGAATAATTTAAATTATTACCCATTTCTATATTATGGGACAATAAGATAAGAAAGCGAATTTATTTGGGTTTTATTATACGTGTTTTAGAGTATACTTTCACTCAAATTTAAAGTAAGTAGTACGGAAAATCGATCACTTTTCACAAAGTATGATGTCATAAAACAGTAAACACAATCACTACATAACACAATGTAAATACTAACAGCACAACACAATCAAGTAAATACCCAAAAATCCCTACGTGACTGCCAAGTGGTCACCAATTGGCCGATAATAGCGGCGCGCCCACATGCGGGAATATTGACTCACAATAAGTGTCACATATTTCTTAATAGACAAACACCTCCAGCAAAGCCGACAGCCGACGAGTCTATCGTCATTACAGCATTTACAAACGGTTTTATGTCTGTCAATACAATTCGTGTCGTTTCACTTGCGCTGATGGGCGTCGATAAATTATGTTTTCATATTGTTATGGTTCCGGTTACAACTCTCACCTTATATTTGATCCTGTCACATAAGTAACGCGTGTTTACAATATATTCGGCCGATGAGTTTGTTTAGTTTTTATGGGTTACAAAATGTGTGTGTAGGTTCGATGTGGTCACAATTATTAAATCAGTATGAGAAAATGTTATATTTGGTTTTTATACGTAGGTTTTACATGCTTTTTGTGACTCATATAGGTTTTTTTTTCCTCTTTATTTTTTTTTTGGGACTTTTATCCATGCGAACATGTAAGTCCCATCATACCTTATACCTAATAAAATACACAAACATATACATATTTTTCAACTTATAAAGAAACTAATGAATACAATCTTTTCGCTACTGGTGACAGCGGATTTGCCAAAATTGTTTGAACCAATCCAACATCTACAACATTCAAATTGTATTCATCAAAGAACTTCTCCCTTTCTTTTTTATTTTTGGTACATTCCATCAGCAAGTGTTGTATATCTTCCACTTTATTGCTGGTGTTGCAGTTAGGTGTTTCCGATTTTTTTCATCAAATATGCGAACTTTGCTGATGGATAATGCCCAGAGCGTAATCTAAAAGCTAATTGACATAATTTCTCTTTAAACCACTTCTACTAAACCAGGGAGAATGAGGAAGCTCACACTGAATCGTTCTATACCATATTCCCTTTTCTTTCGATCGATTGTTAAAATACTCTTTCCAGTTATTGAAACATTTCATTTTGAATTTTGTGGTGTATTCTGTATAATCTGGCAAAAGATTAAACTCATCTCCATGGCATGCGGCTATTTTCGCGATACAGTTGGCCTCCTCATTTCCCTTAAGACCAATATGTGCCGGCACCCATTGCAATTTCACATCTTTGCCACTGTCCCTCAAAGTAGTAATATTGTTATATTTTTAGCCTACCTCTGAAAGCAGAGGTGCATCGAGCCACGTGTTGCAAAGCACTTTTGCTATCAGAAAATATAACTACTCTGCTCAAGTTTTTACTCCTTGCATAAGACAAAGCATGAAAAATTGCTACCAGCTCCAGAGTCATGATAGAAACGTCTATATTTATTCTATAGCCCCTTCTATATGTATTGCTTTGATCGTAGAACCCGACACCTACTCCATGAGCACCCTTTGAACCATCAGTATAAATTTTGTACCAACCATCATATAGGTTTATGAATCGATAGATTGAAAGATATAATCTAGAACTCTCAATCAATGCTCAATTCTAGGCTGAAGAATTAAGAGTTAAAATTATTTTATTGTTCATACAATTCAAATCCTAGACATGTGCTTGTAAAATAGTAGATTTCAATCAGAGTAAAATACCAGACTACTATTGGTCGTTTCATTATTCATCTACCCGCTTCCCAGACGACAGTCCATTAGCATTTTAAATTAAGTAATGAATTTACTAGATGGTCGACCTGTTAGACGAGGCCTAAGCTTAAAAATGTACGTATTTTTAAATGGATTACAAAAGCTGTTATCGAGAGATTCCGGCAAGCGTGAAAACTTTATTTAATTGCATCCAAAGAAAAGAGACCTCTTGTAAATTACAAGAAGACAAAAGAGAACTTCATTTAATTATCTATGTTTGTTACAATTGCCTCTTCATTAGCAATCTGATTGATGTCAGAAAGTGGGCTTATTGTAAAAATGTCAAAAAACAAGTCTTCTTTTTTTACGGTTAATAATTGTATAAGATCTGAGTGTTTGCTGCAAACTAAGAAATTTAGCGCGGCTTTTTTTAATATGAAGAGGCAAGAGACTTTTTGTAGGAAAGTTAACGTAGGCTTTAAAAACAACACATTTCTAGTTGATTTAAGAAGCTTAAATCTAAAGCATCATCTAATTCCTGAACACAATTAGTATAAGTTCTACGTAGGCTATGTATTCGTGACCTCTATTTTAACAAGTGAATTTTCGCTCATTGCTCAAGCTGTTAATAATGAACATGAGATTTTATAGTAATATTATAATAAATAATCTGTCGAGGAGCAAAATAGGGCAACTGCCATAATCCCTAGTGTATTACCCGTTGGAGCTGTAATGATATCACTTTAAACGACTTAATAAATGGGTTGAAAACAGTAAATCTTACGGAGGATCAGAAATATGTCTGCGTATCTAAAAAAGAGACCGGAATATTTCTTTCGCCATACAACAATGTAAATGCACCGTTGTGTTGTTTGAAGTACATTGCATCAAAGTAACTACTGGACCTAATGAGAATTAACATCTTGTCACAGGATGGCGAGGGTAGTGGAATTCCAAGTATTGCTTTATAATTCATGGTGTTTTGTGGTTTTGCTACTGTCCCATGAGCGGTGGTATCGCTTATCATCAGGCAAATGATGATCTCGCCATTTATGGCAATAAAACACGACACGTGGTAACACGACAAAATATGTGATATTAATATATTTCTTCACGGTCTAAAAAAATATCATTTACGTCATTACTTATTTATAAGACATCTGTCATTTCCCACATTTCTGATATTTCGAGTAAAAAAGTAGAAATAACGTTGGCCTAAATATCCTTGAATTTGTTGATATTGATTGATTGAGAGGTTTGTCTCGTGACATTTGTTTTTATTATACATTAACAAATTCCCAATAGATTGAGGAATCTTAAAATGGGAAGCTACATCTTTCTATGAAATGCTATAATCCATAAAACAATAACCCAAGGTAACAGCGGAATCAGTGTAGAAAGAAGAAGAAAATAAATACGTTTCATCTACCTAGAATTGTTGGCGGATGATAAATCTTTTAAGAAGTAAAACTTCCTATATTCATAGCTTAGCCTTCAGCATTATATTTTGTATTTCAATTGTAAGTCATATACTTTTATTTCTGTTGTTTTATTTAATCGTTATACATATACTATATATCTACGTATGTAGTTTTGTGTGATTTGTATTATACTAGTTCAATAAATATATAAACAAATACTTATATAAATCAAGTGAATTGGATAATAGTAAGAAAAAAAAGTCCATCCTATCACCTTAAATGCGAGACGAAAAATATGCGAAATAGATTAAGGTGAAATGTGGGTGTCCTGGCACCTTTGCCTGCCCTTTCTGGGAAAAGACGTTACTTGATGATACATTGTCCTTAAACTAAAGGCTAACGTCAAACCTCTTTTAATCTAAGACGAAGCTCGTTTACTGCAGTGAGACGTGTATAGGTTGATATTATCATTATTGATAATGGATCTAATGGAGCTACTTTCCCCACCCATCCTGCATGATGAAGCCAATTCGAAACCACATGTTGCGAAAACTGGTAGCGATAATCGCTTTCCAATAAACAGATTTCCGTTTAATCGCAACCTATGAAATAAATTTAAGGACCGCGATTGCAATTGAAATTCACGAGAGCTTCGCATTTCAAGTTGTTTTTACAGACTCCATGGCGTATTTGTTTGAAAAGCTGCCTGTGAGGTTGCGGGTTCGATCCTCGGAACGAAATAAATGTTGTATGGCTTGCAAATACTTGTTCCAGGTTTGAGTTTTTGAGCCCAAAATTATCTTGTAATTTTTGATACCCACGACAGGACTTGATATCTTTATTAAGGATACTTTATTTTATCCGGAGAAATTAATAATAATAATAGTAATAATCTTATTGATCACAATTTTTTACATTTCCAAAAGATAAGACCCAGGCCTCCAAACTAGTAAATAATTACTGTACTATGGAAGCCTGTGCTCATCCTCTTACAATTATATACTTAATTTCACAATATAAATAATTAATTGTTGGTTATTGTTAGTACTTTGTAGTCCCTTCACAAAGTCCACATACACGATAGAGCTTTAGGCATGTTCTTGACACTGGCCCCGAGATAAATGAACGGGAACAATTACATTCAGAGCTGTAATGTGAATTTGACGGACTGATATAAACGCCCCTCAGAAACAGATGCCGGCCAAATATATTGGAATTGCTGCTTGAATTTAACATGTTATATAGCATGACTTACAGCTACTGTTCATAAACTATACAAGTTGCCTTATTTATACTAATATATAAAGCTTGTACTACTACCTACTCTTTGAAGAGTTTGTTTGTTGGTAACCACTAATTTCAGTAACTAATGGTTTAAATTGAAAAAATATGTTTGTGTTGGATAGTTCATTTATCGAGGGTTGCTTTAGGCTATATATCATCACGCTATGACATATAGGAGGGAAGCGGAATACAAGCAAACTTTATTCGGTTTCGTGGTCCGATTGGTCACAAAATCGATATCTGTGGGATCCTTTGCTTCAATTTTCTTAATTGATAGTCAGAATTGAACATTTTGGCGGCCATTTGAGAAGTGCCTCTACACCCAGGGGGAGCAGGGCCGGACCGCTAGTATGCTATATTTAATGAAATAGTAATATAAAATTATCTTCAAGTAGATAGGAAGAAATCAGTGAATAAAATCCAAAAAGGAATTGATGGTTGACCATACACTAGTACAGCCAGTCATTCAATGAAGCGAGAAAATAGTATTTTCGAATGTAAAATTTCCAATTCCCAATATTAAAATCACAATGATGGAATGCTGTAAAACTGCAAAAGATTTAAAATATGTGTACGATAGCAACGATTCGCACTCCGTATCTGAATTATTCACATTACTTACCAAATAAATAAATAAAACTTGTAGATTATAACTAACTATAAATCAAATTTATTATAACTCGTAAAGGTTACTGATTTCGTATAATCAATAAACATAGGTATTAACAACGAGTTGTATTAAATTAATAGGTAATGTATATGATAATAATATTATAATCTAAGATCACTTTTCTGACTTAGTTTAAGTGTGCTAATGTTAAATTTTACATAATATGTTTAATTTAAAGTATTCATTATGTGTTTATCCATACATTAAGGTTAATCCGTTGATTACCAATTAAAATATTCATGCGTTAAATTATGGCTGGTAAATATTATATTAGGATATAAAGAAAGAAAGAAACATTTATTTGTTAAAAATATTGGTGTCTTGGTAAAACCTCTGCCTACCCCCTCTGGGGAAAAGCCGTGATATTAATGTTTGTTTGTACCTAATAGAAGACGAAATTGTGTACACATAATCAAGACAAAGCCCATTTTGATATTGACATTCACGATTAACAATAAATAACCAAACACAGTGGAATCGACCAATGAATCTATGAGTTCTCTTAATCCACTTATGCTATTGAAAATCAGTGACGTGATAACTTCCTCGTGTATATGCGTTCACATAATCGTATTCCGAATGAGCGATTAGTCTCCCAACAGATGCGTAATTAGAATAAAACGATGGGGAGCCCTTGACGAGCAGTTGGTTTAGAGAATATTATGACAGGTGGTCTTTATGTAACTAGTTTTTTTTTTAATTCATAACTTTAAATTAAGGCTCAAACCTGATGTTTTTTATACATCTTGAAGTGTAAAAAATAGTTTTAACCGTAAATTATCGAATATAATATTTAAAAAAGTAACACACTTTTTTTTACCAATAATGAAGGGGGTCAAAATCATGTTCAATGATTCCGTTACATACTAACATACATATGTCTGAAGCTAATAAAAGCGTATTAAAAACGAACATCTCGAACGAAGCTCTACGTATTACACAAATAAGTGAGCATTTAAATGTAAAGAACTATTTGAATTTACTGCACACACCAACGTGCCACTTTAAAGAAATTCATAAAACGTAAAACGTATCGCCTTTCAGTGTAAACAAACGTTTAATGTAACTTTTTTGACCGCCGTTTGCATATTTATAACAGCATTATACATTCTTAAGCTGGTAATGTTTGAAATAACTTGAAGTTGGTTTTAATGAGGTTATTTAAATTATAGACAATGATGGGGTCGGTGCCTGATATAGCATTCTGGATACGTGCCTGGGCGGGAGACCGCGTGGGCGCGGATTAACCTACGAAATCCAAAGAGTCGACTGCGCGCTCGACCAAATTAAAAAAGCTTTATCTATGTAGCGCCGGCTTCATTATAATGCCGTAAGTCAGGTGACGCGGCTTTTTCACAGAGAATTAGGCCGCTAAGCGCACAGTTTTTTATAAATGGTTGTTACATGTAGCCGATTAAAAGCCGTACCTGTTCGGAATGTGAATCGCTTGTACAGTATTTTTAAGCTTACGGATTACATGGCCTTGATACGTACGGAGTGCATCAATTATAATGAATGAAAATAGTTTATTGAATCTTTAAAATGTTATAAATAATTTAGATCCAGTCAGTTTTTTCTCTACCACCCGATTCACAAAGTTTTTTCTCCAGCTCAGAATGGGCCAGAAACTCAAGCGTTGCTCAATTCAAAAAGTTAACGATACAGTGATAATACAACAAAGTTTAGTTTAATTCAGAGTAGTTAATAATAAATAAATAAATAAATAAATAACACCCAACAGTCACATACATAGTCCTGACCCCACATTAAGATCGAGTCTTGTGTCGTGGGTATCAGGAACTACGAGAGACTTTTCGGTCTCACAAACACCCAGACCCGAGAGAAATATTTGTGGGCCGCACAAACATTTCTCTCGGTGCGGGGATCGAACCCGCGGCCTCTCGTTTCACAGGCGGCGTCTAACCGCCTGCGCCACGGAGACTGTCAAATAATGACATACAATTAAATCTTACAATACTTTAAATTGATGTAATCGTGTATTGTATCGCCTAATTAGCTCGGCAACGAGCCTACGTGAATTCCAAACTAGATTGTAAGCTTCAATTTCATGTCGGCCAATTGTGGTTGTATGTTATCTACTCGAGGAACATTATTTGCCCTGATTTGGAATTGTGGCAATTATAAATATAGACTCGCCATTTCTGGTTATTCTTAAGAATCTGTAGACATATATACTTATACTTAATTCCTGTACTAATACTTACAGGTATATATGTAGATAACATTTGAAAGAAATAAAGTTGTAATTCGTATTAATGTTAAAGACGTAATAAATGATCTATAATATGAAATTGTAATTATAAAACCCTTTCCAGATTATGTTTTATAAAAGCCTTAAAAATATTTGTCTTCAATATTTTATTTCGATACTTGTAAAATAATTCATAACTAGCGTAAAGCTTTACAGAACGCATTAGGATTACGTTATGCTCCAGTGCACAGTTAAATGAATTTCAAAACCATATGCCACAAGCATATGATATTAAATACGCATATTAAAATACATTAACTATCCGTATCAAATGATCTAATTAATTATTTATATGCTTTTGTGTATAATCGCCGCACATTCGCCAACAACAACAGGAATTAATTTTATTGTCACGACAAACCGCAGAATACGTCACAGTGCGTGACACAACACAGTAAAATCAGGTTTATTTCAATTGTACGAAAGAATTGTACGAATTCTGGGGGTGCTCCTAAAAACGATAATCGATATATCGAGCGATTCCTTGTATTAAAATCTACTCATAACTCTATATTATAACACCATGTAAGAAACAATAAATAAAAAAAAAAACAAATTAAAAAATAATACAGTAATTAAACCAAAGAAACACATATAATTAGCGATATAAGTGGCGGTCTTATCGCTGACTTAGTTTTTATTGTCATATCGATTAATATCATCCTTGCGATATTTGTCGACATTTTTGAACCATTCAATACTTGATGTGAGTGAAATCGATATCACTTAGAGTAGACAACACAACACGATAAATTGCACGAACTATCGTTTTTTATAGTAGCCCCCAGACCACTTTAACGTGGCCAACTGAGTCTATTTCCTGTATTATTTCCTAAAGTAGAACGTAGTTGCTAATGCAGCAATATCGCGCCGTGAAACTGACTTTAAACACTTTATTTATACCGGCGATAAGTATCGCCTTGCGGTTTTTATAAATCGGTTTAAAAGCTGTTGAAGCTAATAGAATTACGCCGTAGAAATACATTATTATGTAGCATATATACATATTATATTTACTGTTACATCATTGTCATGGTAAGCAGAATGTCCACTATTGGATATAAATTCTCCAAAACGTTTTGAAGGTAGCTTAGAAACTTTCTCAGATTTTTCTAGTTTTGCATACTCGTAGTATATAAAAGATGGTATTTACACCTGAAAAAACGATTTATTAATAGAAATAATCACACATCTGTATCAGTCCATATACGTCCCGCTGTAGGGCACGAGCCTACTCTACTATCGAGAGTACGATTGAGCCATATAGCCCGCCAACCTGGCCTAATACGGATTGGCGGATTTCCTCAGGCCGTTGCCCTTCACTATTTTAGTGGTAATGCGTGGTGATTGACTATCAATACACACATGACTTCGAAAATTCAGAAGGGATTTGAACCCGCAACCACCATGAACATGTTGGCAGTCTCGTCTGGTCCGTTTACCAACAGGCCGTTGTAGTTTAACCACACAAAGTAGATCCTAAATTAATTTCCATTCAATTTAGCGTAACCTGTATAATAATGTGCAATACCCGGTGGTATTGCCTTAAGAAAGTCAGCACAAAATATAACCAATAATTACTATCAAATCTGTCAATAATTAAAGACGCTATGTCATCGTACTATTTAATCATCCATTCCTAAATATTTTACGCATTAACATCGTAGACTAATCAATATTAAAGCATAGACAAAATTCGTTCACATGAAAAACTGCGTTTGACAGCTCAGACACAATATTGTCTAGGCAACTCGTTACTAAAGGATAATAAATTAGAACCGACTTAAAAGAACTTACAAACAAAAATATATTGTTCCAATGTATATGTATATTGAAGTCGATATTTATCGGTGAAATTATTATTTGTAAAAGCTATATCGCAGAGGATTCAGTAGTGGACACTTAGGATGGAAAGTGCAATATCGTCCAAATATAGCATTTGTATCGGTTTAAAAAAAAAAAAAACAAATAAATTTTATAAGACCAAATAACACCTGATTATATGTGATCTCTGCCGCCCATAAACATCCTCAACGTTTAAATTATGGATGTGTGATGTGTTACTGGTCCACCAATTTGGGAAGGGAGAGGGAAGGAAAAATAATGGCAAGAGGGCAGGGTACTGAGCATCCGACAATCTTACTCACCATCAAAATGCGATAGTAAAGCTGATTCACGTCGATCTCTTGTGAGACAGTGGTATTGCCCTGGACGAGCCTGCCCATTCATGCCGAGTCATGACCGACAACAGCGTGGCTCTACTATTTTAACAACAATTATATTCTCTCTCCATTTTACTCAGTTATATCATCCTACTTAACTACTTCTAAGTAGAAGTACTAGATTACCGAGAAAGAAGGAACAGATGGGCTGGAAAACTATTCCAATGGTTAAATATTAGATCAGAAATATGAAAGAAAAGACGGGATGAAAGAAACTACTCTTCAGAAAGTTACTTTTGAAGTTAATGGCAGAACATTCTTTTCTTTGTCATGACCGCGAACCAGGTTTTACATTGGAGTCGATTAAAAATATCACTACGCGTCTTCTGAGAGTCAAAGCACATAGTGGACTAAGCGGAATAATAATAGGAAAGGAAAATTCGTAATAAAACAAACATAAAACAGGGTGTTTTAATCTTGACGCGGATGTATTGCGTGACGAGAAAGGCGAATGTCGCTCGTTTTATTTCAATTATTCCGGACCACATTTGCTTCGGTATATTTTTGTGTTTCTCACATATCGTACAGCACTTTCCTTGTAATGCAATGTATGAATGCAAAAGTTGTTTGTTTCTCATTACGCCGCGCCGTGAGGTTGGATTTACTTTCAACGCAGTCCTTTTTGTTTTGAATAAAATAGTTCATCATTTTAACTTACTGATTAAATAAATTAAGATATTAATTGATTTCTAAAAAATGTGAAACTCTTGCCTCAATACATAAATTACACATCATACACATCTTAATTTACACATTAACATTAATAAAAAGTACGTTATGTTACAGAGAAGTTGAAAAAATGATTCAGATAAAGATAAAGAAGACAAAAATCTAAGTAATGTGGGCGCGACAAAAGTAGAAGACAGCAAGTCAAACCAGAATCAATTAGATCATATAAAATCATAAACTTAAAGAAATTGAATCATTTCAAAAATATATTGAAAAGTATAGTCAGATCGTATACGGTATGAACACAAACGGTATGCGGTATATTAATCCCATCAAAAACATCCTGTAAAAAAATCCAAGTCTCGCAGCTCAGGTTTTCTACCGCAAAAAGTTGTAAGATGCATGTTATACCAAGTCGATTATTTATTTAGTCCTTAAGGGACCTTCTATATAAAGTTATTACGTTAGTTATTACCATATCAATATTAAAAATTCTTTACGTTTTAAATAAATGGATCGACTTGGCCATCGCATGAAAACATAATGTATCGTACAATTTATACATAATGCTGCTGGCCAAGTCGATCTATTTATTTAAAACGTAAAGAATTTTGAATATTGATATGGTAATAACTAACGTAATAACTTTATATAGAAGGTCCCTTAAGGACTAAATAAATAATCGACTTGGTATAACATGCATCTTACAACTTTTTGCGGTAGAAAACCTGAGCTGCGAGACTTGGATTTTTTTACAGGATGTTTTTGATGGGATCTCACGTCTTTTTGTAGAGTCCTACTTTTTTCCTTTTCGGTACTTCTTACTTCTAGAATATCACTAACGATTTTTCTTAAAGCCTCTGTCTTATGGATTTTTCTTATTTTTGTAGGTATCAATTTATCACAAATATAGTGGATTTGATTATTAATGTTCTTTCTTTCATTGTAATTGATATTTTCGAGTTATTTAATCTATTTATTTGCAAGTTTTTCTTCGTCATGTTTTTCTAGAGGAATGTTGTACAATTTCATGGGCTGAATACACCGTTTCCCTCTCTATATCCCCTCCTGTTATGCCTCATGTATGTAGATATCTATCTACAACTATTATTCCATTATATACGGATACAATGATTCATTAACTGCAAATGTAACTTTGTAATCCTATACATTTATATGGGATTACAAAGTTATTCACGTAGTTGGTATATCTAGAAAACTAGACACAAATTATGAAATGTTTGAATTTTCCCTTACTTTAGACACTAAACACTAATTATATTATAAATTTGAAGGTTCTATGTCTGCTAGAAGTGCCTTAGACTTTTGATGATCGGTCAGTCAGTCAGTGAGTGACAAAATTAAGAAAGTTTGACTTGCTACAATTCTTAAACTACTGGTTCAAATTGAATGAAATTTTAAATATACCGTGTTTACACAATGCCTGCTTAGTAACTGAAAATTCAGGCTTCATGCTTTAGCCACAACGAAGTTATAGGGGGTTGAAAATGGTCTGAATTGCTTCGAGAAAAGGATGTTACGGCCTATAGCTCGACTTGGAGGGGGCTCGGCCGCGCCCCCAGATACTTACATATTTTAATGTGTATTCAATGAGTTTAGTGTTGCAACAAACACTTATGTTATCTGTTTTTCTGGGTTAATAACTGTAATGTGATTTAAGACGTTTACGTCTTGCAATAATTACTCCCGATAACTTTATTACGCACACATGTCCAAGTACTTGGTAACCAATAAGACGTGACCTCGGCCCCTCAGTGGTACCGATTCAGTACAAGCCAATAATAAAGTCTGAACCACTCAAACTCAAACATCGATGGCCCTTCACTCTTTGAGCCTACTCTGGTGATGAAATAAAAAGCGAATTATTCTTATTTTTCGTTACAAAAGCTCAATGGCGTTGGTTTTGAAAATGTTCTGCGTAAATCAGCTCTTTGTGATGAAAAAACAGGACTCACCTTTGTTTGTGAACCTTTAGTGAATCTGCACGCAATTTTCGGTCCCGAAATAGATATAATAAGATGGGTGAAATCAAGACCTACATTTTAATTATGTAGCTGTGCTTTGACAGGTTCTTAAGATTAGGCCTCTTCAAAGGGCATAGACATTAGAACATTTTTATTTGGATATATATTTTTTTAATTTACAATACAGAGTGTTTATTTTATATAGGTACATAATATGCTATCTGTCTCGATATTTGTCCAATGATTAGGTACTAGCACTGTTCTCGACGATATAATTTCGAAATGTATATTACAAATTGCAGAATATATCAGTTCGATGAGTGAACAGTTGAGATTGGCCTGTCCTACTAATATCAATCTATTAGTTTAATATATTTAGACCAGTGTCTAAATATTGAATCGATTCCTAGAATGCCATGAGTTATTGAGTGAATTTTGAATAGTAAATATGCTTTGTAAAAGGCGAATATGTCTAGATAGTGAGGGACGTAGCGACTCACAGAACCCATTCCAACGCCTCTCAAATCTACAAGAAAAGCTTTATTAGGGCATAAATAAAATGTCATTTGTGCGTATTATAACATACACATTCATGCTCAGATAATTATATTCCAACAAGTATTAAATTTTCGTCAGAAATTGTACAAAAAACATCAACTGTTTTATTATTTTTCAGAATCACTATTGTAAGAAAGTCGAGTAAAGATATGATTTTAGACTTTCTTGTATATGTCAAATTTCGTCTGACGTATGGGTAATATATCACTTTAATGGCATTGTTATTTTAAGAGAGCTTATGGAAATTTTATGTTCAAAATATAATGTTGTTCTGAGCCAAAATAATGTGCTTGGATGCCTTTATGCTATATAATATTGACATTGATAAGTGAAGGTTATGACAGGAGAAAATTAACTATATAAGTTTATTTATTCTTATTTGCACGCTGCGGAAATTAAAAGCATTAAAAACTGAATACTCTAAAAAAAATCTTTAATGGCTGTCTTATCGCGCTAAGCAATTGCTTACTGACAAACATAGCATGAATATAATGAAAGAAAAGAGTAAAAATAGTCCAAGTCCACTATTTCAACAAACTTTTTTTTTTACAAGAAACCAATTGAAAATAAAATATCATTTAAAAAAGAATAATATGCAAGTTAATGTGAATTCATAGTGTCTGTAATAGTTCTTCAAATTAATTGCAATTTGCATGCTAACTTACTGCGTCTATAAACTAAATTTACCAGTTACTTACAAGCCAAGATTTAACTTCCCACAAAACAAAGTAAAGCTTCGTCGTGGAAGCAATTCCGCTAAAAAGATTTATGTTGCAGGTAATTGTTTTATATTAAATGAGTTTATTCAAGAAATTTCTTTGTGATGTCTCAGAATAAATTAAAATTTGTAGCTGCCAAGTTGCCGAGGGCTACCGGAATGCGTTTATCAGAAGGGTCAACTGCGTGAAAAAATAGACGTTGGGAATTCTTTCCGAAGTAAAATACTGAACAAATGCGAGGATATTTTACTACCGGCTTATAAAAAGTCATCTTCAGCATTTTTGTTCAGTCTCTGATGGGCGGAAATGCAATTTCACGCTGTAAGCGTGAAGGAAGCCATTTATTTCATTTTTTTTTTCAGGAAAAATTTCGCGACGTCCTATTTTTATCTCAATTACCGGAGAAAGGAATAGCACTTGACTTGTGTTTTGGTTTGTAGAAAAGTTCAGCAGCGTTTTAATTTTTGAAATAATGTTTGTTATTTTTATGAAATCGACGAAGTTTTACTCTTTCGTTTATTTGTCGTTTGCTGAGTGGCATTACGTTGAATTCGGTTCATTCTCTTTCTGTATAGTTTTTTCGTTCCTTTTTTTGTGAACTATAAGACTTGCTGTATCGTGATATGGTACGTAGTTCCAGGACAAGCAAACAATGGGGGGAAGGCTCGCATCTTACATTTATTGCTCTCAGTAGCGTTTCTTTAAAATAGGGTTTTATGTTATGATTTTCCTTAGATGTGGCTACATAAGAGTAAAATATTATACAAAACACATACTGATTTTCGTTACACTAGAGTATCAAATTCGGAGGCCTAGTTGTATTATGGTTCGGTTACAAAGCTCAGGTCTCGGGTTCGAATCCCGTGTTGGGCAAAGTGATATTCGCTCGCCCCCTATCACATCGTGGGACGGAACATACAAGGCAAACTATGAGTATTCTGGTACCTCAGTCTACCCCTCTGGGAAAAAAGCGTAAGTTTATGTATGTAATGATCAAATCAAATACATTTTTACTTCCACCAACTAAAATGTAAATTGCGTTTATGATCCCCATCATTAGGGTTCACGTAGATATATTACGTTCGTCACGCACGATGAACAACTCAGATACAAGTAAAACTCGCCTCGTGGAACGTCCTCTAGTTAATTATTATCCACACTTCAACCGGACTAAGTTATACAAAAATGTAGCAATTACATATTCAGCTAAAATCACCTTACTATGTCTACAAAGCTGGCCGCTAATTTATATCTGCTGATGAAGCAGAACTGAAAAACAGTTCAGTTACATGCGAATAGAGCTGAATAAATGTTATGACTCTCTGAATTGAAATTTAGATATATTTTTATTCCATATATGTGAGTTGTTGAATTTTTTATGCTCTATGAAAATATTTCTTTTACTTTATTTGCCATATGTTACGTATTTTAATGAAACTGGTGTAACTATCCCATTTGGTACATTTTGGTATAACTGTGTCCAGCAGATTGAAAGCTGATTGTTGATGAGTAACTGCTGCTTCCATTTCACCGCAGTCATTTTTTATTTACATTAAGCTAAGATTGTCATGTGTTAGCGCGCCGGCTTTCATGAGAAAATGATTAATCGTCATTTCTTCCTCGTTTTTAAGATAATGGTGGTTTGATAACTCACAATTATTAGTTAAGTGCTGTAACTGATTTTATGTGGTTTTTTAACAAGTGTCATCGTGTAAGTTACTGATTTAGGAAAAATAAATTATTTTTATAATTATTTAATAGTATCTACTGGACTGTCTAATTCGCGCATTGGTAATAGTTGTGAGATATGGATGAAGTGTAATTTGTTCTTTCGAATTAAATTCGAAAAAATATCTCACTAACACTTGGACCTCTAAACCTTATCACTTGAAAGTTAATCATTTAATTTCAAGAGTACAGATATAACCTTCATTATAAAATATTATTAATATTAAAAAAATATAAGCTAATAGCATATATTTTTTTAATTCAATTCTATTGAAGCAGATTTACTCAATACTAAAATATGGACTTTGAAACGCATTTCGAATTCTTTACACGCAGTCGGAGATTAATGCTCCCCCGTCATTTCAACTTAATCAGGATTACGTAAACGTTTGAAAACCTAAAAGTCTGCCTTCAGCCATCTTTGAACATATTCGTTTTGGCCCAAGAGGGCGATGATTGATGAAGAATATGCAGTAACATCGCCCCTTTTCATTCATAAATAAAACGGAATTAGAGTGTAACTTGATTAATGAAATTACATTGGGGGTTTGAAATCTTTTTACAGATTTACTGCTTGTTTTTATTGGATAAGATTACAGTCTAGTTAATTGTTAATGAGAGTTAATATTGGAAATCTCGTATGGGTTTCCTGAACGTAATTTGCGGCCGGTGTGGTGTGGCGATCAACATACATACCTATTACGTCTTAGAACGGAAATAAACTCGGCGAACTCTGGGTGGATTTAGTTCCTGCAAATCAATTTTAGAATTGTGGCGTGAGCTTATGACCTATTAAATATGCTTATTCCATTTTTGAAATTTGATTATTCCAACTTTTTTTCCTAGCCGAATGGGAGACCCTTTGTCGGCGCAATAGTTATTTAGACTTAGTTCTACATTATGGTTGCATATTAATACTTTTGTCAGGTTTTTTTTTATTTGTTATTTTGTTTCCTACTTATATTTCTTTGCGCCGTCAATAAAAGTATTTCTGTCTTTGATATTATTAGCTTAATGAAATGGTATGTAGTATAAATCAAGTTAATTGCGTTATAATTTTTAAAAATATATTCCAAATATTAAATTAAATGTCGCGTTCCACATTCAATATATTCTATAGGAAATAATCTGCATGTTTTACACATTCATAAGTCGTCATGGCCTTTGGATTACGAAATACCAACGTCTAGCTTCTAGGTTATTTTTTATATTTCTAGCTGGTCTTATATATTCCGTATGTCGTAATATGCGAGTATAATGGGAGCTCTTTAGTCATATCCATACGTTGATGTCGCGTGCTCTCTAAGTATAAGCATTTGTTACCCAAATGCTTTCTCGGAGGCTGTCACTGGTCAAATTGAATGTCATTTATCATGAAATACATGAGTTTTACCGTATCTAATATAATTTCTACTACATACTCGTTGAAATACAATTTTTATAAGTAATGTGTGTATTTATTTTGAGTTATTTAAATTAGTACTGTGATAGGTAAATAATAATACTTTGATCGGTGAATAAACTCTTTTTTGCTCTTTTTCCGATGCTGTTGCACACACACACACACACTGCCGTACTTAGAGGCATTTAATGTAATTTAAATCATTACTGAGTATAGATTTTGCAAAGTGCAGTGAAGCACACTGTTGTGTTCCGGTTGGAAGGAAATTGTAGCCAGAGTAACTACTGGACATATTGAGACTTAACATCTTACGTCTCAGGATGGCGAGCGCGGTTGAATACCAAGCATTGCTTTGTAATTTAAGGTGTTGTTTGGTTTTGCTTCTGTTCGTAAGCGATTCATTGCTTGTTGTTGTAATAATTATCTACAATTCTATCTGCTTTATTATTTTGGTCCTTCTATCTATGCATGAGATATAATATGTAAATATATATACTTTATATCATTTTTGTGGATTTGGCACCTAGTGGCCTATTTCTTGTGCTCAGTCTATTGTATTATACAAGTCCCAACTAAAATCATCGTATTATAGGGTAATAGATAGTCTAAAAGAAAAGCATAAAAAATAGTTTCATATTTTAATAAATAATTGAAATTAAAACCAAATATAAATCAAATCCACATTCTTTATAACATACCTTGCATTTGAAATTGAATCCTTCACAAAAACACGTTGCGTTATAAAAATGTGCAATATCTCATACCAAATGCTGTTACTTCATGTTTCTAACAAAATGAAACTGCACCGAACGTCTGCTAGAACTAAATAACGAAACAGCAAATTTTCCCCTTTGAGAAAAATGTAAACTGTTTCTTTTGTAGTGTCTTGTGATTTAGTGGAGTCTGAGCTCACATCTGTCTGTGAATTTAATACTGTTACACAACAAACTAGACGCCATCTGTGTAATTTAAGGACTCTTTTATTCATCCCCACTCAACCTTCTTTACTATAAAAATAGGAGAGGCGTGGTGAAAGTGCGAGTTGCTTAATGAAGATGAAGAATTATTATAAAGCGATAGATTCGCTTGGCATAAATAATATAGCAAAAGAGTTCTGCATACGCAGTACTATGGTTGTTATAAGACTGTCGTGAACTGAAATAAAATGATCAGATGCATTAACAATACAGATTTACTTTACTACTGAGTATTCTATTCCATTATGTGGTTTAATTTCCAATGAAATTGATAAGACTTTTTTAAATGTAAACTACTATTGTTTGTGTACCAATAGGCTAGGTATTTTATTATAAACTCACTTGATAGATAGAAGACTAAGAAGTATATGTTGTCACGCATCTTACTGTTGGCTTTCCATTCTTTCTTTCTACTTTCAACTTAAAGAATCCTTGATTACAGCACTTCGGAAATGCAAACATAAGGTAAGGCATTCTATTCTTTAAGGGCACCCATGAGGAAAGATGACACAAATCGCTTCATACGGATGGGTAGGGCTTAGAATCGCTCAGCCATCGAACCTTTGAGATCGAGACTCACAGCCGTATTCAACAGACCAACCAGATTACAGTGAGTAACACAATTACATTGAGTCACTAACGAAGAGTGACAATAGACGCGCCAGGATCAAATATCAATGTCCAATTTAATTGGCTGAAAGTGTTTTATGGAATTGTGGGGTTTAACAATAAGAAGTCATTAGATACTTGCGAGTCACTTAATGGACCATTAAACGGACATATAAATTTAACTCAATCATGAGTAATTGGAGTGACAGGGGGTCGTGGCTTAGTTTGTAACGTGCGACTTAATACTAGAGATATAAGTACGAACTTCAATGTTTTACTACTTGGCTTTGTAGCTGGAATAATGTGTATTGTTGTCCCTTAAAAACTAGTTAAGCTATTGGATTTGACGATTTGAAAATGTTTTAGTATTTTATGACAACAGTAAATTTAATGTAAACATAGCATATTTCACATACCTATTCTTATTGTTTTAAAATTTAACGACTGTAGATAATTCTACTGATTAATTATGATCAATAGCCCGCAATGTAATTATAATTCCCCATACCCCAACCCCAGATATTTATGGGCTGGTACATACCAGCTTTTAATCATGTCAAAAAAATTGCCCATCGTATAGGTAAGTAAAGAAAGAAAAATGCTAAGAATCTTTAACTATTAACTGTACCACCACACGCTTCAAATGCCCAGAGAGAGTAATAAAACCGCTTCTACACTTCTGCCGACACATGTTATATCACAACCATTAATAGGAATTTATGTATGGGCCCTGCAACACAAGCCTGATCCGATATTGTAAAGGAAAACGCGGCTAGATCGAAAACCGCTGGAATGCGGCCGGGTGGTCTCATAAACTCACTCTTCACTTTTATATTGTCCGATAATAGCCAACTAAAAGGCTAACCACATAAAATTAAGATAATAATGCTATTCCCGCTGAAAGCTAAATAAAACGTCATTAAGTCCACCCAAGAGCTATTCGTGTCGTCAACATAAAAATGATAAACACGGCTTTTTGTTCTTTGAGCGAGTTTCTTTCGATTGCGAAATAAATATTATAGCTGCCTATGTCAAGGAGAGCGGTAATCGTGTTTATTGTGCCCATTAAAGGATCTCTATTTAGGTAAAACCCTTCATTAAACTTATCTGAGTTGGATCTGAGCTTGAATCCGCGTAACGTAATCGATTTTGGTACGGGAACCCGCGAAGGACAAAGTGCGGTCACGAATTTACATATAAATTCGGGATTATTTTAATTTAAAACGCATTTGGAAATTTATTTGCATATATATGAGTGCCCATTACCGTTTCTTTGTCGCATTCGGCTAATATAGCAGTTCAGTGAGTTTATAACGTTATGAGCGTTTTGGGGCAAGGGGAGTAAATTGTGGGGGTTAGGCCACGGACAGTGATGAACCACTTTGATAGTAAACAAACGTTACGACGCACAGTTGTGTGACCACTTAATAAAATTAAGCAATTTATTCGATGTACTGCGCCTGTATTTGCTTAGGGTGAAGTGTCACTATGTTTGCCATACCGATTTCATTATCGAATTGAACTGGACTAGTTTACGTTGATTAAGACGAGATATTAGTGTGAGCTAAGTGCTAAAAGCAATTATTTTGAAAATTATTACACAGGCTTACGCATTGTATATGAGATGAGTATCTTCGTAATTTTCTTAGGGCTGGTGAGTAATAAAATCCAACTTAAGATACTAATGTTCTTATAAAGAAATCACTGACTTGCAACAATAACTTAAGCGGATTAGTACCTAACAAGCAGACTTGAGAATACATAGACTGCATCTTACAATCTATACAGAATAAATTGAAAAGGTAATAATGTTGGCCAGATTGTATTTATAAATAAAAGATAATCAGTATTTGCCACAACATTTGGTATTGTAAAAAAAGAAAACACTATCGATTATTTTATCTATGCAGTAAATGACTAGACTCCTTACTAAAACTTTAACATAGTCACACAATTTTTTTATTCGGTCCTACCAATCTAACGCAGTAAAAATTAAAATAAAACCAACTAATGAAAGAAAGCAAGGATAATATCATTTATTAACACCGAAGTAAATATTAATTAAAGATCTGAATGACTAAAATGATGTGGATTAATATTAACACATAAAATCCGTTTGAAGATGACACGGTCGTAGAAATAAATGACACGGTTAGATAAAAGGTTAATCCCGAAGATCAATAAGGAACTTAAAACATCAACACCGCTACAAATATCACTAATATAATACGAGAAGTCATTATGAAAATCTAATATACTCATTCAAACTACACATATGTTTTAGAATATCATAACACTCATTCACAGTGAGACATCAAAGCTTTCCAACTTAGAGCAGTATAAACTCTAGAAACTTTATATTTATTGTTAGCATAAATTATATTCTACTAAAAATGAAATGAAATGAAGATGGCATATTTTTATCCGCCTAGTACCAAGTACCTTCTTTTTTATTTCTTTGTAAAGGGACTGCACTGCCCCCGATTGTACCGTCAAGAAGAAGCAAAAATGTAAAAATTAAACTAAATTCGCGATAAAATCCGTAAATGATAGTTTTATTTCAATGTGTTACATTCGCGTAAATCTAAGAAACCATTAAGAAGAAACAAGTTAAACTTCATGTATCTTCTATTGGTATGTGGGGGATTTTGGAACTACAAATAGAATTAAAAAATATCTAATTAAAGCATAGTTTAAGATATGTTTTTATAATATACAAAACAAGCGTTGAAACTCGTAATCTGATAATATTAACATGCCCGTTATAATGAAACGTTAAAAGAGAAAAACTGTTCCTAATATTTTAACAACCGCATGGTCACTACGCATTCGGCGACCAAAAAACCGTAGACGATCTATAAGTAGTTCTTGATATTCGACACAACTATACCACCTTAGATTATTTCTTCTTCAAGGTAGGATTGGACGTATTCAAGGTTAGGGACCTCTCTTCGATGTGCACTCTATATCGACCGCACTTCACTTACCGTCAACTCAATTACAGTCTATTAAAAAAACCGAGTGTCGATTCAGCTTCCGAGATATGTTAGTTGAGTTTGTCGTGTTGCACTAATAGCTCGTAAATATTTCAGCGCAAGCGTCAGACACATGCGCCTTGAGACAAATGGTGGACTATAAAATATGCGCCCGTCACTTTGAACTTTCTCATTCATTACGTTTCCGACGACTGAAATAACAATGACATGCCCATTACGGTTTAAACTTGGACGGAAATCACGATGTCGCTTTTGGCTAATCGACAAATAACAGCTGTTTAGCGATTATGTTTGAATGTAAACGGTATTTTGTTTTTTGTCGATTTTACTGTTTGGTCATTTTATCAATTCATTTTTCAGTGTCTATTTTTGTTATCTTTATTTAAATAAACGAAGATTGTGAGATTTGAAAGCGATTCACTCAAAATGAATCATTCAACACAAAAAAAAATAAAAGTATTTTGATAGCTAGCGCTATGTAACCCAAAATTATTGTAATTGGGCTATTATGACGTCATATGTTAGTAAATATATCTCTCATTAAAAGGGCTATCTTAGTAGCTAAGATAAAAACAGCACCGTGAAATAAATAAATATCAAATCAATCTAAAACTATTATTATCGACTAATTCCAAAAACCAAATATAATTTTAGTTCATTCCCCTACTTCAATGCGGGCTATTTTATTGTATTAGATCTAAATTCTAACAAATTAATGACAACATTACTGTATCAGATTGCATAAATAAGATATTTATCTAAAGGCAGTTAATTTATGTTTCCTTCATTAAGTTGGTGTGTTTTAATTCGTTTTGATAATCATCTTCAAAGGTCGACTGAGGTGAATCGTATAGATATCGCTGTGCACTTATCTTTTAATATTATTCGGGGTTTATATTTTCTTAAATAGGTGTAAGTAGTTTTGGTTGAATAGAATTTATTTATTTATTTAAATGCTTTATTGTACACTAAGTTAACTTAATTACAGAACATTATATTACATAGTGGTACAAAAGGCGGTCGTATCGCTCGAGGCAATCTCTTACCGACTACCTTGGGAATTGGGATGGACAGTAAGAGATGGAAAAAAAGAGAGGGCAGTCAATAGTGTACCAAGTAAGATAAAGATTGACTAAAGAAAAAATAAATTAAATAAAATCATATATGCAAAAAAACGTGACATACGAATATAATTAAAAATTAACAAACATAACATATACTAAATACATAAATAAATATATAAATACATGTATATACATATACCAGTGGACAGATATCATAATAATATATACAAATACATACATAATATACAAACAATCAATCACTTGAGTAATGTAGTAGTTAAAGGGACAGGTAGTATTCTTTAACCATTTTCTTAAAGGACACCAATGTTCGTGCCCGTCTCACTGTATCAGGAAGTGCATTCCATAATCGGACTGCTTGTACAGTGAAAGACTTGTCCATGAAAGTCGTAGAGTGCACGGGCATTCTCAACCTCAGGTTCTCCGACGATCTCAAGGATTTTGTATGTGAATCATGAAGGAACATAAAACGATCTTTAAGATAAGAGGGAGTTAAGGGATTAAACAAGATGTTGTAGAGAAGAAAAAGAATATGAGTATTCCGACGAAGTCGTATGGGTAACCACTTGAGCTTAATACGAAACTCGGAACATGGTCATATTTGCGAAGGCCAAATATGAACCGTATGCAAAAATTTTGGAGACGCTCAAGTTTATTAAGTTGGTCCTCGGTAAGATCAAGATAGCGGACATCGGCATAATCAAGGATGGGGAGAAGAAGTGTTTATGCAAGTGAAATTTTCGTGGCGACGGGTAGGAAATTGTGTAACCTTCGCAAAGAGCGAGCTGAAGCAAACAACTTTCTACTTAGCTCACGAAGCTGCGGGCCCCAGGTGAGGGATTTATCTAAATACAAACCTAAGTTTTTTACAGCATCACTGTAAGGAATAATGATACCATCATAGTATATAGACGGTACAAGATCCCAGTCTAGTTTTGAAATCATCCTGGGGCTGCCGACAACAATGACCTGAGTTTTGGCAGGGTTAACCTGCAACCCATTAGCTTTGCTCCAGTTACAGATGCTTTGGATGTCAACATTAATTTCCGAAATTGCATCAGCTAGCCTATTCAAGGGCGCCCGAGTGTAGATTTGGAGATCATCTGCATAAAGGTGGTAGGATGAGCGAAGATGATTAGTTATAGAGTTGATAAAAACAGCGAAGAGTAAAGGAGATAGCACGCCGCCCTGAGGGACGCCAGCATTCACAGAGCACCATGAGGAAAAACTTTCCTCAACACAGATACGTTGCCGACGTCCATACAGGTAACTTCGAAACCAATCAATTGCCATTGGAGATATGTTAAGAGAACTCAGAATGCCAAGTAATATATCGAAATCAACGGTGTTGAAAGCATTACTGAAGTCCAGCAACGCTAAGACAGTCAGCTTGCCCTCCTCCATACCTGACCTGATGCCATCCGTAATATGAGTCAGAGTAGTGGTTGTACTATGTCCGGGACGAAATCCGGATTGGAGAGGATTTAAAATATTATTCTTAGAGAGGAAACTATTGAATTGGCTATGGATTAGGCGCTCAAGGACTTTAGACAGAAATGGTAGGATGGAAATAGGACGAAATTCGGAGAGTAGGGAAGCATTAGGTTTTTTAGGAATAGGAATGATGTGGGCTTCTTTCCAAGCGATCGGAAAGGTCCCTGAGGAGATGGAATGGTTAGGATATGGGTAATGATAGGAAGGATTTCGTCGAGGATAGGAAGAATCATATTACGGCTGACATGGTCACTTCCCATTGCATTCGATGAGATAAGCGATATAGTTCTCCTAACATCACAGATAGCAAATTGTTTGAAAACGAAACTAGAACAATCGGGAGCTTTAAGGGTAGAAAGATGCTTTAAAGTGTTATCTTTGATCGTCCTGGGGAAACAAGACGGAGAGGAAAAATGATGGTTAAGAGAATTTAAATCTATAGATTTGGGAATAGAGCCTTGTTGCGATTTACCCACTCCCAAAGACTTAAGAAATTTCCACACTTTAGCTGGGTCTCCGTTTTCTACAGAGTTATGGATATGTCGAATATTCTTCGATATATTAAATGATATTTCATATGTTGACTGGGTATATTGAGACTACATCTTATGTCTCAGGATGGCGAGCGCAGTGGAATGCTAAGCATTGCTTCGTAATTCAAGGTGTTGTTTGGTTTTGCTACTGTTCATGAGCGGTCGTATCGCCTACCATCAGGCAAACGGCATACTCGTCTCGCTATTCATCGCAATAAAAATAAAAAACATATGAAAAATAATTTATTTACTTTGTGTAACTTTTAATGTGTGTAATTGTGAATATTATCCGATAATATCGTCGCGTGAATATGATCAATATTGTTTTCTTCTGAATAAATTAAGTACCAATTCTTGGTTTTTTTAATACCATTGCATCGTTGCGTTCCATTTTTTGTATAATTAATTAGCTTAATGTTGCCTTGCTTTTATTTAAATGTAGTGAACATTTTATAAAAGAACAAACAGCTGTGAAATAAATAGGTAATACGGACTACATTGCATTAGTAAAACAATATTACTTAAAGACTTATTGTTCTAAGTTTATATTACAAAATAACAGCCGTAAATCACAAAAGTCTAACGGGGAACGTAAATTAATATGTTTCTACGCTCATTAACACAAATATGTAAGGATATATCGTATTTCTGTGTTGAATGTCACAGATGATGCCTCCTTCTTACAAATTGGGACATCCGGCCCTTTTAACCCCGCATACTTAGGGGTAGACTAATAATAACCACAGTATGTATAATGAAGACAATAGGTGAAGTTAAATTAATGGACACGATAAATATAAGGAATTAAAGTATGTTGTATTTTTGATATAAAATATATTTTTAGAAAGTCATGATACACTAACCCAACCTATTGAGGTGATTGACAAATGAGAAACATAACATATTTTAAATCTATCTTAGAGTATTTATATATAGAGGGAGCGCTGTCATACATTCGCGTTTTGAAAAACGTAGATATTTTCTTGTTCGTAATGTTGGTAGCGCTCCTATATTAGTAAAAATTTAATTAATTATTTAGCAATAAATTGCTGTAAATTCCTTTGATAGCCGAAATTATATTTAGCTATTATCCTTTTAAAATGCTTTTGATTGGAATTAAATAGACCTAAACTATTTATTTTTTTAAAAAAATTCAAGAATTGTATGTTGCACAACCTGTTCAAACATTAGCCAATAGGAGGGCAGAAAAAGGTGGCCCGGCACCACCATTTTTATCTACGTTTTTGAAGTACCAGCGCTCCCTCTATATATAAATACTCTAAGAAATCTATATAAAATCATGTAAATTAAAGTACACTGTTCACATTTTAATACACTTCAGTACACTCAGATTTTACTCACAACCATAATTGAATACGTTAAGTATAAAGTGGTTTTAAATGACGAGGAATAAAAAAACGATGTTCCAGCTTGAGACTTAAAAGGACGAATAAATCATAGAGCAAGGAAGGTGCCCTCCTAATTCCTATCCAGCTGTCAAAAAACTGGCGCGCGAGTGTGAAAGAGACAGAACGAACGTGCAAAAGATGTCACTATATTATTAACACTAAAATATTAAATTTAATCTAATGTTGTGTTTATTTCCATTTAAATTAAAATATGAATTATTAAGTTTACACGAATATTATTTTCGCCCTGAAACAGTTTACTCTAAAAAGGTTTAGTAAAAAGTTTTTACACAATCACGTTCCATTTTCAAAATAAGATTTGAAATAAATGAAATGCCAACAATTAATTGCATTGTGAGTGGAGCAAGATCCCGAGGTGCACGTGTAAAACTTTAAAGTGCCACACATGACACAAGCGGGTGGGTGGTTCGAATGTCATTCTTCATTCTCAACGCTGCGCGAGCGGGATTTCGCGCCTAACGGATTTTATAGAGCCTCGCTGGGATTAACTCGCATGACATGTTCCGTACGTATTGTAGAAAAGGCGCAGCCGAAGGCAAAATTATGTAAATAAAGTTCCCTTTTCTTTCACAAAAGTGAACATTATGAATACTTTTTGGAGAGATTAAAATAATTTAATACTTTAGCCAGCCAACTTCGAACAAGAGAATTCATAAGCACACCATAAATTAATGTGAAATATTTCAATTTATCCACGGCCATCACGATACGGTAGAAAATATAAATAATATTTGTAATCAATCCTAATAGCCTAACGGTAACTCAAATACACGCAATTAATTATGTAACATTTTATATTTAAACGCGGTTATTGAATTGCCGTTACCCAGTGGAATCCAAAAACATTATTTAATTCGAAGTTGAAACATAATCCATTAACTCAAATTAACATAAGGTGATTAATAATAATTGTAATATGTTTTGTCAAGTAAGCGATAGTCTATACTGGATTGAGCTGACGGGTATTGCAAGCTTTATTAAAAATAACTGAATTTAAATTATATATTATATTTTATTCATTCAGTAAATCAGTTGCATAGCTGCGCATTAGCATTTTTTTCTAAGTTGATATGTATATTAAGCTTATAACAATTGTTTCAACCACCCGCCTGCATGGCAAAAAACTATTCAGGAATAATCCTCAAAATAAAAATATTTTGTATTAATTTCAAGAGCAAACGAAACAATCTAGACATGAGTCTATGTGTAATACGGTCTAGTTGTAAACGTATAAACACTGATAAATCGATAGGAATATTCTAAGTATTCGCTGTTATACAAAATGCTTATAACATGTAAGTTTCCGCGAATATCCCGGGTCGTAATAACGGGATCAGTAGTCATGGCAACACCAAGATACGAGGATACGACGTGGTGTTATCCACAACAATAAAGGCCCAATAGAATTGGCAAAATCACCTCCAGTTGCTTATACGAAAAGTTCCCTCGGCACGGATTTATTTGTCAACTTTGCGTTGATAAAACTTTGTTTGACATTTGATTGTGAGGTCACGGCACGCTCCTCAGATAAGTTCGGGGGCCGCCCCTTTTAGCTCCAGATTAATTTCTCCTTTATATTGACTTCCTAAACTTGGTTTTATCATTTTTGTGTAAACGTTTCTTATTTAAATTAGACGGCAAGATAGGATATCGTCGTGAAATATGGAGGTATCTCCTTTAGGCGTTGTATTTGAAGTTAAGCGTTTACGTTTTAAAATGACTATCTTTATCTCGTGACTTAACTGCACAATTAATATAATAAATTACCATCAAAATATTAAATAAATTAAAACATAAATTGTTCTCGTAACATTTTTTTTTTGTTGCAGTGAATGGCGAGTCGAGCATGCCGTTCGCCTGATGGTAAGCGATACGACCGCTCATGAACAGTAGTACAACCAAACAACACCTTGAGTTACAAAGCAATGCTTGGCATTCCACTGCGCTCGCCATCCTGAGACATAAGATGTTAAGTCTCAATATGTCCAGTAGTTACTCTGGCTACAATGTCCTTCAATCCGAAACACAACAGTGCATTTAAACTGCTGTTTGACGGAAGAAATAGACATTCCACGTACTATCTCAAAAACATTTTAACAAATTTCGGATATTGTCAGCAATTCGATTGCGACATTGCGAACTTATAAAACTTTTCCTATCCGAAAAACTCGAACTTCGCAGACGGGTAAGGATCGACGATCTAGATTAATTGGGTGATGTTAAGTATTTGGCATTTGGCAGAGACCACCCTTAAAGTTCAAAACAATATTTCACAGTCGGTTAACGATGTATTTACATGCGCTCATCGGTGGAAGCACCTCAAAGGAATGCCATGGAAGGTAGGAAGTTGACAAATCTCCTGGCGTTATTTCTGTACTAATTAGGAGGCGTGGGCGTCGTCACAGAATGACAAACGTATGATAAGAAACGTGCCACACTGCTCGCATCGCCATTGTTATTTGTAACATGGATGTTGGTGTTGCATTTTCGAAATTCTGGGTTGGATTAATATTATATCTTCAGCGTGAGGAGTAAAGATTATCTTAATTTACAAATTTACGGAATATATTTGAATGAAGATTTATTTTGTAGTATAATTCATGGGTGTTTTGTTGATTAAAACGTATCGATTATAATAAAAACACGAGTATTTATTAAAAATACTCGAGAAAAACCTCATTAGGCATTACGCTGATATAGCACAGGTTAGAGTTAATGGAATAAGTAAAAAATGTATATGTTTTTCTAATTAACGCATAGTAAACATTGATCACGCCTATAAATAAAGTCTAATATTCGTTAGATTCATTTCAATCCCCTCTTGTTCAATTAATTTGGGCAACGTTTCACAAGTCGTTCGTAAACATCCAAATTACACTTCTTAATTCATCGTTTGTTTTGAGATCACATCTAAAAATATACGAGTATAATCCCACAGTTATTAATATTAATAACTAGATACGTTTTAGACCACCCACTGACACGCATTTTACGGTAGTCACTTTATTTAGCAAAATTAAACAGTTTTAAATTGACACTTACTTTCAAGGAACCATCCAAGGGAATTTTTTCACCGATCTGAAACAAAAGAATAAATATAAATAAACATTAAATTACAAACGGAACGTAATTAAAAGGCCACGAGATGTAAAAATTAAAATAAAATTAATTAACGCACATGAAGAGGCGATGAAACAAATAATTCATTATTTAACCGTCACATAAAACTTGTACGCGTCACGTCGGCCTGTCATCGGGTGGGCTTAAATTTTACATATAGCAAAAATGTTTCAATTTTATATTTCATTTAAATGAAGTTACACTCATTAACGCACGGCTGTTCCGCTTGATGGGCCGACATTACAGCACACCGCATTGATAACGCGTAATTAACTGGAAATGTTTAATTCAATGAACATATGATAATATTGGATGATGTTGAAAAATGTATGGAGTCTATCAAATACGATGATTGGACTTTTTGTGTTGTTTATTGTTCTGATAACTGTAATTACATCAATTGATAGTTTTGATGATATAATGAATATTTGTGTTATATAATTTATTACAAAGGTAACCCAACCCGAACCAAAAATCCATACAAATATTAAGCAAACGATTCTATAGAAAATGTAAAAAACCAAACTAAATCAGTTAATGTCGACATTTAAGCTAAAATATAAATTGTTCAAAAGAGCGAAAGAATGAACGGAGACTATTAATATTTTTGAAAAAGTTATTTCTTGTACTATAAACAGCGTTAAAAGGATACAATTTTCAGATTTAAATGTACGCTAACATTTTTAATTTCAATATGTATGGAATCAAATAATTTTCCTTTATGTTAAAAGCATAATAAACACATTCACAACTGTAAAGCACATTTAGCGCACCACTCCATACATAAATTCAAATACTGCACGAAGTAATAAAGTGAAATTACTCTATTAGTTTCACATACAGTGGCTGCAAGTGAGAAACACATCCGCGCTAAAACTCTATTATATTAACCTCCACCTTTAAAGAAATTCGAAATCTCCGCGGAGCATTATCGTAAAATACCATAAGTCATAATTCTGCAAAAGCGCTCCGGCGATTAAGTTCCACGCGGTTGCTCAGCCACCACAAACTTGTACAAAACAAAAGGTAATTTTCGTTTATTACGTGGATTATGTTATACCAAACTCGCCGTTTGTTTACGTTTTATTCCACTGTCTTTAACAATAACAAGTACGCTATTACAAAGCTATTAAACTTGTTATTAACGTTGATCATTACCCGCAATTGTGGGCTTCTATTATTTGAAATTTATTGCTCAAGACGCCAGTAAAATTTTAGCCAATGTAATTACGAGATTGTTTTATGTAACACGAAACATAAGGCCTTTAAAGTCTTCCTTGTATCGAAAGAAAACGTACATTTTCCTGTGTTAAGGAATAGGATATATTTTCCCAATTACTGTGTTTCTTCGCAAGTGTTTCATTACGTCGTAAAGGCTTGATAAAAATAATTTCAGTAGAAACTGAAGTAGAAATTCTCTTCAAATATAAAAAGTAAGTCTTCTTGACGCCCGTAATAACTTTATTTACGCTAAGAATTAAGCCGCGGCTACACTCTTTAATAGAAATGACGTTTCCCGTTTTATTTAAGAACTTTTATGAGTAACCACCATTATGGGCTAAGTTCAAATGAATTCTTACCTAAAAAGTACAATTTGCTGGGATTAATTCACCTAAACTAAGATCCCATCAAAAACATCCTGTAAAAAAAGTCTCGCAGCTCAGGTTTTCTACCGCAAAAAGTTGTGAGATGGCCAGCAGCATTATGTATAAATTGTACGATACATTATGTTTTCATGCGATGGCCAAGTCGATCCATTTATTTAAAACGTAAAGAATTTTAATATCGATATGGTAATAACTAACGAAATAACTTTATATAGAAGGTCCCTTAAGGACTAAATAAATTAATCGACTTGGTATTACATGCATCTCACAACTTTTTGCGGTAGAAAACCTGAGCTGCGAGACTTGGAATTTTTTTACAGGATGTTTTTGATGGGATCTTACGTCTTTTTGTAGAGTCCTGCTTTTTTCCATTTCGGTACTTCTTACTTCTAGAATATCACTAACGATTTTTCTTAAAGCCTCTGTGTTATGGCTTTTTGTTATTTTTGTAGGTATCAATTTATCACAAATATAGCGGATTTGATTATTAATGTTCTTTCTTTCATTGTAATTGATATTTTCGAGTTATTTAATCTATTTATTTGCAAGTTTTTCTTCGTCATGTTTTTCTAGAGGAATGTTGTACAGTTTCATGGGCTGAATATACCATTTCCCTCTCTATATCCCCTCCTGTTATGCCTCATGTATATAGATATCTATCTACAACTATTATTCCATTATATACGGGTACAATGATTCATTAACTGCAAATGTAACTTTGTAATCCTATACATTTATATGGGATTACAAAGTTTATTCACGCAGTTGGTCTATCTAGAAAACTAGACACAAATTATGAAATGTTTGAATTTTCCCTTACTTTAGACACTAAACACTAATTATATTCTAAATTTGAAGGTTCTATGTCTGCTAGAAGTGCCTTAGACTTTTGATGATCGGTCAGTCAGTCAGTAAGTGACAAAATTACGAAAGTTTGACAAGTTATAATTCTTAAACTACTGGTTCAAATTGAATGAAATTTTAAATATACCGTGTTTACACAATGCCTGCTTAGTAACTGAAAATTCAGGCTTCATGCTTTAGCCACAACGAAGTTATAGGGGGTTGAAAATGGTCTGAATTGCTTCGAGAAAAGGATGTTACGGCCTATAGCTCGACTTGGAGGGGGCTCGGCCGCGCCCCCAGATAAGAATAGTAAAACAATTTTATAGTATGAAACAAATTTTAAATTCCAGCCTATTTATCACGGTATAGCCTTTCTCTCTCTCTCTTTACTGAAGTCTTAAGTCCACTGCTGAAGATACCCCTGCCGGCCCTGGAAAGGGGGCCCAAGAATCTCTCCACTTTGACCTGTTGGAACTGAGGTGCAACCTTAGCCTTAACCTTTTGTTAAATCGGAATAATTAGCCTAGTGAAAATTAATTGTCAAACAAATAATATTACTATATTAAGGAAGAGTAATGTCATTTCCAAACCTATAACTAAGTCCTGTTTAAAATAATAATACACAATTAAGCCGTAATACACGGGGTTTTGTAAATCGATATAAATATCAATTAACAACCCAGACATGTAAATAGAAAATTCATAACAACTTTAGCAATCTCATAACTGAATAAAGTGTTCTAGCGAAAACAGAATTTGTAACCAGCCCAGTCCGCGCTATTCTATTAAGCTAACAAAATCAAGAGCAGTTACTTGCTAACTCAACAGCATAATGCAAAGCAAGAAGTAGCAGTCTGCGGTAATGGCTAAATGGCTAATTAACCAAGTATGTTCAGTACGAATTAGCTGCTCAATTAGAATCACATTACGTGGAACAATTTACCGCTAAACCGGTCGTGGGGCGGCCGATGCTCGTCGAATAACAAACAACCTTCCGACAACAACCTTCTTGTGTGAAGAGATTTAAAATTGTGAGTGGACGCGAATATAAAGCCAAAACAGCTTTATCTCATCTATGATATAAAACGTTTGAGAGTTGTCGAGGTCGACGCGGCTGTGAGCTGCTTTATCTGCAATAACTGTAAAACATGGAAAGTATCTGAAATATTTTCACGACCATTGGTCAATTATGGCAAGATACGAATTCGAGTTTTTGAACTTATTTTGTTCGTTGTCACTACGTCGCGCAAAAAGTATTAAATAAAATTCGATTATGTTTTTACAGCGTCGACACTCGAACGTGCGATAACAAAAGATGAATTAAGGTATAAAAATGTCACGGGACCAGAAATTGGACACGGCCGGACTCGCGAACAAAACTAGTAGGTTTTAAATTGAACACGTGGAATTGACTGATTTGCATAACTAACAAAAAAATTATCGCATTAAATCCATAATATCATTTGACAAAACTTAAAGTATAATTTTATTCACTTGAGTTTTAACTTTAACTCCTCGGTAAAGAACAAATTAACTTTTTGTTTTATCTACACTAATAGGGACTTTTAAAAGTAAGAGATTGAAGACGAACTTTGGAATTCTACTGCAACTTTAAGTCAGTGACTTCGTAGAACGTGTGCGGTAGGAAATACTATACTTTTCTCAGTGATTCTGAGTTCAAGGACAATAATACAACGATATTTATATCTATAGATGACATTTAAGCCTAATTTGATTGTATAACAGAGAACCACAAGTCGGCTAGGATTTCAATTCGGGAGAAACATAAACAGGAATTGTGATACACACAATAGATAGTAGATATAATGCTTTTTTTTTTATTCAGGAGGTATAAACATAACTTTTTTTCTAAATAAGTTTTAGTCCATGAATTATTTATACCGGGTATCTCAAGATTGCTACCGAAAACGAAGCCGGGTGGTAGTTTTAGTGACTACAAACACAATGCAACTAAAATTTCGCAAAGAAACGCGACAGTTATTTTTTATGATTTTTTAAATATCGTCATTTTTGGGTGGTAAATCCATAGTTTTTGCTAAAATAATAATTTAAACACTTTTATACCTTCGATTATTTATAAATAAAAGGGTATACACTATTATTTTAGGAAAAAATGTATTTACCACCCAAATATAGTCAAAGGAAAAAAAATACAAAAAAAAATTGTCGCTTTTTTTGCAACTTTTTCTGTTGCATTGTGTCTGAAGTCGCTTAAACTACCACCCGACTTCGTTTTCGGTAGCAGTTTTGATATACCCTGTATATTTCATACAATATAAAAAATCATTGTGTAACATTCGCGTAAATCAAAGGAACTTTAAAAGTAAAAGAAAAATCTGATTAATTTTCTTGTAACCAGTACCAAAATACACATTTTTTTAATTATGCGTATACAATTAACAATTAATTCTTACAAATTAAGCAGATATGAACAAAAGATTACATTACTTACAAAGTAAAAACTGTACGCCTGCTTACATTTAAAAAATCACGCGCGCCGCTAGAAGCGTAAATTTACTCCTTTATTAAAAACACATAAACCGGGAGCAATTTTCTTCTTAACTCTATGGCACAATCATTTCAACTTATTGAGAATTGAATGCCGAAAATCGTGATCGGACCACCCACGGTCACTGTGAGAAGCTAAATAAAATAAAACAACGAATAAATAACAGTGCTCTCGCATAATTGATCACAAATTAAAACTGGCCGCGCGTCCGAAATGTTGAACGCTGAACGTCGCCGAAAGCGAATTCACTATATTCACATACACGCGTATAGCCTCAGGGTAGGGCTGTCCCCAGATATCACCGACTAACGGCCGTTCTTTATTATCTATCTATCTTTAACAAGTGATTTCATTAGATATTTCGATGCAATTTATGTTGCAGTCAACAAATACAGAGGTATAGATATGATGCATATATTTATAGATAGCTAGATTAGATAAATATATATATGTCTATTTTTGTTTAATGAAGCGTAGAATTATACCGACATAGTCATGGGAGCTATTTAACCCCTTGTAAAGGATAGATAGGATATAGAGAACGACCGTTAATAATTACATACTTTGATATGTATGTCACATATAAACGTGCATGATTTAGTGTAATGATGATGAATGGAATGCTTTGCCCGTTGATTAAATGTAAAACGTTTTGTGCCTTGTTTACCGGCAACGTTAAGCGGTTTTAAAATATTAATAACTATTAGCCGCGTGGTTTTGAGTTTCGAAACTTAAGTATAAGCATTTATCACGCTTATTAGTGTTTGGGTATAAGCATGTTATGTGTCACAAGAGTATAATAGTCGTGGATATATAATATCTATAAAAGCAACATATTAGTGTGGAGCTCAGAGAATATTGAGTTGATTTAATATTAAATTTAGTAAGAGAACCATTCTTTATTCTTTATAATTCCTAGCATTATATTTACAGTTATACCACACTTGATTACAGCGCCGCATTGTTTCTTAATTTTTACGTTTGGACATAATTCGGATGACAAATATGTAATATGTAATAATTGATTCAAAGTAGTAATAATGGATTTAAATATTGGTAAATATGGAAAAATTCAGTACAATGTAAGTTACAGTATCTATTCCTCACAAATCAATGCAATTATCTTAGCTTGAAAGTATGATTTCACTGACCTCACTCATAAATTAAGTCTTATCAATACTTAGATACGTAGGCGTGTGTATAATTACATATAGTATATAACATAATCCTAATAATGAATCATTATCGTCATACAGATCTGTATCTACTGCAAGTTACTGTATTGTTGACATATCGGCTTTGTGTGGGTTGCTGACCGCCTCTGCAATTTGGTACACGAGTTATTAGACTAATCGACAGCCGAAAACTACCAGTTTGAGCCAACAAAATTACCGTTAAGTACCCATGTAGCTTACCAATTACTCCGTTGTAACAGTCAAATTGGCCATAATGCCTTTTAAAGACGGAGTAGCAGAAGATACTAGTTTTGCTGTGGAAAGTTGGAAGGCTTGTTTTACGTACAATGTGTATTCAATTTTTTTTTTATTAAATTTGTATGTATTGAAGAAATACCACCGATATCCAAGTTAACACTAAAATAAGCATTATATGCTGTAAGTGACAAGAACTACTTATTTTTTTTTTTTGACGTGACAACGTCTTAAATTAGGTTGCGGCTGGGAGTCACTTATGAAAAAGTGTAACGCCCGGTAACGTTACGATGAGTCACCGAACGAGAGAGAGGCCCGCCGAATGCCTTGCGTCTCTCTCCCACTCAACTATGATCGGTCTGCCGCGCGCGCAGCACTAGAGAATTAGGCGCATTGAATCGGCGCATGCTTGTGTCTCTGTCTTTGTCTTTCTCGAACGTTCTTGGCGTTGGAAAAACAAGAAAGCGTCACAATACAAGTTCACACGTGTGGTTAAAGTATCGTCAGCTGTGTCTGTAGTGAAAATATGGAGTGCTTAGATTCGTCATTACATGTACAATGTTTTAGTAAACAAAATATATTTCTATAGTTAAAATTTGTGCAATTCTTATTTTCATTCAATTCCTTGTTCCTATTGTGCAATTTAATTATATTCATATCAATAAATATTCTACCGAGAAAAAGACGTTGTCACGTAAAATCTTCGCCCGTAAAACCGACTTTATTGTTTATTAAATCCTTCCCACGGCTATCTGTAAGACATAGCCTTTGAGCGAAAAGACCGCCAATTGTACATTTTATGTCTGTGATTTTCGTTATTTATATATTTTTGTATATTAAACGTATGATACGTTAAGTAAACTACGAAAGTTGTCGATATAACCCGTGATATTATTATTTAATGCGCACAAAAAAGTTTGGTAACCCTACAAGCTGCCGCACACATAATCTCTGTTTACAGCATCAAATAATGGGCAGTATTCAAACCTATATGTCACTAAAAATAAATGGACTTTGTTAAGACATTTACTGCGTTTTACGATAAAAGCCGCTTATTGTTTCCAACTGTTAAACATAATTGATGGTCCATAAATCATAATAACAGTATTGGTATGATTTATTATTGCTTTTGAACAATTGATCACAATAACTAGCATATGGAAATGGTTATCGCGTAACAAGACAAATTTTCTGTTATAAATTGTATGGCTCGGTGCGATGTTTGAGTTCTCGGAGTTCTGTTTAATATTGAAACCGCAGTCTTACATTTAATTTGTCTTATCTCGGACTGTATATTATTAGATCTTGGAAACTGTTACTCGGAATCATAGAACTACTATGAATAACTTTGCTTATTGAATTAAATATGATACCGTGTCAATTATATTTCTAACGATAAAATATAAACCGTATCGCGGAACCACTGTATTACCTCAAACATAAGCATACGAGACAATTACTTTCTATTTAATCTTATTCATTCTATACTTCGCAATAACTAAAACCGCAAGTCGGTTTTTCCATTTCTAAAAATCAATAAGCTGATGGCTTTAACGCCATGGGCAATGTCTTTGGCACACACATTACTTACTTCTTCAAATCTTAAAACTGGCTGATTATATACAAAATAATGGCTTACAGACCCGAAAGTTTCTTTTATTGTGACAGTAGGTTTTGAGATTTAAAATCTCGAGTCCTATGCTTAGATGAGCAAATTAAGCCTTCTGTTTCGCTTGTCGAATGACGATTCGTTAAGCCAAGCTAAGCAGATTGTGGGTGGCTTTATTCTTGCGCTAGACGGGCTCCTAGCATAGTCAAACGTTAATAAGGTGGTCTATTATTTCATGGCATTTAGCATAAATGCACTATGCCCAAAAATATTTTAAGTCAAATTAAACTTCTCTGTCCTTCCATATCGGAGTCTAATCTATCTAACTGTAAATGTGTAGAAAATATTAATACTGAATTGAGTAAAGTTTCCACTGATTACTTAAACATAAACTATATTGGATTATATGGATTAACCTCGTGCCCATGCAGTGGGATGTACATATATGGGTTGATACAATACATAAAATAAACAAAGAAAGTGTAGGTACATATCAAAATCAAAGACAAGAAAATTAAATCTTGGTAGTGCTAGACAACAGTAACAAATAATCTTAAAAATAATTCAAGAAACAAATTTTCAATGAATTAAATAAAACCCAAAGAAAGGTTAGTATACATATACCGGTACGTATACATAAACAAAACAATAAGACACCATACATCATATATACCACACAGCTCGCCACTATAATTTCGAAAGCCGTTTAAAACAATTACTACCTGGTTGATTTATTAAAATGGGTAGTATAAAATACAGTATCATTTTCAATTACAGAGGCATCGCAGACACCTATAAAATATTCTTAGAAAATGTAAAATACTGACTTACGGCCGATCCGGACGTTTATTCCACGAAGAAGAGTATTAGGCATAATAATTCTTCCGCACGGTCCGATTGTTAGTCCGATAACAGTGCACATCAAACAACTTGGTTTTACTGGGGTTTTGTATGGTGAGTTTATTTTTGCTCTAATTACTTCAACTAATTATACCTCATTAGCCTATTGGTGGTTTGCATGGGACGTTAACCGTGAAACCATAAATTCGATTTTTAAATCAAATACACCGGCTTTATTTGATTATTTCAGCACAGGATTTGATAACTTACTGCAAAGAATGACGACAGATGAATCACGGAGGAATAATCAACTTCCGATTGATCAAATTCCTCCTGAGAAAATCTCCAAAGACTTGCATTAAAATTACGATCAATAAGAATTTACAATTTTCCTATGGGAACTCTCATTACTAACAATAGCAGCAATATAGTCAACAAATCCAGGTACAACTCATTCAATATAGTATAATGTTATCGCCACGTCGATCAAATGGCAGTTTACACGACACAAATAGAATCACTAGCGTAAGCAAGTTGCATTCAATCAATCAGCGCATCGGACCGCGGCAGTGCCGGGACATCTCGACTCCGCATTAAAATTCATTGAATACACATCTAATATGGCAGAACGTGACGCGATTACCGCCGGGCACATCCTCATATCCAACTGAATACGAAAATCTCGCATCGATTTAAGTCCAGCTCTTATAAATATTTCATGCGCCAAGTTTGTCCTCTTGATCGGGAATTGACGACCGAAACGGACATTGCACTTTTGATGTGTATGCCTTTATGATCGAGGTCACGAATTTTTCTCCACCTTCTGTGATTCATGATCGATCATTCAATGTATGTATTGTGATTTCCTACGTGCTATCGTGAACTGTTTGTTGCGTTACGTGTTGTATTACTTAATAAATGCATGAATGGAATTAGCTGTCATAACATCTATTATTGGACATCCTTGCCGAGTTAATTTACAATTTGTATTCAACCGCAAATGCCATATCCTGCTTTGTTCCAGCAAAACACTGTACCGCTCGTATAACCAGCAATTTGATTAGCTATCAAAATAACTACAGCCGTAAGTCGGACGCTTGTTATCTACACATAATAACGTGTAGTTTTATTTCCGTTGTGTCCTTGTTGCGGCTGGCGAGAGCATCATTCGCGTGCCTATCTCCACTACAAATCACAACCTCCGTGGAGCTTACGGACTAAACACGATTAACCGAAAACTTATCTTAATTCTTTACGTTACGATTGATTTTCGTTCAAAGCAAACGATAAAGGTATAACACTTCCTAAGTGCCTCGTTCTATGCAGTCTTATCGTCTTGTGGCAATCTGCGAACACAATTTTGTTATTTTTGCAGAAGTAATGTAGATGAAGTAAGAAATATTGCTTGCTTTGCCATTAAGGAGAAATTTATGAGCCAAAGAATGTTTTCCTCGATGGTGTTGAAGTTATTAATGGCATGTTTCATTGTTGTTACAAAAATACTAGAATGGGTGCCTCGCCTACAATGTGTGTTTTGTCATAAACCATAAACTTTTGACATAACATTTTTAATAGCTTTTTAGAAGTACAGTGTTTGAAATCTGAAGCAACAGTAAATAATACCAGATAAATAGGTCAGTACACATTTTGTGGTGTTGCAAAAAATAACATAATCACTATAATATCTAAAAATCTTAGTAACAGTAGATAGTACAATAGCACATCAACAATTGATTATGTAGTTCTAAATTTTCCAATATAATCATAATAATATATTTATTATTAACATACACAGAGAACGGCCAAATAAAATAGAATAATGAATTAACTATAACCGGATTTAGGTCGTCCAGTTCACAGTATCTATCTGTGAACTGCATATTGAGGTCTGCACTGCAGGCTTATAAATGATTCGTAGTGCGCTGTAAGCCAATCAGAATAAATAAACGCAAATATATGTGATTTACAATACAATTAACTAACTATAAATCACACAAGTGCGGAAAAACATCAAATGAAAACAAACATTTATAATGAGAGAACTGACTTTTTATCGTAGACTATATTGTGTCCATTGAACTTGTCGAGGAATCCAAATGAAAATTAATAACTTTTATTAAAAAGAGTAGAAAAGCGAAATTACGTGTATGATATTTTCTACTTCATAGTTAAGCTTGGATTTTAAAAGCTAAGATCTTACGCAAATTACTCTTTATCTACATGTCCTCGTTTCACACCCAGGTGAACTGCACGGCATTAGCAACACAAAGTGATCTTACTCTGAAATCAAGTCTTGCTTACGTGCGCAACCTTAATCCACAGTAAAGAGTCTAAAAATAAATTCATGAACTCACAATGGACTAATTAAAGGATTTAGGGCTGCCTCGACAAAAATAAACCGACGTATTTTATTTGTTCGAAATCTCCTCTCACAATAAATTCCCCTGTTCCGTTTCGAATTAGTACAAATTACACAAGCTTACGAAAATAAAATCGGCCTACGATAAACATAAAACACGCTTCATAGAATTGAATTGAAACTGATAGCTGAACATCTGCTGTTCGTCATAATATTTTTTACAACGTTTCTTGTGGCGTAAACCTCGGGTGAATATTCTCACATCACCTCTTCATTAGAACGTCCTTTGTTATGTTGCCACAATACTAGTTTTTGTCTTTGGACCTCGACAAAAACGTTAACGGACTCAAAGTGTCCGCGCCACTCAAACGCCGAGCTTCAGTTAGTAACAAGCCTCTAATAGACAGACAATTGTATAAACAAACATCAACCTTTGAACCTCAGCGACTTGTGTTGTGATCCCGTTTCAAGATTACTTTTATACTCATCTCGACAGGCTCCGACTGATTTATTTTATTATGTTAATAGAATCAAATTCAAAATTAATTCAGATGATGAAAAATGGCTGCCGAGTTTGTAATTATTAAATACGCTTCACTTCCTGTCCTCTTTTTTAGCGTAAAAAGAACGTTCGAAACTTTTATTCAGGGTCGAAAAGCGAGTGATTTTAACGAGGTTTTATTCGCCGACTTTTTATTTTCAGTTAGATAAGTATTTTTATGAAACTAATGAATGTCAAAGAGAACTCGATTTGCTTTTGTTCTCGATAGATAAGCTTGAGATTTTTGTGTCCTGTGAAAAAGTTAGAGGTATGTTTTTCTAGTGGATGTGAGGAATATTTTCCATGTGTAAAAAGATTTAATGACAACCATAACATATTCAATGATAAAATATTAAACGTATAAATAAATACAACATTTCTTTCCCTGTTCCTGTAATCGTCTTTATTCTAATGAAATTTTATTATTTTATTTGGATCTTTTGTTTCGTCAGCAGTTTGTACTTTGCAGTTCCGTATAATTATTTATTGTTCAGATATACCATTAACATTAAAAGCGTCATGTAATTCACGACGTAAATCTTTCTAAAACACGCTCAAAACCAAATTACAGCCTTATTATAAGGCGTCTACGTAAACCGTGCGTTAAATTTAATTACAAAAAACGTGCTTCCGTAAGAAAATTGTCGGCTGTTCACAGAGCGGTGCGGACAGACGAGAAATAATTCAAAACATCATAAGTTGTGAGCGTGGGCTCATGTTTAGTCACGGATCCATCCCACCGTAAGTATAACTGGTTGATAACTAGGGTTGTCCGAAAACCAATAAATTCGAAAAATCCTTTACCTTGCCATTTAAATAATTTAGAAGGTATTTCGGACGCTAATAATTTCGACATCACGATCACGAACCCAACCGGTATTTGATTATACATATAAATTACCGCCTCGACCTCATGAACTAGTATCGATGAATATAAATTCTCTAATCTCATAATATTTAATTTTGGTATGTCACCTTGAATTTCGTTTAGTTATAATATGTTGCAACCTTGAGCGAGGGTTCACGTTCAACTATTTCTCTCGCGGAACCGGTTCTGTTGCACTGAACGACTCGACCTGATCACTTACCGCGGACCCTTCTTATATTCGATTTCCTTGATTTATCGTCTCTACTGCGATCAACAGCATTTATTTGTTACCTAACTCGAATAGCTTTTGCAGAAGTTAGGTCATATTTCATGTGTACGACATGTAGTAATTCCAGACTAGTATCGATATACGACTTGGTAATTTTAATTTCATGTGACCGAGATTTAGTTTTGAGTTGTTGATAGCCAACGGGATAAAGCGATGTTTGATGTAAATTATTTTATGTAGGGTATACTAACTGTAACGGGAAATTTATAAATAGCGCTTCTGACTTGAAAATACTTGATGAGGTAAAGCAGGAATTATCAATTAAATTTGATTGTACTCACGAATAATAATTTTAAAGAGTTATAATTATAAAATAACATTTAATATTAAATTTTATTTCCACTATCATAGGAATCAATCGCATATAATTTCGGTTATAAGGTTACGGCTTTCTATAATTATTATCTAAGAATCTATATTTAATCATAATTAATTATAAATTTAGTTTTAAAAACTCTTCTTTCATATTTTATAATTTTCCTTCTAGGAAATATTTAGGCATCACTTTATCGTTAGTTCAAGTATGTATTTTTCCGTCTTCTAGTCGGACTTTCCCGGAATTAATTAAGGTATTATAAAATTATGCTTTTCGTAACTCATCAAATTAATGTAAACTAGGTAAACATCAATTGTTAAAATCCACAAGAATTATAATATTGAGCACGATCAAAAATATTTTATTTTGTACTTCATCAATTTTATCAGTCAGTTTCTTATTGATCAAGTAGAATTGTATAGATGTCGCAGTGTTAGCATTATATTTAATTACACAATACCAATGATTGTGACAGAGTTGTTATTTCTGAAGAACACTGATCAACTATTCAATATAAAGACATTAATACGGCGTAAAGCCCTCAGGATGAAAGTGTTACTCGCACTTGCCTGGTTTAATTCATACGACAGACAACAATAGATTACAAATACAGTAGTTTTTGTTCAAAAATTAATTTATGTGAACGGTAATCACAAACAATAGACGAGCGTCAATCAAACAGAAATATCCAACTGAATATCGTGCTCCCGCATAAAACGGGAATGGTTGATATTGTAATCGCGAAAACCAATGTACAACGATACATTTATGCAATTGAAATTAATTAATTTCGGTTGATAGAATCTATTTTCGCTGTTTGTTAACGTGTACCCTAGGCGCTTTGTTGCATAGTTATTTGTTGTATTTTCTCATTGATGCTGAGACCTTTCGAAATCCGTTTCACTGAAATATTTCATCGACGCGACGTGTCAATTTAAATTATTCTATCCCATTTTTCTCTGTTTTATCTTCAAGTTGAATATATGTGAGCTGCTTAGGGCAACACTATCTCGGCACCCGAGTATCTTAAAAGATAAATAACGTAAAGATAACCCGGTGTATTTGTACAAATTTAATTTATATGCGATAAACATAACGATATGAAGTTTATTTGTATGTAAACTTTTAATAGCACTTAAACTGTCAGCAGTCGGGACCAACAAAAAGTTAATTCTCTGTCTGAAAGTTTTCTCATACTTGGAACTCGCGATAAAAACACCAATAGTTACAAAGTTGAAAATAACTTGGGTTTTTGTTGTACGAAAACATTGGTAATAAGCTGGTCGAATGACAAGCGTCGAGTCTGAGCTCTGAATAGCCGGTGGCTTCGTGCTTGGCCCGCTCCTATTTTTTACCGCGTGTTTTTTTAATGCACAGGTGATGCGGCGAACCCACACTTAGTCGGCGTTAACCTGTAATCTAAATTCATTTCTCGATTCAACCTACCACCGCCATATCTCTGTTTTATTATGGGCCTAAAGGCCATTTGCAGGTTTTTTTATTATAAACAAATTACCTCGCGTCTGGCGGGCTCGACGACAAACGAGGGCTTTTTGTGGCTGATCACGTACTTAAGCAGGCTTCGTACAAAAATTGTTTTATACGCCCATCGAAAATAATAGACAGTGGAGAGCCGTTTTTAGATGTATTTTTCTTATAAATTATATTTTTAGTAAATAAAATTCGTTTGCCGACGAACAGAAAAGTATTACTTATTAGTTATTACATACAATGAAGGTTGTGTAAGACTTTAGAAAATAGTTCGACAAAATAGTTGAACTAAAATTTAGATTGTCTATTTTATGTCTACAAGATGTATACGTTAATGTTTACGTATATCTAAAATTCCGTTGAAATATCTTTTTTAATAATTCACAATACGTAATTATTTCCACTTAGTTATTTTTTATTTAGAAATTTAATCCTTTAGAAATAAATATATCGCATAGGAATCGTATACCAACTCATGACTTTGTAATTTTGGAATTTACCAAGCTGTTCATAATTATAGAAAGCTTGGACATACAGACAGACAGACTACACGGACGCATCTCACCAGAAAGCTTCTCATTTTACCTTTCGGATACGGAACCATAATGAAAGGCGGTGGGCGACAAACAATGTTGTGTCCAAACACCCACAGATCTCTCTGGATATCTTGTAATCTAAAGGAACCATTTCGTTTACTTCATGCATATTAAAATCTCCAACGTCAACACGACGTCCTGTACCGTCTATCTCTCTTGCATATTCGACCAACATTTAGTTTGAATTACGAAACATAGTAAGTTAGTACCAAGATATTCTGCAACATCGATGACACGAAACATAATCAAGATGCTCATATCGATTATGCTCATCAATGATAGCGTAAGGCATGGCTAACTCGATTTACGTTCACTGAATCGAGTAATTGTGATCATTGTGACTTGTTGGAATTGTTTTAAGTTACTTCGCCACGTTTTCTTTATTAAAAAGCTGGTTAAATATGCAAAGTCTGCGGTCTATGTTCCGATAGACTATCGAATGAATAAATTATTTAAAACGGTGATGCCAATGAAAATATGGCAATCGATTGTCGTTCTGTAACAATGGGAAATAAATAACAAGTTGTAGTGTTATGTATGCTGTGAGGCAATCATATATTTATGACGCCGCAAAGGTAATTAAAATGTTTTGTGTAAAAGTTAAGTACAAACATATGTTACAGTTCTTTAAATTGTCGTTTTGCGTGCGTTAAAGTATTATGAAGAACTTAATTATTTATAACACGAATGGTATAAATGACAAAGTATATAAAATAACTGAGTTCATCAATAGGACAGACTCACGTTATGTTTTAACGACTGTAATATTAACAGAATGCCAAGTTATAATACTATTTCATTTTCTTTTCTTTCTTTCAAATTCATTGGTCCGAAAACGAGTAAACAGGTGAGATGTTAGTTAAAGTGATCACTGCTTCCCATGAATATGCACAAATCTTGGATCATAGATGTGTTGCCGGCCCATTAAATTGGGCGAGGAGCGGGAAGGAAGAATGAAGAAGATGGGAAGAGAAAAGGGTTATCAGGCATTCGGCAATCTCACTCATCGAACGAAACACTAAGCTGTAGCTTCACGTCAGTCTCCTATGCGATAGTGGTACCGCCCCTAAATAGCCTACCCATTTATACTGAGTCCTGATTGACAACTGCATGACTACCAGTTTTAACATATTCATAATTATTTAAAATATCTTCTTTTCTCTGCTTGACATACAACTTTTTGCGTGAATTTCGCTATAGAACCCAAGCTTATTAGAAGGAGTCAAGGTCTCGGCTTGAGATAGCTAAGAGAAGCCGAAGATCATGCTAGTATTTATAATGAAATATTCGATTCAAACAATTGGCATGTACAGACGGCTTTGTATGTTGATGCGTTTGATAATAAAATGGGTCTGCCCGAGACGTCCTCAGCATAATGTTGGCACCAATGTTATTACGAATGAATTGAAACTCGTATATTCATGTTTATTGGTATTTAATGTAATATTTGAGTATTAAGTAATACATTCTAATTAAATTTATGGATTAAACTAAATAATACATGATTAAAATGAGTATAATTGTTGACGCATTGATCTGTAATGTAGGTTTTCTTAAGAGTTCACATGAGAAATTAATCTTTAATGTCCGATAAATGAAAAAATGTAGTATGTCAATTAATTGTTGGGTAAAATAGCAGGTGACGCTAATAGCTTCCAGGAAACTCCGATACCCGCAACCAATAAATCTTCGACGTTCTGATGCCTGATTCATCCTGAATCAGATCTGATTCATTGATACCTAGGAATTTCTTTAAAAAATATCTGAGTTATTCGCCCAATGTCATTTTCATTTGTACAGAAAATATTCCCTAATAGCCATTATTAAGGTGACAACAACTGCACAATTTAAAATGCTCCGTGACCGTTTCGGAATGTGAAATTGCATTACCTCGTAATTTTATTACGAGCTATATTGTCTACAACGTCTTTTAGGAGTTTTTATGTTACTTCTAGTGAACAAAAACAAATTATATTGCTACAAATTTGGACGATGTTCTTGGTAGAATAGCAAATAAGATAATACTTAAAAGATGTGCGCTCATTTGTTATATTACCACAATAATTCTATAAATATATTAAAGTGTATTCTATGTGTCTCACTAATAATTATTATGGCCTGTGTTTTACATAATATGATGTGTTATTTGTTTAGGCAAAATACAATTAACTACCAAAAAAATCTGTCGCTTTGTGCTGTCATCATTTGTAATCTTCAAGGAACGTTAGCAATCGATTGTTTGATACTAGATGTCTGATTCTCGTTCTAAATTCGAATCCACATCGCTTAAATATTATGGAATCATGAATGTGCGAACTACCTTCTGAGTTAATTTTCTTTATACAATAATATCATTAAACTAGGACTGTATTGAGGAACAATCAATGGGTCAATCATGGTGCAATGTCTTTTTCATCAAACAAAGATTATTAATTATAAAGTCTTAATAGAAAGTTTATGCGCTAACATATGAGTACATTACCTTAAACTATATGCTCCATATCATAAACGAACATAAAGTCCCAAAAGAGTTCTTAATAAATCAACTGCGTTCTTAAATCCACACCAAGTTTTATTACAGACTTGCGGGCGTGTGTGAATTGCTGAAAAGTGTATGACTCATGTAAGTTCCAGTTATTACGTTAAGTCGGGCAGATTAAGTTGAGATAGTATAACTCGTCGGCTATTACACTATCCGGGTGCAGTTCGGCAACTATCTAACTTGCCAAGTGCTATTTAATGTCCCCGCCGATATCCAAGTTTTGATAAAGATCAAATCGGAGTCCATACGTGTGGATTCTAGATTGTTGGGTACTTGCATGTTACGTTTCTATCATATATGGGCAAGCAGTTATTGATTTCTACTTTTTTGGAGCCTGATAGTCTACTTCCGTTTCTAGTTTTAACATAACATAACATAACACACAACAGTCACATACATAGTCCTGACCCCACACTACGGTCGAGTCTTGTGTCGTGTATATCAGGAACTAAGAGAGACTTTCCGGTCTCACAAACACCCAGACCCGAAAGAAATATTTGTGTGCCTCACAAACATTTCTCTCGGTGCGGGGATCGAACCCGCGGCCTCTCGTTTCACAGGCGGCGTCTAACCAACTGCGCCACGGAGGCTGTCAGGAGAAGGAGTTTTATCAATTGCTTCACCCTTTTCTAGTTTTTTTTCGGATCTAGTGATACGTTTTTATAGCGTATGACCGAAATACTAGAAAGCGATTTATAAACACCGGCCGCCCATAAACACTCACTAAGCCTGGAGATCATCGGGCTTTGTGAATGAAAGGGGAAGGAAGAAATCAGGAAAGAGTAGGATAATAAAGAGTATTACACCTCCGGTGAAGCTATTGACAGAAACTGACAACAATTCCACTGCTTTTAATTTTCAAGCACTAAAGTCGTAGGTAAACGTTGCAGAAGGTCACTGGATGTAGACTGCTTCCAACAGATCGATGTGGAGATCCTTGGGGTGGCTTATGTTCAGCAGTGATACTGGTGTAGTGGAGTGGTGGAGTTATACTGGTGGTAGGTCTCTATATGTGAGAGGCCATCTGGGTAGGTACCACCGCAATGTCTATTTCTCCCGTGAAACAACACTGCTTAAATGCACTGTTGTGTTTTGGATTGAAGGACATTGTAGCCAGAGCAACTACTGGACATATTGAGACTTAACATCTTATGTCTTAGGATGGCGAGCGCAGTGGAATGTTGCTACTGTTTATGAGCGGTTGGATCGCTTATTATCATGTGAACGGCTTGCTCGTCTCGCCATTCAATGCAATAAAAAAAAAACTTACTGAGGCTGAAGAGAGAAAGAGAGATAGTTGCATCTTGACTACGAGTAAAGCTTGCATCGTAAAGAACATAATCTATATTGTTCAATGGAATAATAGCTACTGCTAAAAAAGATGACGATAAGGAAGCCTATCATAATAAATCAAATCATTTTGAAGCACATAAAATTGTCACGCTGACACCACGCGTTAGAACAATGTCAGATAAAAGAAGAACATTAATCTTGGTTACTTCGGTTATACCAAGTTGATTTACGTGACATAAAGCCTACCTCACACTCTGGATGGCACTGTAGATGGTGCCTAAGATAAGAATAGTGCGGTTTCTCGTGAAAACAATATCAATTACAGCAGGAACACAAGCGTGTAGCACGCAATCATTTAAATGAAGAGTTATGAGTACTATCCAACTATTTATGCGTGAATATGTTGTGGGATCCTTTATTTTAGTACTTTTTGTACCTTTGCTATTATTATAGCATTTGGTAAAATAAGCCTCTCACTGTTATATTTTGAATGACTTAGACTTCTTTTGGTAAACGTTTACTGTCTTACATTGAATGTTGCCTGTAAATAAATATACCTAACTTAGGCCCAAACGTAAACTAATTTTCACGATAAGTTTAATTTTGGCCACCACCATATATTTGAGACGTATTTGACATTGCTAATGTATGACATTGATATTTTCAAATATATGGGTAAAGATATTTTTGGCCTTAAATTGTTTCTGAGTAAGACAAATTACAGAATCAAACTTTATCTTCAATATTTATGATAATTTAGCATTATAATTATCCGTCTAAAATAATTTCAGCTGATATGAACTTGTAGTGCACGACACGTCCAACGATTTAAGTAAAATATCATAAAACGGACGCACGATTTCTTCCATTACAGTCGCGTTCACATCACGTCTCAAGGCGATCATTACAAAGTAACTAAAGTCAATTTATCCACCTGCCACATAACATAAAGCAAAGGAAATATCACTCGGAATCTAATTATATGCAGCGACGTGTAGACGAAGCCCGTACATGGAATATACATGAGACTTGAAATCACATTGTAATGTAAAACATACGGATTGTTTAATGATACGTGCATAATCACAAGTTATCGGACTACGAATCTGTTTTTCAACAGCTTACAGCTCAACTCTATGCCGTCCGAATTCAGATTTTATCGATGAAATCGTTCGGAAAGCAAATGCTGGAATAGTTGCTATGGTAGAATTTAAAGAGTAGTATTACGCATTAGCATACGCTTTGGTGAGGCATAAGAACATGGTAATAGTTAAATTAATTTCTTTCAATAAAAAATTATCATAAATAAATTCAAAACAACTTTTTTGATGATTTTTTATCGAGGATGAAACAAAAATACGAATCAAAAACCAACATATTTAGAACTCTAAATTTCCAAAAATCAAACTCATACACTCAGTGACGTCCTTACATTTAGAAAACACTTAATTTATTTGTCACTTAGAGATAATAAAAATATATTTTATCATAGTCGTAATTAAGAAGAATGGGATAAAGTTGACTTCTGCCCTTCAGTGTCTTAATAAGATCTCATTGTGATAATAGAGACAACTTTGAAAGTGGTTAAACACCTAATAAATTCTTCGTTAATATGGTTCTAAGTTATCATTAAGAATACATAAATCTAGTGATATTTTTAAAATGTAAACCTACATACTGACAATTTTTATAAGAAGTTTTGTCACGTCTTTGCAAAAAAAATGGAAGATTTAAAGCATGCATGATTGTGAGTGTGTAAAACATTGCCTTCCGATGTTAATATTCTGATTGATTTCCACTTCAAATGACATATGCTTCAGCTAAGCAAGTTATCTATACTAATATTATAAAGCTGCAGAGTTTGTTTGTTTGTTTGAACGCGCTAATCTCTGGAACTACTGGTCCGATTCGAATGATTCTTTCAGTGTTGGGTAGTCCATTTATCGAGGAAGGCTATAGGCTATATCATCACGCTATGACCTATAGGAGGTAAGCAGTAGTGATATTTCTAGCAAATACGAGGAAATTTTGTTCGTTTTTCGTGGTCCGATTGGTCGATATTCTAAACTGATAGTCAGAATTAAACATTTTGACCGCCATTTTAAAACGTGTATGCACCCGGGCGGAGCCGGGCCCGACCGCTAGTGTTACATAAATTGCATAAAGTTCTAAAAATAAGTAATTATTAACGCTTAAATCAACATCAAAGCCGTTTTTATGTAAAGCCGCTTTATACAAAAATATTGTGCTTAAACAAAGATTAACTTCTTAATAACAACTTAGCGTCTCTCTTTCGAGAGGATTTTCACTCACTTTGCCTAATATCTTTATCTGTGATGGATTTTAATTTGAACAGCCACAAGGCAACTCGGAGTTGGAAAGTAAATAATTTTATTATTTTCCAACGTAATATAAAAAATATAATCGCTAATTCCAGGTATTAAACAAAGCGGTGTAGTACAAAGAGAGTCTGTGAACAATTCTGGACCAATCGCAGCCGACAATCAAAGCTGGGCGTGGCCAATCTCGTGCTTTTAATCTTTACACACCGTGAACAAAGCAACGCTCATACAATTCGCAATGTAATGAAAAATAAAATTAACGCATTCAACATTCAAGGAGTGATTTGGTTGAAAAGCTTCGGCTATAACCGTAAAAGGAAATGGCCAGTACCTGTAATTCTATTTAGGTTTATTTGCAAAACATTTATGAAAATAAGCGAGGCAACAGGTGCGCTCCCCTACAATGCGTACAACTTTCTGTGATAAATTCTCTAAACTATTTCTAGTTCAAAATATGAGCTCAGCATCACACCACACACTTATGCTTTGATTTTAAGAACCAAAACTTCAATCCACACTCTTTTTATACTCAAATAATTGCTATTGACAAATGTAGGAAGCGTAAAAAAATAAACTATTTCCAAACATGTAACATGGTTAAATTATAAAGAAAAACAAACAAAAAATGGTCACACATTATCGGCGTCATGTTAATGTTATAATTATCTATTGCAAGCCGATAATGGACGTAATATTACCATTACATTCTCCATATGCTTGTAAAAGATAAGTGATAAAATAAGCCTAGGAGTCACGCACACATTAAAATGCAAATAGGATGATTCATCTTTTTATTGCTTTAATAGCTACTTGGCAGTAATTACCTCTCCTATGCACCTTAAATTAATTTTCCCAAGAGAGAACGAACCGGCTATTAAGTTTTGATATTGCATTCTGATGCAATAATAAGCAGAGCCCTGCGCCCACAGGTGAACATTCTCAATCATTACCTTGTAATTAAGTGTTATTTTGTTCATCTAAATTCCCGATGTAGCATTAAAGTTATAATTCCATTACTGAGTAAACAAAGCCGATAGTTATTTAAATTGAATTCATTGTAATGGTTGGACGATAAATTGTAAGTATAGAATATCATTAGAGTCTAACCTGCCGTAATGATCGAATCTATTGGATTAACCGCAGGTGGTATTTGATTTTGTTGATCTTTAGGGACTTCGTAAGCGTAATAATATTCAAATACTAAAACAAACGGCCTTATTTGGTTGCTTTGATTAAAGTAATCTCGTCTCCCGGGGAAATTATTCTCTCATATAAATTCTATATGGAGGTTTACTGTTGCATTTCGTTCTCAGAATGTCGGTGAATCTATAGCTGATTGGGTTAACATAACCATCGGAATAGCAGGTTCATGATTTTGAAAACGCATCACAGTAAAATAAGCTAGTGAATGTCAGGTTTACAAGAGGCCAACATCATTGTATCGATCTTTCAGATTGGTCTATGATCTAATACGAATTTCGAATGTTCGAACGTCATTCTTAAAGCTATACGAATGGGCCTACTAGTAAGCAGTAGTAGTAGTAACTCCACAAAATGTTTGCATCTATACTGTGTCTTAAGCATAGACTAAGTTTGGAGTGAATGATAAGTATACTAGAGAATAGTATTAAATTATATGTAGAAGTGAATAAGTTCGAATATTCGAACTTCGTTTCGCAATATAGGATAACCCTTCTTGAAGATACTATTGACACTGCACATCATTGTCAACTAGATCCATTGTATTAAGTTCATCGCAGAGTTAAAATTAACTTCAACTCACCAAATTTGCAGACCAGTAAATTTTGTTGAAATAAAACTATAATTATTTACGGATTTTATTGCTTATTTGGTTTAGTTTCATTTCAATGTGTAACATTCGCGTAAATCTAAGAAACCATTAGAAAATTTTACTCAACATTTCGTTGTAATGCCAGTTTATGTTTCTTTGAGGAGTTTTCTTTTCATCTCAGACAAAATTATAGCACAAAGGCTTGTAAAACCCCGCTAATTAAAGCATATTAACTCGTTGTAACTACGTAAATGCCAGTAAATATAATGGAAAGTTCTCATTGCGGCTCTCGAAATATAATAACGTTACATAAACGCAAAATAATATTTTCATAAACAAACTGAAAGAGAATCTAATTTTACGAGAATAACTCAAATGGTTTAAGCTAACAAAAGTTTTGATAGTTCTGTTTTGGTAGAAACTTTGAAGCATTAATTTATGGTGTATGTAGGTAGGGATTAGGTAGTATTTCCATGCAGTAGATATATCATAGTGTCTTTATTTACTTGCACGTCCCGACCCTCAATTTAGGTTTGGTAATGTCAATGTTACCGCCTAATGTAAATAGAAATAGGGTATATTTTATAAATTGACATTTGGCCGTTGACAGGTGGAAATGCAAGTCATTAAAGTCTGAATAGAATTGCTTGTGGCAATGTCAAATGAAGTTTAAATTTTGTCAGCCTTTGTAGCGTAGTTGATTAGACATCGGTTGTGAAACGAGAGGCCGCGGGTTCGATCCCCTCACCTAGACAAATAGATTTTGTATCATCCACGGGTAGTTGTTAAGAGTCTCGGTATTTCTGAGGCCTATAAGTCTCTCGTAGTTTCTGATAGCCACGACACAAGACTTGATATTAGTGTGGGGTCAGGACTATGTTTGTGACTGTTGGGTGTATATTTTTATTTATTAAATTTGGAAAAGTGCGTGGTGGCCTGTTGGTAAACGGACTAGACGCGACTGCCAACATGTTCACGGTGGTCGCGGGTTCGAATCCCAGGGCACACCTCTGACTTTTCGGAGTCATGTGTGTATTGATAGTCAATCACCACGCACTAAAACGGTGAAGGAAAACATCGTGAGGAAACCTGCATACCATAGCAATTCATAAGAATTTCTTTGGTATGTAAGTCCGCCAACCCGCACTAGGCCAGCGTGGTGGACTATATGGCCTAACCACTCACAATCATATTCTCGATTGTAGAGTAGGCCCGTGCCCTGCAGTGGGACGTATATGGGCTGATACAGATACAGAAATTTGGAAATGAACACATGATCAAACTCTATTACATGTAGAAAAAAACTTAATTATGTCCTTTTTATGTATGTGACTTCTCATTCTATATTTTGTGTTTACAACAAAGTATGAATAAACAAATATAGAAAATAAATAGCCATATGCTTGATTCAATAAACAGAAAATAAATCTTCAAAAGGAAATATTTTTGGAGAAAATCTATTTCTAGCATAATTGGATGCTCTGTTATACTTAACATTCAACAATGGTTTGGTAGGTAATTGTACATTAAATCAATGGACTAAAAAATACTTTATGGTGGAATAGCTATTTTTAAGGAAATCGGATAGTCTGTGAATGTTAACCTTAGTTTGGTTGGTGTATTTAATCACGAATAATATAATCTGAATAATAAAATGTCACTTTGAAAATCTTTAAGAAAAGCTTCCACGATTCTAAATGATTGATGAAATGGATGGATGATGGATTGATGAAATCTACGATTTTACTAAGCTTGTGGGCGTTCAAAGATGGCGGTGGCAACTAAACAAAAAATAGGCAAATAACTTTTATAAATCCTAATGGCTAATATGATTAAATTAAGATTATCTTGCCGATAAACCTACGTGGGTGTAAATATGACACTAAACTATTCATAGTAAAACTTATCAACGCGATTAAAATAATTAAAGTGAAATAATTGCGCGAGGAAATACGAGATTTAATCCGTTTAAATATAATATCATTCACCATATAAGACGTCGATAAAAGTACACTTTTATTTTCTTTGCGGCTTACCTTCTGCTCCATTGAATGCGTCCCGGTTGGGGCGAGACTGAATGCCTTTTAATGGGTTGACTACGCATTAAATTATTATAACTTACATGCCTCCATAATAGTTCTGTCGCCTGGCAAGCGTAGGAGGCGAGTATCATAAAAATTGAATTAATTTTTATCATAGAATAGGTTTAAGCTTCTCTCGTCGTAAATTTCGCCGTGACAAAATATTTGATGACTATTTATTGAGATATTAAACGCAATTCTTAAGGTGTTATCTTTGAGAATCGGTTTTTGGATATAACACCGTCTTTTCATGTTCACGTAAACGTTATATGTATATTTGACGGAAACGGCTAAAGGAATGTGGGATGGTTTCAATTTTACTTTTACATATTAGGGTTCTGCACTGTAATTTTATCGAAACGTTTTTTACATTGCATATTTTTCAGTAAAATCTTATTTCTTTTTTATGGATTTACTTTTCATTCAATAATTTCATTAATATTTTCGGTGTTTATTTTATAAAGGGAAAATTTAGAAAACTTTACCTTGTATTCCACACTAAGTATAATAACAACATACAAAATACAGTTTTTTTTTTATTAAATGCTACAAATTAACCTTACTCATAATACTAATTAGAAGTAATTACGTCATTATACACGCAACTGGAAAATTTGTTGCAACCGTAAACAGTTGAGCAATAGTAGACTGACTAGTGACTCAATGATTTATCGATCGTATACCCATATGAAGTGAACAGGGGAATAAGGACAGAACCCAATCAAATTATACGCATAAGTAATCCTAACCAACCGTGGCCAAAAGATCATTAATAAAAATTTCGTAAACGGCAACCAGTTCCGTTGTGACTAAGCATTAACCAGATAACCCATAGGAGCACGAACGTTCCAACTCCGCTGCGTGTGAATAGCCAACTCGTACTTAAATGGACTTCACTTCCCATTTTGCCTTTAACGGGGCATTGTCAGAATGTTAACGCATCATTGTCATGTCACAATTTTAAAAAGGTTTTTTAGACGGTCGGTAACAGTATGTTAATATGGCGGGGCGGTCGCGGCTGACGAAACACATGTTGGTGCTATTGTTAAAAAAAATACGAAACCGACAAGCAACAGGAATTTCGTTGATAACATCGACAAAAGGTCGTTTTACACCGTGTTAGGTACCCACATATTTATGATTTAATGAATAAATAATGTACGGTAAGCTGTTATTGAATATAGCCGTCTAAGTTATTCATGCATTAAACTTTACGGTCGTGATTAATTGGAAATGAGAGCTGCACGTTCACAAAAGAATTTCCACAACCACCACGAAAAACTTAGTGGTTAACGCTGTCTGGAAATAAAACAAGAAAGTGTAAAGCGTCGCCGCGGTACCATAAATTACCTAATTTATTTCGTCTTTATTCTAGATTTGCAAAATTGCGTCATTACGATAACGAGACTTTAAACTAATGACACGTAAAAAGAGCTCCTTCTTGAAGTCAAATTCTTTGATTAAAGGTCGCAGTTGAAGGTTCCTCTAATTTGTCGCAAATTAAAAAACTAAAAATATCGAATAAGAACTCGGTTTCGAATTTCGCAATTTGCCAGTCCCTATCTGCGGTGTAAAGTTGAACGAAATTTGAAAAAGCAAGACCGAATTCCAGCCCCGGAGTGAAGTTAGATCACGCCTGCACTCAGCCACTACTTTTAACTAAATTGAAGTTGCGGGCAAAGAGTGCAAGCCGATGCACGTGACGCATGAGTCCGTCTGTCCGTTTGTACTTCTACGTGAGTGGATTGCAGTCGCGCTCTTAAGCCTTATCCACAGAGAAGTCGCCACGATCTTTGGACGTATAAACGTGATCGGGTACTCTGGATAAAACAATAGGTAACTTTGCGGTGCAACTGCAGGATATTCCATTTGCTGGCGTCCCCTTTGTTTCACTTTGCGGTGATTTTATTTTAATATAATTGTCAGTAATACAATGGGATTTTATCATAACCGCTGTGCTATTGAATGTCATACTAACGAACACTAATTGACAAAGGATTAGCCAAAGTCTGATGTATGTCGCTATTAATGAATGATGTTTACACATCTATTTACTATAGAATGGCATTATGGTGTTTGAAAATGTTATTATATTACTTAGTAAATAAATACATTTCGATTAGAATATCTTATTTTATTGTATTAGGCATGAATTGTAGTAGAAGAAGCCATCGTCACAAATTTGGATCTAGATCTACGATTAGGACTGTATTACATTTTTAATATCTTTCAATTTGATTTTCCTTAGACTGATTTAAGGATTCACTTTTAATAACATAATTGTATTATTGATATGTTTCTTTCCTGGTATGTCTCTTTCTTTCTGTCAAACCTTATATCCATTGTCAAAATCCAAATCAAAACAATGGATCTCAGAACTATTTTGCTTTACCCTTTTTCCTTATAAGTTTACTATTCCAACTAAAATATCACTTCTTTTCCGTAGCTTGTTTACTTCGTACGTGGTCTTATTCCTCGGCACCATTTTTGAGGGCTTTACCGTGTCGTGGTTGATCGGCATAACAAGTATTTGCGGGTACATACCAGCATATCATAGGAGTCATCGTTTGTCTGTTGGCACGCTATGCGGTTGAATTTGTTATTGGTCGTCTTCCAAGAATAGTAAACATTGCGTGTGTTTTACCAACGAGCTGTACCTACTGCTAACTTATTGTATTTTTAGGCTTCTTTTGATTGGATTTGAATGGGATTAGTTATTTGAACTGGAAGCATTGTACTATCTCAATCTATTTTACCAACCAATACTAAGTATGGGTATTACTGACATCTGGAAAATACGCCAACTCTGTAAGTAATCAAATTATTGAATGTCAAGTTGCTATCGGGGAAAAATAATATTTACTACTGAATTAAAACTTATGAGATCAAATTAAAGTATTTAAAACCGATGAGATGCAAAAGTGCCATCAAATTGTCTATCAAGATTATTTTAACATTATTTGCTCATATCCCAACTTTTTTATTTATGAAAATATTTGCCCTTGACATACATAATAGCTAATACATCCTGCGTTTACAAACGATGCTTATATTCACATTGAATAAGATTGGGGCAAATGTAAGCCGATTTAAGTATTTATCAACAAAGACATCAAACCTGAACTATTGCGTGATTAAGTGATATTTCTTTAATCCTCCATTTGATACACTTATGCCCGAATACTGGAACGCAACTTAAATATAACTTGCGCTTAACTACGTTATTCCCGATTAAATGTACTGGCTAAGCGGGCCGCGCGCTGTTAAGAGCAACTTATTGTTTGAATGGCGTTCCAGTATTCGGGCATTAGAAAATTGTTCTTTTGTATTTTTTCCTGAATTTTAAGTTCAAATTGAATTATCGCTCGTAATAATATGTACATGATGAATGATGTGCCTTGAACTCAGTGTATGAGTTGTATTAATATAACAAAGTAATACAATATCAGTTGACCCACTTATGAATATAAAAAATAGAACTCTTTGATATAATTTATACCATATTTGATAACCGCCGCGATATTAATTATACTTGGTCATAGCATTACTGCATTTCAAGTTGTTTTTCTAACATTTAGCAAATTACTTTTATGAATAATTTATATTTTGGTTTAATTAAGAGCGTGTTGCGAAAACAGAGCTATAAATCTTTTACAAGAATATATAATCGTGCTCCAAAACTTTAGATATAATTTTAAAAAACATGTTTTTTCACTTACTATTGCGTGACAATAAATAAGTGGTTAATTATATTTATACATAAAAGGGGTTATAAAAATGAAGTGAAGGAGCGGCTGGTCAGTACAATTAAATTAGAATTGGAAAGCTATGAATTATCAGCGTGATTCATCGTGGGGAAAAACTTGACATGAATATTTTATTTGCTCGCTTTTCTGGCAATAAAGCTAAGAACATACACTAAATATAAACTGTGATATTGTCTATTACTACCCATGGTTGTTAGGAAATAGCTGCAAATTTTGTCTTTCATACCTTTAGTTGAACAGCTAGAAAACTAGCCATTCAAAGCGAAAGAGTGAACTTTTTATAGATCATCTATAAGCTCGATAGCCTCTTTGAAATTGTCATGAACGACAGTCTTACAGGTAATCTTTTAAAATAGTCGGCTGTTGGTTAATGATTGGTTAATGATTTAATTAACATTTTATAGACTTTTGCCATAAAAAGAAATTGGTATTACAAATACGTAACTAAATAAAATCAAATAAATAATGTCTATTCTTCATAAAACATTCAAATTTATCATTGTGCAACATATTTATTTAAAAAGCAACAATTATGTAATAGATATGTTAGTCATATATGTTTTAGTATGATTACTTTAATTTAAGTAAGTCTGTCGTTGTAGTATTTTTTTTAACTGAACCTGCACATTAAATAAATATGCAGTGAAGTTCTACGCCATTAAAAAATCAATATATAGATTATATCTCATTAGGCTTCAATAACAACAAACCTAAATACCCAAGGAGCTAAAACCCACAATATCTTGTAAATTGTAGTAATTCGAAGGAGCATAACCCGTCAACGGCAGTGGGAACGGCGCGGCGCGTGTTTCGCCTTCCAGCTCGTGCCAGCTAATTGACAGTTACACCCGCAGGACGACACGCCACTGCATAGTTATCCTAGTTTTATACCTATAATTTAGAACTGAGTGTCTGAAATTGTTGGGAACGGAAATTTTTGCAGTGGGGTCTTTTTTACCCACTTTGGCAGCGGACGTGTTAAGTTTGATAGTAACGTGACTAGTATTCGAAGGTTTTGAGGCGCAAACCAGGTATCAAAGTATTGTAGATATAGTATTGGAAAATAAATAAGAGATTTATGTTATATTCATCGACATTAAGGCACTTTTAAAGTTTCAAGTCCACAAAATTCATGTCATGATTCCAAACACTTGTAACTTTCACAAAATTACGAGCGGCCAACTGCTTAAACAAGTTATAATTAAGTTTCAATGTTTGTTACTCAATAGCTCATTTACGGCAAAACTAATTTCTAAGAAATTAGACCACGTGTATGTCGTAGAATGCCAAATAAAAAACTTTTATCTTGGAAATGGGTCCTAGTAAAACTAACTTTACAACTAGCCGTTAAAATAACTGCAGAAGTTAATGTTACAGAGAGAAGCGAGACCGTATCATGATTAAAAATTCAGTAGAGTCCTCCATTCCAAGTGTTAAGGTTCATTAGATCCCACATTCTATTATTTAATATTTTAATTCCTTTATTTGCGCAAAGGACTAAGCCGTTGAATGGGGCCTTTGGTAACAGACGTCTAAATACGCGTCTTAGGCCCATGAGACTGCTAAATTAGAGGAACCGTGTTACTCAACCCCCGACACCCTTGGAGTTATGTAACCCCCGCGTGTGGGGTGTGGGGAGGGGTGAAGGGAGGGGTAGGGATTTACTCGTTGCAATCTGCAAGGAGCTCGTGTTTGAAGTTTATTGCGATGGATAGACACTCGATAAGGATAGCTGCGCTGACGTTTATACATTATAGATTGAAATGTAGATTTTAGTAAATATTATTTGTAAGGGCCCGTGCCAAGTTTAAAATTCATTTTCGTATTACCTTAAATGTGTTAAAATGTTTGGGTTGTGACACTTTCTTTTCGTTTTATTACGTAATATTTTACATCGAAGTATGAACTTCTTAATAGATCAAGTTATAGATTTGTTTAGCTATGCATTTTTATAAATGGTGCAATACAAGCGTAAGAGAAGTGATATCCACCGCGAGAGGTTTAGGTCTTTTATGTTGTTGAAATAAGATGCAAATAGTGGGAACAGTCACAATTATTTACAGTCATGTGTTAGATTGTTGTATTAAAATGACTAGTTTATTGTCTGACTACACTATAACGCGATATTCACTGAAAAGTAAGGCAAAAGCTATTTTATCGTTTCTTGAAACTTGGTGCGGTTATTGTAATTTATCGTAAAATGCACAAATATTACTCGACCTGAAGATTGTACCCTCAACTTTCGCTTTAACATGCCACGCTATAACACCATAAGCAGGATTAGGTGTATTAAGTAGTTTAATCCACATCCATGGTGTACAACACATACATATTTATATAAGCTTAGCGTGAGTAAACTGTAAACAATTACCGTTGTTGGCGTTAGCAATAACAATAACATTTATCAAATTACGCGAGCGGGTAGCTCCGAGCCGAGGCGATACACCGAGGGTACGACGAACAAAATTGACAAAGCAAGCAAAAGGCTTTCAGGGCTCGCGTGTTGCTACGTGTTTGCATCAGTAATTTGTTTGTTGGCGGCAGCACACTGCTGACTACATTAATGGATCTCCGCACCGCACGCGACGGTACAATCCAGACATGCCACTCACAAACCCAGCGAAATTGTTTATCCCTCGTATCTTTATGCTCTCGGCCCATCTATCTTTTTCGTGTCACGGTTAATTGAATAAAGAGTTCTTCTAAATGTTGTATTTTTATGCCCTGCGGAGCGTTGACACGAGACTCCGGTGCCGCAGTTTATTTAGCGCTTGTGCAGAACTATTTTATATTATTCCGCAGCGTTTAAGTATTTAGTTTGTCTGTTGTAAAATATTATATTTAATGCTCTTAAATTAGATATATTTATGCGGAGGGCTACGATATCTTCCGGCGTATGTTTAGACCCGTTTTCGATTACGTACATTTATTTCTGTCGTTAATATACTAGTGAATAATATTACAATGTCGATACATATCAAAATAGTGACAAAAAGCAACTAATAAATTGTGTTCATTTTACATAACAGTAAGAGAAAGTTTCAAATTGACCCCAATGTACAAACCACCAGGGGTGCCATTTATGTCTTTCAACCATGAATAATAGAGAAATTAAAATAGGTTATTTAGACTTATGCAAATTGAAATTATTCATTCAGCAGTACGCTTTTGCTATTTCTCTATAATTATCTGGCTAAAACTGTTGGCAGAGTTTTCGTCTTATGAATGAAAATGTATACTGCGAAATAGCAGCTTTGTTAGTATGTATTTTGGAACTTGGTGTACAGACCGTTTCACTATATAATTCGTTTATTTTTAAGCATAACCATATTGGCTGGTTTGTTGTAGCTGCTATATTTTAAACCGCAGATAATATTGTACGCTATTTTAAAAAATGACCATAGACTACAGATTACAGATGGTTTAGATGTTATTCTGCCAAGGCAGCATCTTTAAATTTCTTCCTGAGATCCCACAATCTTCAATTATATGCAAACAGATACCTAGACAATGTTATCCTACATCGATCAATATTACGGGTCCGCGCCATTTCAATTTTTTCGAATTAATTCAAAGCAATAAAAATTCTTAATTGTTTAATTAGGTTTTTTAATTATATACTGCGGCGGGTTAGGCCGCCCGCAGGCAGGGGTAGGTAGTTAAATGAGAACTCAGGGTAATTACGTGGTTCGGGCTTTAATATATTCGCATCACTGATTACACCCGGCACTGTTGCTGGTGGTATGCAACAGGAGTCACTGGCCTTCACTGGACACTGATCCGGGTCTCCGCACGTGGCGGAACCCGGCGACAGCTCGCCGGCGAAGTCAGCTGCCACGTGGCCGGTTACGGTGCGCAGGTCAGCGGCAGGCGCAGGCTCGGTTGCAGTCGGGCTGGAAGCGGTGCGGAGCAACAGCGGGCAGCGAAGTAAGCGAAAGGGACGCCAAGAACCCCAAGTACGCCAAGAACGCCAAGGAGAAGAACCTGGAATCAGCGTCCAAGAAATCGGAATGCAAACTAGGCTTGCATTCCGTGCCAGCGACTCGTGGTAGTTCACAAGCCCGGCAGACAGAATACACTGACAAACAAGCAGTTAAAAGCCGTTAGCAAATAGAACACTGAACACTCACCCCAGCGGGTTCAGAAAGACGCGTGGTAGCACGCGGCTTTTAGGTTATGAAAAGGAGGACGCGAGCGACGTTACATGCGTCTTTAAGCGAACGCCGATGACAGTTCGTACGTCACATCTGACAGATGTCAGATGGAATCAACCAATCAACGCAACGGAGGCGTTGATTGGCATAGACAATAGGATTTATGCCGAGTATTGAACTATAGACCGCAAATATAAGAGGTGACATTCCCACAACGTCACATATATTAAAAGCCAAATGCAAGTAGATGTAATAATAAAAACATCAGTCGGTTTCTTTGGGTAGTAAGTTAATTGTCGTGTCGCGCACCCCTCCCTATAAATCCATCAAGCTGAGTAAAATTCAGCATTGCCGTTACAACTACGCTTCCGGCCACAAGTGAAGCATAAAAAATATTTTTATATTTTATTACCACTTTCACTTTTACTGTTTTGTATTAAATTTTAAAAGTTTACCTTGTCGTGCCATTAAGAGAAGTTTTTATATTTTTTCCTATGACAGAATCGTTGTTCTAGCATAGTGTGGGGCGCCCTCCAGCTAGGTGGAGTGACGATTTGCGAAAAATCTCTGGCAGATGCTGGGTACGACAAGGCGAAGACAGGGTGAAATGGCGCAATTAGGAGGAGGCATATGTCCAGCAGTGGATAACAATATTGGCTGATGATGATGATGAGAGCCGTTGGTCCAGTGGCTAGGAATTTTAAACCATGGGTTTATTTCTCAGGTCATACACTCTACTGGATGGATGGAAATTATGTAACGTGTCGAATTTTGTTGAGTACTTTTCTACGCTCACTTCTTGGAAACGTAGCATGTCTTTGTTACACATATTTAATTTTACCAAAATAGATTCACAAAAACACAATACAGTACATCTATTTTAGTTAATTAATTGCTAATTTGCTGCAACTTTGTCAAAACACACATGAAAATATTCTAAATGTGGGGCAACTTATTTATCACCGCCGCTACATGTGCTCAACATCAAACATCTAAACTTTGTACCCAACTTTTAAATTAGAACATTAAGGTATACATTGTATGAAATATCTGTATCTGTATCTGTATCAGCCCATATACGTCCCACTGCAGGGCACGGGCCTACTCTACAATCGAGAATACGATTGAGAGTTGTTAGGCCATATAGTCCACCACGCTGGCCTAGTGCGGGTTGGCGGACTTACATACTATAGAAATTCTTATAAATCGCTATGGTATGCAGGTTTCCTCACGATGTTTTCCTTCACCGTTTTAGTGCGTGATGATTGATTATCAATACACACATGACTCCGAAAAGTCAGAGGTGTGCCCTGGGATTCGAACCCGCGACCACCGTGAACATGTTGGTTTCAACAGTCCGTTTACCAACAGGCACTTATGTACTGCTACTGTATCAAATATACCATAATATATTATAATATATAAAACTGAAGAGTTTGTTTGTTTGTTTGTTACCTCTAATCTCAGGAACTACTGGTGTGAATTGACAAAAATATTTTAGTGTTGGTTAGTTCAATTATTTAGAAATAATATCATCACGCTATGGAGGAACGTCTCTTATAGGAGGGAAGCAGTAGTAAAGAAATATTCGTTTTGCGTGGTCTGAAAATCAGTATCTGAGGGTTCTTTTGGTCCGATATTCTAAATTGATAGCCGGTATTGAACATTTTGTCCACCATTTTAAAAAGTGTATCTGTACCCGGGTGGAGCCGGGTCAGACCGCTAGTATCTCATATAAATATATGATCTGACATTTTGTTTTCATCATCTATTCTCAGAATCACATCTCAAAATGACTGACATTTTTTGTCTTAATTTTTGTTTCACAAAATGTGTAGACTTTCTACGTGCTACATAAATTAATTTATCTTATTTTTACACTTCTTTGCGACTATCTTAGACGGTGAGGTTATTCGCGTCCTAATCACATTATCTTCCGTCGTTCAGACTGAAATAAAATTCAGATGTCGTTGCCACAAGAAAGATCTTACAAAAATACCTTACTTTTAATTTTAGTGGAGATTAACCAGCATACGTTATGAAGTAAAACTATTAGGAACGTGAAAAATAAAATCATTACTAATTCCCTGGCCCAACTTCGCTGTGCACATATTATGATTTGACTCTACTTCACATCACAAGAAACATTTTATTTTCCCTTTAAAATGTTTTATTACTAAACTCAACTTACAATATTTCTCTTGGTATGAGTGTTTAGAAATCGGGAAATGATTTTTATAATATTGTAACTTCTTCTCAGGAACTCTAGTGTGAGGAAATGTTTTCAGAAAATAAAGAGAACCCATTTTGGATTTGATTTAATCGTAAGTGTAAAAGTTCAAGAACTCAGAAGAATCAGAATGCATTCTCGCTTGAAACGTAATGATTTTAATTCTCTAATATTATTCAATATGGAAAACAAAATCTGGGGGCGCGGCCGAGCCCCCTCCAAATTGAGCTATAGGCCGTAACATCCTTTTCTCGAAGCAATTCAGACCATTTTCAACCCCCTATAACTTCGTTGTGGCTAAAGCATGAAGCCTGAATTTTCAGTTACTAAGCAGGCATTGTGTAAACACGGTATATTTAAAATTTCATTCAATTTGAACCGGTAGTTTAATAATTGTAACTAGTCAAACTTTCTTAATTTTGTCACTCACTGACTGACCGATCATCAAAAGTCTAAGGCACTTCTAGCAGACATAGAACCTTCAAATTTAGAATATAATTAGTGTTTAGTGTCTAAAGTAAGGGAAAATTCAAACATTTCATAGTTTGTGTCTAGTTTTTTAGATAGACCAACTGCGTGAATAACTTTGTAATCCCATATAAATGTATAGGATTACAAAGTTACATTTGGAGTTAATGAATCATTGTACCCGTATATAATGGAATAATAGTTGTAGATAGATAAGACATGGAGACATGGAGTGATTTCACATAAATATTTGTTTTAATTCATTGTTATTTCTTTACTAAGCCACAACTTCTATAGTAATAAATAATAAACAAGTCCTCCGTCAAACTAATGAAATATAGCCACAGCAAAATGAACAGTACACAAAAGTACACATTCCCACATAACATGCGTAAGTTATTTATTAATTAACCAAATATCATATTCATTAACCCTCCACGACGGTCCGTCGAAAGAAAAGTGGTATTTCAGACCAGGTACACGTGTTAAGTTTGTGAAGTGTTGACTGGTGGACGAGAGCTTGACGTGGCTCGTCTCGCTCATAATTTATTCACTCTGTAACCTCCGCATATTGTGGTTTCACGCCTTTAGTGGGGATACTTCAAGCTATGATTTAATAAAACACGAATAAGCACGTTGCATTCGTATAATTGTCAAGGGGGTATAAAGTACCCCTTAAGTTTACGTTATGTGCACTTTTGACGAGTGGATAGTCTGTCCCGTACCCTTATTATCTTCAAAAGTGTAAAAAGGCCTGCTCGTATTTTTCCTACTTATATATTGTTCGTTATAAAATGTGAAAGGAATTTGTTGAGGGGTTTTATTCAGTTTATTTGTTGGAAATAATACCAGTATAGCACTCTATAGTACATATTTAGTTTCGAAAGTCATTAGTGAGCGGTAGTACTCAAACTTTGCCTTAACTGTACTTTTGTTAGGTCATTGAATACATTCAAGATAGTCTCGGAATAAAGTAGTCTTATGTTGCAAACTAACACAATGTAATCTTTAGAACATTCAAGGGCATCTCAAAAGCACACTGAGTCAAACGTAGAAAAAGTTAAAAATATATTAACAAAATCAGAATATACTTTGACACGTACCGTAGTTTAGTGCTTTACTTTGAGAGTTTCTCGAAATCACTGCGCTTAATAAAGTCGCTAAAAAAGGGAATACTTGAAAAGTTTTGCGTAAAATCAAACGTAAGCTGAAACCTGAGTACCTGTACGTGACTATATCATTAGTGCGAGTATAAAATATGTAGATTATTGAAGCTGTGCGAAGAAAAACCAGAATAACATCGAGTAACGAGAAGATGTCAAAGGCAAAAGTTACATTCCGCCGGACCTTCGCACAGACAACTTGCCACTTTTATTATAGGTATTTTGCAAGCACGACCCCAACTCGCGCGAGCTACGAAAAGTTTTGTTGAATACAGATAGAATACAGAAAGTGTGAACAATTTGTTCTTATTTACTTGGATGTACGCTTCAAACTGAGATCATGTTATAGTGGTTTTAATACGGTTAGGGAACAGCGAAATTAAATTACGCTGAAGTTTTGTGTCTTGGCTTAAGAATTTAATCTTGGATTCGATGTTTATTAAATAAAAAAGGCTGTACAAATATTTATATCATAGTTGTCTATTTAATTTAAACTTAAGAGTTGATAATAATTCTCAGACGTGACAGTTCAATAAACCTATTAGACGCAAAAACTTGTTACTATATACTGGTTTTCATTCGATGATATTAACATAAATTCCATCATGTTTTGATTTCCAATTACATAAGCACTGTTATTAATTGATTTAGCCCACCGGATTAGCTAGTTGAAGTGGTAATGGGCAGGACACATAGCGCGGAGAACTGATGACCGATGGGGTCGGAAAGTGCTCGAATGGAGGCCACGTAGCGGAAAGCGCAGCGTGGGACTTCCACCCACAAGGTGGTCCGACGACCTGGTAAAGGTCGCGGGACGTCGCTGGATGAAGGCTGCCTCCAACAGGTCTCTGTGGAAATCATTGGGGGAGGCCTATGTTCAGCAGTGGACTTCCTTTGGCTGATGGATGATAGATGGATGAAAGCACTGTTATTAATTGATTTAACGCAAATTCTAAACTATGGAATTACATTTAATTTTAATCATATTCCGGATAACAACAACAATGAAAAACATACAGCGTTCCCCAAAATGACGATACGTCGCTTAATAGTACGTGATTAATTAAATTCAGTGAATATTTGTTTCGCCAATATGTGTGCTCGGAACCATGATACAAATATATGTCCATTTTCTACGCACAAATATATTAAATAATTGAATTTCAACGAAGCACTTTAATACATGAAGGAACAAAAAACCAACATGCAGTCACAAAACTTAATATCCCATTACAGCATAAGCACAAATGGAACATAAATTGGAAGAACTAAGCTGTGACGATTACTCAAACAGCACAATGGGACATTGTACAGAATCACTACGGGACGCAAGTTAAGTGACGGCCTTGTACACACTCCGATCCCATGTGCCATTGTTATTGATATAAACAAAAAACTCATCCGAAAGTTACTAAGTTCTATCAAAGAGGCAGACATTTTGGAATTACTTGTCTAGAATGTTCAAAAGGATTTTTAAAATACTTTTATACGATATTAAATTTTTTACACAAAGAATTCAAATTGCGCTGTTTAAAAAAGACATCGTGTTTTACAATAAAAACTGCTTTTTGAAAGTCATGTAAATAATTGTCTGATATGTTTTTGTGTTGTTGTTTTTTTTTTACCAAAAGATTAATTTCGAACGATAGACTAATAATTATAAAGTGTTCATAAAATGAAATAAAATATTATCTTGCGCCACCTTTAGCTTCCTAAAATATAAAATGTTTTATTACAAATACCTATATTGTATTTGATTCAAACTACAAAATAATATGCAAATAAAACGAGACAATATGCTGGTTCAGTAAAATGGCTGTCTCTGACATGACAGATCTCAGATTGGATAGTCGACAATCCACTCGAGATTATTAAATGATAAAGTAGCTTTATATCTTCATATATATTTGTAGTTTATTTTTGTAGCCGATGTCACCATTTAAAAATATGTAAGAAACAAAATTATATAATATATGTAAAGATGTGAATGAAAAGATGGACTACCTTACGCTGATAATGACTTTTGTACGTTGAAATTAACTTCTGGTTTTGTTTGTCTAGAATATATCATGCAAGTTTTAATTATTTGTAGCTAAACGTTGCTTTAAAATGGCAAAATATAATTTAATCTATCGCCTATCAAATTTCATTACCTAATCTGGACGCCACTTCAATCATACTTTAAAATAACCTTGCAAGAAAAACGTATTCATTACAAAAAAACATTCGGTCCCACCACGCCACAATCATACGCGAACATAATACCACAAATCCACACTGTTATTATAACCCGTGAGTGCAACAATAGTTTTTTAGTTTAGTCAAAGAACTAAATACACCATTGTGATGCGAGCCCGGCACTAAATCCCCCGAGTTAAATACGGCAATTATTCAGAGGAGGCACAAAGTTTCATTGTGCGTGCCACGCCGTGGTCTGTCGCTTTCGACTAATATGCTCACTAAATTTGGACTTTCATGCTTTGTCATCCGACGTTGGCATTTGAGGGTTAACATAATTTTTTATGAGGTATTGTATATGTTGTGAAATATTTTGGGTGTCTGGTTGATTATGAATTTTATTGAAATTTAATTTATGTCGTTATAAGGAGAATGTGATGTGGCCAAAATAAGGAGAATGAGGATGTTCAGTTCGTGATCGTCGACAGAACGATGAAACGTAAACAAAAAATAAGTGTAGAAAGGTAACATAGTACAAAGTAGATTGCGTCCTCAAACAAAACTTGTAAGACAACTTTATAACTACGGTAACATTCTTTCCGTCATCAGATTTCAGTGCGAACAATGCCGCAAGTAACTGCAAATAAGAACGTAAAAAAGCTTATTTAACACAATTTGCGGTCCAAAGTGTATTCCAAAGGAAACCAAAATAATAGAGCGTAGAATTTGAAAAGATTTCATTAATAGAATTGGATACTTCCCCTCCGATCGATTCGAAAGATAATGCGCCGTAACCAGAGATACGCTCCCCGACTGTAGACACTGTCCGTGCCAATATTAAACTCAGATAATTCACAAAAAAAATAAGCACGAAGTTATCTCCGAGATGTTTATCGCATTAATATAATACGGCATTAAGATTACAATGGGTCGGCTCTAGAGAGGCCCAATATAAGGCGCTCAGAGGCTCCGCGTGCTTTGTTGTGAAAATAACTTTATGCCTCAGAAAGCGGGGACAGTATAAAGCAAGTACGGCTTTCAATAAAGCCAATGGCCCTTCTAAGACACGCTATATTCTCTTCTGTTGTTATTCCATTGTGCAATAATGCAATGTTATTCTAACCTTATTCATGAACGTTAATAATGCTTTATTTATTATTGTATTCAAATTTTGTACATTTGGAAAACAAATTATGCCTATCAGTGGAGGTTTGGTTAAATCAATGACCAAAATCGGTATGACACGCGAACTATATAGAAATACGCGAAAGCTGGGGAAGGGAGTAGAGGCTGGCACAAGTCTGATTGCTATCAAACGGCGCCGCCCTCCTTATACCGGCGCACAATCGCTACTCCACAATTACAAACAAGTTATTTACAGCCACGCCATACGGGGATATTTTAAGCTTATTTCCATCTAATCTATTGATTCACGCACAGTACTGTGTTCTTGTTTCTCATGCTGCTTTCGTGCACCTAACAAGGGACTTATATCGTGATAGTTTTCGAACATGTCTAAGAATTCCCCTGACTATTTTATGAACTAAACAGATTCCCATAGCATTTCCTTTGTTTGATGGTAAGCGTCACGCTTGTCCATGCACAGGAATAAGACAAGTCACAATTTATTATGATTAATCACGACATGTCACTTCATTGAATTTGCCATCCTATGACATAATGTGTTAGCCCCATGAAGCCCAATATTCATTGGATATAATATTCTTCCAACTACAATAACAGTGTGTACTGCTTGGCGAGAGATTGAGGCAGGCGATGTACAAACTTATTTTATTGCGTCATGATGCGCTTTATTTTGCCGAAGCGCTCGTGTGAGTGAAATCGTAAGCACGATCGGCATGAAAAGATCGAATTTATTACTTCATAAGTCATGAGGGTTAAGTAATAATCGTCGACAATGGGCAATAAAGAGTTTATAGGCAGTAAAGTTCGACCCGAGCGCACGTCGGAAGTGAACAGCACGAATTTCTGAATTAAATGTATGTCTTCATATAAACAGCGCGACGAGTCACACCTTTGTTCCATAATGGCTTTCCGACTTGATTACATTCAAATGAGGCTACTTTCATGAAGTTGCTTTCCGTGTTATTACTTACAATCCATGTGATTACACCATTAACACGTACAGTTTACGACTTGATTGACTTCAAATCGCTGATGTTTATCAAGATAGTAATAAAATATCCCTTCCGATTGAAACTAACGATGTTTGTAAATAACAAAATAATTATTTACATAACGCCATAAAGATTTTTACTTCCATTTTACTGTTAAACATTAAATTCCAATGTGAATGTTATCTAATTTCGATTATAAATTACCGGACTGTTTGCCCACAAGACCGTATTTGGAACCTGTTAAAGACAATTTAGAACCCGTTATTTAACGATCAGTACAACAAGACACTTACACACGATCTACAGATGTCATCAGCCGATTAATCAAAACAATGTATAATGAAATATTCAAATGTAACAAAAACGGTAGCTATAAACTAACCCGCGCCCCGGTTTGAATGGGGTAGTAATTGTTTAGATGGATCAGAGAGATTATTAGGGCGCTACTGTAAGTAATTTCGACCTGTTATGAAATGATCTGGTGTTTACGGGATCTGTTGAAAGTAATTTGTGTAGGCGAAATACGGGATTGTTAAACAATGGTATCGGCGCAAAGCACACAGCCGTCGGGTACAGCGTTACAAGGAATATAATCTTACTGCGGCCGGTGAATGTTTAAAATAAACACGGATGGGCCACGCCGGGCTCCTATCATAACATTATTGTTTTGATTGTCCGTACACCGCTGGACTTGGTTACCCATAACTATATACCCTGCTTTAAAAGTAAAACGTAAAACTTGCTTTGAAATTTAAATATAGTTGAAAGAAAACATTTCGATGTAACATATTACTGTATATGAGTATTCTACGGTGGTGGTAGAAATTCCAAAGGTCTTACTTATAGCCTATACACAAATATTATGTGAGGTAGCTGGCTGGCACGATTGCGTAGATTGCTTGCATCTGGTGTATACCAAAATATATTTTACGCGCCAAGATTCTCAGAGTTCTCTCTGTAATTGTAACAAGGAAATACGTCGCTGTGACACTGAAACACTAGCTTTGAGAAATTGTTTCTTTTTCTGTGAAATGTCTAGCGAAAGATGCTCATTGCTGGATAAAGGTCTACTGTGTCTGGAACCCGAGAAATCGCTTCACATTAATTAAAACTAGTCTGAGGAGACGTTTTTATTCCTTATGTTACACGTTATTGGATACCCAATGGACATTTTATTGTCCTTACAATGTCCGTTTCGTATAGTAACTCTTGTATCTCTCCAAGTTAAGTTTTAATTAGCACACTTTTTTCAACTTAGCAACGTCTATTTTAATTATGCTACACGCAACTGCACTTAGCATTGGATTTTTTTTAAATGATTGAAACGGTTATGCAATATTAAATTCAAAATCTAAACTAAATTGTTCATCATGAACATTATTATATCGCTGATGTCGCATGAATATATTACGTCTGTGACATTTTATGAAACCATTAAGCAAGAACATAAAATTTTATAGCAAAAGAAATGATTTGCCAAAAGCATGAACTATGAGGTCTTTGACATTCAACCACCGATTTCATATCAACATTTTCCCGCCGCCTCCTCGTAAGGCATTTGATTAAAGAAAGCGAGCGGTGTCACAGTGGAATGCATTATAACCATCATCCTGTCACAGCCGGCTCGAAACCTTTTCAATCGATAATCGGAACCCAGTCACGAACGTTATAAACGGGAAGATAATCGATCAAAATCGATTTAATATGAATTTGGTAATTTTGTTGACGTGTCACCAGAGCCATGAATATATGCCCATGAATTATTGAGTTTCCGACAAACGAACTGTTGTATTGATAACTTAAGCATTCGTTGGTGAACAAACAACACATCGGACGGCTGCATTTTTAGGAACGGATGTGTGAGTACATAATACTCATACATTTTTATTACGTTCTATCCAAACATTGAACTCAGGACGTTCGAAAAACAGGACATAAAAGCCAGAGACGGCACATAAAGGGGTTGCCAAGAAAAGTTCTCCGAGCGACGTCTCCACACAAAGTGCAAGTTTTCTGCTAGCACCAGCGCCCCTATATCTCTCGAAGGTAAGAAAAAGCGCCAGTTTTGTTCACCAAAATATTATGCGAGGGTCTTTGTTACAATTCATTGTTACACACTGACTCTTTATTCACCAGTAATAAGATGTAAAATCCCACACCGGATTGCGCATATTTCATTTTGTAAATATCGTAAAGATTCGCTTACCTGCTTGTTTGTTGTGAGTAGAAAAGGGCCGTCGAGGGTAGACCTTTTTTATCATTGAATTTTATGTGTGGGAATTTTAATGGGAACCCGAAACGGCACGTTCTGCTCTCCACAGCTGGTACGCAGATGGATGCGAATCTTCGCGAAACACGTGGCACGTTCACTCATAAAATGTCAAGTAAAACCCATTTCGTACCTTCGGAACGCTATTTCATACGGTTGTCGTTCTCTGAAACCTACTTATTGTTTTAAACTAAAGACAGCTGCGTGTTTTCAATTACCGGCGGGTGATTGATGTGCCGATACGTGGTATCTTTCTACACTCAAACAAGTTTATCGCTGCAATCGATAGCCAGCCTACTATTAATTTTATCGAAGTAGAGCCGGCACTCACACGCGGTGCGGTTAACAAAATGCAACGTCATCTATCTCCCAGCCGCCTGCGAAGGGTTCAGCGGAACCCTTGGAATTACTTCAATCATTTAAAATAAATACAGTTTCTTCGTCGTATGTATAGGTAGCTATTGGTTCCATCACTTCACCATAAAACCCTCTTTGATTTATGATACCTTTTGCCACTCGAGATTTTCAAGCAGCTGTCATATGTTTTTACATCCCGGAATGCCTGTCATATTCGGTCATATCGAAGATGCCTTACCAAATTAAAAAGAACATCGTATAGTTTGAGTATCCCGACTGTTAATTTCTTGGGTCCTGTTTATGTAAACTAAATAATGTGGTCTGTATAATTTAATACCAACAAGTAATGTATTTCCGTAATCAACTAATAAGAGGCAAGAAATGTTAAAACAGTTGGAACTCCGGCAAGAAATTCAACGGGTGGCGCTCAGCAGGACGCCCCAACAATAGCAACCAAATTAAAAGGAACCGTAAACGTTTCGTCTTGAGCCTTGCTAAAATTTATTGCTTTGAGTTTTTCTCTTGTTTCACTTGCTAATGAGATTCGAATGTTGCAGCTGTATTATTCAAGATGTCGGGCCTAGATTAAAAAAAGTCTGGCTTCAGTTTTTACTTATTCTGGAAAAGATGTTTGTTGATCTGTAGTCATTTGCCTTTAACAATTTTTACAATATTGATTTTTTTGCGCGAATAGACTGTACAGCCTATATTTAAAGTTTTTTATCATGCCCACAACAAAACTCGTATGGATTGGTCGCGGAACGGCTTATTGCAACTAATAGGTTCTGTAGGAATAGAGATCCATCATTTTATATCCTATCTCAATGTTATAAAGTTTGTATTCGATTACAGGTAGATCTACGCGGGTGGTCCTCGTACTATCTGTGCTGTGGAAACCGAGCAAGAATGTAAATTCGCCATGTTTGTTGTTACTGATGAACACTAGCAATTATGCCATGCCTTTAAAAGTATAAACGCAGTACACATTAATACATAGGTAGTTAAGGAACTTACGGTTGTTGAAGAAAATTACGAGACTATTAAGGATCGGGGCGAAGTGAAACGTGATGGTACTATTAAATACAATTAATTTAAATGATGTAACAGCTAATGATCTTCCCACACATCACAGATATTTTAAAACTATGGCTCAAATTTTAAATCTTAAATTATCAATCAAAGTTTGCTTCATTTGATTTAAACTTTCGTTGACGTAGATATGAAGAGAAATATTTACGCAATTATTTATTAGTTTCTTAAAGTTTTTTTTTCGATAACAGTGCTACAACTCAACTTAAAACCTCTATTTTTTGTGTTTTTTCTTTATATTTTGTCTAAATCCATTGCACCGAAGCAGCTATCGAACCGATCTATAAAAAAGGATACGATACGATAAAACGAACTATAAAATACAAATTAAGTGCGGCAAAATAAATCTATGAAATGAAGAAACGCTCTTTTGACGGTTTGACGGGGCTAAGTACGGACAAAGGGACAATAGTGAAGAACCGAAGCGTGGCGATACAGACCCAGCTTCCGGCAACGTGGGAACGGCTTTTTATTGCCGTCAATAATCTCATGACAATATTCCATTGCCCAAAAATCAACCCTTTAGTAGAAAATGTATATTCTTTTGTTTATAGAATCGCCAATGAGTGCAAGACAACATAAAAGAACGAAACGGTGTGGCTACTAGTGGCGGTACTTCCATACAAGCCCAAAAGCCCGGCTTGCCTTACTTAATACGCTATATGCGTATCAAGTAATCTCCTCAATCCTCAATCCTAAAGACAAATCAGTACTTTAAATAAAATATATTCGTTTAATGCAAAACGTCTATCATTTTTAAATTTACCGCGCCATAATGGACCCCGCACCTGCGACGGAGCACCCGCGCCGCGCCCGGCAACTCGCCTAAGCGAGCGCCGCGGTCTAAAACTAATATAAAATTATTTCATTCAAAATCAACGCGTGACGCAATATCTTAAAAAGATGAAACACACCAAAGTATTATCTATCTTTTTCTCTCTCTTGTGCTTTTACCTGGCTTCTGGCGTATATTGCCCTCTCAGTCGCACCTCTGGGTGAAATGCTATTACCATGACACTACGTACATATACATATAGCTATTTTTTTATGCAATTTGTACCAAGCAAAATGCCCGGCTTCGCGGAGTGAAGTTGTGCACTTGACATGTCATATTAAGATCCAAATTTATCGAAAAATATTTATGTTTTGCTACAAGTTATATTGGATAATATATAAAATAAATAGATATTTTTTGAAACCGTATTATGATGTTTTAAATATTTTTATTAATATATTAGAATTAGAATACTTAATTTGGAATTGTCCATAATTTAGGACCTGTAGCTAGCTTCACGCTTATTATTATGTCTTTCGAGCGGACGATTAACCAGTAACAACTGAACATATACGTTTAGTTTTTTTTCATTATAGTATTTTACGTTTATTATGTATAATAATGGGTGAAAATGTGCCTTGTGATGGTTTGAAGTGTGTGCAAGTGTTGATCGGCGAGGAAAAGGTAAATTCATTACATTTCGTAGACAAACAACTACTCGTATCTGGTCGAAAACCTACGCCAGATTTGTTGTGTATTTCTCGAAAGTAGTGAAAACTATAGAATACAATTTTATATCAGTGCACATAACTACATAGATTGCTGGATGTTCTCATACTAATAAGTTATACTGTCGGTGTTGTATACTTTTTTCCAACGATGTACTTAAATTTTTGGAATTGTTCCGGCTATAGTGATTTCAATAATTTAACTGAAACTTTTATAGTAATTGACAAAAACATGTGAATGCATTAATATATTTTCATAATTCCGGTAAACAGTGTATAGAAACCTCTATAAGCGTCATATACATAATATGTGATGAGATTTCAAAACATTATGCTCGCGTAGACAGTACCTAATCGTAGTGTTTTTCAGATATTCCTTAGCTTCCTTTCAGAGCTCATGATGAATCAAAAAATCACATGCATACACAAAAACATAACATGAATATATAAACAATAATTTGTGGCCGCGAAGTTAAACACGACGCCGTACTTGTGCTTTTGTAGTGCCGTTTATTAATTTACAAAATAATTACAATATAAAGTTACGTATGCATGCCCAAAAGTAATTTAACTTACACATTTGTTTTATTCATCTATTTAAAACTAATGATGGGCCCTTCAGTATTTAGGCAATATTAAATAGATGGCCGTGGAAATCGCGCCATCTATTAGATTTTTTCGAAACAACTTGTTGTAATAGATTTTTTCATAACGGTGATAAAGATAGTTATTATTTTATTGGATTTTATCCTAATCTTATATAGATCGTGTGGTAGGTCTAGGACTGCCTCGATGGCGCAAAGTTGATGTCTCGGATTCGAATCTGGGGTCTATTTTTATTTAATTACATCGCATAGGCTCGCCCTCTATCGCATGATGAACACGTTCTTCTTTCTTAATACCTACCATTTTGCTCTTGAACCAATACATATTGTTACTAAAAAAATATTGGGCTTGCCCTAGTCCACAACCCTAGGCACGCCACTGGTGGCTACACGCCTAATTGTTTGTAACTAATAATTGTTTGTAGCTGATAAGAAAATATAAAGGCTTGTAACTTTTTTGTACGATTTTTACATTCCTAAGGCAAAATAGAAACTGAAATAAGCAACTCATTCAATAGAAATCGCATTATTTTGGATGTAACATCCAAAAACAAGTAGCGCATTAGCAACAGAATTCCCCATTAAATGTAATCGTTTTATCAAACTAATTCCGTTCGATTGTAGCAACATTAATTTCTCCGAGATTTCCTTACACATTTCCTGCATTCACTCGAAGCCTATAGAAAACCCAAGAGCGCAACCGATCCGCCTCCACCCATCGGTACATTCCTAAACAATAGTTCATCAAATGGTATCGGCTCGGCCGACACGTCATTTCACGGCCCGTCGACTATTAGTCTATTTAGCACTTCTATTTTCTTGACGAGGTACCGATTTCAATCTGTTTTTCTTCCGGCCATTAGTGTATTTTAACCTCTTCGCTCCCGGCTATTTGTCTGAAACTGAAATGTTCTGCCGATCCGTGTTTTCGAGCCACGGGCCCTACTATATAAATCCGAAACGAAGTTCGAAACTTCGTGACGTTTTTCGTTTCGAAACCTACTCTGTAACACGAAGTTCGAATCTTCGGATCGAAGAATGAATTATTCCAATATATCGGCAATACGAACATTTGCAGAGTAGGTACATACGTATCGTCACAAACTTCGTTCGTCCGAAGTTTCGAACTTCGTTTCGGATGAATATAGTAAATAAAAATGTAAATGTTCGGATTGTCGATATATTCGAATCATTCATTCTTCGATCCGAAGTTTCGAATTTCGTGTTACAGAGTAGGTTTCGAAACGAAAAACGTCACGAAGATTCGAACTTCGGATTTATATAGTAGGGCCCCACATCCGCTTGGGATTTGGCAAGAGAATAAACTACAATTTCTCCGCAATGTTAAACAAGAGCATTCACTTTGATTTCTTGCGGATTTTTCATAAAATCCCCCCGGAGTTAAAAAATTTAAAAAAAACTTAAAAAAGACTTAAAAAAGTTTACAACTCGGTACTTCTTAATAAAAAAAATTGGGGAACCCAAGTTTAATAATGTTTGGTTAAACAACAACAATTTGCGAATAATTTCTTTGTTGTTCCCCTCCTCGGTTCTTATATTTAATATCATTGATATTTCCCCGCACGGTCCAAGTACGCACCCTCAAGCGTTACCGAATGCATAATAGCAAAGTAAAATATTTATTCAAGTGCACCATCGATTCCAGACTTCGATAAGTACATCAGACAATACTCAAGAGCAAGGGAAGCTCTCGCCAAATACTACCCTATCGTGGATTGCTCCTCACTGCAAGGGAAAACATGATTTATCGGCGAAACTTGAACCATTATTCATTTCACCATTCGTTACTTCAATAAAAAGAGCGTCTTCCGATAATTTATTGGGAGAAGTATGGATTTTTATTATACGTACATGACTATTTTAGAGTGCACTCTGTCGTAGAGTTATTACTTCATAAATAAAAAATATGATTTACTGTATCCTCCGCGCACCATTAAAACTTTTTGAATGTTGTTATGAGAGTTTCTCTTTATACGACTTTGGTGAAGACGTACTGTTCATTCATCTCGAGTTTTATGTCGATGTACGTTGATTGCACCGTGTTTGATGTCAACAGCTGCTTGACCACAAGAAAGCCAATGAAGAGAGCAGGTGGCACGTTTTAATACGAACGTATAAAAATTAATTCATGCTTGTAAACTTGCCGTAAAACTTGAATTGACAAGCTATATTACACCGATCATTGAACGAGTACAGATAATAACAAGATATAAATGTCGCAAACGTTTAAAAAGTAGTGCGAAGCGCAAAACATTTTCCAAGAAACACCGTAATAAATTAAAGTGCGTGCGACGTAATAAATAAGCTACAATTAAATTATCAACGCTTTAATTAAAATTACAAAGACATAATGTGATTAAAGAACTTTACGTACCTTTAGAACTGATCAGAGTCGATTCAGCGACCGCACAAACTGTAGAGTAATTAGTAAAAGTTTGGACTTTACTGAATTACTTGAAAAACTGCATGGAAAACTCACCGCGCTTTCAAACCACGATTTTACAGTCACTTTTCAATACTTTACACTTTTAATGAGGGAATTGACTTACAAAACTAACACTGCACAGAAAGTATTAAAAGTTACACTTCGAACGGTTCGCTTGTAAAATGTTAGTGAGTGAGCACGGTGTTCAAGTGGCCGAAGCTTTTCAAAAGTACGAACAACACTGCACAATTAACATTGGTCTCACAAGGTAATCACAGAGTAGAGCGGAGACCGGGCCGACCGGTTGCGAGTCGGGAGCGTGCGAGCGAGCGGCGCGGGACACTGAGCGTTCGTCCACCGCCACGGCGCGAGACTCTCTGCATCCGAGAAGCCCTACGGCGGGCGAGGGGGCCGATACACGAAAATGGCTTCACGAGTTAATTTTTTTCTCTTTCCTCCTTTAATATTCCGCATATGCCGTGCGCGGCCGACGGTGCACGCGCATGCGTCCCAACCCCGACGGTCCATGTAGGGGTTGTAATGTAAAGCGATGCACCCGCACTTTACATAACTTATTGGGCCGTTTATTGAAGCCACTATTTAATACCCTTTCTGTGTCGGCTTTGTGCGTACCTTCACCAACGTCCGCCTCCGTCCAGAGATTATTAATCCTAGTTCAAAATACTTTAATGTAGCCGAAACTGTTCATTAATCTCAATGAAAACATATTAGTGTTGTTGGTGCGTGAACTCGTACTTAATCGTGTAAGTTGGTAAACATTAACTACAGTTTGGTTAACCTATTATTAGTTTTAATTACTGCTAGGTAACTTCTCAATATGTTATGCGAAGTCACGGCCGGTACGCTGTGCTACTTAGTTATTTTATCACATTAATATAATTTAAATAGTTTCATTTTTATTTCTTCTAATATAATTCCATCACAAAGATGGCAGACTTATAAAACTGTTCACAAGAACTTTTATGTTAAACCGAGTCGAAACAGTAATCCCGTTTATTTTATCACTAATCGACTAGGTTTCTTTTTGTAAATTTATTTATAATAAAATATTTTTTAAATATGTATTCTCACTTGCTTTGTGGAAAACTATACCCAATATATACGTATATTTTTATGATATGTTTGTTTAGAAGTATACTTTTAAAAAAGGATCGAAAGTTGATGAGGTCAATAGAGATTCTTTAAATAGGAATGTACACTTCTATATACAATAAGATGCAAACTCTACACTTCTGCCTTCATGTAATTGTATAACTTAAGCATTTTGTACCGCAAGCCAAAATCCAGACGATGTTAGTTATTTTATCACTTGGCACTGAACACGACATAAGTGTTACCACATTTTTTCTTAAGTAGTGTAAAGTGTTTGAGAATGCGTCTAGTACAGGCTATATTGCGGCACTAAAGGGATTTGAAATTACTAAATTAAGATAATTAGTCTCTTCTACTTGACTCAGCAAAGTGAGATAGATGCAAGTATTATCCTTATAGATCCATTTATCATTTATTTTATGTATTTATTAATACTTTATTAAACACCACATACAATAATAAGACAACACGCTTAAATAAAGTTGACTATTGGCGGTCTTATCGCAAGCCGATTAAAAGTGTCAACAAACTAAATTACTAAACATATTTTGTTCTATCAATTACTGTTTAATTTCAGACGCTGTAGTATAATTTAAGCTATCTACCAAAAAAGGCAACTATATTAAAATTAACTAATTGCAAGTTTTAAGTTTCCATCAAGTAACGTAAAACTTTTTGTACAATTCAACCGAAGATGAAACCGCACTTTAAACTCATTTATATGCACTCATACAATAGCTTTGTTTGCTACATTTTATCTATGCAACCTAGCAACCAATCGCAACCGAATTTCGTCCACGTAATTTGTACCGAGTGGGATCATTTTTATTCCGACAGTGAAAAGTTCGGGTAAAACAATAGCTCATTTTGCGACTTGAATTTAAATTTTAAAACAACGTGCCACACATTTGTACGGAAATATTCATGTTTTTGCATCTCACTACGCCGGCCTACATATATCTTGGTATGAACGGAATACTGTCCAACACGTTGACAAGAGCTACGCCGAAATACGACGACGGAATTAGCATATAGTTCCCATGTGTGTCGTCAATCGGCCGCGACCGCTATTCCGCAGAACACTTGCATTTCTCTTATGTTTCCGTACCTATAACAAAGTCGGCTTCTTTGACAATGGACAGGCCTTTGTGTATCGATTTGTTATTCAAATACTTTAATCCATTTAAACAGCTCCCACAACATGTATAAAATGTCAACGCTTTAATTAAATTCCTCGGCCATCTCTAAAATTTGACCTAATTAATATGCTTCACACACATTGAAAATAATTTCATATAAATTTTAATTAAACACATTTTTTATTATTACATCGGGCCGAGAAACAAGCAAACTGGTCACCGGATAGTAAATGATCACTATGGCCTGTGAACATCTACAACGCTGACATCGTGGATATGTTGTCAGCCTATTAAATTAGGAGGAGAGATGGAAGGAAAATATGGGAATAGGAAAGCAGTATTGGGCATTTAGCAATCTCAATCACCTAGCGAAACGCGACAGTTATGCTGTCGCTTAACGTCAATCTCGACGAATTTCATGCTAAGAATCATGAATGAGCCACGTTGTTGAAAGTCTTACCACTTTTTGAAAATATTACTTTATCATCAAATTAAGTCATATTGATCGTAAGATCAAATGTGAAGAGATAGTATTTAAGAACACTGTTACATTATTTAAAAAAGTAATGTCTCATTTATTTCTCACTATATATACAATTTCAATTTCGTTTGAGAGTCAGTTATAAAATAAATAAATAAACTTAACTCTCACAGCTTCCTATAGCAAAATACAAACTCGTATACGGTCATACCAAGATTACAATTTAATAACACAAGTATAATCCAAGTACTGTATTTATATAGAAAATAATCAATATTAATCATATTAATGCATCAGGACATAGGTTACCCAAATATTTACAAAAGAAAATTACAAAAAATAATGTAATGTCCCATTGTTAGATATCATTGTCGTTTATCCATATAGTATAGTATTGAGCTATTAAATTGGAGAAAACATCGTGGAAGTCAAACCTCGCTGGATGCAATACGTTTCCAACAGGTCGTTGTGAAAATTTTAAGTAGAGCCGTAGTAGACAATTATGTTTAGCAGCGAACTTCATGACGCTGAATATGTTGATTAACCATCAGGTCAATTAATTATATCATTGTACACTTACAGGTGAAATTAAAACAAATATTATAATTTATCACAAAACTATGTATAGACCGAATTTGTAATTCTAGTTGCACCCATGTCCAACTCACCTCTCAAAAATCGCCTCTCACAAATCGGTTTTATGCGTAGTATTTGAAATCCTCGTATTTGTGTCCGGCGAGGTGAATAAGCCACATCACGGCAGAGGTGCTAAAACAGTATTTTGATATGCATTCATTGCGAACCGAGGCGGCTGATTGTAGAATTGCGTGCCGCGACTTGATAAGTAAACTAAAAGCGCAATCCTGCTATAAATTGTGGACATTCCAATAATACACAGCATACTAATTCACACACTACAATTAACGGACAGTGGAGTGTAATTGTATTGGCGATACATTAGTGTGTTTTGCTATTTGGGCTTTCTTATTTGTTTTTTTTTCAAGTGCAGGATTTTTTGCTGGTATTTCAGTGACCTCTAAATAGGGTATTTACATGCAAAAGATTACTTAAAAAGCGTATCTTCGTAAGCTAATCACAAAACGTGTCTTACTTATGAAAGCTACTGAGGCAAGTTTTAAATCATATGAACATACATAAACTCACGCCTTTATATTATTAAACAAATTATATAATTATGGACTAAGAGGAAAAATATTAGACTGGCTTAAAAGCTATTTATGTAACCGTAAATAATGCGTAGAAATAACCAGACTAGCAAATAAGCATATAAAAACATATAGATCAGAATATAAGCGAATTTATCATGGAGTACCCCAAGGTAGTGTACTTGGACCCCTTCTATTCTTATTATACATAAATGATCTTCCAAATGCAACTCAAGATGACTGTATTTTGTTTGCTGACGACACAACATTAATTATCAAAGCCAAAGATAAAAGCGAAATTGAAGATAAAATGAGCAGATCTCTTAAAAATATAATTGATTGGCTTAGACATAATAATTAAAATATAAATATAGATAAAACGAAAATTATTCACTTCAAAAATTACAATAGTAAAACAATTGACATTAATATACAATTTGAAAATAAAATAGTGGAACAAACTAATGAAACCATATTTTTGGGATTAAAAATTGATAAATATCTGAATTGGAAGGCGCATGTGGAACGCCTATGTAATAAACTGAACAGATTTGTGTATGCGTTGCATAGACTAAGAAACATCGTCTCTAAAGAAGCTGCTCTATTGTCATATCACGGATATGTAGTTTCATCACTGAGATACGGCCTACCATTATGGGGTAACTCAGTAGACATACAAAGAATTTTCGTAATACAGAAAAAATGCGTAAGAGCTCTTTGTAATGCTAATAATATGGAAAGTTGTAAACCATTATTTAAAATATTAAAAATATTGCCCCTTCCATGTCTCTATATCTTAGAAATATCACTTCTAGTACATAAATACCCTTCCTTATTCCCCACAATGGCAGATATGGGATGTAAGAGCAAAAGATTAAAAGATAAATTGTATATACCATTACAAAGGCGCAATGTTTTTATAAAAAATGCTTATTGTATGGGCATAAAAATTTACAATCGCTTACCTGACTATGTAAAACAAAGCGAATTAAATGGATTTAAAAATAAATTGACACAAATACTCCTACATGAGTTATATTACAACATAAATGATTATTTTAATGATAAAAATATTAATATAAATTAACATTGACATAATATTATTCATTTTTCGTTTAAACAGCTAATAAAATCTAAATTATGATTATTAAAATTATATTGACATCTTTTAACATTTATTTGATTACATACAAAGTTTTATTTGCTCAATTTTTTTTTATTTGTTACGTATAATGCTAACATTAATGTAAACCAATTATATATTTAAAATATTTGCAGGTCAACTATGACAGATTGTGAGACTCCATGGAACAAAAATGTTATCTTTATGTAACCACATTCATGCAAATAAATAAATTTTCATTTAATTATCCCAGAATGGGTATGCAGAGATGCTACCAGAAAAACCACGTTTCGCCTTGTGAATTTCGTCCCAAGATGTGATAGGGTGCGAGCCTATCGCCATATCGGGTACAAATTCCTAAGTCCGGGCCGATAATTAATAGAAAAATCTAATATCGCTTTGCCCGATCTCGGATTGGAACCCCTGATCTTAGCTTCACAATCATACCGTAATACAACTGCACCACCGAGGTCGTCGTGGTTTAAGTAATGTAAAAAGTAACCTATTTTTTAATATATCGTAATCAATTTGTACTCGTATCTAACACACATTATTTTTTCATAGAATAATAAATCTTAGAATAACAATATTTCAAGCTGGTTATTAATTGAAACTTACTTAAGAAACTGGTATTAAATATAATTTATTGATTGGAATGCATAACATCACTAGTTCAACATGAAAAAAAGTGTAAAAACATTTTAAGTACACATAACACGGTAAAAAGCGTTGACATGTACGGGCAAATCGTAGTTTTTCACCGCCATTTTATACTTCAACACTCCATTTAAAACTAAACTCGTGGGCAAAAAGTTAGTGAAATTCTTACAAGCGTTTCGACTAAAAATCCTTTAAAATGTGTTTGCTGGAAGAAGCATTCGGTGTAATTGTGATTTCCACGAACAGAACGTCCAATATATTCTTTCTGAATATTTCAGCCATAGTTGGTCGAAAGAGCTGCACGTAAACACAAAATGCCATTAACAGCTGAATAAGCGCCTCTTTCACCGAGGAATTGGTTTTTATTTTTTTCCATTTCCATTTCATTGGAAGAAACATGCCTGCGTACTTTTCAGGCACGAAAGTTTATTTTTGAATGGATATAGGTGCGCGGTTTGACGCACCTTTCGATTGCAGTTTTGTTTTATCAGTATTTTTATGTAACAATATAATGCATAGGTTTCTTTCCCGAATATTATAAATAAGTTTCTAGTTTAGTCAATACAATTATCCCATGGAGCTTAGGTGTTGAAATGAATTTATTATTTACGGATTTTATCGCAGATTTAGTTTTATTTTTATATTTTTCTGACTACCGTTACCACGAAAGCTGTAAAGTAATTGAAACGTAGGGAAGTACAAAAATGTAAAAATTAAACCAAATCCGCGGTAAAATCCGTAAATAATAATTTTATTTCAATGTGTAACATTGGCGTAAATCTATGAAACCATTAGCTTAGTGATTGATCAAACATAGTTGCTAGTACAACTTCAAAGTATAAAATTAGTAAGATGCGATGCTCGAAAAATCTTGTAATTTTAATTTTAAAATGTCGCTCTCTATCTTGAATTTGAATCTTAGATACATCATACAAAATACTTACTAACTGCACCTTAAGCCTCTTGCTTATAAAATATATTCACATTTTTTTTTGTAATAAGTCGATGATTGCTAGAATTAAACTACTATGAAAATAAAGGGTACTTTTATATATTTTGTAAGTGGTAACCAATTAAATATTACATTGCCTTGCATAAGAGCAAGTGATTCTTTATTAGCAAAGGCTGTCACAAAGAAAACAAAGTGAAAATAATAAATATTTTCGAGAAGCTATCTTATTTCGTTAGAAATAAAAATCTTCCAATCAATTTACACGGAATCAATTTTTCTGTAGCCAGCATTAAAATTCCCAAGGAGTAATAATATACAATTACATTACTCTACAGGAAACAATAAATATATTTTTCATAAATAATAACGGTTATTTAATGTAATAAAAGTAAAGTACAGTTTATTGAAATTTCTTGAACAGTCTGTGTATAGAGAATTGGCCTTTTTATTGAATTTTAATGAATTACGTTAAGGCAGTCGTGCCGTTGGGCGTAAGTAAAAAGCTTTCGCGAGCAATTACGGTCGCCTACGTATTTTCTTCTTTTGAATGTGGCACGAATTAATTAGCTTTTGGAATATTAAATACATTAACAGCCGGAACCTATTTAATTGTATTTGTATTCTTACAAAGGGAAAAGAAAATGGTATATTTAAATAAATAATTTTTTCAAGTTTTCCATGTTGTTCGTAGCTATTCCACGAAACATAAAGAAAAGTGTGAAAGAAAATTGTGTTAATTTTAAATAGTCAATAATACTCTTGATACTTCCTTAAAATATACTGTATATTTATACTGGTGGTAGGTCTCTCATATTATGTGAGAGGCTGCCTGGGTGGGTACCACCGCAATATCTATTTCTCCCGTCAAACAGCAGTTTAAATGCACTGTTGTGTTTCGGATTGAAGGACATTGTAGCCAGAGTAACTACTGGACATATTGAGACTAAACATCTTATGTCTCGGGATGGCGAGCGCAGTGGAATACCAAGCATTGCTTTGTAATTCAAGGTGTTGTTTGGTTTTGCTACTGTTCATGAGCGGTCGCATCGCTTACCATCAGGCGAACGGCATGCTTGTCTCGTCATTCACAGCAATAAAAAAAATGCACGTAGAAAATAAACTTAAAATTGATGCAAATAAACTACACACGCATTCATATTTAATAAAAATATTTATGCATCTTACCACATACGCTGAACGCTTTCCCGAAAAATGTTCTTCAAATTCTTGGCGAATAGATTCCCGAGCAAAGTTACTGGGTAAATGCAAGTTTTATGGCATATGACATCCTAAGCGGTGTCACATCCGCACACGAGCACAACGGGCTCAGCCGATGCCCATTTCTTCTTTACACCATAAATTATGGCAGAAACGGTATCGTCGCTCAAGTTTTGAGTCATAAAGGCACCCAATGACGGCGCCTTTCCTTGTTGATATTCATGACGAGCTTGGGTTTTCGCGAAGGCTCGTTCGGCAGCCTTACGTCAGCTAAATTGCTTTATTGCCGTCATCTTTAGGTGAAATACATCATAACAAGCCAGTTACACAGTTTAACATGTTTATTAACTAAACGGTTTATTTTTAGATATTGAGGTGGTAAATGAATTTTGCCCATTTATTTTTATACATCATTTTATGTCACATGCTTGCTTAGTAATTAGCAGTTTATCGACTTGGCGGACGTTGTACCTAGTCAGGTCATAAATTCTGTGACATGTTTAATATAAAATAATTGAAACAAGTTTATTCATTATGTAACCATTTATATACCAAAATAAACTTAACAAAACATAGATTCTTATGACACTAAAGTTTATTCAAAATGACCTCCGTGATTTTGAATACAGGCCTTCAATCTGCGCGGCCAGTTGTCTATCGCAGCATGAACGAGGTCCATGTAAATATCGGCGGCTGCCTTAATCAAGGATGTCTTGAGTGACTCCAAATTGGGATGAAGCTTTGAGCACGCCTTTTCCTCCAAGTGTTGCCATATCTTTTAATCTAACAGATTCAAATCTGGACTGGAGGAGGGCCAGTCTTCGTGCCGGATGAAGTCGATTTCACGCGCCGCCAGCCAGTCTTGTGTGCTCTTCGCTCTATGAGCTGGCGCCGAATCTTGTTGGAATACCTAGTGCCTGTTATTGAACATGGTATGAGAAACAGGTTCCACAAGGTTCTTCAGGACTGTATTTTGATACACAACTGCATTCGTTTTTACACCTTTCTCACAAAAATGTATCTCTGTTAAGCCCCAATAAGAAACTCCCAACCATACCATGAGCGAGGATGGAAAATGACCTCGTTGGACACGCGGAATACGGTTGCTCGCTTCTTCACTACTGTGTGCGTACACCTTATCATTTTGTTTGTTGTAGCTCTCTTCTACGGTAAAAAAAATTTCATCTGAAAAAAGAATTTCCCGATATTTTTTTCCCCCTTCAACAAAGCGCGGCATCTCTTCAGTCTCAGGTCCATTAGACGAGCATTCAAACGATGCCCTATTTTTCTTCGATATGCCCGAAGCTCTAAGTCTTCATTTAACACCCTTTTCACCGTGGTTCTGCTTAACCCCATCTGAAGGGCCAACAGTTTCTGCCTTACGTTTACGCCTACGTTTGGGATTTCTTTGAATTCGCGCCTTCACAGCTTTTATCACTGCTGGAGTCCAAACAGACCGAGGGCGACCACTTCTTGACCTGTCATCTACACTAGAGTCTTCATTGTATCGTTTGATGGTACGATAAACGAATCTTTTGGTTATATTCAAATTTTTCAGTATGTCAAAAATTTGAATTGGCGCGTGCCGCAACGATACAACGCAATAACTGCAACACGGTCTTCTTTAAGCGTCCACTCCATATTTAAAAATGAGTAAAATTCTAAAAAGTATACATTTTTATTTTCATGAACAATTCGAAATTCGAATTCAATAAACTTTTTTGTGGCCAGCATTGTAAAAGAAAAGTTTTTACTGTGTGACAATACTTATGACCTGACTGTGTATAAATAGTGGACTGAGGAAGCCATACGGCTACTTTAAAATGCCTTTTCTTACACCACAAAGCAGCATTGGAATGTGATTGAGGCATGTTATAAGAAGACACTGCGTATGATTTTACAAACTGCCATGTTTTTTGGTAGTCGTCTAATCTGGATAAGTTTTGTTCTCTCGGACAATAAACGATTCAAATAGGATTACATTATATGGGATTTTAAACCATGACGTTACAGCTTACCGTCACGAGATTACTTGCAACTTATTTTTATAACACCTAAGTACCACTTTAATGCTACAGAGACTAGTCTTTATCGGACTTATTTGTGAAGATTCTACCATCATACCTGCAAGTCTCAATCCACTCCCACAATTTATAAATCAATGGACATCGGCATTTCGATAAACCAATAAACTACAATTGGTTCAAACTTTCATTAGTAAAAAATAAACACATAGTTAAAGGGAAAGGTCGCCAACCCGCACTAGGCCAGCGTGGTGGACTATATGGCCTAACCACTCTCAATCGTACTGTCGATTGTGGAGGAGGCCCGTGCCCTGCAGTGGGACGTATATGGGCTGATACAGATAAAGGGACAGTGGGTACAATTTAAAGAGCAATTATCCTAACATCATGTACGAGTATATTATGTAGTACAAAAGGCAGATGAATGGTAACGATAAATTTCTAAATCGCCACAAACAACCTCACTCAGAAAAAATGAAACACCGATCGACTGATACAGCCAAATGACATCATAACAAAGACCGAAAAATATTTTGGATACGTACAAAACATGATGAAAGCGATGGGCGAGAATTATAAACTCATTGACACTAAAATATAAAAAACAAATAATTGTCATTGCCATCAATCACGAAACACATAATAAACAAGACATAAAACAGCCACTAAATGAAATTGAGTGTAAGCGAAAACGTCAAGTTATTCAAACTTGAGCGCTTCGGTCACAGTTTTAAAAACAAACAAATAAGGAAACTTTTACCCTTACTCCTACCATTTCTTGTATTTCATTATTCGCTTCCTCTAAAATAACTACCTTTGCTTTTTGTTAGCAATAAAAAACCAATAAGATTAACTAATTCAAACTCGGAACTTTATTCAATCTAATTTCAGCCTCTACGTACAAGTAAACTATTTTGAAGCAAGTATTATAAGCCATCTATACGAAAAATTTTCGTTAAAGTCAGACCTCTCGACGAGTGACACGGCAAAAACATGCAAAACGACAAATCGACAAACGTTTTAAAGCCCCTGTAATGTCGTCTAGACGTTCCACTTAATAAACCGCAAATAAAAGTCTCAAAACAAACTTTAAAATACTGAATGTACAATACTGAACGATTTTATTTATAGAAAACTTTCTTTGACTAATCGTAAGAGTTGAAAAGTTGGTAAACTGGTAAAGAGATTACCGAAGCGTTTTCATATGAGTATAATTTTTTCAATTCCGATCCGTCCATTGAAAGTCGTGGGGCGTGATTGCGAGTTCGCGTGCCTCTTTGATAGTATTGTGTACGAAGGCAAAAATAAAAAGCACACAAGTTATCTAGGTAGATGAACGATTGCCACCATAAATAATGAGCCGACGATACCACGCTTACCTATTAAATAATGGTATTCGTGACTCGCTATTCTATTCTTTTCCTCTAAGTTTTGTTCCGATTTATGGGCAGCGTTTTGAAAATAGACAATGAGATTCACGACATGTCGGCGGTATATTGTTACGTTAATACGCTTTAAGTGGGTGTTTATAATGTGTATTAAGGGTCGATGCCAACACACTTAATGGTAATTGCTTTAGTATTGCAACTGGCCATAAAGTATGCAATTTTGAGAATGGACTGAGGTAGTAAATGTTATTATAATTATTTTTATGTAGTTTATAATATATCAGCATTTAGTACTGATGTAAGTAAGTCTTAATACGTTTACAACTAGCTGTTATCATTTAATTTACATCATGTTATCGACAAAATAAACTTCGTAGACTCTACGTTACTAATAGTTCATTCTATAAAAGCTAATACTTCTTGTCTCTTCAGCTTCAGCAATTCAATTGCTGAACATTTGCCTCTCCTAAGGATCTCTTCATCGACTTGCAACTTTAACCAGGTCGTTCGTCCTTGTAGGCGGGCATCCGACACTAATTCATTAAAAACTCCTCTAAATGCCACAGCCAGTATCGGAAATCTTGGTGTCGAGATATCGAGTGACGTTCAGTCCCGCGGTCACCTTGAAAGCAAATTGGCCTAAAAGAAGCTTGGTGTGCTCAACAGATCGAGGCGATATTTCACGTCGGGTCAACGTATGCAACTTTATAAGGCGCAAGTCCGGCCCCACGTGGAATACTGCTCCCAGCTTTGGGCAGGGGCACCCCAGTACCAGCTTCTTCCTTTCGACCGCATTCAACGTCGGGCTGCTCGAATCATTGACGATCAGGTTCTCCCCGACCGGCTTGATCCTTTGGCTTTGCGTAGAGATGTAGCTTCGCTCTGCATTCTCTATCGCATTTATCACGGGGAGTGTTCTCAAGAATTGTTCGGACTTATCCCTGCTGCAGAGTTCCGCCACCGTACAACACGACAAACATCCAAATACCACCCACATCACCTTGGAGGTTGGAAATCTACTACAGTACGTTTTTCCCGGCACTTTCTCCCACGTACTACAAATCTGTGGAACCAGTTGCCAGCGGCATCATTCCCGGACAGATACGACCTGGCGACCTTCAAAAAACGAGCGTATTCCCACCTCAAAGGCCGGCAACGCATCTCCATGACCTATGGTGTTGCAGATGTCCATGGGCGGCGGTGTCCACTTACCATCGGGTGTGCTGCATGCTCGTTTGCCCCCTATAATATAAAAAAAAAACATTACGACTTAATCCATCTTTAATTACATCACATATAAGACTAATATTAATCCGGACACGGTGCCGATCTGATATCCGCAAAGAAGAAGCATTGTCACAGTTGGCTGGCCGTCCAGCTGGCTTGCCAAATATGTCGCAACAGATACGCTCGCGCACCAAGATTTACTACTGAAATACTGTCACCCGCTTGCCACCGAGGCGCCGCTGTATCAGAGCTCTGTACGGGGCTCTACACAATGCACTCGGCAACTTTGTTGATTTATTTTGAAAATTTTAAAGAAGTTAACAACAGATATTCGTTGGATCCGAGATTTTCATTGCGCTGTATTTTATTATCGACGTCGTCATAAATTTTGTGTACTGACTACTGACTTTTAGAATTAGGTCGCGCGTCGTTTGGGGAGTTGATCTACGCATGAGTGAATGTAGTTTTTAAGTCAAATATGATTAATGTAAATTAATATTTTTAAGCATAGTAGTTTTTTAGTAGGTCAACATTTTCTGGAGGGGAGGTCACGTACAGGCAAGCGAAGTGTCGGACGTCTGCCCACAAGGTGGACGACAGGAAGTCGCTGCAGGCCGCTTCCACCCAGTCAATATGGAGATTCATGAGGAAGGCCTATGTTCAGCTGTGGACTTACTGTGGCTGAAGAGAGAGTGAGAGAAAGAGAATATTTTCATATACTGGGTATCACAAGACTGCTACCGAAAACGAACCGAGTGGTAGTTTTAGTGACTATAAACACAATGCAACTAAAAATTTCGCAAAGAAACGCGACTATTATTTTTTATGATTTTTGAAATATCGTCATTTTTGGGTGGTAAATCCATAGTTTTTGCTAAAATAATAATTTAAACTCTTTTATAACTTAGATTATTTATAAATAAAAGGGTATACACTATTATTTTAGGAAAAAATATATTTACCACCCAAATATGCTCATAGAAAAAAAAATAACAAAAAAAAAAATTGTCGCTTTTTTTTGCAACTTTTTCTGTTGCATTGTGTCTGAAGTCGCTTAAACTACCACCCGGCTTCGTTTTCGGTAGCAGTCTTGATACACCCTGTATAAGTATTCTTATATTTTAATTTTTAAGCTTTAAAAATATTTTCTAGAAATATTTAATAATATAGTTCCAATAGACGATCGTTCGTATAAAACTTGAGCCAAACGGGTTAAACAAATAAAAGCAAAGCATAGATGAGGTCTCAAAGCATTACCGAACTGATACTCAAACGGAGTAGTGGTTTTAAATTCGGCAAAGTTTTTTAATTTATCCGCTCGGTGCTCGGTCGCTCGGCGTGCGAACACGCGAGCACACAAGCGCACAGGCACACAAGCACACAAGCACGTAAGCACTCGTCCAGCGTCAGAGCGCTCGAGGTGACGGTATCATAACATTCTCTACTCAACTTGCACTACGGTCGAACGAGCACAAAAAGCTAGCGCAAGCGTCGATTCAACTATTCCACCGCTCAGCTCAAACCCTAGTGAGGGAACGCGGTCCGTCGCTAAATTCACGCGCGCCTCATTATTTCGCTTCGACTCAGCTTCCTTCTAAATAAATGTTATTAAAATGCAAAAGTAATATTTTTAAAGCGTCAAGTGTAAACGTTTCGTTGGACTAGGTGCGGCTTGGGCGTGTGCAATTAAGATTTCCTACGTGTGTTTCACGTTACGGAATGAGTTTTGCGTTTTTAAAATGTTTTTTAATCTCATCACTTTCAGGAACAATTTAATCACTTTTATGCAACGTATTTGTGACTTGCACGTATGGAGCGGGCGCGGAATATTTATAGCACATTTGCACTGTTACTAGGTGCTTAATTATCTTTTGAGTTTGTATTTATGGCGCGGATGATACAGTACTGACTTTTTAAATGCATGCTTCAGGAGGTGTTGTGCAAAGCAAGCCAATTGTAAAAGCCGTTTGGTGGCGGCTTACACCCTGCTTATTTCGAACAAGCCTCTTTCAAGCGTTGGAAACAAGGAAATAAACTTATTTCTATAGCAACTCTCAGCTGCTTAACTTTACACAATTACTCAAAAACGTCCTAATTGGGAGAAAAACCTGCGAGAATAGTAATTATAATAGTTTCAGTTACTTGGAAATTCAAAGATTTTCACAACGGTATAACTTTGATGAATTTTCGGAATGCTGAAGCTTTTGTTACAGACCTACAACTTGTTAAACTCTAACATAAACCACACGGTTAAGTATCTGAATAGCTGAATTCTAGTTACCGAGATAAAATAACGTTCTATAGTTCCCCGATCAGTACCAACTTTAATTTCAACGTTCGAACCGAATATAATTTGATAAAAGAAAGTTCGCAGATAAAAGATTTTTACGTCCGCAAAGAAGAGCATTTATTTGGTATTTCATGTTTTTATTATGGAATGATTATATTGAACAAAAACTACAGTCGGCTGCATGGGTTTATTTTCAAACTAATACCATAAACAAGCACAACAAAGAACGACTGAATTTCAGACATCTTTAAACATTTAAAACTACGACTGCAATGTTTGTTTAAATTTGAACTTAGCAGAGACTTAAAGAATATTCCAAAATATAAAAAGTAATACATAGTCAAAAACAAAAAAATATTGCCCCTTGCAAACTACTTTAAAGTACTTCTACTTGAGATATCTTTATCAGCACAAAATAAAATAACTGAAAACTCAATCTTAAGATGCACTATTGAAAATGTAGATATTGTTTCTCTCCCTACAAACACCTGCAGATTTGCAAACCTTGATATCTCCATCCGAAAACCACTCAACCGTAGATTTAATACAACAAAATTTAATTACGTCATTTAGCTCCATAAATTTCGTTAATGCGTACTTTGATCTTACCATTCACCCCAATTAATTTCAACAGGGACCCGTTTCAAAACAAAGCGAAGATGTAACTGTGCCATACATAACCCTGGCGTTTCCCAACTTAACTTGTATTAAAGTGAATATAGTGTATCATGGGTCCTTGCTTTATTAGTCAGGTCATAAACTGAACAGCATTGATATCATACCAGAACGGACAAAGCGATCAAATTTTGTGCACACTGAATATGTACCTATGTATCAAGCAGGACCGCGGGAATACAAGGAAAATAATGAAACAGGAATAAATAAGAGTACATGTACCGCTCTTTTTACTGCACATTTTGTTCACAGTGTCTCCTCTAGTAAGTACTTATAATATTTAATGGCAAGGCAAACGGGTCAAAAAACTTAACATGTCCTCGGGCATCCATTTGGTACAAAAAGCGGGGCGGGTGCTTCCGTTCACCGACAAAAGGAAATTCAATAAGAACGAATTTCCCGTGATTTACGACCACTATTTCTTCGTTAAGACTACGTCGGCCCTCGAGGTGTGTCCGTGCACGAGATTTCGCTGTAGACAATTCCGCTCTAGAATCGGAATTACCTGACCTGCGTTATTTTTAATCTGTAATGTGAATTTATGACTTAAGTCAACAACGTTGTTTCATATAATAATCGATCTTGCTCTTTATTATTAAAAGTTTACGAACAAATATAAAAAATCATCGCAATTCCGACGGAATTGTAGAAAAAGAAATTATAATTGTTGATCCATTTTCACATGGGGTTGTTATCAAAATCTTCCATTACGACTTAAACCCTTCACTTGGTATAATTGACACCTGTGAGGTTTCGTGCCCAAATGTATAAAATAGGACTTATGATATAAATAATAATAGACGAATGCCAGATTGGAGTCAAATATGATCACATAAACAACTGCCACTCTTTAAGAATTATCTCTCGAAAGACTAATTGGATATAAATTCTAAGTAAACGAAACGCGAACCTATTACGGAATTGGAAAGTACATTATTTCTGCCATGTATATGACATATGATATAAGTACATCGAACAAAACATTAACAAATGGTAAAAAGAAAATTCCAAATCCCCGAAGTGTACTTAGTTTGCTCAAATAATCCCAAAGTCCAGAACTTGTCAATAAAGTATACGGGCCTCATATTTTATCGAGAGCAATCGACCCGGAAAAGGAGTTCACTATCGATGGTAATGATATTAAAAGACTTTAACGATGTCGTAGTGATGATTTATTTATAACATTAGTTTTTGACCAAAAATAATATTTCTTAAAGGATCTATTTAACTGTAGATGTTTATGTGATATTGCATGTGTTTAATGCAATTATTAATAAAGAAAATATCGCGAATAGACCTAAGAATTATTTGTAATAATTTTGAAGGTACATATATTTAGAAGTCTACCGACCACATTTGGGCAGTGCTTAAGACATTCTCCCGAAAGAGTTGTCTACCAATTTATCGGTATCGCTCCTCACGGAAGCTAAACGGCTTATCCATCAGTAAAGCACACGTGTTCAAATAAATTAGATACAGCGTTATCAACTCGGCCGAGAGACAAATTACGGCCCTTTCAAACATTGTAAAAATGTACGCAGCCGGAAACTTCAGTGAGACCAAATAATGGCGGATAAGAACGTATGTGACGTAATTTATGTGTAAAATTTTCTCGTAAAAACTTTGCCCGTCGCGTGTTTTCCATTACATTGGGTTTTTCGAGTGGCGCCCCCTGTGATGTCACGAGTGTCATTATGGGTCAGGATTTTAAAGCCATCAAGCAATTCTTTGTTTACTAGTGTTCTGTACTTTAAAATGGATTCTGAGAAATCCGGTGACAGGCCGACACGTGCAAGGGAACCTTTTTCAAGGTGTAACGAAACACTTTTCAATCCTTGAGATTTCAAAGCGTTCCCGCTCTCACACTTCTCAATTGGTACTTTGCGATTTATTTTTAAGTATAATTTGGCTGGGGCCACTTCTTTGTTATATTATAAGCATTTCCGTATTTGAGGAGAGTGAAATTCTTTGTGGATTTGACTATATTGAATATGGGTGTAATATGCAAATCACATTTTTATACTGAAGACTTCGAGCGAACAGTTAATCTAAGTGTAAGTAATATTCACCGTCGAAGAACATCTATATAACATTTAGATCATAGGTTCGTTGCCTACTAATAGCACGATTCTATTAATAATACCTTATTATTATATCACGAAGTGCGTGGTGGCCTGTTGGTAAACGGATTAGTCCGGGCTGCCAACATGTTCACGGTAGTCGCGGGTTCGAATCCCAGGGCACACCTCTGACTTTTCGAAGTGTGTGTGTTGATATTCAATCACCACGCACTAAAACGGTGAAGGAAAACATTGTGAAGAAATCTGCATAACATAGCGATTTATACGAAATTATGTGGTATGTAAGTCCACCAACCCGCACTTGACCAGCGTGGTGATATATAACCACTCTCAATCGTACCCTCAATTGTAGAGTAGGCCCGTGCCCTGCAGTGGGACGTATATGGGCTGATACAGATATTATATCACACAAAAAATAAAATCCAAAAAACATAAAAAAAGCAGAAACAAAACAAAGCAGACATAAGATTGCTGACATTAGCGGTCTTATCGTTATTTTTAATATTATACTATTATATTTTTAATCAACAGAGCTCAAACAAAATTATAGGTCACATGAAAACAATTACCAAATAACTCATGCTAATACATGCTATCTGAAACTATGAAAACCCATGGAAAAAAAAACAAAAGATTAAGAAAAAGTAATTAAAATAAATAATGTAAAATAATAAATTGTTGGGTTTCCGTTATTTATTTTGTATTCATAATAGTGTTTTTACAAGCCTATAAGAACTAAAATTCATTTTAATGCTCCAAATAAGAACTCTTAAGAAAGTTCACGTAGGAAAAACGCAGACAAAAAATCTAGTTGTTAGTATTCGTTCTAGCGTGCTACGCTCGAACTTATTATATAATATACGTCATCGAGTACAAATACGACTGGTTGAATAAATTACTGCAGAAGTCAGAACACAGAGGTCATTTATATTACACCCTTATCCAATATTGTACTCGACTAGAACATATTACGCAAATAATTCGGTGGCAAATGTACGAACCACACATATGCACGCGATTCTGGGGTGTTACTCTGTAAAAACGATACGAACTTCGAATATTCGGATGTTCGACGTCCGGAGTAAGATATAAGATTTCCACTTCTAAAAGTCAATTCTATTCTCTATTATACTTGTCATTTTTCCAAACTTAGTCTATGGTTGCGACGTACGATTGAGGAATCCAACATTTTGTGGAGTATCCAGACACATTAGTGAAGTTTTACATACGGTGTCCGAATATTCGAATATCTTAAGTGTTTATAGAGTAACCCCCTGTTGGCACGGACTTCGCTTCAAACACTACTTTGATTTAAATCGTATATGTTGATACAACCTCAACTGAAAGTAACATTTTACTGGTAGGTCTCTCATATGTGAGAGGCCGCCTAGATAGCAACGCAAAGTCTATTTCTCCCACCAAACAACAGTGTAAATGCACTATTGTGTTTCGGTTTGAAGGATATTGTAGCCAGTGTAACTACTGGACATATTGAGACTTAACATCTTAAGTCTCAGGGTGGCGAGCGCTGTGGATTACCAAGCATCGCTTTGTAATTCAATACGCGGTTTGGTTTTGCTACTGTTCATGAACAGTCGTATCACTTACGATTTATAGCAATAAAAAATATAATAAAAAAAAAACTTAATGTAACCACGATGCTCAAGTTACGGCATAATACTCTTCGACATTAGTCCGTATTAAATGTGTAAACAGTTTTTTATTCAAAACGCTACAGACTCGTTTGCTCTGAAAATGAAAGAAACGCCGGTATTCATTACGAAGGTAAGTGAGCAAGAGCGCATTACTAAGCACAGCTGTTCCTGCTTTTAATAAACACAGTTTAGTTTTCATTTTATAATTGAACACAGCACGTAGTTTTGTTAATTCTAACCAGTTTAAAACTGATGAAAATTTTATTGTACTCGTTAATGATGTACACACAATATTTATGAACGAAATTATGACAGCGTATGGTTCGTTAGCGTAAGTTAAAATAAACACGCTCGATACAGCATAAAATATGCGCGACAGACGACAAACGACTCTTGATAAATTATTTAAATATATTTTTTAAATAACCCGCCGAACGCACATGAGTGGGCATTTTTATTGCTGCCTGAATACCGACTAGCAGGGAAGTTTTACCACAACGCGCTTTTGCCAATTCGACAACTCATAGTTACAGCGATATCTAATGAAATTGCTTCACGCACTGAATTTATTTCGACATAAAATAACATTTTAGTTAATAAATCCCCAGTAATGGGTATGCAAATATGTGGTTGAGAATTTGTTTTTATGTGAATTATCACAATATTTTGCAGAGATGCTTTGAGTTTATATAAACTGAAAGAGATCGCTTTTAACAATAAGGCTGTCATTTGTTTCACCAAATGTCTATCTTCATATTCTTATTTTATGTTTGTGGTGTAATAATTAATTTGAGACATAAAGTGCTTTTAATCACAGTAAGTATTCAGTAAAAATAATTTGTAGCCGACCCAGACATATAGAGTAAGATAGATAATGTAAAGTGTAGAAATCTGAGTATTTTTTAATATTGCTGTCTGAAATTAATGAAGTCACAAAATACGCCAATTTTTCCATAACTTCATACAGTCATAAACACCGCTTGGTAATTACCTTATCATGTTTGACATAATTTATCAAATCTGTTCGCAGCTTGATTAAGGTAAGATCAATTTGTCAAAACTTTATAGAGTCCAGCTAAATAATGATATGATTTATGTAATTATAGAGTAAGGGTCTTTTTCACCACCTTTACCTAAGTGACAAATAAGATAACCAGTAGATAAACGTTTGATAAAACTGGCTTTAAAATAGTGAAACTGGTTCTTAATTCTATACAATTATGGTTACAAGACTTTGATCAAATAAAGTACTAGATTGAACTTTGCATACAAACAATGCCCAAAAGAGTGGCAAGCGTTTACTATACTCCAAGTACTGTAAAACTGAAACTGATATGTACTTATCGAAAGAAAGACACTCCTTCTAAAACCTTACTGTTCCGGTGGTTATTTTCACAGTTATTAAAAGCTCACTGAGGCATTTTAACACGTCCGCTCGTTGGCTATCGTCGGACCATAAGTCATTTAATAAGACCACACGCTTATTTGTGCTCTTATTTCTCTTGCCGTTTTTAGGCCATAACTTATAGTGTATATTTGATCGAAGTTACAAGGCAAATAATAAAAATGGCTATTAACTAAAATAATCCTAAAACAAATACATATAGTAGCAATGAAAACTGTTTAACCCCAATTGAATGGTATAAAACAGGCATTCGTTTTATTTACCACCAGGTGATTCGTACGGTCGTTTGCCAAACCTACGCAATAAAAAAATAAATCGACCATGTACCTATTAGGGTTGTTAACTTCCACCAGAGTACAGTTTCACAACTTTCCATTTAATTTGTGTAAGCACTATAGCTAAAAACGGAAAATCAATACGCGTCTAGCCCCTACTGTTATTCATAAGCATGAATAGTTTAGCCGTTAATTGAAGAACAAGGCTATTTGGCTTCTGCTGTCATAATATAATTGTTTATTTTTGCCAGAATATGTTGAATATAAAATGTAAAGATTCTAAATAAAAATACTGGAGTAAAAAGACTAAATACTATATGAATATTATATTTGATTAAATTTGATTTTTCCACATACACCTCGGGGTTAGTTAATGTAAAAATAAAATATTCTTGGAGGATCCAAAGTTCATATTATTTTCCAGGTTTTACCGTTATAGTGGGTGGTGGTTGACTATTAATACACATAAATTCCGAAAAGTCTGAAGTGTGCCCTGGGACTTCAACATGTAGGCTAGTCCGTTACCTACAGGCCACCACGCACTTTTTGTTACAAAATAAAAAATCCTGCAAGTAAATGCATGCCATTTCATAATCATAACGAAAGATAACATTAAATTCTTTCAATTCTCAGAATACCAATATAAAAAGATACCAGATACCTATACACGGTGTGAGACAAAACTCCATCTAGGAAGCTATATTACAGGTTTTTGCTACTGTACCGTGTATTCTACAATCCTCAAGGAATTTGTACTGAACAGAATGCTAAGTATTGTACGTGGCTCCTCGAGCTCCGCGCTAGCTTTATTAACTGCACATGCGTCGAGTGACGCCTTTAATTTATAGCCTCGCTTTCTTAAAACTGTATAATGAGGCATTTGTTTGTATTGAGTGTGAGTTATACGGTTAAAAACGTGTTTAAATGCTAGATTTATGTTTTGTATTATGGGTATGCCTATTTGGAATAATATATAGGTAGTCAGTGCGCATTTTATTTCATGTGTTCTATCTGAAATTACATCATTCCTATTCCCAAAAACACCAGGTTTTGAAATATATCTGACCAATACTACGAGTATATCTCCCATAGTCCTTAAGACTCCAATAGTCGTTATTTCTTTTAAAATATCTCATACCAATCAATTCTTTAACCTAATGACACTTGCTTACAATCAGCTGAATCCAGTCCCTCTACACAATTATAAAAACGTTACAAACTTGCATTAAACGCTACTAATTCCGTGAAATCCAGCAAAATATAATTGGAAATCCAATCGCTAATACTACGATGAAATTGAGTGATAAATGTGAAATGAAGTAGGCACCTCTAAGGGAGTCCCCTGATAAAAAAAACCCGCTATTGTCCTGCGTTCGCTATGATTGATGCAGTTTTCGCGTGTCGCCGACAGAGGGCGCTCACACACTCCCGTCACGTTTGCGCCGACATCGCATACACGTGTAACTTTATCATGTTCGTTCTTATGTGGGTTAGTTTGGATCCGCACAGATTTTTCGTGCCAGTTTTGTGTTGGAATATACTTTTGTTGATAAATTGTGAAGGATTAGATATTAGCGCTGCTATAACAGAAAAAAAATTATATACAACATCATAATTACATACCATGCAACCAGGGCCGTCTTTACTAATGATGGGGCCCTGGGCACACAAGAATTTGGGGCCCTTTTGAAAAATAAAGAAAAATATTAATCTAACATTTATCTACTATGATCATTTCTTATCGAAGTTGTGTATCAATCTTGTCGGAATTGTCCTTCTCAAAGCGATGTAATGCAAGAAACTGTGTATGATGTCTCTAGATCTTTCTAGGTTAGGTCATTACACAGGCTCACTAAAATGTTTTTATTAGTGAGTACTGATTACCACTAAAATTGTTAAAAAGTTTTTTTTCTTAAACGATGTATTATTTGCGATTGTTTTTTTTTAAATAATATGGTATTAATCCTTATCAAAATAATTTCGGGTTTAATCGACTTAAAAAAAGAAGATAATATATGTAATTTTGTCAGAGTTGCATAGTTTTTTGGATATGTTAGTCTATACCAGCGCGTGAACACGAATTTCATATTAAAAAATGTATGCATGTTTGTATGTTTGTCCACGCATATTTCAAAAAGTAAAAGTCGGATTTCAAAAAATATTTTTGCTTTCGATTAGATATAGTCCAACTTAGGAGTTGTATAAGTTTCATCAAAATCGGTTTCTTAGTTTTTGAGATAAAGCAGGAGTCTCCAAATTTTTTCAGTTCGCGACGTGTATACATGTTGACTATTTTGTCTCAGCGTCCTAACCTAGATAGGTAAGAGTAATAAGTTTCGATTACTACAACAGAAATTTAAAAAATAAGAAATAGAAAATAATTTAAAAGAATTAAACCGTCTTCAAAATTGTAATAAAAAGAGAGAAATAAAATTAATCTTTTAATAGATCTAAAATACCTAAATAGGCCCACCATTTTTTGAGGTCGATACTGGCCTTAAAGTTTGAGATCCGCGGAGCCCCACGGTTCTACTCGCATAGTTCGTAGCGTGATGTTATAAAGCTTAATAGTAAGCTAGCTGGCACCGACCTAAAAAAATTTTGGCCTATTTAGGTGTTTTAGATCTATGAAAAGATTATTTTTTATTATCCGGAATTTATGAGACGGGACAGGAAAGGATGTAACAGGATCGAGTCTTGTGTCGTGGGTATCAGAAACTACGAGAGACTTTTCGGTGTCACAAACACCCAGACCCGAAAGAAATATTTGTGGGCCACACAAACATTTCTCTCGGTGCGGGGATCAAACCCGCGGCTTCTCGTTTCACAGGCGTCGTAACGTCTAACCGACTGCGCCACGGAGGCTGTCAAAAGTTTTGATATAAATAATATGTTGCTGATTTGGACTGGATTCATCATTCAAAACGGATCTATATACGGGCGGAGCCAGTTGAGTCCAAGTGTAGAAATAAATAGTTATTTAAATTAACTTATCCATAAAGATATCTCCTCTAAAATATTGGTACTAAATAATGGTAATTATTTTCACAAATTTTTAAATTAATTTATGTAGTTACTTACTTGTCTTACTGGTTATTTTTGAACTGATCATCGGAAATCTAGTTTACATTTGATCGAACTCCATAGATCATATTTTGTAAACATCATACAACTGCATATAATCTCAACATTGAATATTCAAAGAATAAAGATTTTCCACTTTCAAACCACACCAAACCCAAGGACGTGGTAATTGAGAAAAAATGGAAATATGGTTTAAAAAATTGTGAAGCAGTATATCTGGTTTACAGAAACCACGCTTTACAGACGTAAAAAATAGTACCTAATTAGTATCTTAGGAATTATTTCGATTATTTCATATTGAACTGTTTATTTAAAGTGTAATTAATGTCTGTCAGTAGCGTAGGTAACTTTAAACTATCTGAGGCGCGTGGCTAAATCATCAGATGGGGCCCTTACTATAAAAACGTAACTTTATAAACTCTATCAATAATTATCCAAGAATTGGTATACAATTCAGCGAATTATTGATTTTCTTCTTACTAATTTTATAAATCAATGTTACATTCCTTCTCTGCTTACGGCATCTCGGGCCGAGGACCCCTTCGGACCTGAGGTCTTTCAAGCTCGGGGCCCCCTTGGACCGGGGCCCCCTTACCTTGGTGTTATACAAATATTTTTATGATGCAAACATAGTACCTATATATAATGTGACCATTTATTTTTTGTGCCAGAGCGGGACATTTGTGTAATTAAATAATTAATAATAATAATAAAGTTTTTGTGTTTTACAAGTTTTTATCATAGAAGATAGAATAAAATAAAATAATAACTATAGTCGTATTTGTCGGCTGAACAAATTGTTTTAAAACATCAGGTCTAGTTTTTAGATAAGTGAGAAACTCAAAATAGCTTTAATTACTGCGACACTCGCCTGTATTTTATCACTTGTCCATATTTTTTTTACGTGAGAAAAACTCTTTCGATAGATGCGTTACTTCCAAGCAGACACATAACGTATCTACTCAATAATTGTGGAAATGTTTGTTAAATCAAGACTGTTTGTACGAAAGTGCTGGAATAATACGACGGCGCGGTTTTCAGTAGTAGGTCGGTAAAGCATTTCGAGCGGGAAATACATTTAAAATTATTGTTTGGTCCGTTTGCAAGAGTGGGACTATGTCGGCCTTGCTGGGGACACCGGGACAGACTTCCTGAAAGCGGGACTGTCCCGCCCAAAGCGGGACGTATGGTCACGTTACCTATATAGTATAATTAGTATTTCTGTGACAGAGAACACATTTATAACATTTCGCTTTTAGTTTGGAGGGATCTCTTTTAGGATGTGGAGTCATATTATCACTAATCTACTGAAATAGATAATTATTACTTCGTTCAATTTTGTAAATATACGTACATAGGTGATAGGAGTCGTGAAATGTGTGAGGAAAATTTTCGGTTTGACTTTTTTTTTACACTTTCTCTACTTCGGGGCCCCCCTGGGGATGGGGGCCCTGGGCACGGGCCCCGTGTGCCCTTAGTGTAAAGACGGTACTGCATGCAACTTGCAGTTCCGAAAATATATATTTTTAAATGTACGCCACTTAGCATAATCTTCAGCGTCTATTATCCATTAACTCAACCACCTAGACCCACTTGACACTTTACAGCTCTTAGCTCTTCGAATCGTCGATAATGCTTATCTTACGGAGAACGTGGGGCTGTTAATACTGCGGAGAGAGTTCGGGTCTTTGTGTATTTTATCAACTATTCCACGGGGAGTGCCCCGAAGAATTGTTCTGCACCAAACACCACCGCCGCCATTCTACCATAGCACCATCAGTAAAGTTAATTCCTACCTGTCCAGCATTATGTTTTTACCACGTACATGCAATGTCTATAAAGAACTCCCTGCTTAGGTTTTTCCTGAGCACTATAATTTGTCCTTCTTTAAGCGAGGCTTAAAGAGTGTAGTCTCCTTACGGTAGGCTGCGATTTTGTTGTGCTGGACCCCTTATACTGCGAAGATCCATGATCGCCAATAACCGCTTAGCCTGATGCGGGCCGCAAGCACATCTGCCTTCATCGGCTAATAGAAAAACATGTTTAAAATGAAACTAAATACATACTCTAGAATATTATGCACCTGTAATTAAATGATATAAGTATAAACAGTTCAAAACTCGTAATTTCAAAACCATTTAGAGCAATTCTAGTGGAATATTTGTTACTGATGTTCCTAAACTAATCACAATCATTCGTCTACTCGATTAAAAACCGTCTATACAAACGCTATGTGGTTAAAGCAGGATGGAGTGAAGAGCGCGTGGCGCGGTCACGAGCAACGACCTGTGTTATGACACGGGATACTTTTTATTCTATTTGGTTACATTTTTGTCCACAAGAAGCATATCGTGGGAACACCTTAAAGTAAATACAATACACAGTAAATTGATTTATTTGGAAATTCCTTCATTTTTACTGAATTATTATTTATTACTATTGGAGCGTCTAATAACAAAAAGTGGAAGCACAAAGTGATTAATATACATAGATAGTCCTTAGAATGTGTGTTGAATGGAATTTGTGAAGAAAACGGCACATTATATTACTATGAACACTAAAAAATTAGATGGAGAATAATAAAGCATCAACTAAAAATTAAAAAATAGGTTGAAGTCGTTGAAAAAATCTTTTCGAATATATATTTTGTTCTCTCAGAATAATTATTATCAAAAATAAAAAAGAAAGAACTTATTTAATCGTTTCTTGATTTGATCTTTGTTTCTTGTTTATCATGGATTTGGTTTAATATTATCATTTTTTAATATCCCGACTTGACTTTCTTGTTCACGGACGTTGGACACATTCACGATATATGCGATAAAATCCGTAAAAACTATTATTACCTCGTTGCTTAACTTTGTCCCAATCCTTGGATCAAACGTTCCAATTAATCTTGAACACTACACCTAGTATGTTAAACAGTGTTAGGAAATTAATTACAGAACATTAGGTATGCGCATCATAGTTTAAATGTGTATGTTAGCTAATCCTATTATAACATTATTAATTATATAATATTAATATTGGAGATACTGTGAACATATTGATGGATATGAATGTAAATTTGCTTAACTATGTACACAAGGATCGTGGCACGTACAAGCATTCAAACGATGTCACTGTGCTGAGGAATAGTAGGTTCGAATAAAAGGTAAAACAACCACCTTTAGTGACAGTCATATCAGCGGCTTCGGTGAAGTGATAGCAATAGGATTTAAGGAAAAAGTGCGTGGTGGCCTGTTTGTAAACAGACCAGACGCGGCTACCAACATTTTCACGGTGGTCGCGGGTTAGAATCCCAGAGCACACCTCTGACTTTACGAAAGTCATATGTGTATTGATAGTCAATTACCATGCACTAAAACGGTGAAGGAAAACATTATGAGGAAACGTGCATAACATAGCGATTTATTAGAAGTTCTATAATATGTAAAGTCCGCAAACCGCATTAAGCCAATGTGGTGAACTATATAGCTTATCCACTCTCAATGGTACTCGCGATTGTATAGGAGGCCCGTGCCCTGCAGTGGGACGTACATATATACGCTGATATAGAATAGGATTTAATCATCACAAACTTTATCGGTAAATCAAAAGTAATCTTCATCCAAATCATCATAATATCCTCAGCCACGTATCGTCTTCTACTTCTAAACATAGGCGCCCTAAAGGATGTGTGAAGAGACCTGTTGAAATCGGTCTTCATTCAGCAACTTTTGCAACCTTCGTCAGATTTACTGTCCACCTATAAGTGAATTCAACCCCTAACTTTCCTAGGTCATTATATTGAATTTCAATCCAAAACCTCTCATATACATATTGAAAATACTAAGACATTAACCTTTTCCCCTTACTTTTAATAATTTAATTACACAACACATTAAGTTTTTATTTCAATGTGAATAATATATTTCGATTGTAAAGTATAACATAAAAAAATCATCACAGACTGCACATTTAAAAATATGAAGGTAAATACGTTATAGAACAAAAACGATAGCTCTCCACACTTTTAATCCATCTACACATTGCATCCAATGCCGGTACATTGATCTGTGAGCCGAGCGTAAGCCGCCAGCGATTGCCTTTGAACTCATTAGCACAGGATTAACATTCAGTTTGAACGATTCCATCAATCTGTGAGATACGACAATCTGATGGGCCCCGGCTGCCAATCAATACGCACGATTTCCTAGAAACCGTATTTTAGAATTGCTTTATTTCTATCAAAATAAGTTAAATGAAGGGAAATATTTTTGGTGGTTTCGGAATTAATTAACCGCATGTCATATCGCTATTTATTTCTTAGTTATACCACAGATTATATGTATTGTTAGTATTCTGTGATAATACAGTGGTTACAGTAAACATTTAACTAAATTATATTTCACAATGCACGCTCTTATGTGATAACCGCCCACTACCAATGGGCACGGATTAAATCATAAACATAATTTTATATCTAAACTACCCTTAATAAATTACAATTATGTGTATTAAAAAGAATGGTATGTGCATTTTAATCATATTTTGCTGTGACGACAACACGCACTCGCAAAGATTTCAATCTAATTTTTTGTGGTATTTCGCGTGTTTTATAGGATGTGGTAATTTTCTTTCCACTAATGCTAATTAAATTTTGTATCTGCATCACAAAATGTGATAAAGCGGCATTGATATCACTGCTCTGAAGTTTTTTCGTTGTTATATCAGTTCATCTACAATATTTGCGCCGAAATATGACCTTTCCAAAAAAAAAGCGCCATCTCGTTAAAAATCACACTAAAATGCCTGAACTTCAACCCCCAAACAGCATACACATTATTGACAAACCACGGGTCGTAAATATCCGCTTGTTTTTATGTTTCGTAGAAACGTAAACAGAAACAACACCCGCAGCCACCCGTTCCATTTACGTAATTCTCAGTAGCGATCAAAAACAATATAAATAAATAATCCTAAATTGCATACGGATGTTGTTGGAAATTTAAAAAATCGGCTACAAAGTATCTTTCGAGTTAAACTGAAGCACTTGGGAATAGGCTAGGTACGACTGCTACTGTCAATATTGAATCAGCACGGCTCGTGTTTGTGAGAGGAATAAATTGCGGCCACCCGCCGGAAACTGTTCACGTCAGACGAATAATTTTCTTATCTTTTTTATCTTTGTTTCCTTTTTTATCTGCCTTTCCTTTCTTTGTCAATGGTTCGAAAGAAACTGCGTTAATAAAGTTAAGTCTATTTGCTACCTTTGTTTGGTTTGGACATATGTATTTTTTAAGTAAACTTTGGGAATGGAAGGTGCGTTTAATTGAGTTCTAAAGCAAATATTGGAGTAGAACTTCTGTTGTCAAATACTTAACCATCGTTTTATAGATTGTACTGTATTCTTTTATCTATTTCATACTTTTATCAGTTACACCGAAATTATACCAAACCCCTCGAATATTTGGTTATTACATACGTTTTATTCAACTGCTGATACAAATTCACAATAGTAATTTACCCCCACAAAATACTCAATGCAAATGTCTACATTTTCGTTGCATTAGCATTCGGTCATGCACTTTGCCGTTCCTCACGCCCGGACAAGCTTTATGACAGCTTACAATGGACAGCGACCACTTACAACGGGAAATTGAAGGCAATTCACCAACCAACGAACATCACACGACATATCTTCAATGGACACTGCCATTATTGGGTTGAAACTAGGTTATTTCAAATACCAAATATTTGAAATTGTTAAAAGGTATTTTATTATAACAATGACATACAACAGATCTAGAGCAGTTATGAGGATGGATGGAAATATAATCATACATGTGAAGTCTAAACTTGAACAATGTGGTAGGATTATTCTTAGTTCCACGTGTATTTGAACTCTATCAAAGTTACTTTAACAATAAAAGTGAAAAATTACGCATAAAGCGTGCCTCTCTATTAAATTGACCAAAATGACGGATGGTCAAACTTCTTTAAATAGTACAAGATGCTACCACGCAATATGACCTACATGGGATGTTAAAGGTAGACATAATCAACCATAAACTAAAAATATTCAAAGCATTCACCCACAAAATTTAATATTCATTGTATTTATTGCAATATTTCCAATGTCGCTTCTCATTTTAAAAGATAAAATAAAACGCAACTATGAATCGCCTGTGTAACTGCCATCAATAACTCCAATAAGCATGCGTGTTGCTACTTGACACACCACTAAGGTATAATTTATAAACTTGCACTGGCCATGTTACTTATTAAATAAATAAACCGACTTACTATATTTCGCTTCTTGTTACGTTCGTTTTTTATTTTTTGTAATAAAGCGCTTTTGCTCCGACTTTCTGTTTGTTCTGGATTAAGTTGTTTTTAAAATAATATTTGCTTTGTGTGATTTTTTTGTTTATCCCAGGTTTTGTTGTGGAAATTATTTTAAAAGATCTTAATTGGACCTCGTTGTAAGCCAGTTGACAAGTAGATACAAAATCAAATATGTCAGGTTTCCTCTATAAACTACCACCTCTGATTACCGAAAAGTAAAAAATAAAAAAGTAGTTTTGCAGTAATGTTTCATTTAAAATAAAATAAAATAAAATTATATATATTTTTTAAAATTAAATAAAATTTAGAAATTAATATTGCCAAAGACATAATTATTATTGTAGATACAATAATGTGTTTGCAAATTGGACGAATCCGCCAAAATAAAGATATCCGCCTAAAGTCCGCTAATCCGCACTAGGCGAGCGTGGTGGACTATATCGCCTAACCACTCCCAAATCTCTATTGTACTCTCGATTGTAGAAGATTTCCGTGTCCATATAAGCTATATGCTGATATTGATGATTACATGAATTTCTATTAAATCCATTGCAATACTCGTTTAAATAGTAATTCAAATCTTTTAATCATAAACAGTGTATTCAATAACAAAATGTTTACAGCATTCTCTATCGTTAAATGCTAACCCATACACAACATGTATATAACAAAAGTAGTATATTATGGTGTCTGTAGTATAGTAATAAAGAGCTAAACGATCACAGGGTGTATCACTTCCGCGGCATTTGAGCCGCTATAGCGCAATAAATGGGACCGTTTGAGCCCTCTCTGTCTCGCTGAACTGCCACTAACCGCACGATAATATATCCAACACACAGCTGTATGTACAACTTAATCACTTATACACTTAACTACGCTCATTATTTTATATAGTTCTAAGTTCAAGAGAAAATAAACGTTGTTTGTTTTTACCGCGCGAATAAAAATGAACGCATGGAAATAATTTGTAGTTGCATCAGCCTGTTTGTTTTTTAATGTTTAAATGATAGCTAGAAAAGCTAGCACCAGTGCGTGGTGGCCTGTTGGTAAACGGACTAGACGCGACTGCCAACATGTTCACGGTGGTCGCGGGTTCGAATCCCAGGGCACACCTCTGACTTTTCGGAGTCATGTGTATTGATAGTCAATCACCACGCACTAAAACGGTGAAGGAAAACATCGTGAGGAAACCTGCATACCTTAGCCGATTTTATAAAAATTTCTATGGTATGTAAGTCCGCCAACCCGCACTAGGCCAGCGTGGTGGACTATATGGCCTAACCACTCTCAATCGTACTGTCGATTGTAGAGGAGGCCCGTGCCCTGCAGTGGGACGTATATGGGCTGATACAGAATACAGATAGCTAGAAAGCCTTGCGTACACGGTTTATACGGGGTAAAGCCCCCTGTAAGTCACAAAAAGATTATAATTTAATAAAATAATTTTGATGTTTTATCAATTATTAACAATACCTTTAAAAATCGAATACACCGTCAATTAGCTTACGAATAATAGCCTTAACGCTAAACAGTACATAGCCCTTAAAAATACCATCAAACATCACGAAAACGAAATATTGACACAATAATTGGAAAGAAATTATAAAATTGTCGAACAATTTTCGTGATACCTACAATGAGGCTTCAATCGATAGAAAATAACATAATAGCGGCTCTCGCATGCAATACAAAGTACCGCTATATGATTGACGTGTGCTTTCTATTTGCCATTGAGCGTTTTACACATGACAGCTGACAGCACGCCGCAACACTGAGCTTATAAAAATGGAACAAATCTGCGCTTGTTGCACAATTCACGCCTTCGACTGAGCCATTTTATTGGCCATTGTATACATCGCGTTCTAGTTGGCTACAATAAATACATGTTTCTTAATAGAAATAAATTGCTACTTGATTTCCAACTGAGGTCGCTAAGTTGGCAATTTTCTGTCATGACACTCGCTGAACCTTAACAATTAAGTCTGAAACTTTTCGGTCTCACAAACACTTAGACCTGAGACAAATATTGTGGGCCTCACAAACATTTATCTCGGTGCGGACATTGATCCCACATCCCTCTCGTTTCACAGTCGGCGACTAATCCACTACGCTACAGAGTAATAAATCTGACTATATCTGGTTAGTCATGAATATTTGCGACTATCAGCCCCTTTCTTCGAGGTTGTAAAAAGTGTTTCCAGTCATAATCCAATAAACTCGCCAATACGAATTATTAACGTACAGGCCTTTGCCAAATTGAAACAACTAGGGCCGTAGAAATAAATTAACTTCGAACTACTATTGTAATATTAAATTAACGTATTTGCATATACACTTGTCATTCCATCCATTAGTCAAAGGTAGTTCACCATTGAACATAGACCTCTCTCAATGATTCCCACAGTGACCTGTTGGAGGCAGGCTGCTTTTAGCGACGTCCCACGACCGACACCAGGTCGCCTGACCACCTTGCGGGTGGACGTCCTACGCTGCGCTTTCCGCTACGTGGCCTCCATTCGAAAACATTTTGTCCCCACCGGCCATCAGTTCTCCGCGTTATGTACCCCGCCCATTGCCACTTCAACTTACTAATCCTATGTCGGTTACTTTAGTTTGTTCTATATATGGCTATGTCCGTTACTTTAGTTTGTTCTATAGATTTCCTCACTCCTGATTCGATCTCATAGGGAAACCCAGACCATAGCCCTCTCAATACTATTATTACACCATTACTATTGATTAGAAACTTAATTAGCAGAATAAGCGTAAAATTTAATCAGCAGGAATCGATAAACACATAACGGACTTACAGGAAGTCCAAGAAACTAAATTTAATATCCTTGTCTACCCCCGAGACGGCATGACATTAAACAAGTTATATTATATGGTGGATATTCGTGAGCACCGGCCATAGTTTCCACAACGAATCACTTTATGATCGCGCCACATTACAGTCTCGGTTTTAATGTCTTCTGTTTTCCTCATTTGCATTTTGTTGCCTAGAACATTTATACTCCCAGCGGTCTAGAATTATGCACCACTATAAATTTTATGTATTTAAATAGCAAGCAAATAGTTCGAAAGTTATGTTCTTGGCTCTGTTTACAACAATGTCCAAGTAAGGCGACAATTAAGTAATAACTGTTATTGTAGAAAACAATAATGTACCTAGCGTAGAACTGTATGTATGAACGTGCGGTAAATGAGGTTATGTGTTTGTTGCTCATAGCGAGCTTTGGTATTATGATTTCTCATTGGAAAACGTGACTAAGAAGCTTGGTAAATTACACGCCAAATTTTCTGCTTCAAATCAAATGTAACATAAGGTGAATAAGTCAATACATATATGTTCTCACAGAACAGATGAATATAGTTAGAAGGGAAATAAAAGCGTTTGACGCGTCGCAAGGTGGTGCATAAAAAGCATCACTGCCGCGGAACGGATGATTTGTCAAATTAGTCGCTGTCGAAATGCCTTGGAGAGAGGTGCTCCGGCGAAATAGAGTAAAAATGCAGATTTGTGCTATTTTATCTTGCAGCTCCAATAGTAAAGCATCAAATATCAATAGAGGAGGAATTCCATACCAATATTCAACCCGATTTTATTGATTTTCACCTGTATTTTCCAAAATTGCGGTTATTAATTACGACATTTTGAAGAATTCGATAATATGATAGACGATAAATCAAAAATATACATTGCTGATTACGCGTACATACAATGCTCGCGAATGCCAAGTTCCTACGCAATGCATACGACTCATTTTTGTTATGTCAACAGCGAAAATTGGCACATGTCACGTAGTGTTGTAGTCTTGTACATAGTAACTATATCGATGTAGTTATAGATTTCCTATACTCGTAAATCAGTTTTTAGTCATTTTAAATTGTAGTAACGTTTGATAACGTTGACGACCTATCCTTATGTTCTGATTTCATACCTCTGCCAACATGAGAACAACATATTTTTGTGTGAAAATACATTATAATATAGTAACTTATTCATTTATACGTTTCCAAGAGTGAGTCGATAAAGGCAATAGGTAGAGACAACTGGATTCCTACAAAATCCAGTACGATTTGTTCTAAGTATTCATTTTCGTGAAACGGAAGACAATTAAAAAAATCTGGATCATAAGTAATATACAAACCAAAAATAATTACGTGCAACGCTTATGGAAAAACAGTATCATGGCGATGAAATAATTAAATATTGTATGAAAAATCAAAACCACTGAATCTATTGACGTAAAAAATCATAATTTGATTATAATAATTGCTTATATGTATGCCTTTCCAATAGTAAAAATGTTAATACCTCACACACAGCTAAAAATCTTAAAAATCCTGTACATATAGATTTGTAAAATAGTATACAAATTAAAATGAATTTTTAATACTCGTCTCATTTATTTTCCGCCTATTGACATAATACTAATGAAATAACTGTATCAGAAAAAACTATTAAGCATATCTATAAAATAAATTCCGGTCTTATAACAAAGACATATTTCCATAATTTTATCGATACTTTAAATCGACTATTGCAAGCTTTATGTATTGGATTTTGTTGAGGTTTGTGTTCCGAAAACGACGACGCTGGTTTTCATACAATTTGACGGCTATTGCCTTTCTAACCATATTCAACTGTTCTGTGTATGTTCTTGTAATAACTTGTATTCATCCTCTACTGGATATAAGCTTATTTCTTGTTCGCCTACATTCATCTATTTTAGTTTAATCTCGTCCAAGTTTTCGTTGCTATTTTCTTAATTGCATCAAACCACATGGCGGTTGATCACATTCGCATTATCAAGTTAAACCCTTGAATAGAATAGATCGTTCTCTACTTTAATATACAGTCATTTTTCGTCATAGTCCCACATTTTGTTTTCTAAAAGTATACGAAAGGAACATCAATAATTCTATAAGAGGTCAAAAAGAGTCCTGGCGTCGAATTAAAAGACAACAACGACGGAACACAGAAAAACACTTTTCGTTCATCATTTGGCACAAAGCACGGCGCGGCGTGATTGGATCCCAACGGAACAACTTTTAATTAAACACAACGCTCTTACTTGCACTTGGAAATTTGTAAAACAGACTCAAGATAACATTGTCTAACTGTAGAGAGTAGAGCCGGCATGAATGAACTATCCCGTGAAACTTTCAATGGCCGCGATCGCCTCGTCTATAATGAAAACAATACAATAAAATGTTTGCTCAATATTGATCTTTGTCGAATGTTTTACCGGTTACTTGCAAACACTTTAACTTTGAAACGTGTGCTCCAATTTTTGTTTTCTAGGCCCGATAGACTATAGAGACATTCAATCGGATGGTAAAGATGAGTGACACCCCTTGAGGATAGAGGATTTCTAACCTGGCCTTGGTGTCAAAAAGAGGAGGAATGAAAAGTATCTAGAACGAACAAAATGCAGCGAAGCTGGTGCTTTTTACTACTTCTTCCTGGTAAACCTCGGATTTATGCAAGACATTTACCAAAAATAAATATAATTGCATAAGATGGCCGGCAGCGATTGGAAACATAAAGCAGCAGATCAGACTCTGTGGCGTACCTTGAGAGAAGCCTATGTCCAACAGCGAACTTCAACAGCCTCATGATGATGATGAAATTCCAAAATAGAAACAGTCCCAACCTTGAGCCTAGATCCGATGAATCCAGGACTTAAGCCGTACAGTACCACATAATATATCGTTAAGCAAGAAAGTTTTACCCACATTCACACATTAGACTAGTGAGCTGTTGACCGAAGAACCAAATCTATTTAGGCTCTTTTTCTAACGCTGCGTCAGGCCCTATTATTTACCAGGCAGATAATATAAGAGGTATACCTTCCAATATATTGTAGCATAATATACATCTATTACTAAGACATAACATAAACGTAAATTTAGTTATTTACAGTAAAGTAGGGAACAGGATATCGACGCCGCGCCGCTCGAGTTAAGAGGCAAGAAATCACGGGGATTATCGTTGTCGGAAGGACGCCTATGAGACTCAAAGGCTTTATCCATAAGGACATCTTAAGGGTTGTACTTATAAACTTTCATGCGTGTACGAGTTTCTATGTTACTAACATTGACGATGTCAAAGAGTTTGTAGTTGCTTTTTATCGAAAATACTTAGACAATCTTATTCCAATTACAGTAACAATACATAGTTACAGTAACAGGAACTATGAGAGACTTTTTCGGTCTTCCAAACACCCAGACCCAAAACAAATACCTGTGGAACACACAAATATTTGTTTCGGTGAGGGAATCGAACCCGCGACCACACGTTTCATAGCCGGCGTCTAAACAAATATAATATAACAAAATATTAATTTCATTAGGTCAAGGGCGAACAGAACAAGTAAGCATAAAATATTCAATAGATACTGTAATATAATAAATAACTAAAAAAAGAATACAAAACAAAAGTACTTTCATAACAAACGCAACACATCAAATATACAATTGGTACATTTTTTTGTTTCAGTCTCGTACAAACGAAAACACTGAGATCATAACTAAATTAAACTCAAATAAAAGTTTCTAGACACATAACTTAGAGTAAATATAGACAGAATGTTTTCAACTACGAACATATCTGTTTATAAAACCCGACTTCTATGAAACTATCGTAAATCACATGCTACGTGACAAAGGAATATTGGAGAGTTTTACAATCGCCCACTTTATTCGCTAAGGATGACAGCGGTCACATAATTTCAACTTTCGCTGGCGACTGTACTTCCACAGATACAACAAATTATTTCATTTACAATAATCTACTTGAAGTTCTTGATTCGTATGATGTTCTCTAAACAAGATTAAAATGAAGTTAATCTTTTTTTTTATTAGGTCCACAAAACTAAGTACAAACAAATGACATTCAGAAAACTTACAGTTGAATCGAGAACCTCCTCCTTTTTTGAAGTCAGTTAAAAAACTAAGCTTAGATAACTAAATATTCTATAGGCTTATTAAGAATTGCAATAAAACTATATAAAAAAGAATACAGTGTGTATTACATTGTATACAGAAAATAAAAACACCTAAGCTTGGAAGAAATAATAATAATAGGGCGTATAAAAAGAAATATTTTTATGAATAACTGATAAAATAAGCTTGAAAATAAAGGAATATTGTTTTTATACTTTGATGTGGGAGTAAAGTTCGAATATTTTGCTGTGAAGTTACCTATAAGTTTTTCAAAATTAACATATTAAATTAAAATAAGCTACATACGTTCCAATTCAAATGTTGTCAGGGCACGAAACCTTATGCAAAACAAAGTGCATATGCCTGTTCTTACGAATGGACCGAGATGAATTTTCTGGGATGTTCCATAATATTGATAAATGAAGCTCGCGTGTTCCAATTTAACCATGAATATTTGAACAGTACAATTATTATTTAAACACAAAACTATATACATGTTTGATACAAAATACATTTGGTTTGTTTGAAATTAAATTGAAGGGCTACAACTACTACCAAACTACTACAAAAAGACAAAGAAAGACAGACAGTGTATGAATGTATTTACCTAAAGACTTCAAAATTTTTGTTTACGTTTGATTGTACAACAACAAAAAAGTTAAACACCTATATTTATAAAGAACATCGTCTATAACAAGTACTTTTTTTGTTATAATCAACTTAGAGTTCACTCAATAAACTTAATACATATACATATGTAAATGTCTCAATTTATCGTTCAACTTGAGTATCAGCGACATTACTTTTATAAGAAAGTAGACATGTTTATTGAAATGTCATCGACCTCAAATTGTAAGATATTAATACTTTTCAAATAAAATATGCTATTGTTTATTATTGATATTTCGTAGTTTTTTTTACTATTGCCATACCTACCTAAATTAAGAATAATCATATTCCCAAAAACGCATTACCAATTAGCATAAAGGACTAGTATGTAGCCTATAAAATAATTTAAATATATTTCCACATATTTTAAAGTTGCATTAGGAATGGTATCAGTACCAAAAAGTGCTCATAACTTGTTGCATGACCGCATACCTTTTATATATAGGTACATACATACATACATAAGGTATTGTCAATGAATCATCAACGGATAGCAAATTGCCTTCCGATATGATCTAATTTATCGAAGGTTAATTATGTGAACTATGTAACAATATTTATTTATTTATTTTAAATCTTTATTGTACACATAAAAAAAATACAACATACAGAAACAAAAAAATATAAAAATATTATCATATAATATATTTATTTATTACAAAAATAAAAACAAGGGGACAGCTAGTTTGTCAAGTCAACGAAATTAATTCCTCGACGTTGAATAAAGGTCAAATAAAATTAATATATACAACACGAATAATATACACCCCCTCTTGTTTTAAAAAATACATAATAAACTAATTACAAAAAGTATTCACAACTACTTGCGTGACCGTAAGCCTTTTTATACATAGATAAAGTACCCCTTCTCGGTGTGTCATCAAAGGACGGAAAATCTACGCGTATGACCTAATTTAGCGGGGTTCATTATAAAAAACATCACGGTTCAAAATTCCCAACGAACCACTTTACAAGGACACTTATAAACACGACTCATGTAATTGGGTTATTGCAGATTTAAAATTTGATTACCTATCGAATGTTACCGGATTTTTCCTCTCGCCGTTACGTATTGAAAAGGTTTTATTATTTTTTGTAAATTAATTAAGCTTTTACTGTTTGAATATTGTACGTTAAATTTTGTTTACATTTTGCTTGTAGGATATTAATTATTGAACGCGAAATACCGAGGAACAAAATTATTTTGTGTTATCATAGTTTGAATCCGGACAAGCTTTAGAACGTACTATAAAATGAAAACTGTAACATTATTCTATCGCTGATATCATTCAGTGAACAATGGTAATCTTTTAGTAATTTAAAGAAATACCTCTGTTATATCTCATCATTATATTTTTTTTATTCTGCACTAAAAATACTAACTTATGTAATTGCCTGAACTAAAATATAGTAATTATAATATGTAATTTGAAACAAATCGCACTAGACTCGCGTGGTCGACTTAAGTCTAACCTCTCAATTAGACAAAAGAGGTGTACTCAAAAATTAAAAATGTGAAAGGCTATCTGGTTAGGTACTACCGCAATGTCTATTTATCCCGTCAAACAGTATAAATGCACTGTTGTGTTCCGGTTTCTAGCCCGGATCTCAGGAGGGCGAGCATAGTAGAATGCTAAGCATTGCTTTGTAATTTAATGTGTTGTTTGGTTTTACTGATGCTATGAGCGGTCGTATCGCTTACCACCAGGCGAACTGCATGCTCGTAAACAATAAAAAAAAACTATCTAAAACATATTTCAAGACCGGCGTTCCGGTTTTCAAGCCACGGTTTCATCGGTAGTGCTCCAAATACAAGCTTTTGAATGATTTAATATATAATTAAATTACTGGTAGAGTGACGATATTTGTAAGATGGCTGGTAGCGGTTGGAATTGATGGGCTGAAGATCGAGCCCAGTGGCGTGCCATAGGGAAGGCCTATATCCGGCAGTGGACGAGGATGGGTTGATCATGATGATGACGTCGTACGATAGGAGTAGATTCTTTTATGCTGCCAGGTCTTGTAAGAACTTACCATTTCTTAATATAGTCCACAGCGACGTAATCAAATCAAAAGATTCACTTTGACAAATTTGAATTCAACACAAACTGTAATGGTGTTAAACCAACAGAAGAAAATTAAGGACAGGCTGCGAGAAACGGACCTTTTAAAATCCTCTCGGACGACGGGACCAAACGTACCTATAATAAAATTTGATAATTAGTTAAGTAATTCAATTTGTCACAAAGGAACAGCATTCAGTTTGTATAACGACTCGTCTGCGGGAATAATAATGGCAATCTAAAATGCTCAATACCTCCGAGCCGGGCTCGAAAGTTCTCAACCTTGATTGACAAGGTAAACTAACACAGCAAACTGGAAAATTAACTTTGATAAGTAACACCTTGTTTGTGTTAGAAGCACTTTCATTAGTTTCACACTAGTCGAAGCTTACACCACCGTAGGCAGCCTCTGACGTGTATCACTTTATACTATAGCGAATTCTAAAGACGCAAATTCTGGAAGGACGCCAATGCTACACTATTCAAGATTTAGAGAGTGAATAATATGAACGAGCGAAATGTATTTGGATTTTAAACTGGCTAGATGTTTTCGTAAATGCTTTTGCTGTTTCAGATGCATTAACATTGTAATAGAAAAGATTAAATATTTTAAACGTACTTTTATTAAAGTGACATTTAAAAATAAAAATGTATTTCACAGAACCAGACACATTTGTTTAAGAACCACAAATGTAAGTAATGTCAGAAGCCTTTTTAATTTACATCATGCGGTTATCTATAATTTACTTGATCTGATCCATCGGTATCAATACAATGTAAGATAATGATCTGACCATACATAAATACTTACGCCATTAAGTCAAACTTAAAAAAAATTAGTTAGATTAAAAGACAGTCATTAGTTTGGCATGCAAATTTTACATGACTTTACAAATATTTATACAAACGTGAAATAATATTAGTTGCAGGTAGAAAATACTAGAGAAATATTACACGACGTCGTCCGTAATGTAAACTCTTTTATCTTAACTAGAAACAAATGGTTTCACTTAGCGCAACCTTACAAATGGCGGAAAGTTTAAATTTGTTGACGTAACTCCTTTGCTTAATAACGAATAAGTTTGATGAACTTTTAATAGAAAATGTTAAACTAAATACCCAGCACTCTCTGACTACACTATTACTGGGTATGCGGTTATAAAAAACCTACTTTAAGATGTAAATTAATTAGTATGCTTAATGTTCTATACGATTAAGAAAACTGAAAATAATCGTCGTGATTATCCATTATAATTTCATAAAATTATAATTTGCTAAAATGAACTACATATTTAAAATTCCCCATTTTTGAAAATTCGATTTTTATCAACCAATAATGGATACAGAATCAGTTAAAATTCAAGCTGAGCATATAAATTTCACGTCCGTATCCAATTTTTCTAATAGTCTTATTGCACTCATTATGTACCGAGAATGCTATTTCCAAGTTTCAAGCTATTCATTGGGATTTCGGCTGCGCTAATGAATGCTGCGACTTGGCACAACCTGAAGCGACGGCTTAGCGCTTTCCTCAAAACTCTAGTATCTAGATTGTTTATAATTATTTATTTAATGACAGCCTCCGTGGTTGGTTGGACGCCGGCGGTGAAACGTGAGGCCGCGGCTTCGATCTTCGCACCAAGACATATATATGTATAGTTGTATACTATTACACTGGTATTTGTGTCGAGTTCTGGTGTTTGTAAGACCGAAAAGTCTCTAGTAGCTTGTGATTCCCATGACAGCCTCGATCTTAGTATTTATTTATTTAATACAATAAATTATTAACATTATAGCTTTCTTTAAACACACCTAAGTTTATTTTGTCGGTCACTGCAGGTTAGTTTTCATTGATTTGCAAGAAAAAACCATTGCAGCTCCGAAACGAGCGAAATCACCTACATCTTACAATTAACCAACAGTTTGTGAAGTAACATCAACAGTATAATTAAGCTTACTTAATTCCTTTACAATTTTAATAATATGTATTTAACGTTGGAACGAGAGTCACTTAACATCAATCAAGCACTTTATTTCAGTCGGTCGAAGTAAAACACGAAATCGATTGTACGGGCTGACACGGTGACGATCTGAAGCCCACCTAAGTGCATATATCTATTTCGATACGTCTGGTAATGGATGCTTTCATCGTTCAACCAGCAGAGATAAATGCGACGTACTTGTGCAATTTGCTTTTGAAGTTTACTTCCCGTATGCGAACACGGTAATGCACTAAAGCGCCTGCGCCTCCGATAATTTTGCTCATTTAAACTGAGTATCAATTATATGTAGTATTATGTTCCTCTGTGCTATACACCTTATTCTTGTCTAAGTCTATTTGTTATTCGGCTCAAAATTTTCTTGTAAGGGGCAATCTTTTTCAAAATAATATAATTGATTACTTATTTAACTTAGGTTTTTCCTATTACATCGTGGGACGGAATGCAGAAGGCAAAACGTAGGTGTCTTGGCAGAACCTCCATCTCTTCCTTCTGGAAAAAAGCATGGGTGTAGGTATGTAATATGTATCTTATAAAATAGCTTTGCCAGTTAATTAAAATGTAAATTGCAACAGGGTTTTAAGCTCGTGCATCATGGTACCTTATGACCCACAATGACGTACACTAGACTGACTTTATTACTACCGGACTATAATAAATCATATATATATATATATATAAAATTCAAAAATTCAAAATTCAAAATTCTTTATTTCACTTGTGATACATGGGTACAGGGTTGATACATACATAGTTAGGTGCTCTATGATCTGCCTACAAATTGGCATACAAGTGTGACTTCCGTCAGTTTTTATTCCGTCAGTAATTTAATTCCAAATACATTTTTTGTGGTCATTATGATTATCAAAATAATTAATATAAGTATTAATATTAGTAGGTATTCGTCATCAATTATTTTCTTTTTTCGGCAAACTTAATCGTCTTAAAAGTTAAAGAAGCATCTCAATCTTATCTCATCTGATCCCAAGTCCTTTGCTGATCATTAATCTTATCTAAGATGGAGACTTTTCATATAATAAGCATGGAAAAAGTCTTAAATAAAAATTTCAGTAACACTACGCAAAACTACTGTGTTTATTACACAGTACACAGAAACATTCCTTTTTTATATTTCTTATAATTATTTCTTTCACAATCAGCGCAACTGGAAACAAGAACAGCACCTCGTTATTCTCCGTGCTTTATGCAGTGCTGATTTGTTTTCAAATATTCTCTATGAATGTGGAACGCAGTTACTCCAGCCACCGCTTACATATTCATATGCATCAGGAAGTAGGTAGATATTTCCATCTTACTGTTCCTATCTAGCCGGCTCCCAACACTAACTTAATAAAACAAGTGGCAAGAAACTCGCAGACAACTTGATAAGACAAAGCGTAATACAAGCTTTTCATTTATTAAGACACTATTTTATATTTTCTTAGATGCCCCGAGATATTTCATAATATGAAGCATCTGCCCTTCTGATTATACAGGGAATGAAATTATTTACTTTTATGAGAGTGATAGTATTGCAATGTAAAATGTTTTGCAAATTACATCATGCATTAATCATTTCGAGTAATCAATGATACAGCCTTTGTAGCGCAGTTAGCTATGACGTAGACGGTGAAATAAAGGGATACTGGTTCGATTCCCGCGCCTTCATAATTTAGTGTTACTGAGGTCCACAAAATGAGTTTTCGGTCTAAGTGTTGCATGAACAAATAGAAAAATACGACAGTTTTTAATACTCAGGCACAAGCGAGGTTATTTTTATCAGCCTTAGCTGGCAAACGAACATGCCCGTCTGATGGTAAGCTGTCACCGCCGCTCATGCTCATCTCAGTGCCAGGATATTTTTTGCCTACTTATTTAATAGTTGGTTTATAACTATCCTTAAAACAATGTATGTCAAATTATAATACGAATGTACTATCTATACGTATAACAACTTCAAAGGAAACATTAAAGACTATATTTGGGTGAAATAACAAATGGGCAGCTTTAGACGTCGCTTTACGGGTCATTAGGCTAATACAAATGTGCCGGGAAAGTGACGCTAGCACACACACATCACATTCAAAATGGATATGTATTTTCAACTTCTATAGTATAATACAAGGAAAGGAGAACATAGCTAATCACCAGTGATTTTGAAGGTAAAGAGGATATAATTGAAATAATTTTGCCTGTTGATATTTTCATAGACTGAGGATTATTTAACATTAAGACAACACAAATCTAACCATCGACAACTAATAATATATGATTCTAGTTGATGACGATCGATAGTTTCATCAGTTGCTGTTATACTAAATTGATGTCAAGTAAACCCTTCACTTCTGTTTTGCCATCTATCGATATTTTTGATGACCAAGTAATTCTTATTAGCTTTTCTGTCTCTCTGATTATCATTATCCTATTGTTAACTTGTATGGATGTTTGAAACAATTATTATTTTCTATCAGGCTTGTTCGCAGCCTTTTTGAAACATTTTATAAAAGTTATAATGTTACATTAGATAACAATGAATATCCCGAGAACTAATAACGAACGGGTTAAATGAAATGTTTACAGATTAAAAACCTGCTCTGTACGATTTGCAAAAGTTGCTCGTCTCGACACGTCTGGAAAATTTTGTAACACATGTAACAAGTTGGCCTAGACTCTAGGCTTTGCCAGAGCTCAAGGTTTGCTAAGCGTGTAAAATGCACTGCAACTTTCAAGATTTAGTAAAACTCCGCGTAAGCGCCGTCATCAACCCAGTTCTTTCCGAGATTTTGTACTTTATCGCCTGGAGTAAGAGTAAAGTCTTATTGCCCTGAGCTGGCTTAAGAATGTAGCAGTTCCACTGTGGTAATATTATGTTTACGGTATCTTCTTTGCAAATTCTTGATGCTTTGACATCATTCATCATTATTCAGCGCGAGTTGGCAGCCGTGAACTATGATTCGAGTATAGCTATCATTTGACTCTATTATATTATTCTGAATATTCCGGGTTAAAACAAAGTCCGTCTTAATAATGTCTGGGCGAACGCAGTGGAATGCCAAGCATTGTTTTGTAGTTCATGGTGTTATTTGGTTTTGCTACTGTCCATGAGCGTTCATGTCGTTTACTATTAGGCGAACGGCATGCTCTTCTTGCCATTCATTAAAAATACTTATAATATTTACCACATCTTCATCCATAGTTCAGATTAACGGTCCATCCAACCCATTAATCCATCTAAAGTTCCCTTTATTTCTCTTTTACGTCCCAAAATTTACCTATAATCTTTTTAAGCATATGCTTTCAAAACCACAGCGACATTAAGCTGGCTAATGCATAAATCGGCAGCATTTTACCTTCCCGGAAAATTATTATGAGACATTATTTTATTGCTCGAGATTTCAGCGGCTGTAATATACGTGTGTTCGCGTCTCCGGAAATGAAGGAGAATGGGCAAATATGTATGAACGTCAAGGCGTTAACGATTGTAGAAAGAGAATAGATTGGAAGCGCTTGTAACTTGGCTAAGGGGGCTGGTTAGCATTTGAAAAGTGGAAGGGGGCATTGACGCATCGTTTATAATGACTGCTTAATTTCTTGATGTTCATCCATATGATTCTCATTCTACCTTTATGTAGCGATGTATTTATTCATACAGCATTTTTGGAACTTTTCGCCAGAGGAGAAGTTGTAGCATTTTTTTATTGCTATGAATGGCGAAGCGAGTGTGCCTTTCAACTGATGGTAAGCGATACGACCGCTCTTAGACAGTGGCAAAACCTGAGGGCAAAATCAAACAACACCTTGAATTACAAAAGCACACTGCACTCGCCATCCTAATACATTAGATGTTATGTCTCACTATGTCCAGTAGTACTCTAGCTACAATTTCCTTCACATCGAAACACAACAGTATATTTACACTGCTGTTTGGTGGGAGAAATAGACATTGCATTGGTGACACTAGGCGGCCTTTGACATAATATGAGAGACCTACCATCAGTGAAAGAAGTTTGAAGGCCCTTTCCTGTTGGAAAGATTGAGAGAAACATTATTAGGTATCTCTCATCGGTATTGGTCAGAAGGCCCGGATATCCATTCTCCTTTCAAATCGCGTTAGTACGTCGTGTGACGTGGAGGGTAGTTAAACGGAAAATATTTCTGTATCGGCCGGCTTTTTGGCGGCCCGGTGCGATTTCCTCCGCGCTTTCTTTTTTTTGCGGGTTAAATGTATTTTTTAAATAAAAATCTGTTTGCACCTTCTATTTTTTTCGTGCTCCATTTGTTATGTGGTTTCACAGTTTAAAAGTAGATGTAGGTCATGCTGTATTTATTTTTGGTCCTATTGGTATTCTTATTTGACGATTTATTTTGAAAAATATTGTTGATTAAGTAGTGAAAGCAAAACTGCACTTTTGCACTCGATTTTTTAAAATAGAATTGACATTAACAGTTATCGTGTATACCAAAAAAATATCGGACAAAATTGTTCATTATATTATTGTGTCATAATAGATTAAGCACGTTATTTCAAGCTCAGCTCATAGCTGGTGCAAATTAAATCACAATAATCCAGATATCTCGCAGTACATTTAGGATGTGCATTCACGTCTGTACGAGACACATTAAGCCGCAAATGGGATAACATTGTGACCAAGTGACTGTTTTGTCCAGTCCGATTCGTAAACAACTGCATAATTCCTAAAACACATTCTCTAAGGCATGTAAATTTATCGTCCATTGTTTTACATAGGCATTCATGTAATAGTCTTAATTGTTGCCAATGTTTTAATTTGAATAGCACATGTAATTAAAATAATCACACTTAATGGTTTCTTAGATTTACGCGAATGTTACACATTGAAATAAAACTATTATTTACGGATTTTATCGTGAATTTAGTTTATTTTTTACATTTTTGACTTCCCGACGTTTCGATCACACTTGGTATTTATTTAATATTATGTTAAAATTGCTTTTGTTGAAGTGCGTGGTGGCCTGTTGGTAAACGGACCAGACGCGGCTGCCAACATGTTCACGGTGGTCGCGGGTTCAAATCCCAGGGCACACCTCTGACTTTTCGGAGTCATGTGTGTATTGATAGTCAATCACCACGCACTAAAACGGTGAAGGAAAACATCGTGAGGAAACCTGCATACCATAGCGATTCATAAGAATTTATATGGTATGTAAGTCCGCCAACCCGCACTAGGCCAGCGTGGTGGACTATATGGCCTAACCACTCTCAATCGTACTCTCGATTGTAGAGTAGGCCCGTGCCCTGCAGTGGGACGTATATGGGCTGATCCAGATCCAGATGTTAAAATTGTATGTTTATATAATGAAACGCGTTTTTTTTTAAATAAAATATGCATGTAAAAGTAAATTTCCAAGTTTTTAAGAAATAAGTAGTAATGCTAGTAATAATGAAGATCCCGTTTGTATGCGTGCTTGACTGACCCAGTAAAAGGCAATGAAGGTTCCTATCCCATTGTTACAGAACCTCCTTTCAAATGAAAAATCCTGTACATAAACGTAAAACAGAAATAAGAAACGTTCATTTTACGCTACGATGAAAACTCTTTGTTATTTTTACAAAAGTTTCATTTAATTCCTCTTTCTTAGAGCATAATTTATTTCATTTCAGATTTATAATAGTAAAATTATTTTGAATAACAACAAGACGTAAAGAACTTGTAAGTGGATTAACTAGTCATTTTTCTATGATTTGGAAGCGCAATTGAATTCTTTATATAATAAAAACCGTCTGAATAATAACGATTTTGGGTAGCAGTGTCACTCAGTTCATAGTTATTATTTATTATTACAAGGTACATAATGTACAAATGACATAAAATAATTTATACAGAATCGTGGAAATATGATTTTATTAAATTACACAACGACCGCTATTATAGTCTTTCAAATTGTTTTGGTACCGCATCATAATTCAAATACCATTTTCCTACGTATACAATAATGAGTTCTTTATAAAAATAACCAGGGATTGTACAGTTGAATATGTCTAATTATAATAAATATATTTTATTTTGAACTGTTGAAGCATTATAATGTACTTCAGTTAATTAGTTCAGTTAGTTTTTTCCCCACCATTCAAAATTGCAGACAGACATTGTAATATTAAATTCTATAGACACTGCAAATTATGATTGAACCGTGCTAATATATTATAAATTCAACAGCAGCTATCTTTGCTACTCCTTCATTGTATTTTATTGATTTGGTTACATTTAGCTCGAGACTACGGTACTTACTTTACGGTACGTACTTTAGTATTAGCATAAGAATGTTTTATTATTTATGTATATTATGTTTTATTTTCATGTGTTCACAAACACTAAATAAATAAATCCTGTATTTTGTGTAGGTAAAATATGTATTTTTAAAATAATACAATCGATAACTTTGAAACTAAAGTACCCTTAATCGTTACTAAATTACATTTGAATACTCACAATTTCTTCATTAAGACAAATGTGAATTGCTGATAATAAGTCATAAATTAATAATCCTATAATTTTATTGGGATTGCGTTGACAGAAGACTTTTTTTAACCACAACATCAATTAAGCGTTATACTTCATACGAAACTTAATTTCAGTACTCGTATATCTATACATACGAGTATTTTCCCTGCCTAAAACCTGTTTTGGACTTATGCGCTGATTCTTGAACAACTTATAACATCTATAAGCAGGATATTATCCCTATATATCCATAAACGGGTTCTTAACCACATCATTCATTCATCAGTCATCATCACATCAGTTAACTTTTTATAACCTGAAAACAGCATAACTCTTATCAATCCTATATTTCTATATCTATTTTTCCCTTCCTAAAACCTGATTTCGACTTACGCGAGATTCTTGAACAACTTATACCATATCTACAAGTCCATACACGGAACGAGACTCTTTTGAATACCATCGAAATACGCCCCGATATTTGTACGAGGCTTACACAAGCTCCTCCAGTTTATTTTGCCCCACGATGAGTGCTGGTCTAGATTAGGGTTTTCATATGTGCGATGGATTAGCCGCGATCCACTAAGCCTGTCACATTTCACAGAATTTTTCACAGTTTTCTTAGGAATGTGTAAAGGAAATTTTAGCCAGAGTAACTACTGGACATATTGAGACTTAATATCTTATGTCTCAGGATGGCGAGCTTTACTTTGTAATTGTATAAAGGTGTTGTTTGGTTTTGCCACTGTTCATGAGCGGTGGTATCGCTTGCCATCAGGCGTACATCACCATGAATCTGTTAGCGTATTGCTGAAATACGTTGAAAGAAATAGGATTTAATTATTTATTTTTTTATATACTAGTAGAATTTTGAACTTTCCAAGGATGTAATATTGTTTTTATCAGGTTGTTCTTTAAAAACCACATATTTCTAATATTTTAATAACATAATTAGTTAGTAAGTGTGTTTATTAACGTACTTGGTCCTTTTATAAAGTTAGAATAAGCCAAATGATTCGTTACTAACAGCACAATACAATAAGCCTAATATCTTGATCTCATTCAGAATCTAACTAGAAAATAACTATAATTACGGCTCTGCTTAGTAATTCACTACAAATAAATTCCCAATTACCGCATGCCCCTGGGATAACAGCGAGATGAATGGTATTATCGCGTTCACCCCTGCAAATTACTGGGAACAATCAACATTATCAATCAACAACAATTTCGAAACGGGGATTGCACATTTGGACCCATGTTTTATTCAATTTGTGCTTTAGAGAAAATGAAAAACAAAACCCGAAATATAATAGCAAACTGATCTTGTCAAATGGTTAAACTTAAAGTCTATATATAACATATATGTTGATAGTGCTAAATTTAAATGAAGCACACTTAAAGCTAACTAACAAACAACAATATTTTTGTATTGTTTTGTGTCATTGGCAATAATCCCAATCCAATGCAGCCATCCTTAAACCAGCGCTGAATTTACTATCAGCATAAATTGAAATGTACTTTTTTGAAAGACAATTTACAGGCATATTTTTAGATTTTAATTTTTTTCTTTGTACTGCTTGGAGACTATCCCGCCCTCACACCCACCACTGCAACTCCTGTATGCCAGGATCAACAGTGGCACGCAATGTAATGACACCGAGCATTGAAGCTCGGCGAGTCTCCGGGAATGTCTAACTTGTCTTTAACCCGCAACGAAATCAATCATAAAGTTAAATTAATAGGAGGAGGTGGAAATAAATTATTATCCACTTCCCTCCGTGCAAAGCGGGTGACAAAACAATGAAATAAAGAGGTAAATAAACTCGCAAAAAGACTTTTATAGCCGGAGAAGCCAGCTGTAAAGCACCACGGATCAAATCATTATTACATTTAAATGGGACCTATTATGTGAGCTGTTATACTTGATTCCAATAATAGGTGTGGCAAAAACGCCGCAAAGCACGGAAATTCGTCCTAGTCTCTACAAGGTTAAGGTTCTTTGTACTGCTTGTAAAAATGATTATTTAAAAATGTATGTGAATTAGGAATTAGCCTTTGAGCCAGCCCTAGCGTAGATTGCGGCGTGTGATGCAGGTCGCGTCGTATAAAACACCCGATAGTGGTTCACAGTAGAGTGTAATTTCCCTCAAGTGTACCACTCGGAATGCGCCCTAGACGCGGCGGCAATCAACTGACAAGTGTGTGCATCGCTCCCCCAACCCTGCCTTAAAAATAACATTAGGCCCTGCGAGCCTTGGTGTCGCTGTCGACGCTTTGATGAGCCGATATTGTGCTGATTGCACCCTGTATACAGCCACATTACTTGTTTTTCTTATGCTGACAAACTATTAGCAACTCATACTGAATGTAGTGCTTTTTCACGTTAATATGTATCCTTGAAACAGAAAACCATGAAAAGTTTTTTTATTGCTATGAATGGCGAGACGAGCATACTATTTTCCTGGTGGTTTGGGCTGAAAACCAAACAAAACCTTACCAATTACAAAGCAATGCTTGGCATTACACTACGCTCGCCATCTTAAGGCATAAGACTTATCTTGATTCGAAAACGCGTCTCGCATGAGTGGGCTACCATGCCCTGTTACTGTTAAGTGTTATTTTTTGTAGAAATCTCCGGCTCAATGACGTGTCGTATTGTATTAGATTTTTCTATTCATAATCAGCCCGGAGTCAGGAATTTGTGCCCAATAGGTTCGCCCCCTAGGACATCGTGGAACGGAACATATAAAGCGAAATGTGGGTGTCCTGATTGCACCTCTGCCTACCCCATCTGGGAAAAAGGTGTGAGTATGTGTACGTGAGTACATTTTTATTACGTGGCTTAGTTTGAATAATGTTAATTCCAACATAATGTACCCAGATCAAAACAAATATTACCAAGGTACGATTTATTTACTTACAACAGTCTCTAATTTTTTAAATTTAGTTGTATTTTTAGTTATCAAAACCTTTTTTCTATATCGTGCAAATAAAATTATACTTATAATTATAGGAAACACATAAAGCTGCGCTTTAATTAAAAATTAAAAACACCGCACCCAACACAACGGGTGTAAAACAATAATCAATTAAAATGTCCGTCTATTCTTCGTTTCCTAACGATAAGGATATAAAGAGAAAACTAAGAAGAAAAAGTGAATTTCTCGCAAAACAAGCTGAATCGCCGGAAGCGACAGGCACTACTGCTTCCGATTTAGAAAACAATATAAAGCTGACGATGGTTTTTCTACCAATATTTTTCCGATAATGATGTATAAATAACTTTGCAGACTTGTTGACTCGCCGACTTACCTGTAACTGTCTGGCAAGTTCGTGATGGCCTGTTACGTAACGTTTTCCTGCGATGTTATCAAGAAATCTTTATGTAACCGAGTGCTCAGTGTGGTGCTCAAACTCATTGACCTATTTAGCATCGAGGGCATAGGCCGTCATGTCACTTAAAATACTTCCGAAAATGTAAGGCGAAAAATGAGAAGATTAGAGACTTCTTGGAATATTTTTTGTAAAATATTAAATAATGGTGAATGTGACTTTCTCGGTGTACCTAATATGTTAAATAAATAACGGCTAAGAATCACAATTCCATACTTTATGCTTTTGTGCTTCCAGAAACGCTACGAGGTGGGGTCACCGCAATATGAAATTAAATTATTAATAACCCTCCTTTCGCAGCCGGGTAATAAAAAGGAATCTTATTTGACTGACGTCAACCTTATCGATAACTTACCGAATTGCTAAATTACAATTATGTCTGTCTGTCTGTATCAGCCCATATACCTACGTCCCACTGCAGGGCACGGGCCTACTCTACAATCGAGAATACGATTGAGAGTGGTTAGGCCATATAGTCCACCACGCTGGATACAATTATGAATATTTTTTTATTTTATTTTTGGTGATTGCAAACAATTTCATAGTTAATATAATATTTAATAGCCCAGGGGTACTGCAATAAGCCATTGAGACAAAAAGAACAGCCTATACAAAAACTCCACGGAACTCCCTAAAACAAAAAAAAATCTTAAACCAACATTTTTAACTTGGCAATCCTGGCGAACGCAAAGCAACAAAGTAGGCCCCGTCGGGATCAAAGAGCATTCTAACACACGTAGGGGGCGCATTAAAGTGTACTGTCTAATTAAATTTGTTAGGTGTCAACATAAAGTTTCGTTCGTTTGCCGGCGACTACGGTGACTTACATTTGAATCGGCCAGTTGTGAAGGCAGGGCACGTCCCGCACTGAATCAATTTCGCGTCAGCCGGGCTCAGCTCGACACTGTGTCACACACTCCAGTTATTGTCGTCTCACTCGACGCCCAACATAAAATCGGGCATGCGAGCATTTTTTCTTGAAAAGGTAATGACACGTCTCTTTTCCAATATTGGATTTACTTTGTAACGCACGTCGGCACGCAATTGTTTATGTTAATTCTTGTTTTATTTTAGTGCCGTCTGGAGTCTAGATATTTTATTCAACGATTGAATTACATGTTTTAGTCTTTATTTACTTATTTTACACAGTAAGAATATATAGATAATCTATACATATGTTAGTACCTCCAAATTATATATTTATATGTATTTTAATATTTCGAGTACTAGAAAGAAAGAAAGAACTACTACTTCTACAACTACCGGAAGTCCACCGCTAAACAAAGCCTTTGCCTATCGAAGTTGCCCATACACTACTTATAAAAAAAAATGCATGAGTTTGCATGCAACCAACTGTTTTGGCTATGATTTGAACTATCGGTCAATTGTTAAGCACTTGCAAGCAAAGCAAGACACTCTTATTATGTACTAGCGGTCCGGCCCGGCTCCGCCCAGGTGCAGATACACGTTTCAAAATGGCGGTCAAAATGTTCTATTCCGACTATCAATATAGAATATCGACCAATCGGACCACGAATAAAATTTCCTCGTATTTGCTAGAAATGTCACTACTGCTTCCCTCCCATAGGTCATAGCGTAATGATATATAGCCTATAGCATTTCTCGATAAATGTACTATCCAACACTGAAAAAATTTTCCAAATCGGACCAGCGTTTCCTGAGATTAGCGCGTTCAAACAAACAAACTCTTCAGCTTTATAATATTATTAGTATAGATTTACTCTTAAAGGTGACCGGCATGAAGAAACAAATTTTCCATATTAAAGACAATGATAATGAACCACACATTTATTTATAAAAAATGGGTTAAATGTATTTCTATTTATAAGAGTAACATTTCAAAGGTAGCTGAAATGCACTCACCACCATAACGGCGCAATAAATTCAGACACGGCTAGTATCTTGTGTAATGTAAACGTTCTTTACTTAATCGGAAAATATTTGGCCGAGACCTGCTCACTGCATGAATCCCTTTGTGTGCAATGAAATTATACAGCACAGAAATAAAGCACTAAAGAAAGTATGTTTCTTTCCTTTAATGCTAATTTATGTTCTTTGGTATAAACTCTACGGATGCAATAGTCAATACAGTTTTTGTTCTTCGTTTTATGGTAAGCGATAGTACCGCTCATAGACAGTAGTAAAATCAAACAACACCATGAATGACAAGGCAATGGTTGGCATTCTATTGCGTGGGCATTTCACAGGCGGCTCTTCACATATGTAGAAATATTGTGCCTACTCTTTTGCTATTAAATAATGGTTATTTATAGTACCAACTGGATTGATTAAATGGCAACGAACAATATGCATTGCAACATCTTACGCTAATATTTCCTATTTAATATACAGTTTTCAATTTAGCCATTTTAGTTTCAGCCGTAGACTTATTATCATTTTCAGCCACAGTAAGTTCACTGCTGAACATAGAGCCTCCCCCAAGGACTCTATAGCGACCTGTTGAAGCCAGCTTGCGTCTAGCGCCTTTTTGCATATTTAACAAAATGTCTGTCCTTGTGAGTAAACAAAATAAAACTACAATACGTACGGCCAAACTATTAATTTGAGAATTTCCAATTCCCCGCTTTAATATTAGTAATAGCGCAAATACCAGCCAATTAAAAGAAAAAACTAAAATACGACTGTGCAGTTTAAACAATAAATCCAAAGCTCCCGCTATGACGTACGAATACTTATGTAATATTTATGTACAGTTAAGTTGTCATACGTACGGCACAATAAAAACTTCCCCTAGGAAATTCATAAGTATTGCACATGCGAACAATAAGTACATGCGTGCTTACATCTAAACAATGCACGTCAGAGCCGACAGCTCAAGTGTTAAAGCCGATAAAATGCTGCTGAGAATGTCCTGATGAAATAAAAGTGCGCTAATTGGGGCCAATTTAGATGAAAGTGAGTTTATGAATAGTGGAGAACGTAGATATGATATTGTTCTAGTTGGGATTTATTTTAAACATGGTGAAGAAGTTGAGAATTTAAGCAAAAGATTGTAATCAAAAAACACCAAGCCGTATTGAGTGCGAGTGGTAGGCTAAGGTAAATATGAAGTCTCAATTAGATACTTAATATAGGTTGGTTTTAGCATTTTTAGGAAACTGATAGAAAGCGGAAAGCAATAAAATAAAAATAAATATAATTGAGATATAAAAAGATGCAAATGATAAATCTAAATATGAAACCGAACGTATTTTTTAAACTTCTACTGGCCGGCTAAAATGAGACTCGATGGTATATAATGTAGAGTCGGGATATAGCAACAAAATTCAATTCAAATTCAATCAATTATTATATTTTTCTCTAATTCGTTGTACTTAAAAATATTGAACTATTTTTGGTATTGCAAACGAATAAATCCCAAAACCACAATGTACTCTAAAGCCAATTTCTTCTTTATGTCCTATCAAATTAAATTTACCAAGACAAAGCCCGTATTAATTTCAGGACCCCATGCGTCATTTTAGCCCGAGTTGACAGTCAAACATGCCAGGGTAGGGAGGCGGTCCCCTGCGCTCCCAGCGAGTAGCCCACTTAAGCAAAATTAGCTTCTTCTGTAGCGCAAAGAACACTATCGGATGTTTTGTACTTGCGCTGATACCCTCCCGTTTGACGTGCCGAGATGAAAAGAAGGGCGCGGATGAGTTACCGTGCCAATACTTTAACATCGCGCTACTAGCGTTGAGTGGTGCGTTTGCATTCCGATGCAATTTTGATAAAGACCGTTTGATCGCATTCGACGGTGGATTTAAGGACGGCGGGCTGTCTGAAGAGGATGGATTAGCTAGGCTTTCAAACAAGGAGTTTCAATACTTGTCAATGTTGAAAGTAGTTATTAAAAGGAGTTTTGATTCAATAATGTATGAAAATTACACACAACACAACGTAGTTTTCAAACCGCAATCACGCTTATAAATTATTCTTACTTTAGAATTGGTGCATGTTAATATTAATTAAAAAAAGTATATTATTTTCTTATTTATACCCAAATAAGTAAAAACAAAATAAACAACTAACAAGCATATTATCATAAAGCTTTATTAAATAAAACATAAAATTAGCACCCTAATCTGAGCAAATATAGTTCTCTAATTAAGCTAAACCGTCCTAAAACGCGGAGACTAGCACATTTCGCAGTCCCAGGGGAACTAAGTAAGCTGTTACTAAACAAAGCTTTAGAGGTGACGTGGCGGTTTTGCGTCTACCCGCAAATAGCCAACTACCCGCCCGGGCGACATACATACCACTCGGCAAAGAGTTACAATGCGCTCGCAGCACCGTTTAATGTGACTTTGTCATAATGACATCTTCTGCTTACGACACCTCTTTTGTGAACGCGGGTTTTGTTCAAGTTTCAAGCGATTAGCATTGAGTTAATATTACTACGTATGGCTCAATGGTGATTAGAGCATTTTGAAAAGATAAATTCTAATGCATGTAATAAATTAAATGCTCATATAGACAGAGAATAGGATTACATCGACATAAGCCAGCTGACGGCACAATTTACTTCAAATTTGCCTAAAGATTACATCAGGCGCTACAGACATCTATTTCACAGAACTCATTTAAATAAGACCTAGATACTAACTTAATACAAATTAGGCAGTGTAAGAATCAAGGATAAAAGAACTACATTCTAAAAATATAGCCGGGCCTTAAAACGAGCCGTACCTATAAAAAAGAAACACGAAAAGATGTAAGCAGTAATCTCTGACTTACTAGCAATAACAGAAATCGTACTGAAAGGTGAGAATAAAATGTAAATGTATTTGGAATGATTCAGACCATTTCACTACACATTTACCTTGGTATTGAAAGTTGTTGGGACCGGGGTACGACAAATCTGCATTTATGGCAAGCGCCTGCAATTCAATTACAAGCAAAGTGTTGCGGCGGTGCGTATTGCATCGTAAACTCGCGGCAATAAGACGTTATGACTCCGTGCTAAGAAATAAAATCTAGGAAGCCACGGAACTAAACTGCGACCTGGATTCCTTTAAGTGTTGGATATAAATATGTGCTTATCCTTTCATAAACGCATGAACGATGGCTGAGTGTTACCAAATATTTTATGACCCTGCTCAATATCTCGTCAGTTTTTATGAGAGTTGCGCTCGAGAATTGAGTCTAATTCTTGTATCGGATTTATGTTTGTAGGAAATTAGAATTAAGGAAGACGAAAGGCAATATTAAGTAATCATAAAAAAAAAAATATTCACACTAACATTCCATTTGATTCCTTTTAAAGTAAAATAAATATGACGTAATATTCCATTTGCGTGCAATTTATACAGTTTCAGTGAAAGCACGTCAAAAAATATATTTTCCTTCGTTATATGACTTGCTAATTAAAAATAAAGCTCCTCTTCCTTGTAATATTGCAACCATCCTCAGCCTGAAAAACAAACCCAGCCTAAAAGCACTATTTTCATTTTTAATAATACATACCTAATATAGATATAAAATTATAATTACGCTTAGGTACTAACCTGCATGTTTATTTCTATTTATTATCATCACAATTGTCATCAGTATCGGTAACGTCATTTTGCGTCAATTACACAGTCAGTTAACAACATGGACGTAGCATCAAATGGACTCGACATTCGAGTTCCACCGTAAGGGACAGACATAAAGTAAAGAAAAAAGCAGGGATACCAGGTCATATATTTTCCCATAAATATTTTAACTAAATAAATAAATAGACGCAACATTCAAATTCATAGTCCTGACCCTACAAATGATAATCTTGTGTCGTGGGTATCAGAAACTACGAGAGACTTTTTGGTCTCACTAACACCCCGATTTGAAAAAAATATCAAGTCACTCAAATATTTGTCTCTTCTTGAGCTGGTATCGAAACCGCGGCCTCACTTTTACATCTTTCGTCTAACCAGCTGCGATGAATGATGCGGATGAAGGGCGTCAGTATTAAACAACGTGACATTTTGCAATATTTTCACAAAGGTTAGAAAGCAAAAAAGGAAAGTTGGCCTTGTATAATTATTAATACTTATATCATTTACGTAACTCGAATAATACACATCTAGTAATGATAATATATACATAGAAACAAAACCTGCCGAGTGTTCTATAAATTATAGAAGATCAGAGAATTCATAGTAACGTAACTACTAAGGATAGAATAACATCCTACTTTATTTTATTTATTTATTTTAAGAAAGCTTACAAACAAGTGTTTATTAAGTTAATATACTTAATATTTCCATAAATCAAGTTCCTAATAACAAGTTTCTACAAACGAATCGTAAATAACAAAGGTACAGAAAACCTATTGATATAGACCTAAACATTTCTCAAATGTAACAAAATGGAAAAAATATACCTACATATTTTTTTCTTTTCTATATCTTAATTAAAATAAAATGATATAGCAAAGTATCGAATGTGTAATAATACAGCGCTTGTACATTTTTTTAATCATCTGGCTTTTTTTTCCTGGAATATTGATTTTTCAAAAATACATTTATGCACTTTTTGTTTTCATCCATATCAGGCTCATGTGTCCTTTCAGCACTCTTTGTTATTCCCCACAGTTTCGGATTCGGTCATCTGTAAAAATTAAATCTAATTAATTAAAGAATAAAATATATGTAATTAATATGTGCAGAACAAAATATAAATTGAAACAACGTAAGGTAACGTGACGCCTCGGGTCAAGGCGTGTGTGGATTGGGTAGTTATTGCATTGACTTTAAGTTTTGGCACTCAAAGTCTGTAAGTTGTAAACATAAAATCTTTGTTTTTGTTGATGAACACAACTGTTTGTGTCTAAAATAAAATAAATAAAAAATAAAGAAGTATTAAGCTTGGTGGATTGGGTGCATTTTTGTAATTTTTTCGAATACAGACTTCAAATTTGAAAAATACAACTTAACTAACTTCGAAACTACATTTTATAATTTATAGATTATGCATGTTGTAGCTTCACTTAATACACAGGAGGACAATTTATGAAGACAGGCTGCCGGGAGACTGATTATAGAAGAGGTCTCATTCATTTTCGTCTCAAGGATGAATACTCTGGATTTTTATTATTTAGATTAAATAGATTATAGTTTACCTTTATTTCGAGTGGCGGGAGAGAAAACGGTTTTAAGAAAGTTATAATATGCTTAGTCTTCTGAATGCAATTTTTGAACGAGTGTTTTTACCCAGCTGTCTAATTTTCCGTCACATCTTATTAATTTGATCCACAAAACACGCGAAGGTAAACCTTTTGAAAAGCTGAAATAAAATGAATGATGGTTTAATTGTTATAAGCTAGTATCCCGAAACATAATATAATCCAACTAATTTAAAATCATGTACAAAATGGCGTCCTCTTCGAGTAGTATACAGATTGTCATAATAAACAAAGTCAAGATAATTTGGTCGGATAATACTTTTAAAATACGTATTTTTTATGCAAATATAATCCCCATTTTCAATGTATTCTATGAAATACTAATTGCAGATGTTAGTAATAATGAACGTCTACATTTATTTTTACCAATAAACTAAATAAAATGCACTTACCAGTGAGAGGTTATATTTTCATATTATCGTTTAGATCGGCTATCACAGCCAATAATAAAGCAGCACACCATACCTTTTGTCTTATAATCAGTTTCAACACTCTTTTACATACATTTTTGACCGCAAATATTCGTAAAATACTCAGTAATTCAAGTTTATAACAAACCGCACGTCTTATTTATTTGGGTACACTCAGTGTTCCCCTACAAAATTATGTGAAACTATGACAAGGACCGCAAATTGTGTTTTGTCACTTTCATTTTTTAAAGTTTATGCATAAGTCTAAGTGAGATGGACTATATATGTCAAATGCATGTCAAGTCTATTGATACTACGTCTATGGTTAACAATTATCAATGCTTTTGATATTTGACATGAATGCGTCACTTGACACTGGCAGTAATAGTCTTAGAGAACTAGTTGCCATTAAAAATATATATAAATATATATATATTTTTGCTCTTACAACCTTTGACGTGTTTCTATGAAACTCTCTTGAATATCTATAACACAAAAGTATTAACTCATATATATATATATATATATATATATATATATATATATATATATATATATATACCGGGTATCTCAAGACTGCTACCGAAAACGAAGCCGGGTGGTAGTTTTAGTGGCTACAAACACAATGCAATTAAAAATTTCGCCTAGAAACGCGACAATATTTTTTTATGATTTTTTAAATATCGTCATTTTTGGGTGGTAAAACCATAGTTTTTGCTAAAATAATAATTTAAACTCTTTTATACCTTAGAGTATTTATAAATAAAAGGGTATATACTATTATTTTAGGAAAAAATGTATTTACCACCCAAATATGGCCATAGGAAAAAAATAACCAAAAAAAATTTATCGCTTTTTTTTGCAACTTTTTCTGTTGCATTGTGTCGGAAGTCGCTTAAACTACCACCCGGCTTCGTTTTCGGTAGCAGTCTTGATATACCCTGTATATATATATATATATATATATTTAAATTAAATACCAACATATAAATATATATATATATATATATATATATATATATATATATATATTTATATGTTGGTATTTAATTTAAACCGCGCATTCACCACCACTTCAGGCAATATTGTACCAAGTTGAAAAAAACTGCCGTGTAGTTTTGTCAAAAATCGCAATTTTATTTTCAATTCTCATAATCAACCCGTATTATAGGTGCGAGACTTTTTACCACTCGGATGTTGCGTAAGGGAACCGAGGTTCCGCTAAGCGGTCAAATTACTCGTGTCTGTACGGGATGGCCAAAAATCGTGAAACTAATATCACTTGCACAAAAACAACTGATTTTTGTGTACTATGTTTATTTAATTATTTTTTCTTTTTTATTAATTTTATATACCAAACAGTATACAGGCGGACTTAATGACAGGGGCATTCTCGAACAGTCTACCTTTGGGTGAAGCAGAAATGGAGTACAGCAGGTTTTATTAACTATGCCACCTGGGTTGATGACAAACACGTAGTAAACAAGTAAATAGCATATGTCAATACTGGTTATATGCATATATTAGCCAAAGTAAATACACGCAGTAAAAGAAAGTCACGCCACTCCTATCCTTTACTTTCAAGCGGCACAGTTTATTTCAATTACCCAGTAGTAATCTTAGGTAAATAGTTGCAAATGCCTCGCCGTGTAGCTTTGCGTGCAACTTGCCAGCCTTTTTATGTGTCCCAGTTTAATATAAAAAGGGTTTTCAGTCTCAAACTGTTATTACGTCGACACCACGCGTTGTGGTCACGGGTATAAAAATGTTGGGTGTAGGTCAGAATTCTTTCGTAACACGTTAGGGTTTTAAATCGTTATGTATTATATTTACATTAATATTTGTGGAGTCCAGACTAATAAACTAGGTAGATGTAAATTAAAGTGCCTTAAGCTTCAATAATTTAACCCCTAATTTAAATATTGACCATTCTGCACAAGAGCAATCACAGTGAGACGTAGGTATAGGTACATAATATTAGAAATATCATCTCGAAAATAATAATTCTTAACCGACATAGTATTTTTTACATAGATTTTATTTTTTCTGTAAATTGTTCTTTTTTTTCAATTTTTAATTTTACACACATTTTCTAAGTCAGTTATATGTATTTAAGTATTAATTTACCAAATGTAGTTATGTTTTGTATGTACAATAATATTTGCTGTATTTCTTTTCCTTTCTCATTTCTTATTTTCTTTGTTTTGTTTTAATTTGTCTTTTTGTCGTTGTATAAATTAGGTGTAATAGCGCACATAATATGGTTCTACATAAATATGGAGGCTTGTTGTTAAAAAAAATCTGTTTGTTATTTTATACCGGGTATATCAAGACTGCTACCGAAAACGAAGCCGGGTGATAGTTTAAGCGACTTCAGACACAATGCAACAGAAAAAGTTGCAAAAAAAAAGCGACAATTTTTTTTGTTATTTTTTTCCTATGGCCATATTTGGGTGGTAAACACATTTTTTCCTAAAATAATAGTGTATATCCTTTTATTTATAAATACTCTAAGGTATAAAAGAGTTTAAATTATTATTTTAGCAAAAACTATGGATTTACCACCCAAAATTGACGATATTTAAAAAATCATAAAAAATAATTGTCGCGTTTCTATGCGAAATTTTTAATTGCATTGTGTTTGTAGCCACTAAAACTACCACCCGGCTTCGTTTTCGGTAGCAGTCTTAAGATACCCTGTATAATTGTTATTATAATTTTGATAATTAGTCTGTAAGCCTTTTTAATAATAAATAATAAAATGTTGATCGTACTTCCTATTAATATTATAAATGCGAAATTTTGTGTGTTTGTTACCTCTTCACATTTAAACCACTGGACCAATTTTGATGAAATTTGGTATTGAAATAGTTGACACCCTAGATTTACACATAACATACTTTTATCCCACCAAATTGTAGTGTTCCCGTGGGATATGCACGGAAGTAAGGAATAGGATGGGAAGTTTAAGTGCGGCAGTAATGTTGAGTTTAAATATTTAAAACAGTAGTCATGGGAAATAGTTCCTATGTTTCTAAAGTGAAGTGGACTCAAAAAATATCTGCACCCGGGCAAAGTCGGGCCTGACCAATAGTTAAATGTAAGTGTGCGAGCTTTATGGTGTTACGAGTAATTGTACCAAAACCAAAAAAAACTATATATTTCGACAGATGTTTTTCCCTAGAAAATACTCTACCACTCATATGTATGTGCCCCATGGCTGAGCATGTATATCTTCGATTAAATATATTTGAACCGTGAACCATCTACGAAAGAGAAGCGTTTAGCCCTTTACACACCCTTTTTCTCGTGCAAACTCTCTCCTAATTTTTTATATGGACAATTATTGACTTCACAAACTAAATAATTTTATCACACAACAAAAACTAAATCAAAATGTGACCAGTTTTGTATTCTTCTTATTTGAACACCTTAAAGTTCCCAACGTCACGTCTTCCTTTGCTTACAAGACAGAATAAACCGCTTGTGCGTTTTATGTTATTCCTAAGGAAATGAAAAGCATACCTTATTTCGAGTCTAGACAGTGAATTGAAGGGTGGCTTGTAGAGACGCGACTAAGGGTGTTCCGATTGGTGCTAGGTCGTACTTGTTACGCCGGCCTCGTGATCTGAGAGGACACGTCCTTATATGCTTGTATTGGGCCTCGAAAAATAATATTTTTGTGACAGTTATAACATACGTAATCACTTGTCAAGGCCTTAAAACAGCTTGCTGTGTAAATCGACCTACGCTTAGTTAAGAATTTCCCGTGACTAGGTTTGTAGATAATTTTTTTTGTGGTATAAGACTTCTGTCTTAAGAGTAACTTATAATATACCAGAAAATACTATAACAAATTACACGGTAATAGAACTATATTCTGCTAAATGTGAGCATGTTTAACCAAGCTTTTTATGCTATGAATGGCGAAGCGAGCATGGCATTGCCCTACAGTAAGCGGTACTAGTGCTCACCATTTTCTTTTAATACTAATTATTCTGCATACCGATCGCCTTCTTCGATTGTTTTATCTTTAAGTAATAAGTAGTATCTATATAATAAAATGACACTATTGGTAGACGAGAGAAATAGAAATTAAAGTACCATAATGCCTCTCACATATGAGAGACCGATTGGGTAAAGTTAAGAGTTAATATCCCAATATCTACACCATCAAAAATATATTTTATGTGGAGATTTCCTTAAGGATTCAACAACGGAAATCGCCGTTTCGCCTCCCGGCGGATGAAGAGGAAAATGATATTATGAAGCGTTAATATTTATACAAATAAATCAACCTTTCTTATAAGGCGTTGCGGGTGAGAAATGTTGCAATTTGAAAAGCTGTGGATTCGATTTCCACGCGAGGATAAATATATTTTGTGCATTAACTTATCTTTTTATTAGGGTCTGGAGCGAAAAGAGCACTTCAAATTCTAATAGCTAGCTTCTCTGTTCTCGCCTGCTACAAATTAGCCGTGAACTCAATTATATTAGTTATATTTACATTTTTGAAAGATCAAAGACACGATTGGATGTCGGAGTCATACTTCTGATGAAATACTTATTCATCAAACAATCGTTTACGCCCAAAAATAAATACGGTCAGTTTTGTAACAATAAATCACTAGTATTTCTGTTACCATGTAACAAATAACGTGGGAACCATTTCTCGACCCCTTTTCCCGTTAACTGTTTAGTAAACTACTACAATTACTAACACGGAAACATTGCCGTCGACAGGTCAGCTTATTACTGAATGAAGAAATGTCGGCGATTATCTGACGGTGGTCATTTTTGGACAGTATCTTTACGGATATTACGAATTGTATGATACAAATATTTAAGTATATCTGATTGTGTCTTTACTAAAGATTATTTATTTAACATCATACCGGATAACCAGAGGCTCAATGGCCAACACACATTACATACAATAACAATGGACAAGCAAAAACCAAATTCAAAAAAATAATACATACATATAAGTATAAACTCTCGACTGACAGCCTCCGTAACGCAAGTGGTTAGACGCCGCCTGTGAAACGAGAGGCCGCGGGTTCGATCCCCGCACCGAGAAAAATGTTTGTGCGGCCAACAAATATTTCTTTCGGGGCTGGGTGTTTGTGAGACCGAAAAGCTTCTCGCAGTTCCTGATACCCACGACACCACACTCGATCTTAGGGTGGGGTCAGGATTATGTAAGTGACTGTTGGTTGTTATTTATTTATTATTTATTATTACTTTTCACAGCACGGATAGAGGAAATCAAGATTTTGCCTTGTATGTTCCATCCCACGTCAGGCACAAATTTCTGACTCCAGGCTGATAATGAATAGAAAATCACTTTGCCCGACCCGAGACTCGAAACCGAGACCTCAGCTTTGCAATCATACCGTAGTACAACTGTGCCACCCAGGCACTCAAATATTCAATTCAATAAAAGATTTATTCAATTTCATTTCCGATACGCAGATTTGAAAATAATTCGTGAGGTTTCACATTACGATTTCGTTTTACAGCACCTATCTGTGTTTTGATCGGCGCGCGGTCCCCGCGGTACGGTAGCAATAAACTCACTCCTATTGAAATTTTGTTTTGCAACAAACTTACCGCCTTTAGCTCGAGCTGAAATGAAAGTTACGTTTTCTAGTTTCGCCAACAATTCACATAAATTTATAAACCCCAAAATGAAATTTAATTCTTGACCCTTTATCGTCGGGCCCTTACAACTGAGTAACTGTTATGAAAGACGTTACGCTTTATTTATTCATACAACTTTTGGTACAATTAAGTCTGTGCAATGGGATCATTTTATTTGATTACTTATTTCCTATTATTGTTAGAGTTTCGTGTTTTTTTTTTTTTCAGTAATATGTTTAACTATGGACATATTGAGTAAGTCTCACATCTTATATCTCAGGATGGCGAGCGCAGTGGAATGCCAAGCATTGCTTTGTCATTCATGGTGATGTTTGGTTACCTACTGTTCATGAGAGGGCCTATTAGACTACAAGCCCGTGGAAAAAAACGATGGGTCAAATGAACCACCAGGAGACCTATTTAGTAAGGTACAGGGGCATAAAATAATAATATTCAGCCCTATGCCGTCACTTGTAAGCTGTCCGTCTCAGTGCAGATGAGACTTCAAAAGCATCAAGGAGAGGCGTTCATTTTGGTCATTTATTTTTATACGGCATTCCTACCATCGATAGGTCCATGAAAAATAATAAAAGAACACGTAGTGCCGTACAAAAATAGTGCGTCACAAAGACGGAAGATCGTTAGATATTTCGGCAAATTTGTCGGTAAATTTGGTCATTTGATTTTCGGCGGCATCGGTTCCATACAGTCGCAATACCTCTTCTAAACCATTATTCCGCAACGCCGTACAAAAAATCAGCGGTTGCAACCCACTCCCCTTCAGTGGTCCAGGAGGTGATTTGACACAACATGAGATTAATTTATTTTGAAAGTATTTTAGACATAGATAACATTTTTTCACATGCCGTACTTTTTTTTGTGATCCAAAGGTCTGTAGAGCGGAATATAACTCTCAAATAATCCATGTAACAAAACATACTTTAAGGTGATATTTAGTATGATATTTACTGTACATAATTTAGACACTTTATTTGTATTTAATGCAATCGTCTATAAAAAGTCAATGCCGTACATATCTGAAGGTTCACATTGATAAAAGGTAATAAACATAACAATAACTCATAATTATTAATTCCTTATTTTAATTTTATTTGTCCGCAAAATAAGATGACACATATTCATGTTTCAGAAGGTGATCGAGAAGATGATTCAGACGTCGATGAAGGCGTTGATTCCGATACTGACTCAGTCGCTAATTCAGATATTAAATTAAAATTTGAAAGACATACCTACCTATTTTTTCATTTTTGTATATAATAAATCATTTAGTATATTTAATAACACAATTCAAAAATATGTCCATGTTTGAAGTTTATGACATCGAAAAGTTTACAAAAATACTAATACTAAGCTTGATAGTCTTCAATTTTTGGATATAATATACACTCAGTTTCACTTTAAAAGCTAGCATAATGATTTATACATGTTATCAATTATTCTCTTAAAAAATATGTTAATGCCGTGTAGTATCACATGACCATAAAGTACTCCTGAAATGGTGGTGCCATTTTAATCAGCCAAAAAATTATATTCTGCATTAAAATGTACGGCATAGTTTTTTCTTCATTCGTTTACCTGAGAACTATTTAAAACAACAATAATATTTAGAAAGTTGCTGCATTTCACTAATCTACGATAATGTAAACTTTTGAAAACTCATATTTTATTTTCCTCTCAATTTCTTTTTAAACATTTTTTATTGAATAGCAATACTATATAACAAATGTATTTAGCAATATCATGTTAAAAAACAGGTTGCCGTACAGGATCAAATGACCTTTCAGCTTTAAAAGTCAAATTTATGAGAAATTTATGTATACATTCAAATTAACAATAATTTAGTGACGGCTGTTTTTGAAATAGTAATTTTGAGTGCTACGTAATGTTATGAAACCGTTGCCGTACTTTTTCAAATCACCTCCCGGACCACTGAAGGGGAGTGGGTTGCAACCGCTTATTTTTCTCCCTTGTCGCATGGTTTTTGTACCAAAATGAACCCCTCTCCTTGATGCTTTTGAAGTCTCATCTGCACTGAGACGGACAGCTTACAAGTGACGGCATAGTGCTGAATATTATTATTTTATGCCCCTGTATCTTACTAAATAGGTCTCCTAGTGGTTCATTTGACCCATCGCTTTTTGCCACGGGCTTGTAGTCTATATAGCTTGCCAGTAGCTCGTCTGGCCATTCATTGAAATAATAAAGAGGAAACGCAAGATATCATTACAGTAACATAATTATTCTCTGATTATAATTTTATTGTTAGCAAAAATATCAAGCTGCAAATGCAATGGTTTTGAACAAGTAAGCGTATTAAGGATCATATTAACCCGTACTCCCATTGAATCGGTACAATTTGACTATTGTCTACCAATACTACAGAATGTTTTTGATTATTGTTTTATAACCAACTGTTTTGACGTGGACTCTTTCATAAACAGATCTTATAATCCATCACGCAACGCACTAGCGCATTGATATACTCAGCTCAGCTTTTGAATTTCCTGTGAGGTTTTCTTACAATATCACCCTTTCCTTTGTCTATCATCGTTACGAGTATCAGACATACTAAAACAAAATATAAAACACATATGCCTTAAAGTGGCTTGCCGTATAAAAAGCAATCCAATTCCGTGACAGATACGCTCCGGCTGGTCACCGGCTAAAGTTTTAAATCGATTGAATAGTGCTATCTGTGTGTGAAGTGGTAGCAATTCGTCAACGTCCCGATATAATCCCCCCCTCAATGAGTTCTAAGCCGGCAGTAGGGATGCCGTATCATCCATCAAGAGGAGTATCCGCGCTCCCACACGCCGATTCTGTCAAGTCATCCCGCAAAACTATCGTCTTAAAAAGGGAGCGCTTAACTAGTTTTTTATTACATTCTTCATTAAAGAATTTCTGAAGGATGGAATTCTTCGTAATTGGCCAATGTTCTGATGGTTTATTTTTTAGTCCATGTCACTGTTCTTGGGAATTGATAATTAATTTTTAAATAGGTCTTCAAGTAATGTAATTAATCTGATTGGGATATATTAAAAGAATATGGACTCACATAGCTGTCTGGTACTTTACCAAATATATTATTTAATTGCATCAAATCAAAGTGTCTAAATGATAAAACAGTGGTATTTTACATTTTTACCTTTTCTTTCACTTTCACAATTTAAAAATCATTATTCTTTAATGATTTTTATTTAGGAACCTATAAAAGTAGTCTTCACAGACGAATGTACAGGCGTTTCGAACTAAAACCCGGAAATAATAATGTTAGCAAAGAGTAGCCAAATATCTGTTGGTGTACGGTGCGCAGCTGCTACCGAATCAATTTATCGTAGATACGTGATGTTCCGCGGACGAGAATCTGTGTCAATGAAATGCTCCTATTTATTGAGAATTTTCCTTAACATGTTCCTTGCGGTATTTTATTGAACCATTTGAACGTCGCGTCGTCTTGATTACTGCTCATTTCTGGATTTACCTTTATGAGAAATATTTGTTCAATGCTTTATATACACAAGAGTAAACATATGGTTTATAAGTTTTGGAGGCCACGTAGCGGAAAGCGCAGCGTAGGACGTCCACCCACAAAATGGTCCGACGACCTGGTAAAGGTCGCAGGACGTCGCTGGATGCAGGCTGCCTCCAACAGGTCTCTGTGGAAATCATTGGGGGAGGCCTATGTTCAGCAGTGGACTTCCTTTGGCTGATGGATGGATGGACGGATTATAAGTTTTAGGTAAGTAGACGACATAATAATGTAGAAGATTGCTATATACAATCTACAATGAGTCTGTACGGTTTCAGACTTTCGACTTTACATTTGCTGACGCGGCGCAATGCATGTATACGTCACGCGCCGATATAATATTACTTCAATAAAAAAAAAAACACTAAGTGCTATTATAACTACATAGTAAACATTCGCAGCAAAACGAATCGCCAAACTTGAATTTAATATTTTACAGATTAAACTCATCAAGTTCCTTGAGCACTTCAACCAACTATTAACAACGTTCAACTGTAATTTTTTGATCCTGCGAACCTTAAGGTCTTAGTATCTTTATATCCCTTACCACAGTAGCGAATCGGTTCGGCTGGCCTTCTATAAGCGGCTCTCCCCAGTGCAATTGAGAAGGTGCATACTATGCACAAAGTGCAGGAGTCTAGATTTCTACAAAGCGAACATTTCAACACTTGAAGTAAATTATTGGAAAACTTTGAAGGATTTCTGTATCTCACAATGAATTTCCTGTGGCTGAAAACAAAAATAATGCGTGACTATATTTAGTCACGCATTATTTTGGGGCCGAAAGGTTCTCGAGTGGAGGCCACGTACAGGCAAGCGAAATGTCGGACGCCCGCCTACAAGGTGGACGGACGGTCTGACTAAGGTCGCAGGAAGTCGCTGGATGCAGGCCGCTTCCAACAGGTCGTTGTGGAGATCCTTGGGGGAGGCCTATGTTCAGCAGTGGACTTCCTGTGGCTGATATGATGATGATGATGATGATGATTTTTGTCCACCAAACATTGGTTATTACCAAGCATAAATGCAATGCTGAAATGAAGTAGCAGTATAACATGAAATACATTTACAAAATAATTATTAAACATTTCATACAAATTTACGAAATATTTCATGCAAAATCTGGATAAATGAATTCCCTCGAAATATTTACTTTACAAAGTTTTATATATTATCTTTAATATTTCAGAGCGAAATACTCAGAATTGTCACAAAAATATGTTTCAGTAGGCAAATGATTTTCCGGAAGTCGCTGAACAAACCGCGTCCAACAGGTCGCTGAAGGCATTTTTGTGTGAGGCCTTTGTTTGGCAGTTCTTTGTTCACTCTTTCAGTGTATGAAGATTATGATTGAGTGAATGATGAAGGATTTTCACGTGGTTTTTTAATGTCATCACATTACACACGACTTTTTTTTTATTAACTTATCAATTAATGGCTAGTCAAGCCAATCATTCGCATGATGTTAAGCGATACGACCTCTCATGGCCAGTAGCAAAACCAAATATCACCACATATTACAAAGCAACGCTTGGCATTCCGTGCGCTCGCCATCCTGAGAGATAAGAAGTTTTGCCTCTATATATATCCAGTAATTACTCTGGCTACAAAGTCCTTCAAACCATAAACACAATAGTTATTTACACTGTTTGGCGGGAGAAATAGACAGTGCGCTGGTCTCTCGCATATGTGAGACCTACCACCAGATTATAAAATCTTATAATAATATAAAAAATGCTTTTCGGACATGGTAGACAAAATTACAGTTGTGATTTGTATGAAAAATAAACTCATTTGCAAAAAAAAACGGGCACCTAAGCAATGAACCATTTCAAATGTTACTATTGGTTTGTTTGATAATTATAGGTAGTTTTATTTTCACACTTTTGTAAATTAATAAGCAAATAATCGTTTTCGTCAGTATTATCATAAAATTTTGATAAAATTTATGTGTTTTAATGCTAAAGTTCACTAGTAGTGTATGCTCGCTAGTAGTGCATATGCTCGTGAAGTAAAAGTTAACAAAGATTTTTGTTTGTTTTTTCTTTAATAAAGTAAAAGCAGATAAATGTTTAGTATCGAGTGTGACCCCCTCTAGCTGAAATCACAGCTTGAATTCGTCTGGGTATGCTAGCGAGGATATCCCGGATACTTGCTTGCGGAATACGTTCCCACTTCGCGGTAATCACATTCTTCAGCTCTCTGATGGTCTGCGGAGCCGGTTGTACTGATCTCACGCGTCGTTTCAGAACATCCCAGATATGCTCTTTAATATAGAACCTTTCGTCACCAGCCTTTGACGTTAACAATTTAAAAAGAAATACCTGATATTTTCACATTAGTCTCATTGTATGATCAGTTGTAGATGACAAAGATAATTATGCTGTAATAAAACATATGTAAACATATTACTTCAATACAATGACGTGGTCGTTCAAAATTTCATACAGTAAATACGTGTAAACGTGTAAAGCAAATAAACACACGAGTCTTACACAACACAGATAAGGCAAGCGGGCTGACGACATGCCGGATGCTGTGCGCTCTGTCAGTTTCCTGCGCAGCCGAGGGCGGAAATCTACAGCCGGCATTAACATCGTAAACATAAGCTAAGAATAAGCAAACATCGCCGATGTCGGACAAATGCTCGGCCACTTCGCGCTACGTATGTTGTGACGTTGGCTATGGGGAAAAATGTTTACGACTGGTTGGAAAAATTGTTTAACTTTAATATTATTTTTTACTATTATGGCATTAAATATTACTGCACGTCATTTAGTAAGCTTCGTTAGTTTGTGCAGGTAAATGATTTTACATCAAAGTATAAAATATAATGAATTCATTAATGAATAACATTTTTTTAAATGGTTATAGGTAATTTGTAAATTTCTCATCCCATCAAAAACATCCGGTAAAAAAATTCCAAGTCTCGCAGCTCAGGTTTTCTACCGCAAAAAGTTGTGAGATGCATGTAATACCAAGTCGATTAATTTATTTAGTCCTTAAGGGACCTTCTATAGAAAGTTATTACGTTAGTTATTTCCATATCAATATTAAAAATTCTTTACGTTTTAAATAAATGGATCGACTTGGCCATCGCATGAAAACATAATGTATCGTACAATTTATACATAATGCTACTGGCCAAGTCGATCTATTTATTTAAAACGTAAAGAATTTTTAATATTGATATGGAAATAACTAACGTAATAACTTTCTATAGAAGGTCCCTTAAGGACTAAATAAATTAATCGACTTGGTATTACATGCATCTCACAACTTTTTGCGGTAGAAAACCTGAGCTGCGAGACTTGGAATTTTTTTACAGGATGTTTTTGATGGGATCTCACGTCTTTTGTAGAATCCTACTTTTTTCTTTTTCGGTACTTCTTACTTCTAAAATATCACTAACGATTTTTCTTAAAGCCTCTGTCTTATGGATTTTTCTTATTTTGTAGGTATCAATTTATCACAAATATAGCGCATTTGATTATTAATGTTCTTTCCTTCATTGTAATTGATATTTTCGAGTTATTTAATCTATTTATTTGCAAGTTTTCCTTCGTCATGTTTTTCTAGAGAAATGTTGTACAGTTTCATGGGCTGAATACACCATTTTCCTCTCTATATCCCCTCCTATTATGCCTCATGTATACAGATATATATCTACAACTATTATTCCACTATATACGGGTACAATGATTCATTAACTGCAAATATAACTTTGTAATCCTATACATTTATATGGGGTTACAAAGTTATTCACGCAGTTGGTCTATCTAGAAAACTAGACACAAATTATGAAATGTTTGAATTTTCCCTTACTTTAGACACTAAACACTAATTATATTCTAAATTTGAAGGTTCTATGTCTGCTAGAAGTGCCTTAGACTTTTGATGATCGGTCAGTCAGTCAGTGAGTGACAAAATTACGAAAGTTTGACACATTATAATTCTTAAACTACTAGTTCAAATTGAATGAAATTTTAAATATACCGTGTTTACGCAATGCCTACTTAGTAACTGAAAATTCAGGCTTCTTGCTTTAACCACAACGAAGTTATAGGGGGTTGAAAATGGTCTGAATTGCTTCGAGAAAAGGATGTTACGGCCTATAGCTCGACTTGGAGGGGGCTCGGCCGCGCCCCCAGATTTGTTAAAGGTCGCCTGGGTAGGAACCACCGTAAATTCTATTTGTTCCGCCAAACGGCAGTGTAAATGTTCTATTGTGTTCTCATTCTAAAACATTGTAGCCAGTAAGTACTAGACATTGAGAGATGAGACTTAAAATAGTGTGACTCCGGATGGCGAGCGCAGTGGACTCCCAAGCATTGCTTTGCAATTCAAAGTGTTGTTTGACTTTACCACTGTCCATGACCGGTCGTATCGCTTATCATCAGGCGAATGGAATATTCGTCTAGCCATTCATTGCAATTAAAAAACTTATCGCATCATTTATCACTTAGGCCCTATTCAGTGCAACGCGGACGGTCCGCGCACGGATTAGTGCTTGCGTCCGTCGCGGATGACATCATCGTTCAGTTCATATAAAATTGTATTTGGTGGTTGCTGCCTATTTATTAAATAGCAGAAATCGTCGCCATGGTATAAGAAGATTTAATGGGCATCCAATCGTTGCGAAAAGGCTTTTTAAAGGAGAATTTGTAACTTTATTTTCGGAATTGCAAGAAGACGCAATTAAATTTTTCATTTATTTTAAAATGTCCATCAAGACATTTGAGAAGTTACATGCAAAACTAGAGTCTTCTGTGACGACGATAGTACTTTACGTCCACGTCGCACGACCGTCCATCGGACACTGAACAAGTCTGTACAAGTGCATTACCGAACGCGCGCGGACGCCCGCGCCACGGACGAGCGACGCGGAGTGATTTCGATCCGCGCGCGAACAGCTCTCCTCGGCGCGGGCGCTCCGCGTCGCTCTGAACGCATTGTATAGGATTGATACATTTTACCGTCCGTCGCGGACATCCGCGTAGGTCGTCCGCGTCGCACTGAAGAGGCCCTTAGATTAATAAATTGCGTTATTTAAAGTTAACCTCAAAAAATTACTTAAAACAGCTCGCACTATTACCATACATAAAGTTAGGATAAAGATTTTAACATTCACAATCAGTATGTCAAGCATTTCAATATTCAAACGAGATCGCATCCAAAGCATATTTGTGTAAAAATACGCTTCGTTATAAAAATTCTCTGATCAGAACCCTTATTTTAAATTAGCTCAATCGCGATACCCAATATTTTCTCCAAATATTATCATATAGACGAGGGAATTTCTCGGTGAAGCCGTAATCTCGCGTAACATTGTAGATACCTAGTGAAACAATAGCCGTCCCAGTAAAGGAAAGGTTGAACATAATGCTCCTGTAACATGGGCTTTTAGCACGTTATACTGCTCTTTAATACGGCAACTCAGCGGGAATATCTACTTTTATTGTAAAAGGTGGAAACTCATTTCAACTCGTATTAAGTTTACGCCCTACAAGACGTAATAACTGCATCATTTGTCAAATGTACGTGTTATGAGATATTAACGGGGTTATTAGCTGAAATAATGGCTTTTCTTTCATAAATTACAAAAATATGGGATGGGCACATGATGCTGGTTGAAGAAAAAAGGCGTCATGGATGTAAAATTACTTGGAATCAATATACCTGATTAAATCATGGTTTGTTCTATTTAAGTGTGTTATAATGACATACTGCATTAATAATAAAAGATTATATCTCGCTGTTTAAACTACGCATGCCTGGTCGAAATCGAATTTAAAAAGCCGAACTCAAAACACACCAGTTTTTCATACACTACAAATCACAATGTCTGATTTTCTACCGTCTAAGTCCAATAATCTTAAAATTAAAACAAAAGGAAATAGAACTAGTCTTTACACTTTCGCATTCAACTGACTTTGTGTGAATGTTAAGAAAAGTTTTACTAGTATTTTATACTGTGTTAATAAATAAAACATCCACTCGCGATTGGCATCTCACGGAGCGATGCAGTAACATTGTTGTTTAATACTAAAACTGGGGTTCCGCAAATCGTTTAATGTCATTTTATGGGCCATTGCAGACCGCGCGCCTGGTCTATGTGTCGCTTGTCAGACGGCTCTCCAAATTATATTCTATAGGCACTTGTATAACGTACACATTTAATGGCAGAAATAGGCCTGAAAATACCCATCACGCGTTCAGAATATTTTAGTAAATTTACACCAGTTTCGAGAGTCATTTGCGGTTTAATTTCAGTCAGACCGATATTAGTTTAAAGCTATTCTATTAAGGATTAATGTTTAATTCATCATATCAAATATTTCAAAGGACTTAACTTTTTACTCTGAATAATAGGGAGCATTTTCTTGCGGCATATCTATTTGACCAAGAATGCCTATTTCGCAAGCCTTTTCGCTAGAGACGCTTTGAAGTCTGCAATACATACTTATCCAGATGCTTCTTTAGCTTCGACGCATTTACATAACACTTTAAATAGATTAAAGTAAATACAAAAATTTATTTGTATTTATCTAGTATATTAATTAATATTCTATGACCGTCGTTTGTAGTTATAGAATGTTTTGTCCCTTTTGAACGACAAAACATTCGATACTAAAATAGGTTTTAAAACTATCTATGAATAATGCCTTTTATAATGTTACACATTGAAATAAAACTATTATTTACGACCACGAAAGCTGTAAAGTAATCGAATCGTCGGAAAGTCAAAAAATGTAAAATTAAACCAAATCCGCGATAAAATCCGTAAATAATAGTTTTATTTCAAAGCCTTTTATCTTTAATTTATTCATTCATAATAAATGTCAATCTCATGAGGAAACGTTCATACGTTCATATAGTTTCCCACTAGGATTTTAGAGTAAATTGAAGCCTACTGAAAAATAAGCCAAGGTCTAACTCTTTTGGTCTATAGGCTAGGGGTTAAACGTGTGTGAACAATACAGGAGTCCCATACCGACCAGGCATTATGTGAGCTGACAGTATTAAATGAATATTACCCATGATTCACCCTCAAAAAAATATACATCAAAACCACACAGAATAAAGTTATAAAAACAGATATTGGAAAAATCTAAGAAAGAACATCAAAATAAACATCGTGTACGCGTCGGAAAATATTGCGAGTAACAAATTCGGTTTCCGTCAAATATGTGGGTACGAAAGCAATTTGTGATTGATTTCCTGTGGTGCATACATTTTGCCGCCAAGTTAGCTGTTGAGAAATATGCTTGCCGTGGAACGCGAATAGTGCCTTTATTGAATGATTGATAGCTTCCACGGCGAAATAAAACGAGCGTTTTACAACAATAGTCGTCCGACAATTAATAAAACGGAAGCGAAGCAACAGTTCTGTTTATACAATGTTTTCATCTTAATTGACGTGCTAGGAAAATGTTTTTGGGTCAATACACTTTTTCGTTTATAGGGCAATGCATGCGATGATAAAAATTACCCGGAACGGAAAGTTTTTTACGCTCGAAGTGATTTTTATGTCAACTGTAATGATATGAGTTGGTGTTTTCAAGAGTATCTTCGTATCACAAATTCAGTGTAGAACTTACTTTGCATAATTAATTATATTGGGTCGATGTATGAAAAACATAAATAAACATAAACAATATATTTAAAAACTTTAACCTTTCGCTTTTAATAATGTGTATTTGTTTTATTAAATTGCTGAACTTATTGCGCAACCTTATAATATTAATTTGTACAAAATGTTCTCGTATGTACCAATGTGAAACTTCTCTTATTGAGAACCGCTCTCCAACTGTAAAGCAACAACTTTTTCCGCATTCGATTGCAAACGAAAAAAATATGAAGCTAACATTTTTATAATTAATTGGAATAATAAAAATATTTTGAAAATTATAGAGATGCCATAAGCTAATGAAGTCGCCTACCACTCTTAGCAACTATTGTCAAAACTCCCCTGAAATAAAATAAGAAACGCAATCATTGGGGAAGGCATACATTCAGCAAAGGAATTCCTGTGGCTGAAGATGAGTTATGAGATGATTAAGTATTTTTTGACGATTCACAAGATCTTATAAAAAGTATTTTTAAATACCTATATCAATTTGATTTTTATTTAATAGATGTATATTTATGAAGTCAACTAAGTGTGGGGTCAGGACTATGTATGTGACTGTTGGGTGTTATTATTATGAATTATACTATTATAAATTAATAAGATTAAAGAATATATTGTTATTTATGTTAGAATTTTAACTTATCACGCCTTAATTTAAATTTGAAAATATTTTAGTACTAAATAAGTAATTAAATATAGAATAAAATATTAAAGTTAAATAGTTCTAGACAATTCAACTTTTTAAGAAATGTAAGTGCTGTATAGTAAGGCGATGCCTTTTCATTCTGAATCCCGGTTCAAACTACTTTTAATTAAATTGAGCGCTCTTACCTGAGCTTCGGAACTCTTTTAAGTGATTTACGATAAACTCCGCAACACACTAAAATAATATTAAGTCATTTAAAATATTGCTTACGTTCATTCTTTACTTTTAAAGGATTATTTGTTTTACAACATGCAATTCACTAGTAAAATATTTTCAAAAATAGTTTTATGATTATAGTCACTTCTTGAGCCCTATTTAAAATACAATCGTTTATTAGACGAACCACCAATCTTAAGTTTTTTATCCTCTATTTGCCATAGCAAATACGTTTCATTTGTTACTTTTTAATTTATTTTGAAAACATTTTCTATTGTATTTCTCAGCAGCTATATTTTTGTAACTAAACTAACTACTAACCTATACACTTTGAATTTTACACAAGCAAAGGAAGCTATGTGCTATGGCTAAAGAATATAAGTTGAAATAATCATACCACATAAGTTGTAATTAAATTAATTTCTATGCCTAATGAGGACAAGTAAGTAGTATAGGAAATAAGTATTCAATAAACTACAACAAAGACATGAAGCGGGCACTAAAACAACACAATGTTGTGATGGTGACCGCAAAAACTTTAATGTTTTGTTTTATCGACCATTTCGACGCCGTAATGGTCACCTTTCGTAGTTGCGCGCAACCTAATCTTTTAAGAACTTTACATTAAGTTACACGAGATTTTAAACAAGCTTCTAACGTTGTTCAGTGTGCTTTCTGTTTATTTTTAAATAAAGAAAATAAGTTTGTATTTATGTTGTACTATGTTTCCATTAAATAAAGTAAATTTACAAATTATCCTTTATGTACCTTCGAAAGGAAATAACTGGTGTGATTGCAGAAGATTCCAAACTTGACGAGACACATCGAAAGAGTATGTTGAACTAGGCAGGTGCTATGTGGTGATATCTGATGAAGTTGTCTCGATTAAACCTCAGCTTATAGACCAGCAATTAGTTCGACTTCACCCAAGTAAGACGATCAACAAATTATATTTATTTTTAAGTATCAAAACATGATATAAATTTATATTTTTGGCCTTACCGCACATGCATAGACTCCTTATACCAATGGCTTTTATAAATAAATAATAAATCAACTTAAAAGAAAACATTTTCCCTATAAGCAGCTAAACCAGCATCGAGTTTTTGTAGCGCAAGTTTCTCGCGACAAATCCAGCGCCGTATGCAACGTGAGCCGAGATCCAGATAGATTGCATCTAATTAATTACGCTCGGGCTTAGATGACAAAATTCCACGGAGAATTCTCTAATCGATAGCTATTATGAAGCATTCTCAGCATGCCTCCACGGAGCTAGCATTTCGTAAAACCACATTCATTTGATCAGAGTATTTCCAACTAGTTCAATGTTTGTGTCGGATGAATGGAATTGTTAATTATTTGTGGATATGTGTAAGTGAGAATGAATAATCTAGAATATTGGGTGGAAATTAATAATGTGAAATATACTTTCTTATTAATAATAAAGCCTCCGGCGAGGAAAAAATATCTAATAGACTGATTAAAGAAGCGTGTAAATCTGCCGGTGATGCCGTATTAGCCGTTTTTAATCGATGTATTGTTGAGGGTGTATTTCCGCGCGTATGGCGTTTTGGTTTTATACGAATAATACCTAAAGGAGGGGATAAATCCCCTCAAGATCCTAAATCATACAGACCCATTACGCTCTTGCCGTCATTAGGAAAACTCCTCGAACGCCTTATTGTTCCTCGACTGTTACCGGGAGGTCCAACTTTCCACGAGAAGCAGTTCGGGTTTACTATCGGTAAATCGACCGTAGACGCGGTGATATCGGTCCGTAGGGCGGTGAGCACATCTGAACACAAGTATGTACCTGGTATCTTTCTTGACATTTCCGGTGCATTCGATAATGCCTGGTGGCCAATGCTGCTTCTTAAATTGAAAATACGAGGTTGCTTTAGGAATATTTATTCGCTTATTTACTCGTATTTCTTGCATGGAACAACTAAATTAAAACTTGGCCACCATGCCGTGTCGAAGCCACTTACAATGGGCTGCCCACAGGGCTCGGTTCTAGGTCCATATTTGTGGAATTTTGGCTTTGACGACTTCTTGTCTATTCCCTTACCATTAGGATGCTCACTAACGGGCTATGCTAACGATGGCCTCTTACTTATACAGTCTAATAGTAGGTCGGAACTAGAAAGTATGGCTGAGACGTGTTTAAAATTAATATCTGAATGGGGTGACCGAAATCGCTTAAAGTTTGCACCACAAAAAACGTTCCAATTACTTCTTAAGGGATCTTAAAATCGCCACCACGTATCAAGTTTAATAATACAACTGTCAAGCGAAGGGAATCTTTTTGCTATCTTGGCTTATTTTTGGAAAGGAATTTTTCTTTTCTTGAGCATATTAAGAACGTCGGGGAAAAATCGAAAAGGAACTTTTTCGCTTTGACAAGAATATCGACATCAACGTGGGGATTATCTTTTAATACATTAAAAATCATCTATGGAGCAACTTACTTAGGGTGTATATGTTATGGATCCCCCGTATGGGCTGATAGGGCTACTATCGGTGCTGTGCGAAGAAAACTGCTCCAGAGCCAACGTTTGGCGTTGATATTCTTGTGTAAGGCATATAGAACTGTTAGTACCGAAGCATTGCCTGTCCTGGCGGGTGTACTTCCAGTCGATCTGGAGGTGCAACGTCGCGCCGCCATGTATTACTCTACTAGGGAGAATATGGATAAAAGATTTTTAACTCCACGTGAACTTTTAAAAGTTGACAGATTATTTAAACCGCTTTCAGTAGTATATAGCGAACTATTAGATGAATGGCAAAATAGATGGGAGGTATCTTTGAAGGGACGTCATTTATATCAATATTTTCCTTGCGTGCGTGATCGTTTGACAAAGACTTGGCTAGATGTCGATTATTGCGTATCACAGTTCCTTACGGGCCATGGTAACTTTAAGTCTAAACTGTACTCTTTTAAGCTCGTTGATTCGCCTGCATGCCCATGTTCAACACCTAATTGCGAGTATGAACAGTCCGCGCATCATATACTTTGGGAGTGTAGTATTTGGCAAAATGAGCGTAAAATCATGTTTGATAATATGCAGATATCATCCGGAGTCGTATACTACATGGACCTAGTGGAGACTAGGACGAATTTCCGTGCTTTCCGGCGTTTTTGCCATACCTATTACTGGAATCAAGTATAACAGCTCACACAATAGGTCCCATTTAAATGTAATAATGAATTCCGTGGTGCTTTACAGGTGGCTTCTCCGGCTGTAAAAGTCTTTTTGGGAGGTTATTACCTCTTTAGTTCAATGTTTTGTCACCCGATTTGCACGGAGGGAAGTGGACATTATTTATTTCCAACTCCTCCTATTAATTTAACTTTCTGATTAATTTCGTTGCGGGTTAAAGACAAGTTAGACATTCCCGGAGATTCGCCGAGCTTCAATGCTTGGTGTCATTACATTGCGTGCCACTGTTGATCCTGGCTTACAGGAGTTGCAGTGGCGGGTGTGAGGGCGGGACAGTCTCCTAAATACTTTCTTATTATTAAAAAACTAGTCGAACAAAATATCGTAGTACATTAAATATCATTGGAAACTATTTAATTGCACTTAGTACTTACTTAAGCTCATTGGAAATTCCTTGCCGTGCCCGTATGAAAAAAATAAGAATATCATTATTATTTCAGAAAGTCATATTAGTCTCCATATTAGGGGCCCACGAGTATAATATGTCAACATAATACTGTATGACAAATTTATTTCCTATGGCTGTTTTAAGAAATATAGATCCTAGTATTCCGACTATTTTATGTTCATTCCTATTTCAGTTTAATTTGTACATACATATAAGCATGCAAACCCAGCTTCAATACCAACCAGGAAAGTGGCAGAAGCACCGCAATAACCAAATTACAGGTTTCAAATGCAGTAAATTCAGAAAGGCCATTTAGTAAGAGCGTCAGTGTACGTTATAACCTGACACGCATTCACTGGATTAAGCTTTGCATATTCCACAGGAGCTCCTCGGTACACCTCCGTAACTCTGATTACATATTCAAGTGATGCAATAAATTGCCAAGTTAGCCTCACACTGCCCTCGCCTTATTGTCTGTTGTGAGGAAAATTTCAATCGATATCGCCTTTTGTGTCTTGATAGGTGTATTGTGTCTGATTTTCCGTAATGGATTTTGCTATCGTGTTAATTTAAACATTAGGGTTGTTTGGTTACGAATATACCAACTTAATCGCTCGATGATATAGATGCATCACGTTTGAAGTCTAAACTAGTAAAATCTTGTGTCCAAATCCTAAGTCGGGTTGAGAGTGGCTTTATCGATTTTCCCGGTATTGGAATTTCCACCTGACAAAACCGGACTAGCGTGAGTCATTAACTCATTATATAAGATTTCCCACCATAAGAGTGGGTACAAAAATCCAGCCAGTTCCGCTGATCAATCTACAAATGGATAATATACAATACCTGACCCTGAAAACCAAAAAAAAATTTATTACAGTAATTTAATAAAGACGCGATACAAAACTGGAGCGCTACAAACTTTATTACAAGGACTGGCGATGACATTAAATAACTCATTACACTCCAGTGTCATTTAATGGACGCCCGGCCGTCCCAAAATGTAGGAACAAAGCTCCGTAACTAATACGCGGGTTGTTATCGCAGCTCTTAAAAAACATAGTCGGTTTTATACCCGGACATTACACTTACGTATAAAGCAAGCCACAGACCATTTGAGCTTGCGAGGATAACATATTATAAGGATAGTGTTATTTTTATGCCAAGTGCCCCGAGTGGACAACAAATCACGATAACAAGCGCAGATAGAGGAGACACGGAAATATTTATACATAGGACGCCCGATCGTTCATTACTACGCGCAAATGATATTTAAATGCGCCTTGTTTTACATTTACTTGGTGCTTTACGTTTTAAAACTACAATTTGCGAAGAATAATTATGTTATAGTTTTAAGTAAGTTAGCAGTTTAAACCATTTAAAAATGGCAGTTCTGTGTTAAGTTTCTTAGATATTAAAAATATTTTATTAATGATATAGAAGGTGCTTAGGTCTCTGAGCACTAAAGGTCACCGGTTTTTTTTACATAGGCTTTCGCGTTTCTTTCGGTGATCAAGAATCCCGATATCCCAATGCCTTTGCTCTTCTCGGCCTTTTTCTTTCTCGCTTTCCTGCTGATTTAATCTACCTGCAACACATCTATGATGGTAGCGTAGTGGATTTTTATGGGTCACATTCTTTAGATGACCTGATTGCTCGTTTGCCAAAACGATGCAATAAAAAAATCTTTCTAAGGTTAGAGATATTTACGCATCGTTTAGTCAACTAGATAATTCCAATGATAATGCTGAATACTCCGAAAAACTCTTTCAACATGATAATGCTTTTACGAAACCTATTCCAGAAATTTCTAAATAGAATAACCATTCCATAAAAGTCCTCCGTGTATTTTCCAGCAAAGACCTAGCAAGAAACGCTGTTCTCAATTATTTGAAAAGTTTTGAAGTTGACCTATTTTAAAGAGCACACGTAATATCGTAGCAAGTTTTACAATTATATTGCTCACTCGGGGAAAATATTAAGAAAGGAAATCTGCATTCAGGTATAAAAAATATTCAAGTATTGTTGCATCGCTTCTTAGAAACATTTTTATAAAAACTTATTATTGAAGTAGATTTTACTGAATCTATATTTGGACAATAATTGTAGCTCACAATAACACACCTTTATTTATTAAATCTACCTGCTTAGTAACAAGAGCGATAATAAAACTATATACCCCTAAATTTCCACTCAACTCCCGCACACGACCACAGGGAGATAGGGGTGACTGAAAACCAGCGCTGATCTAAACTCTAGTTTTGGTCTGCATATGCTAAGTCATTTCCTTTTGTCTTTAAGTAATTTATTTGTTAATTTTAAGGCAATATTTTTTTTTTTATTTTTTATTTTTTTTTTATTTTAAGTTAACCTCTAACATTGAGTCAAGTGGCATGGTAGCAGAATATTCGTATTAACTCGCAAATTGATATTAGAAAAATTGTAATAGTGCCTGCGCAATAATAATACCACTTTCTAGTGTCTTGTATCAGGTTTTATTATGTCACGAAATACCGACATATTTGTTACCACGATAATGAAAAGAAGTAACCCTGGATGACCAGATAATTGCTAATGAGGTCGATGATATTTTTAAAGTAATTTTCTCCGAATTAGCACCAAATGGTAGACTGTAGATACACAATTTATTAACTAGGTTAAAAGTTAACTATACCCCAGGAATTTGTAAGTGGGATCGATTTCCTCGAAGCATCGCCCACGGCACCCGATAGATTCAACGCATATCTCACGTAAGATTAACACCGAACAAAATGAAGTGCCAACATTTATTTCCCAACGCAACTTGAACTAATGGAAACAGGAAATATTTCCAAGAATATTCCCTTTAAAATAAAATGGAAAAATTGAAATTCAATATTTGTACCAAAAAGTCAGTAGTTAATAAACGTTTTTCTTTGTTTAATAAGATAATCACAAATTACATATATATTTTTTATTTTAATGTCCTTCAAACCGGAATAGTGCATTTACACTACTGTTTGGCGGAAGAAATAGACATTGTGGTACATACCGCACCTTAAGTACCTTCATACAAAAAGTAGTTTTTTCACCAAGACGGATTAAAGGTTTACAGTCACATTAGTCTTATTTGGAAAAGTATAGGTAAGTATGCAGTTTTAAAAGGTAAGTATTCAGCCTGAAGCTTTCTTTCAAGCAACACAAATTGCACTGTAACTCAAAAACGGGGTGTTTAATTATTTACTTACTCATTTATATAGGATTTACTACGAGTGTTTAGATGTGGACATAAGATATAAATGTATATCACACAGTTACACATACAAAATCCTAATTCAATAAACTGATATAATATTTTTGTACGAGGAAAATCAATTCTGTTATCCTGTTGTCGTCTGTAAAAAAACAATTGTAGTCGTGTTTAGTTCGTAAACATCAGACGACCCTCTATTTATCATGGCTCTAAACAAAATAGTAGGATCTGGCCCCGTCAGTCACGCTGCGACGTCGGAGTACGGCGTGGCGCATCGAACGAAAATTAATCGGATCAACTTAACTCATTCTTCAAACCTACAGGGGTTTTCGCTAACAAACGAAGCTTTCAAGCAATTGTTTTGGATTAACAACTTGATTCTCAACGATTTGTTTTAAAAATAAGAGTGCTTTACCTTTGAATTAATACAACACTACTGTTACTTTAGATTCTTGTCGACAATATTTTGAGCGTAGTTATGTAATATAATATTATAACACAAGTTTACTTATAATAAACTTTATTCACCAAAAATCATCATTTTTATACATTAATCCCCTCTCCTCTCCTCCCCACTGTCCAGACACCTCGCCCCACCGCCTCTCCTCGCTGCACCACCACTCCTCGCCCTTCCACCTCACTCAGCCACTCCGTCCGTCCTTCCGTTACAGTCGGCCATCCTGCAACAATTGCACCGCAATTGGCGCACAACATCCTACATTAGCTCTCTAATAAATCAATCAGGTCATCCCTAGTTACTATATCATCGTCACTGCTAGTCTCACTAAACTCAGGGGCACTTCGATAAGCACGAAGAGAATCAGCTGCCACAATGCCTATAAACTTCTTGTACCCACGCATTCCTTTGACACTTCTTATTTCGTAACGATCATTGTTAAGCACCTTTTTAATTATATAAGGACCAGAATAGAGAACTTGTAATTTATTATTAACACTCTTGATCTCACCCCCGGTTGTTGCTTGTTTCCATAGAACTAAGTCCCCCTTTTTAAAAGTTATAACACGTTTGTGACGTTTATCATAATTCCGCTTCATAATATCTGCATGTCGCTCTAATCGCTTACATGCAATTTCACGCTTTTCACTAACCGGTACATCCTTTTCATTTCCTATTAAATTGGGTAGCAATCTACCCTTATGACTAAACATAATTTCATATGGATGGTATCCTAGGCTTTCGTTAATTGTATTGTTTATACCCCAAACTGTATCTGGTATACACTCGGTCCACATATTAGGGTCTAAATTACGAGTGCGCATAGCGTCTAACAAGGTACGGTTGTACCGTTCGACTTGTCCGTTGGCCCGTGGACATGCTATAGCATTAAGTGTATGATGAAAGTTATAACTTGTTGAAAATGCTTTGAAAACTCTACTTGTGAAAGCTAAGTTTCGATCAGATATTACTTTTTTTGGAAAACCGAATAAACTAAACACGTCTTTAAGTATAGAGACTGTCTCTATGGAATTAATTGTTCTTGAGGGTCGAGCTAACAAAAACTTGGAATAAGAATCTACAATCATGAGAATGTACTGATGTCCCTTTTTGGTTCTACAAAAAGGTCCAAGGTGATCGATATGAACAACTTCCATTGGAACTGAAGGTTTAGGTATCGGATGTAGTTCACCACTTGGTTTCCCGTAATTGCCCTTTGCGTACGCGCACTCTAAACAGCTGTCGACATATTTTTTTATGAATCTAGTCATTTTAGGAAACCAGTAGTCGGACTTGATCAACTCCATGCATCGTTTAATTCCTACATGCCCTATTTGATCGTGAAACTTCTGCATAAATTTCCATCTAGCAAATGCTGGCACAACTAGCCTGTCACCTTGTAAAGTTAACCTATATAATCGATCATTTTTAATTTTATAATTATTTTTAACATCACTACACGCATTGCCCTCCGACAACTGCTTAATTATATTATGAAGCTTGTCGTCTTGCAACTGTATTGACAAATACCAATCGTCACTAGATATCATGTTTACACAATGGCCGAAGTTATTTAAGCTATCACTATCATTGGGCGATGTTGCATTCATTGGTGGATTACGACTTAGGGCATCCACGTGCTTCATACTAACTCCTGGTCTATATTCAATTTGAATGTCATATTCTTGAATAGTAAGCCACCAGCGCGCTATGCGAGGAACGATGTTTCTTTTTATTAAAGTGTATCTAACTGCAGAACAATCCGTAACGATTTTGACCGGCCGTCCATACAAATACACTCGAAAGCGTTTCAAAGAATCTACAACAGCCAAAGTCTCAAGCTCGTAACTATGATACATTGATTCTTCACGTGAAGTCACCCTACTAAAATAAAACACGGGTTTGAGTTCACGATCTTTCTGCAATTGGAATAAAATACCCGCAATACCTATTTTACTCGCATCCGTATGAACCTCACAAGGCAAGGCAGGATCGTATAAAGCAAGAACAGGCGTGAACATAATTTGTTTTTAATTTAATGAAACATGCATTTTGTTCATCACACCAACACCATTCTGAAGATTTTTTTGTTAAATCAGTTAACGGTTTTGCTATGAGCGCAAACTTATTTATATACTTCCGAAAGTAACTACACAAACCTAAAAACTGACGTAATTGATGCAAATTACAAGGCCTAGGAAAATTGCGTACTGCTTCTATTTTATGATTGCCTGGTCTAATACCACGTTCACTAATTTCATGACCGAGAAACGTCACTTCGGTTTTAAGGAATGCGCACTTAGAGATATTTAACTTTAAATCTACTTTACGCAGCTGAACTAAAACTTTTTCTAGTATTTCTAAACCGGCTGGAATCGTAGTTGTAGATAATAGCATGTCGTCCATAAATGTAATAATTTCGTGACTACCTACTAATTTTGATAATTTTTGAATGACCCTCATAAATACCGATGGTGCATTTGCCAATCCGAAAGGTACTCTTAAGTATTCGTATAAGCCATCTGGTGTGACAAACGCAGTTTTATCAACAGAATCCGGATGTATCTTAATGTGATGGTAGCCAGAAAACATATCTAAACTTGTAAAATATTTCTTACTTGCCAATCCAGATAATTGGTCATCAATATGAGGCATAGGGAAGTGATCTTTAACAGTTATAGCATTTAAGTCCCTGTAATCGACACATAACCTATAATCACCGTTTTTTTTACGAACCAATATTACTGGAGACGCGTACTGAGAATTTGATTCCCTTACAATGCCACCACGTGTCAGATCATCAACAAGTTTAGCAACTACCTGCCTTTCGGTAAATGCTAATCTATACGGCTTTCGAACTACTGGTTTATTTGAATTGAGTTTTATGGTCATTTCTCCCAAATTTGTACAACCAATATCATTAAGGGAACTAGCAAAGCAATCCCTATACGATTTCAACAAGTCAATTAAGCTACAAATAAAACTGGTTCCATTTCGCCTACATTAATATTTGCTAATTTAAGATCAAATTCATTAATACACTCATCTCTCCTCAAAGTTAGACACATTGGACTCACCTCTATATCCGACGTGCATTTCTCCGCTCGGGTGACAGTCATTCCTTTTTTCCATGTAATAGGGCCGGACCCAATATTACAGACTCTCAGATAACCGTTTCCTTTTCGGAGCACCGCACTTGCTACAGCGTACACGACGCCACTCATGCTATATTGTCGTGGTCTGGTGCAGTAATCTCCCAGCCCAGCTCCCTGAATAGTCACTCGTATTAAGTTGTCTCCAACGGGTACAATAGTATCTTCAATAAGCTGAACTCTAAAAAAGAGTTTTCATCACAAATATCAATTTTCATTAAATCATCGGGAGCTTCTTGAACTTTAAACAAGCGGGCTCCTTCTTTAGACACGCGTAGCATTATGTCGTCTCGGTTTATAATACTTTGTCCAATAATTAACATAACATCATTTATATCCACATCAGTGACGACTGCTTTGGTTGCAATTTTAATTTCGTCTATAAGCAAATCAAATTCAACTTCGCCTAAAGCACGAACAACACATCCATTAAAGCCCTTTAGAACAGTATTGGCTGGTTTCATTTTGAGTTTAAGAGCTTCTGATGCGTCCAAACTCATTACATTGAGTTCGCTACCAGTATCCAAGTAAGCTTTAATATATACTTCATTTACTCTGACACTCTTTTTATACATGTCGTTTAGGCGAGATAATAACTGAATTTTCTTAACATCTGGTGGTTGGTTACTCCCGGATGTACAAGTATTTGCTACATGACCTAGTTGACCACATCTATAACATTTGCGTTTGTCGGGTAGAGTACAAGTAGTCGCCACATGACCTACCTCTTTACAACGATAGCAAATTGGAGGTGATTTTGTTGACTTTTCCTTCTGTTGACTCGTAGACCCTTCACTATCTTTTGTGATCAACTGTGGCTTAGTTGATAAACTCTGGAATTTTCCGTAACTTGTTTGATAAGAATCAAAAGCACAAAGAAAACCTTCATACAGTTCGGCTGGGGTAGAACACTGAAATGCTTGCGCGTTCGCCCGCAGCTCACTCGGCAAACCGCGTATGATGCATGACACTGCAGCTTGGTCGCTTAATTGACATCGGTGGCACATGGCTATTTTCTCCTGGAAATACTTAGTCATGGATTCTGATGGAATTTTCTTCCTACCCACGAGTTCATCCAATAAAGAGGCATAGTCTTGATGTCGTGGAAAGGCTTTAATTAGCAACATTTTCCATTCGTCCCAAGAATGTTCATATGACTCTAATCTGTTGAACCACTGCCTCGCCTGACCTTGTAATTTTAATTGCAAAATAAAAGACTTTGCTTCGTCATTCCAACGGTAAATTACGCCCAACTGTTCAATCTTCTTAATCCAGTTTTTATATTTAAATCACGATTTTCAGGATCGAAATCAGGAATTAATTTTTCGGTATTCTGTAGTTTAGTCAATCTTGCTTCTAAATTATCATCATTATTAGCTAAACACCTTTTAACAGCTTCTTCTATTTTTCTATTTATCATATCTTTCCTTGATAATGAAGAAAAATTTGATTGACTTACTATATCAGATTCTCGGCTCCTTTTTGATTGATGTAGATTTCCTGAATTTCCTCTGTATATTCTCTTCATTTCTGGGCTTGATACTGATCCCGCTTCTGATTATAACACAAGTTTACTTATAATAAACTTTATTCACCAAAAATCATCATTTTTATACATTAATCCCCTCTCCTCTCCTCCCCACTGTCCAGACACCTCGCCCCACCGCCTCTCCTCGCTGCACCACCACTCCTCGCCCTTCCACCTCACTCAGCCACTCCGTCCGTCCTTCCGTTACAATATCAAATAAAAATAAGTAGTATTTTTTTTAAATTAATAATGATATTATACAAAAAATATCAAGGCTGCAGCTATGATGCGGATAGTAACTAATACGTGAGTCGAGAAACAAAACATTGATAATGCAGCTACATAACGCTCAGAATTAAATTTTTGTGTAACTGTATCGCTACATAATTGATGTACCGAAACCCTATAACATAATGTAAAAAATATACAATTTTGTTTAGTCCTAGTATAAAAAGAAAACACATCAAAAAGAAGATAAAACACACATAAAGAATCGCTGCAGCACCTTCGCCGAGCAATCGTCGCAGTAACGTAATAACTGGGTTGAATTTGGCCAGCGTCCTGACTCCGACTCACTCTCTCGTGATTAACTTCGGAATAAGGCAATTCATTGAAAGAACAAGTTTATTACTTTCAAGTTTTCCGTTCAATGCGAGAGGTCCCTTGAAATTCAGTCACACAATGGTCCCAATTACAGAAATCGTAAAGATTCGGGAATTTCACCAGTTTTCATCGTTTTTAGACGGTTAATCTGCTTTCACTGAATTTCCACGGCAATAATTATTGAAGTTTATGAATGCCTGAAACATTACGGCAGGGGTAATAAGGAAAATCCTTCTATACGTTCTCCTTGCATGTCGACTTCACGTGCTGATTTTGTCGAAAATTATAATTAATTCAACCCAGCTAATATTACAGATGTGAAACTTTGTGGAGGTGTATGTATGTACGTTTGTTACATTTTCACGCGAAAATAACTGAATGTATTTTGGTTAAACTTTAAACTGTTATAGACTAAACATCAGGATAGCATATATGGCTTTAATTTATTTGAACTTACTCCCAAGCAATGCCTCAAAAAACCAAAAATATAAATAACCCTGTTTGTTAACGACTATTGTTTGAAAGTATTTGATCATTTTGCTTGACGTAAGGTATCGGATATCTTCTTTTGTCAGCAGAAATACGCAAACATTTGTCGATCGCATCCCCCAACCAACCTGCTTGCTCACTACTTGAAGGCCCCCGTCAAAAATATGAAGCACCATGTGTTTCCCTCGTCGTTGATAGAAAAAATACTTTATTGAAGGGCTGTTTCCGGCGCCGTCGGTCTTGTTATATGCCCATGAAAGTTTTATTAGAATTTTGAATGTTTTTAATCATCATCACTCTTTCGATTAATTTAAAGAGATAAAATCCCAATTCAAATTAACTTATACTTACTATAAAAATAATCCATCCCATTTACGTCCCACCGCATGTCACGGACCTCCTCTATAATCGAAACTATGATAGTGACTATATTACAACACCAAAATCATAAATGAACCCTATTTCTAACTCAACAAAATTTAAGTATTAAATACAACAGGTCATATTTAATCAAAAGCCATGGGAATCCTGAAAGCTTGAATTAAATTTTTTACTCGTGGTAGGTCTCTAGTATGTGGGAGGGTGGGTATCACCGCATTGTCTATTTCTCCCGTCAAACAGCAGTGTAGAAGCACTGTTGTGTTTCGGATTGAAGGACATTGTAGTCAGAGTAACTACTGGACATATCGAGACTTAACATCTTATGTCTCAGGATGGCGAGTGCAGTGGAATGCCAAACATTACTTTGTGATTCGAGGTGTTGTTTGGTTTTGCTACTGTTCATGAGCTGTCGTATCGCTTACCATCAGGCGAACGGCATGCTCGTCTCGCCATTCATTGGAATAAAAAAATAAAATAAATAAAAATAATGCATCGACTCGAAAACCATGCTTACTGGCCTGAATTTGAAGAATTTTAGTCACAGTCCAGAATTTGGATGTTGCTGATGGTGATAGAGATAACATACTATATATTGATATCTATATTAGCAGAACTATAAAGTTTCGAATATTTATAAGTGATCACCTCTTTGACATGATTCCCTTTGAACATTATGAGGTATTGCTACCAATAATGAGACTTTTAAAACAATAGCACAAGCTGACTTAATTGTTACGACATCATATAGAAACAATTTGTAAAATATTTGACTAAACAAGTGATGTAACGTAGCAATATGTGTAATAAATGTTGCACTTTATGCGCTGCGAAATGAAGACAAATTGTATTTACAAAATTACATTGTGTTGTGTACGTCATCATTTAGAACTAATATTAAACTCTAGCAAGTTGATGAGTATAAACTATCGCATGTGCGGTTTATATATAGATTCACTAGATATTACAACCAAAAAACACTTTTAAAGGTATTTTGTTATGTTGTAAGCTAGCCTTGAAAACATTTATGACATTAAAAACAAGATTTTATTCGGAGAAAAGCATATTTTTCTTCCAAACGTGTATACTAAAGTTTAACAAAATAATTTTATGTTACATGGTTTGACAGATTGGTTTTGCTAACGCTTCCAGATTTATGTTACTAAAAGTATAATCTTCTATTATTTTCACCTTGAATCAACATTTTGTTTGTTAAATTGACTACATCTTGCAGTATGCATAATTTCGGACAAATTCTTACATGATCAAAATTACCAAAAATAATAGAAGTCTAAAATGAAAAGCTAAGCTGAAAAAAGAAGTCATGCAATACAATCAACCCGGAACACAGCTAGGCCTATTTGCGTATTCCTTACAATGAGTCAACGCAGGTATCACACAAGCCTTACAAAACTCGACAGAAACAGAATAAGTAGTAACCGCATTTAACCTATTCATTGCGGGGCTTACAATAATAAGGTACCTTTATTCGGCTTGCACGTCTAACCCGCAGTTTGTTATCAGAGTATCTGAAGCGGTGCATAACGAGGAACCAGAGACAATGTACCCTCTTTGTATTCCACTCCACACGTACTCGAAATAACAAGGGCTCTATTTTCAATTCCTCCATACCGTTCTGCGGTTTTGTCAGCATAGGGTGCCACCCTTGAAATGCATAAAGACTTTTTGCATACATGAGCAGTTTTCTTTTTCTATTTAACTTCACTAAGCGCGCTTACTCGGGTTGAATTTTAATTGGAATATTAATTGTTATGTAGTTCAGGTTTGATCTAGTACTCAGTGATTTAAGGGGCTAAGTATAGTTAAGGTAAAGCGAAACATGCTTGAGTTTCGCTCCATTGTGGTATACGAGAGTAACGCAATCTTGAAGCTAATTGCCGGGGACCTTATAGCTAGATTATATTATAGGTATAGCTAGTGACAGAACACTCGCATCTAGTTGGACAGCTACCAACATACGCGATGGAAACTCGTTACAGTAGTAGGTAGGTCTATTTCTACCGCCAAACAGCAGTGTAAATGCACTAAGGTTTGATGGCCATGGTATTTTTTTTTCAATCTGGCCCGTCATAGTGGCCACATTGCATCTGATGGTAAGCGCAAATGCCGCCCAGGCAGAGTATCCATTGGCATCAGACGGCAGTCCCATGCCAATGGAAACATTATGCCGGCCTGCTAAGATGCCTCTTCACACTACGGCGGAAGAACCCAGGATTATAGGAAGGAACACGTGAGACGGCAAATAATTCCACAGCCTGACGGTGCGGCACAAAAAAGAATGTGAGAACCGCTTGGTTCGCGCCGGGATGGTGTGGACCGTCAAGCTATGGCTTCCCAAGCTAGCACGCTTGGTTCTGGTTAGGAATGGAGAGGAGGGGATCAAGTTGAAGAATACCTCAGGGCATTCACCGTGATACAGGCGGTAGAACACGCTTAGAGAGGCGACATCCCTCCGGAGTTGTAGCGACTCTAAGTTGCTCGTAACGTCTGCATCATTCACAATGCGGATGGCCCGCCGCTGCAATCTATCCAAGGCATCAAGCAGGTACTGGGCGGATACATCCCAGAGGTGCGAACAGTACTCCATACCCGGCCGGACCTACGCTTTATGTGTGTGTGTATCAGCCCATATACGACCCACTGCAGGGCACGGGCCTCCTCTACAATCGAGAGTACGATTGAAAGTGGTTAGGCCATATAGTCCACCACGCTGGCCTAGTGCGGGTTGGCGGACTTACATACCATAGAAATTTTATAAATCGCTATGGTATGCAGGTTTCCTCACGATGTTTTCCTTCACCGTTTTAGTGCGTGGTGATTGACTATCAATACACACATGACTCCGAAAAGTCAGAGGTGTGCCCTGGGATTCGAACCCGCGACCACCGTGAACATATTGGCAGCCGCGTCTAGTCCGTTTACCTACAGGCCACCACGCACTTCTACGCTTCTTCTTCCTACGCTTTATAAAAGCGACAAAACTGACCGGGCGTGAAAAACCGACGCACCCTGTTCAGGACTCCAGCCCTGCGTGATGTGGCAGATATTACACCCTCGATGTGATTTCTTAGATTGAGATCACAGCAGATGTCCACACCAAGGATACTCAGGTCATTCCGCACTGAGAGGGGAGCACCCTGAAGAATGGGGAGGGGAGAGAACGAGGATTTTTTGCCGTTTTTTTGCGCGTCATCAGCCGCATGGCTAAGATATCTGAACAGCCCAGTCGTCTCCTCGTCCCCGTTGTGTGACCTGTAAAGGCACACGTAGATGCGGCTCAGGGAACCAAAATCCACATGCACCCACAGAGCGGAGAAGTTGGGGTCCTCCATGCAGCGCAGACGGCGACAGCAGACGTCCGATCGAACAAACAAGCATACCCCGGCTTTAGGCTTGAAGTTTTCTTTAAACGAATAACCGGGATACAGTAAACAAGAATTGTCGGCCGGACAACGAATCTGCGCCTCCGTCAAGAAAAGCAAAGCAGGCCGGGCCGTCTCGAGATGGTAGTGGCATTGAGGTTCGTATGGAGACTGCGGATGTTGGCGAACTCCATAGTGAACGCGGTGGTGGGGTTATGCACCGCTGAAGGACCTGCTCTGTTTGTATGCACTGTCATGAAGTTAGAGAAGGGATGAGTTCGGTGAAGAAGTACGAGGAGCTTCAGGCCGGGCACTAAGAAGACCGAATAAGCACCGGCACGAAATAGTCGACAAGAGCGGAATTGATCCGCCGGCCGGAAGGGCCCCCGTCCCTCCTAGTTTTTTTTTTTTTATTGCATTGAATGGCGAGACGAGCAAGCCGTTCGCCTGATGGTAAGCGATAAGACCGCTCATAAACAGTAGCAACATTCCACTGCGCTCGCCATCCTGAGACATAAGATGTTAAGTCTCAATATGTCCAGTAGTTGCTCTGGCTACAATGTCCTTCAATCCGAAACACAACAGTGCATTTAAGCAGTGTTGTTTCACGGGAGAAATAGACATTGCGGTGGTACCTACCCAGATGGCATCTCATATATGAGAGACCTACCACCAGTAAATAAGTTAACCATGATTGGGCCCCTGTACTGTACGGCGGGCAGCCAGCGGACAACCGTTTCTACGGGTCTCCCTGGCCGGCGGGTCAAATCCCTCCCATCGACCGCGAAGAAAAATACTCACACAGTACAACGTCATGCCCGAACTCAAGCCCCTCGAAAAACCGGGTAATCACAGGCTGATCCCGGAACGCGTTCCCCTTGCAGGGAACACTATGGCGGTCTTTACGCCCTATGAACGGTGGACGCTACCCGGGCGGAAAATCCGACCACCACGAACTGCGTTTTTTTTTCTCTCATTTGGCACTACCCAGGGGTACGTGTAGGGAAACTAGAATCAAAGCATACGGACGCGAGTGACGTTAACCCCCGTAGCCAGAATAACTACCGAACATTATGTAACGTAACATCTTATGTCTCAGGATGATGAGGGCATTGGAACACCAAGCATTGCTTTGTAATTCATGGTGTTGTTTGGTTTTGCTACTGTCCATGAGCGGTCGTATCGCTTACCATCAGGCGGACGGCATGCTCGTCTCGCCATACACCGCTCCTTTTATATCGGGTTTTCTCCAAACCAACACAATTATATCGATATGCATCTTTCCAGAGAATACTTTACTCATAGGATGATGCGTTTACGAACTAATACTAATTAATCAATCGGTGGTGTGATTAAAAAAAATATTAACAATGCAGTGAGACGGGTACGAACACTATTGTCCTTCAAAAGAATTATCCAAGAACACTACTTGTCTCTTTAAAAAATATATTATCTTATATCTTTGTATCTTAATATTTTTTATTTACATGTTTATTTATCCAACATACTACTATTTACAGGCTACACCTAATACAGTAGAGTAGAACATAATATTACATTATTATAAATTAATACTACAATTAAATTAAACATTAATACCAATACTAATAAATACACTAGCGGCATCTGTGAACTCTGTCAGCGAGCACGAGAACAAATCGAGGTGGAATAGACTACAGGCCCGTGCAAAAAGTGATGGGTCAAATGAACCACAAGGAGACCTATTTAGTAAGATACAGGGGCTTAAAATAATAATATTTGGCACTATGCCGTCACTTGTAAGCTGTCCGTCTGGATGCAGATGAGGCTTCAAAAGTACAGGGAGAGGGTGTATATTTTGGTCATATATTTTGTACGGCATTCCTACCATCGATAGATCCATGAAAAATAATAAGAGAACACGTAGTGCCGTACAAAAATAATGCGCCACAAATTCAGCAGAACGTTAGATATTCCGGCAATTTTCTTGGTAAATTTGGTCATTTGATTTTATACGGCATCGTTTCCATACAATTTCAATACCTCTTCTAACCCATTATTCCGCAACGCCGTAAAAAAAACTATGCGACAAGGGAGACAAATCGGCGGTTGCAACCCACTCCCCTTCAGTGGTCAGGGGGGTGATTTGACGCAAAATGAAATTAATTTATTTTGAAAGTATTTTAGGCATAGTTAACATTTTTTTCACATGCCGTAAATTTTTTTTGGTTTAACTTCTGTAGGGCGAAAAACACTCTCGAAAAATCCACGTAACTACGAGTATATACTTTTAGTTGATATTTAGAATGAAAATTTTGGACGCCATTTAGATTCTTTATTGTTTTTATTGCAATAGTCCATAAAAAGTCAATTCCGTACAAATCTCAATGTTCATATTGATAAAAAGATGTGATGTGGAATATATTGTTAAGTGGTCGCTATGAAAATAGGGTTAATGAAAAGTTATTAAACTCGTACTCCGTATCAACCCATATACGAGTACCTCCCACTGCAGGGCACCAGCCTACTGCAGAATAGGCCCATGCCCTGTAATCGTAATCTCGATTGTAGTGAGATTAGATTAATCTAGAGTGCGACTGAGAGTGATTAGGCCGTATAGTCCACTATGCTGACCTAGTGCGTGTTGGTACTCGTACTATTGCTATAATTTTAAGATTATTTTATTTGTTCAGTACCTACATTAGTTGCTATTTTTATTATTTTATTATACATAGCGGTCGGGCCCGGATCCGACCGGGTGCATACACGTTTTAAAATGGCGGTCAAAATGTTTAATTCTGATTATCAGTTTAGAATATCGACCAATCGGACCACGAAAAACGAACGAAATTTCCTCGTATTTGCTAGAACTATCACCACTGCTTTCCTCCTATAGGTCATAGCGTGATGATATATAGCCTATAGCCTTCCTCAATAAATGGACTACAAAACACTGAAAGAATCATTCAAATCGGACCAGTAGTTCCAGAGATTAGCGCGTTCAAACAAACAAACTCTGCAGCTTTATAATATTAGTATAGATACCTTGGAAAATAAATAAGATGTTACACATTTTGTTTCATTGTTTTATGTCACTAAGGAGACTACCCTAATCATTTATTATTATTTATTGAAATTGTGCAATATGGTGTCCAGACATTGCCTAGCAAATTTCACCTCCTCAAATTCTCACAAAATACAGGGTATATCAAGACTGCTACCGAAAACGAAGCCGGGTGGTAGTTAAAGCTACTTCAGACACAATGCAACAGAAAAAGTTGCAAAAAAAGCGTCAATTTTTTTTGTTATTTTTCCTATGACCATATTTGGGTGGTAAATACATTTTTACTAAAATAATAGTGTATACCCTTTTATTTATAATTATTTAAGGTATAAAAGTGTTTAAATTATTATTTTAGCAAAAACTATGGATTTACCACCCAAAATGACGATATTTAAAAAATCATAAAAAATCATTGTCGCGTTTCTTTGCGAAATTTTTAGTTGCATTGTGTTTGTAGTCACTAAAACTACCACCCAGCTTCGTTTTCGGTAGCAGTCTTGAGATACCCGGTATATCGCGCAAATTGTGTCGTATTATCTTGAAAAAAAAAAGTACATTTTAGATTGTGTCAGCATGAAAGTTTAATTCATTATTAAGGAATAAATGCATTAGGTAATGTTACAGACATGAGATCATGAATTTGTCTCACTTTCAAGAATTTTCGATAACTATATGTACAAAAATAAATGGAGTAAAATAATTAAAAATTACAACATTCTTTGGGATTTTTATGATCGGTATCAGCCCATATTCCGTCCCCCTGGAGGGCACGGGTCTCCTCTACAATCGAGAGAATGATTGAGAGTGATTAGGCCATATAGTCAACCACGCTGGCTTAGTGTGTGTTGGAAGACTTACATACCATAGAAATTCTTATAAATCGCTATAGTATGCAGGTTTCTTCGTGATGTTTTCCTTCACCGTTTAAGTGCGTGGTGATTGACTATCAATACACACATGACTCCGAAAAGTCAGAGGTGTGCCATAGGATTCGAACCCGCGACCACCGTGAACATGTTGGCAGCCGCATCTTTTACGATAATATGTGTAAGTATCATGAAAATCGATCGTATTCTAGACTTTATTTCCCGTTAAAGGGCATAAATATCAAAGTTAGGGCAGTTGACAGTTCCTATTTGTTTTTCATTTTTGTATATATGTATATCAATAAACATCAGAAAATAAGATAATTAAAAAAATATATGTCCATGTATAAAGTATATTACATCGAAAATTATTCAAGAATATGACTAGTGAGATCGACAGTTTTCAATTTTTGGATTTAATATACACTCAGTTTCGCTTTAAATAGACGGCATAATGATTTATACATATTAACACTAATTGTTCTCTTCGAAAATATGTTAATGCCGTACAGTATCAGATGACCATAAAGTTACCCTGAAATGGTAGTGTCATTTTAGTCAGCAAAAAGTTATGATCTACATTAAAATGTACGGCATCATTTTTTCCTCCATTCATTTACCTGGGTTATATTTAAAACAACAATAATATTCAGAAAGTTGCTGTATTTCATTAATCTACGATAGTTAAAACTTTGCAAATAATTTGAAAAAAGTCATATTTTGTTTACCTCTCAATTTCTTTTAGAACATTTTTATTGAATGGCAATGTTATATTAACAATTGTATTTAGCAATATAATGTTAAAAAAGTAATTGCCGTACAGGGTCAAATGACCTTACAGCTTTCAAGGTCAGATTTATGATAAATTTAGGTACTATTTATTTTATACATTCAAATGAACTATATTTTTTTGACGGCATGTTTTAAATAGTTCTTTTGAGTGGTACATAATGATATGAAACCGATGCCGTACTTTTCAAATCAGCTCCCGGACCACTGAAGGGGAGTGGGTTGCAACCGCCGATTTGTCTCCCTTGTCGCATAGTTTTTTTTACGGCGTTGCGGAATAATGGGTTAGAAGAGGTATTGAAATTGTATGGAAACGATGCCGTATAAAATCAAATGACCAAATTTACCAAGAAAATTGCCGGAATATCTAACGTTCTGCTGAATTTATGGCGCATTATTTTTGTACGGCACTACGTGTTCTCTTATTATTTTTCATGGATCTATCGATGGTAGGAATGCCGTACAAAAATATATGACCAAAATATACACCCTCTCCCTGTACTTTTGAAGCCTCATCTGCATCCAGACGGACAGCTTACAAGTGACGGCATAGTGCCAAATATTATTATTTTAAGCCCCTGTATCTTACTAAATAGGTCTCCTTGTGGTTCATTTGACCCATCACTTTTTGCCACGGGCCTGTAGTCTAGAAGGACGCGTTGAGGCGGCGTGATGCGTTGAGCGGTGCGTGCTGCAATAAGGTGGTGCGAGCTCGGGGCACCCAGAGCATACCGGGTATATCAAGACTGCTACCGAAAACGAAGCCAGGTGGTAGTTTTAGTGGCTACAAAAACAATGCAACCAAAAATTTCGCAAAGAAATGTGACATTAATTTTTAATGATTTTTTAAATATCGTCATTTTTGGGTGGTAAATCCATAGTTTTTGCTAAAATAATAATTTAAACTATTTTAGGCCTTAGATTATTTATAAATAAAAGGGTATACACTATTATTTTAGGAAAAAAATGTATTTACTACCCAAATATGACCATAGGAAAAAAATAACAAAAAAAAAGTTGACGCTTTTTTTTGAAAAAAATTCTGTTGCGTTGTGTCTGAAATCGCTTAAACTACCACCCAGCTTCGTTTTCGGTAGCAGTCTTGATATACCCTGTATATGTGAGCAATGTGCATTATGTGTGTATTATAAATTAATATATTTTTATCTATCTGTATTTGTGTGTTTCTTTATAATTAAATCCACGTTTGTTGTTTAATTTAATATATTTTCATACATTTATCTATAAAGCTAAATATTTTCATGTTATCAATTTGTATCATTCAAGTGTTATCCTATAAGAAGATTTTAAACTGCTCTTTCCTTTTTTTTCCTTCTTTTATCTTCGTCCATCTCATGGTAGTCGGTAACAGATTGCCTCGAGCGATGCGCATGCCATTTGAAGTCTTATGTTAAATTATATTTTAGTTTAGGACCTATTTTGTAGAAAAAGGAATAAAAATGATTAAATAAATATTCTATAGCGTCAAAGCCGCATTGTATTCAAAATATAACGCACATGTAAAACACATGAAAATTAATTAGCGAACGTAGGCAACCTTATGAATGAATATTGTGATACCATTCCAAAATGTGTTCGGTATCTGGATTACAGCGGATAAAGAGCACAATGGCGGAGCAAATGAAGGATTTCAATTAGTGCACCCTTTATTTCATGGCCATTGTTATGTCGATTATGATCGCTGTTCGGTTCTGTTAAACAAAACATTTAAACTTCTGATGAATAGCTGAAGCGAGTGATGTTGTCGAACAAAGAGGTGAATCACTCGTGTTAATAATGATACCCCACACCTGCATTCCAACGCATTGCAAACATTATTAAAGCGCGCTGATATGACCACAAAAAGAAACCCGTGACAATACTCCAGATTACAGATAGCTATAGCTCCGTATCACATCGTAGGATCGTACGTCGAAACCATGGACTAAGTTCGGAGAAAAAGTATGATAGAAAATAGTATTGATTTTGAGAAATGGAAAACTGATATTGTACTTCGGAATTGGACATTCGATCTTCTTGTCGTATCATGGAGTAACCCCTGTGGTAACACCTCTGCCTACCTCTTTTGGGTAAAAAATGTGAGTTATATGTTTGCATGTTGATTTACAATGGTTTTTAACAACGTACGTAAGAAACAATAGTAACTAAAGGACCTTTCAATCGACCAAACGCTTGCAGAGCAGTCCAGCTCAGCAGTGGGCACAGGGCGATAATGGGCTGATACAATATACAGTGGCGCCACATCGTTTACACTTCCGCGAATTACAAATGAAGAATTCATATCGTATTACACAGGCGATAAATAGCCTAGTAAGTAGTTCAACGATCCTACGAATTCGAGTATATTCTAATGCCAATTAGATGTCAACCATGACACAGTATCTTGAGACCTCGTTGAATATTTCCCACGCTAAGTCAAATACAAATTAAAAAATTGGTAAAATAGTTTAGTTCATCGAACGAAAAGCAACATTTACTGGTGGTAGGTCTCTCATATTTGAAAAGCCGCCTGGGTGGGTACAACCGCAATGTCTATTTCTCCCACCAAACAGCAGCTTATATGCACTGATGTGTTTCGAATTGAAGGACATTGTAGCCAGAGTAACTACTGGACATATTGAGACTTTACTTCTTATGTCTCAGGGTGGCGAGCGCAGTATAATGTCAAGCATTGCTTTGTAATTCAAGGTTTTGTTTGGTTTTAATACTGTTCATGAAAGGTCGTTTCGCTGGTGATTTGGTCCTAATGGTAAATCATGTGAATATTAATAATGCAACAAACAAACATATAACTAGAATAATATAATCATTACAAATGTATGGCTTAGGCTCAAACCTCAAATCGTAGCATTCTAAAAACAGGGCAGACCGCTACCAACTAGCATTGCACACTTAAGTAAATTAAAATATTTAAGATATAATGATTGATGAAAAAGTTCTTGGCCAAGAAATGGACAATGGCAGAGTATTCAATGAATTAGACAGAGTTGAAATAAAATCGTTAATTGCGGACACCGTCCGAAGTGAGAATAACTTCAGGAGAAACTTCGATAAAGTCGTATATTTAATTCTTGTTGTTTTGTTGCACAGTAATAGTTTAAGTTGTTTTTACGATCTAAGTTGAGATACAATATCTTGAATTTTATGTTTGAATTTGTGTTTTCTCTTAAGTATATGAAAATGTATAATATCTATATACAGAGTGGATATTATATTAAACTATAGATCGCTACGAGTCAACATGATTTAAAATAGCTGAATCGAGATACTTTATGTAATCAACATTTTCTAATAAACTTAATGACTAAATATTCTGTTCTGTAATAATCTCGGTAGTAATAAAATATCCAGTGGGTATATCGTTTAATATCGTCTAAATAATTTTATATTGGAATTATTGACGGGAGACCGTGGACTGACGGTCACGAGCAGTTTACTAATAACTATGATATTAAATGTAAGAATTCGATTCTTATCGATATCAGTCATAACTCATAAAATATCCCTATGTCCCAGGCATAATTAAGAGAACATTATTACAATCGTTTGCATAATGATTTCTTAGGTTTACGCGAATGTTACCCATTGAAATAAAACTATTATTTACGGTTTTTATCGCGGATTTGGTTTAATTTTAACATTTTTGACTTCCCGACGTTTCGATTACTTTACAGCTTTCGTGGTCACAGGGCGGACTGAGATATTAGACGTCCGCTCTGTGACTGCTACAATTCAACTACCCTTATTTTATTAAATTAAATTGTTAATTTAATTAGTTAGTGTATTTGCGATCCGATCTACGCATAAGGAGCAGGATGTAAAATTAAACTAAATCCGCGATAAAATCCAAAAATAATAGTTTTATTTTAATGATTATTACACTCAATATTTACCTTACAAACCAAATGACCCATCCTTGTATTTATGTATGAATGTTTGAATGCGTAATGGCCTGTGGGTAACGAACCACACGCGGCTGCCAACATGATAAGATAAAGATAAAAGATAAGATAAAGATAAAGATATTTATTTTGTGAAACATGAGTGACAATAAATTTGTACAAGATCTTCAGTTTTTAAAAAAGTAGCTACATGTTTTGCCTTTTAAGGCGTACAAAATGTATATTTAGCGCATGTTCGCAGTAATCACTGATTCGAATCCTATGGCAAACCTGACTATTTTCAGTATATCGAAAGTCCCCACGCAATAAAATGGTGAAGGAAAACATCGTCAGGAAACATGCATACCAATTTGTAAGAATTTCTATGGTGTGTAAAGTTTGCCAACCCGCACTAGGACAGCGTGGTGGACTGTCTTAACCACTGGGAATCATACTCTCGATGTTAGAGGGTGCCTGTGCCCTATATTGGGATGTATATGGGCTGATATTCAGACACAATTAAACTGTTACAACCCGTTAATAACTCAGACCCATCCTTAAAATCCGCCTACAATTTGACCAAATCCATCATCGAAAAAATCTCCAGTGAAATAATGGTGGGAAACGGGAGTGTATAAATCATTACGTGTACTTGTCTCCCTCGGGAGCTTCCGTGGTGAGTCGACAACTACGGGAAATTGCATCCGTGTCCATACAACGATAATTTATTAATTTGTCAGCTAGTAGCGCTGATCTCGCCGGCTTTACGTGATAAATTGGCACACGGCCCCGTCCCCAACGTTATTTGAAAACATTAATAAGCGTAGTTAGCCTTGCCTTTCTTGTTTTGGCGCATAGACAATGGTTTTACATGTGTGAATCACCGCGGGCTTAAAAGTCGTGTTTCATTTCCATTTATTTCAATTTCTATTTATTATGAGCCTGATGGATTATACGGCCTAACCAGTCTGAATCGTACTCTCTATTGTAGAGGAGGCCTGTGCCCTGCAGTGGGACGTATAAGGGCTGATACAGTGGTACTAGTATGAGTCCGATGAAATTTTAGAACACATAATAATATATTTTAATGAAGACAACAAACCACCCAAAACGTAAGATGCAATAATTCTATTGATGTTTTCAAAATCACAAAAACAACTGTCGCGTATCTTTGCAAATTTTTTAGTTGCATAGTTTCTGAAGTCACTAAAACTACCACCCGGCTTCGTTTTCGGTAGCAGAATTGATATGCCCTGTATTATATTTCTCATAAAAGTATCTAAAGACCCTTCACACAATTTAAAAACAAACAAGGTTATTGCACACATATTACACAGGGTATTGTTATGTGCAGCGCCGCGCGTGTCGTTAATTATTCGCAGGAAACTTCTCATTTGAAGAGAAGGGCGACGTTGCCTTGATTTGCTCCAGGTGCACTGTTGTAGGGAAACATTAAAAACGACAGGTATTCAAGTCAATTGCACTGCTTTATATTTCTGAGTGAAACTTATAACTAAAACAAAATAGCACTGATGAAAAAAATATTTAATGTTTTGTAAATAAAATTACATTTAGATAAAGTATATTGCAAAGTCAGAATTATTTTTAATTTTGTTTAAAGGTCGTAAAGCTCGATGGAAGATAAATTCATAAAACATCGGAGTCGCCACCTCGTGCCGAGACAATTCATGAACGAATTTGCATCTAGTCGGGGTTGTGTCGAATTAGAAAATACTTCATAGTCTTTGATATCGACTCAACAAGAAACGGACGTTATTATGAGGATGAGACTGTGTGTAATGGCTATTATTTAGTATGGTATGATACTTTAGTTATTTACTACACTAATTATATATAAATTTATTAACCCCAATCGGAAAGACAGTGAGCCATTTCAATAGCTCATTAATTAATCTCATACTGTTTTCCTACTTCGTGTTGTATACTGATCGCCGCCAGAACCCACCTTTCAGCTCAATAATCTTCCCCTTTCAAACCAGCTATTAAATTTTCCATTATAAGACCGTTCACCATGTTATACTATTCAATATGGAGATTAGAATCTCTTTATACCATAATAAAGCCACAACACAGTTCATCTCTTCGTGGAATAAACCGTATCATAAATATTTTCAATAACAATGCATAATGCATTTTCTTCAGTGCATCGCGAACGAAAGTAAAAATGCAGTGTTTCGACGATGTATACCGTATGGAGCGTGCACAAAGGAAAAGCGTATATTTATTATATTACACAATATGACAGCGACGCCGCGCTGGTACAATGCAACCTCCCACAATTTCGCTCGCGTTTTAAAGTAATCATATAAAATAAAATCGTGGCGCAATATCGCAAATGAATAAAAATGAAAATATTTCAGAAATATTAAAATATTTTTATACGTTCAAGTAATTATTTTGATGTTGCATGGTATTTTTTCTTTGTTTAATTTTAAGGAGTTTGTGCAGACAAATGAAACAAAAAATATGGTGTAATGTAATAACGCAATGGTGTAATCACGTTTCATATTGATTCTAGACTTAACGTGAGTACCATAACGGGTCATAGATAACATTATAATCTTAAAGCATAAACAAAAGCACTGATAAAATGTCGCATCATGTAATTATTTTTTTTATTAATTGCACACTATTCCACATAAAGACATTCCTACCGCCTTCGGTATATTTCGCTCTTCATATTACTATATTACGTGATATTTCAAATGAAAAATAAAAAAGTAAAGTTTCTTTATAGTAAAACAGCACTTCAAGCTCAGACCGTAATCTACCTATACTAAGAATGGTGTACAAACTCAGAAGATCCAGTTTCAACGGTAGGAAAATTCTTATTTTCCTTTAAGTTCAAACCTAAAATTGAAACTTAGATTTCTTAGTCATTGTTAGCATTTACTAAAATCTATATTGAATCCATCTCAATACATTTTAATACTAAAATAAAAAATATCAATGACAAAACACACAAATAAAATCAAATCGGAACAGAGCACGACCGAAATCCAAAGAAATTCCTCGATCCCGAATGATCGCCAATTAATCCATTCGAACGGATCGCTGAAAAGGTTTTTAAAAAATGAATAATTGGATGTGAGGGAATCAATTTATAAGGGCTATTCGTAGGGACGGTCCGAGCCGCGAGAGGAACAATCACTCAATGTCCGAAGTAAAGCCCCTTAAATGCGTTCTTAAATACGCCGCGGCCTACACCCACGTCACACGTCCACTGAGGCCCTCGGATCAATAAAACTCTTAAGACTCGACGCGAATGTAAAAACCGTAAACTGCTTTATATGATCGTCTTTGTGTCATGTTACATGGTAGAGGAAAACATAGTGAGGTCTCTGCACATCTGCGTGTCTATTAGAGTTTTGAATGTGAAAATTTCCATTTGCGTCGCATCTGGCCAATGAGTAATCTTACAGGCCTTTAATGAAAATCCTATAGATAAAAGGTTTTATGCCGGGAAGTTAATCAATCGTAAAGTTATATGATATTGTGCTTATATTCTTTATTTTGAATACTTCTAATAAATGCTTCTTCCCCTAATTTTAACTTAAAATCCATTTCCTATCGTTAATAGGCAATTCACTTAAAATTCAGCGAGATAAATTGGAAGTTCACTGGCGATACGGATGTTTTATAATACGAGCATGTAGACCATGTTCGTGCCTTAAAAACAAAACATTAAGTAAATTGTGAGCATAAAAGAAAGACACTGGTTTTGAAAAACAAAGTATTTTATCTTGCGCAATAAATCTGAAAGCTAAACCAAACTATTCCACTTGTTCAGGCGTCGTAATTCAAAATAACTTACTGCGCACCACTCCGATATATAACCTTCTAGCTATGAACATTTCAACGAATTTTGTTGTATGATACCTCTGAAATATTGTGTGGTTATGGGGCAAAATTTGATGCAAGCATACATAAACGAGGCAGGAGACCGGCCTTTGTGGTGTACCTTGGGAGAGACCTATGTCCAGCAGTGGACTGCAACGGGCTGATAATGATGTTGCATACATACATAAACTCACGCTTTCTTCCCACAAGGTTTGGCAATTCGCGAAAGTTCTCCTGGTCTTCTTTGTTCGAGATAATACTTATGAAGTGAACTAAATATCGAAATTATGGATTTAAGTATAGTTTTGTTGCTGGCTCCTATGTTTTTAATATAACATCCGCTTTAATGTAGTTTTTTTAATGGCACGGCAATATTACTCCAATGCAATGTCTATTAAATAGAATGCATTTGAAGCTGAATACGATATGCAACATATTTTATGTGTCATTTAATCATGTTGGCTCTTCTACCGTCGTCTGTGACCGTAATGTACAGTGGTCGCTTTACGTGCCTGCTGCACTATACATACAGACTGCGACCGAAAACGAAGCCAGGTGGTAGTTTTATAGTGACTTCAGACAGAACGCAAAAAAACGTGGTTTTTTGTCATATACCGGGTATATCAAGACTGCTACCAAAAACGAAGCCGGGTGATAGTTTAAGCGACTTCAGACACAATGCAACAGAAAAAGTTGCAAAAAAAGCGACAATTTTTTTTTTGTATTTTTTTTCCTATGTCCATATTTGGGTGGTAAATACATTTTTTCCTAAAATAATAGTGTATATCCTTTTATTTATATATACTCTAAGGTATAAAAGAGTTTAAATTATTATTTAAGCAAAAACTATGGATTTACCACCTAAAATTGACGATATTTAAAAAATCATAAAAAATAATTGTCGCGTTTCTATGCGAAATTTTTAATTGCATTGTGTTTGTAGTCACTAAAACTACCACCCGGCTTCGTTTTCGGTAGCAGTCTTGATATACCCGGTATTTTAGCAAGAACTATGGGTTTACCACCCAAACACGATGATCCTTACAATATCACAAAGTAATGTTTTTAGTTGTTTTGTATCTTGGTATAGTCACTAAAACTATCACCCGGCTTCGTTTTCGGTCGCAGTCTGGATATACCCTGTATTTTTGTATGTATGCCATGTATATTGACAGCCTCCCTGGCGCAGTTGGTTTGACGCCGCCTGTGAAGCGAGAGGCCGCGGGTTCGATCCCCGCACCGAGAGAAATGTTTGTGTGGCCCACAAACATTTCTTCCGGGTCTGGGTGTTGTGAGACCGAAAAGTCTCTCGTAGTTCCTGATACCCACGACACAAGACTCGATCTTAGTGTGGGGTCAGGACTATGTATGTGACTGTTGGGTGTTATTTATTTATTTATTTATATTTTCTATCCTGAATTTTCACTCATGGTAGAAAATATACTCGAAAAGTGCTCAATATATTCATTATCTAAAAAGGTACTCAATACTCATTTATCATGAAGTTTAAAAGATCGTACATCACACTTAATCGCTCATACCCGCTAATCCCGCAATCGAATGCATCGATACTAACGCAAAAATATGTCGGAGTTTTGTTTAGACCGTAGTAAATGCAAGAAATGAGCAAATAAATCAATTACACACCGGCAGGCGGCGCCACGGGAAATAATTGGATTTGCACTCACGCGCCCGGGGCTATCTGTGCTTTATTGTCTAATGTTCGTTATTTCCCGGAAAAAAATTACTCCAGTCTTTGAAGTATATTTACCGATACTCCCTGTTTCAGTCAACGCCTTTAAGTTGTTTTATGAAGTATCGATGATCCTTCCCGACCATCTCCCGGTTTCATTGGCCGGCAACACATGCATGACCCAAACGACATGAATGTTCATGGGCGGCAGCGACCAATTCCCATCAGGAGACCTGGTTGCTCGGTTGGCAGTCTGCAATTAAAATGAATAATAAGAATGGCTATCATTAAGATAGCCTAGACTAGAATAACATTTGTAATTCTCTCAAAATAGGTCAATGCTCCAACGAAATAAAACAGAACAAAAAGCAATAAATTAAAAAAATACTGATGGTAGGTCTCTCAAATATAAGAGCCGCCTGGGTCAGTACCACCGTAATATATTTTTCTCCCACCAAACAGATGTTTAAATGCACTGTTGTGTTCCGGTTTGAAAACATTGTAGCCAGGGTAACTATTGGACTTAACATATTATTATGTCTCAGGAGGGCGAGCCCAGTAGAATGTCAAGCATGTATGATGTAAGTCATTGTGTTGTTTGGTTTTGTTACTATCCATTTGCAGTCATACCGCTTACCACCACGCGAATGGCATTCTTGTCTCCCCAAATGTCACTATTTATTTATAAAGTCGAATTTAAAACCTTCAGAATTTCTAAAGAAAAGCGTATATTGATTAATTATCGAAATTCAAACCCAAATGATTAGCGTCGCGAAGACAACAAAAGCTGTACAATGTTTGATACATTACACTGTATAATTACCATAACGTGAAACGCGATCATTAAACTCGTACTAGGGAAATCAAATTCTAGATTTTACGACGCGAAAGTAAATTGTTTCATCAGTAATCACGGGAGTTATTTAATTAAAACTGGCACAAGTAAGTCATAAAACTAAAGCCCAAAATCTTTGTCGCCAACGTTCACTCCTACAAAATTACTCAGGAACTTGCCAACGACTTTGTACTTACACGTTAACTAATAAGTTCAAAGTTTTAACTACAACAGAAATATTACACAGAAATGTTAATGCTTTCCTTGCGTGTTACATATAACCGTCGGGTTACATATAAAATAATATATGAGGGATTATTTGTTTTAGTCCACTACGCCGGTCCTTTGAAAGTGGTAATATAAATAAATACAACCAGTAATCAAATATGTATAGTTGTGAACCCACGATATAAGTCTCAAGTATGAGAGTCTCAAAATTCATCAATCAAATCAGAATAATAACACCCAGACTAGAAACAGATATAAAACGAGGCTCACAAAACATTTGTTTCAATGCTAGGACATACTCGCAGCCTCCCATTTCGTAGCTACAAAATCGGTCATATTTCTTGTCTAAAAGTTTTATTTTTTACCTATACTATTAAATAATTCTCAAAGCCATTGATGATAAATTATTATCAGTATTTCCAAGACTTCAAAATATATTTTTAGAGTATTTCATGAAATTAATTTTATATATGAGATACCGCCTGTGTAGGAACCACCGTAATGTATATTTCTCCCACCAAACTATGTATTAATATGTTGCGGCTTGAAGGACATTTTAGCCACTGTAATTACTGAACATATTGTTAACATCTTATATTAAAGGATAGCATGCGCAGTGGTATGCCAAGCAATTCTTCGTATTCACGGTGTTATTTGGTTATGCTGCTGTCCACGAGCGGTCGTATCCCTTACCATCAGACACACGGCATACTCCTCTCGCCATTCATCGAAATAAAAAAATCAATAAGCGTTATATTGGGACGAAAGAGATACGTCTTCAACCAGACGGAGCAATGACCTTCTTAAGACAACTGGTAACAGATGGTCTAAACAAATCGACTCTCAGTCTAATCCAGAAGAGCAAAATGCTTCATATTTTATTGCTTTTGCATAAATCTTAAATAAAGGGAGCAAGTTTCACTAGCATTAAACGGAGATCTGCATACTATCGTTTCTACCCATTCAGAAGATTTTTATTAGTATAATTTTGAGTATAATTAACCAGCTATTGCTGGATTGTTCAATTACGGGATTGAGTAACTCTAAATATCTACCAATTGCTATAGTTAAAAAAATGATAACTGATATCAAGGTCTTAAGATATTTAAGTACATATTACCACTTCACACCCCTACTATAATCCTATATCATGTCCTCTGATCCTCTTGATCTGTACGGCATCAGTCCATAGTTGCTCAGTGACCATGGGATAGCAGATCAAGGGACTAATCTACAACCGAGAATTCGATTGATAGGGGTTAGGCTACTGGCTTAGTTTGGGTAAGCAAACTACACATACCATAGAAAATCTTGAACAATCAACGAAAACTCGAAACAAAAAATCCCAAACTACTCAGATAGCAGCTCCAAATTCATTTTTTTAACTTTAATTAAGTTAGATATTTACTAAGGCTCCGTTCCCTTGAAACCCGTCGAACCTCGTGAAAGAAAACTCGCAAATACCCGCAAATTTTAACTTCCGTGTTAGATACTCGTTTAAATAACTCTATTCATTGTGAAATGATTTTGTTCAAGAATTTATCGCACTTTTAAAAGGAGTTAACTAACTAGTCAGTATGGAATGCTGTTACACATATTACATGTATTAAATGCCGTAACATTATCTCTTGATTACATATATTATATGTATACTGTTATATTTTTTGGATAGTAATCAAGTAAGTATTTTAGTCACTGAAATTACTTTGCATTCATTTATAATATTTCCGGATAACTACAAAGCTTTGCAGCATTGTCGTACAAAGCTTTGTATTTATAAGTTTTGAAGAGTAGCATACCTATTTATCAATTTATGGTTAAGGGTAATGATTACTGGTAGACAAGCAACCTGCTAGTCTTATCGTTTTCGATATAAAATTTAGTAAACAAATGTTCAATTGTTTTTTCCAACTACTTTTCTTTAGAACATGTGATAAGTTATTTTCTATCCTCATCAGTCATCACCAACCTAACTCTAAAACAGTCAGTGAAGGTTAAATATTTTCATTTTCCATGTATTAGTCCATATACGTCGCACTATAGCACACGGACCTTCTCAACAATCGAGATTACGATTGAGAGGGGTTAGCCCATGAGGTCTACCATGCTAGCCTAGTGCGGTTGGCGGACTTTACATAAATCAGACATTTTTAAAAATCACTATGGTATGCAGATTTCCTCACGAAGTTTCCTTCGCCGTTTTAATGCGTGGTTATTGACTAATACACACTTGACTCAGAAAAGTCAAAGTTGTACCCTGGGATTTAAGCCCGTGACTACCGTTAGCATTTTGGCAGCCGCATCTGGTCCATTCACCAACAGGCCACCACGCATTTAATAATAATTTTGAAGTAATAATGTTGAACATAATATACTTGCAAACAAATATGTAGGTAACATAAAACAAAATTATTTATAGGACCTAATGTAACTCAGTCATACCGTTAGATCACAGGAGACATTAATAGACTAAATTCAATATAATATTTGTGTGAGATTGAGATGGCCCTGAAGCAACTTAAAAACAACAAGGCGCCGGGCGAGGACGGAATAACTTCAGAGCTTCTGAAAGCGGGCGGAACGCCCATACTGAAAGTCCTTCAGAGGCTCTTCAATTCCGTTCTCCTCGAGGGCTTAACGCCCGAGGCATGCAGCAGGAGCGTGGTAGAACTGTTCTTCAAAAAAGGTGATAACACTTTGCTGAAGAACTACAGGCCCATCTCGCTCCTGAGCCATGTCTATAAGTTGTTTTCGAGAGTCATCACAAATCGTCTCGAACGCAGGTTTGATGACTTCCAGTCTCCCGAACAAGCCGGTTTCCGAAAAGGCTTTAGTACCATAGACCATATCCATACGCTTCGGCAAGTTATACAAAAAACCGAGGAATATAACTTGCCGCTTTGTTTAGCGTTTGTGGACTATGAAAAAGCCTTTGATTCGATCGAGACTTGGGCTGTGCTACAGCCTCTCTAGCGGTGCCATATCGACTATCGGTACATCGAAGTGTTGAGGTGTATATACAACAACGCCACCATGTCGGTCCGAGTACAAGATCAGAGTACGAAGGCTATTCCACTACAAAGAGGTGTGAGACAGGGAGATGTCATATCTCCGAAACTGTTCACTGCCGCGCTGGAAAATGCCTTCAAGCTCGTGCAATGGAAAGGAATCAGCATCAAAATCAACGGCGAGTATATCACTCACCTTCGGTTTGCCGACGATATTGTAGTCTTGGCAGAATCGCTGGAAGACCTTAGCACTATGCTCGAAGACCTCAATCGAGTCTCCCAACAGGTGGGTCTTAAAATGAACATGGACAAAACTAAGATCATGTCGAATGTCCATGTTGTGCCCACCCCCATCGGTGTTGGGGGCTCGACTCTTGAAGTTGTTGACGAATATGTCTATTTAGGACAAGTGGTCCGGTTAGGCAGGTCCAACTTCGAGAGAGAGGTCAATCGTCGAATCTAACTCGGTTGGGCAGCGTTCGGGAAACTACGCGACGTCTTCTCGTCCAAAATACCTCAGTGCCTTAAATCGAAAGTCTTCGATAGTTGTGTGTTGCCAGTGATGACTTACGGCACCGAGACGTGGCCTCTCACTATGGGCCTTATTAGGAAGCTCAAAGTGACTCAACGAGCTATGGAGAGGGCTATGCTCGGGGTTTCCCTACGAGATCGAATCAGAAATGAGGAGATCCGTAGGAGAACTAAAATAACCGACATAGCCCACCGGATTAGCAAGTTGAAGTGGCAATGGGCGGGGCACATAGCACGGAGATCTGATGACCGATGGGTTCGGAAAGTGCTCGAATGGAGGGCACGTAGCGGAAAGCGCAGCGTGGGACGTTCACCCACAAGGTGGTCAGACGACCTGGTAAAGGTCGCGGGACGTCGCTGGATGCAGGTTGCCTCCAACAGGTCTCTGTGGAAATCATTGGGGGAGGCCTATGTTCAGCAGTGGACTTCCCTTGGCTGATGGATGGATGAATATAATATACTATAAATTAATAAACACAAGCAACAGTCACATACTTAGTCCTGACCCCCATACTTAGATCGAGTTTATTTGTGGGCATTAGAAACGACAGAGTTTTTGGTACCACAAACACTTGTGGATTACACAAAATATATATCTAGGTGTAGGGATCGAATCTGCGATCTCTCGTTTCACAGTCAGAGTCTAATTAACTACGCCACGGAGGCTATAAGATACGTATAATGTCTTCAAAACTACACATTGAAGCGTAATAGACTCGCGACAGCGGCATATTCAGAGTGCAATACAAACGCGTCTCATAGTCTCATTTGAAACGTAAGTACTTGCAAATTATTTGTGAAAGTGCACACGGATGTTGTGAATTAGAATATTATGGTAATTTTCTTACAGCCATGCATTTCTGCACACCACATCGTATGAACTTGATAACGGAATGTTCCATGCAGTTATGGAATGTACGGGAATAAATTATAACTCTTGTTGATTTGTAGTTAACCTTGTTTGACTCTGTGTAACTAGAAGAGATATTGTTGCAGATCTTCGATGTGAAGGATCATCAAAGATTCTCAGTACTCAATTAGATAATCTGACCAAACTTGCTCGTTCACGGTACACATTATGAAAATTTCCCATAAAATGACAGTAGCAAAATTATCGACAAGTTCGCAAAATCGCAACGTATAATTAATTACGCCGAATAATAAAATCGTGGACGTAGATATATAGTTTATTAAATATCCAATAAATTATTGATATTCCACCTCACCTGTATTTCTCCCGTCAAACAATAATATTAAATAAATTAATAAATAAATAAATAACACCTAACAGTCACGTACATAGTCCTGACCCCACACTAAGATCGAGTCTTGTGTGGTGGGTATTAAGAACTACGAGAGACTTTTCGCTTTCACAAACACCCAGACCCGGAAGAAATATTTGTGGGCTGCACAAACATTTTTCTCGGTGCGAGGCTCGAACCCGCGGCCTCTCGTTTCACAGGCGGCGTCTAACCGACTGCGCCACGGAGGCTGTCAAGCAATATTAATACATTAATATGTTCCGTTTTGAAGGACATTGAAGCCAGAGTAGTCCAGAAGTTGCTGTGACATATTGAAACTTAACATCTTGTCTCTCACAATGTCAAGCCAGTGAAATGCCAAGCACTGCTTTGTAATTCGTGGTGTAATTGGGTCTTACTACTGTTTAGCGGTCGTATCGCGTACCATCAGATATACTCGTCCCGCCATTCATTATGATAAAAAAAACTCAAAATATTTATGTCCATTTAAGAAAGTACGGGCTAAACATAAATAATGTATGTAGGTGTCCCTAAATAGCTTGATTAAAACTCCTTCACCAAGTTCGCTTAAGGGACGCGTGAAACGTTACCATAATAATGTTAATTATTTTTTTGGTAAGTCGGCGCCGCGCCGTGTCGTAGGAAACCCACGTAAACTATTAGCCGGTACATTAATTTCGAGCACAACAATGACAGGACTTCCTCTGCTAACAGGCCTCAGATTCTGGCAAATTCGACATGTATTGTCGACATAGGAATATAACTTTTTGGCATGAATAACTTGATATTTGAGGGGTTTGTTATAATCTAAATTTAGTATTTTTATGGCAATATGCTTCTAAATGTTTAGGTAATAGATAGTTAATCATATTAATATTTAAAATTTTCTTTTATATTATAGGGGGGTAAACGAGCATAGGGTTCATATGATGGTAGCCGATCACTGCCGCCCATGAACATTTGTAACCATTATATTGCATAGAATTGCGTTTGCGGCTTTAAATGTAGGAATACGCTATGTAAAAATTAAAAATGTTACGCTTTTTATAGAGGTGCTACTGTGTCCAACATAAAAATATTTTGCCTTTTCTTACCTTAACCACATAAAAAACTACAAGTTAAATAATTTGCAACGTCGAGAATTGCGCTCCTGAAAATTGACGCTACAGAAATGGCAGCAAGCCACCTCGGCGGCCAAACGAACTGTGAAAATAATGGTCACAGAGTACGTCTTAAATCGACTAATGCACTCAGCAGCGTTCCGCAGATGAATTTTACCGTATTTCTCGTAAAATACTAAAAAAGCAAACAGCAACCGTCGAAGGATTAAAACGAGCTAAGCGGCGGACCGCTCCGCACGTCAACATATTTTTCAACTCAATAAACCGGTAAATAAAATCTTTAAACATAAATCCCGTCTGTGCTGAGAATAAAATATTTTAAGCTTCTATCTTCTTCTTCTAACAGTTCTTTTTTATATCAGAGTAGGTTTTCTGAATAATTGCTTATTAAGATTTCTTTTTCTTTTCTGCCTAGCGTCTTTCAGAGCAATGCAGAAATCAGCTTTCTTTAATCTTTGCAATTTCGTCCGTCGTTTTAGCATTCTTCATTATAAGTATCTCATATCTTTTTTTTTGATATCTAATCAACGTTTATTGATCAATATCAAATCGTTACCAATATAATATTTATTTTTTATTAATAATTTCAATAAAAGTTTTGACTTAAAACTTAGTACAGGCAACGAAGCATTTTTTCCTGCATAATTTGCCAGGAGTTTTTTGTTTTCATGAAGAGGTGGCATATGACCCCACTAAGTTAAAAACCCAAATACTTACAAAAATGGCGTCCGCTAGAGCCGCCATTTTGGAAAACGCGTTTGAAGCCATATCTCCGGAACCGTCGTAAAATTTATTGTAAAAAAGGTATAAAATGAAAATTAATAACATTGTAAATCGCGAACGGTTAATGGTACAAAAAAAATTACTGAACCAAAAAACAAAAAATTATCTACAAGAAAGGCCCTTAGCAAGGCCTAAAGTGGACGGTTCCGGAGATATGGCTTCAAACGCGTTTTCCAAAATGGCGGCTCTAGCGGACGCCATTTTTGTAAGTATTTTGGGTTTTTAACTTAGTGGGGTCATATGCCACCTCTTCATGAAAACAAAAAACTCCTGACAAATTATGCATTGCGGACAAGAGTAACTCGTTGCTTCGTTGCCTGTACTGTCTTTGTAAATGAATTGAAAATGGATCATGGTTTTCATGAGTGATGTGATTCAAAGTATGAACCCATCAACTTTTTATATATCGAGACTGCGACCATTACTTGCGTACCATTGCGTCTTTAAAAATAAAAGCGTGTTGTAGTATATTATTATTTTACCAAAGTCTATGTATTTTAGGACACCCTCCGTTGCGCAGTTGGTTCGACGCCGGCTGTGAAATAAGAGGCCGAGGGTTCGATCCCAACACCGAAACAAATATTTGTGTAAACCACAGGTATTTGTTTCAGGTCTGGATATTTGTGAGTGAATCTCTCATAGTTCCTGATACCCACGACACAAGACTCGATCTTAGTGCGACTACGTATATGTGTGTTGTGTGTACTTATTTATTTTTCACCATACAAACGCGATGATCATGGGCGTAGCCACGGTGGGGCAGGGTGGGGCAGTTGCCCCACCCTGGCTCTGGCCTCTAAGGTACCTACTAAACCTAAAAATAAACTATCTAAGTAAATAACTACCCATGGATAGATATAAACCTCTAAAATGGCTGATTAACAAATTGGTATACTCCCAGAGCCCAAACTGCTGAAGTTAGAGACACATTTTTAGATGGAAGATTTCGTGAGGTGTTTAGGTCAATTCAAATTATACATAATAGGGTATATCAAGACTGCAACCGAAAACGATGCCGGGTGCTAGCTTTAGTGACTATTATTAACACATCATCCATCAGCAAAAGGAAGTCCACTGCTAAACATAGGCATCCCGCAATGATTTCCACAGTGACCTGTTGGAGGCAGCCTGCATTCAGAAACGTCCCGCGACCTTTACCGGGTCGTCTGACTACCTTGTGGGTGGACGTCCTTCGCTGCGCTTTCCGCTACGTGGCCTCCATTCGTGAATTTTTTGGCCCCATCGACCATCAATTCTCCAGGCTATGTGCCCCGCCCATTGCGACTTCAACTTACTAATTCGTTGTACTATGTCGGTTACTTTAGTTCTCCTATGGATCTCCTCATTTCTGATTCGGTCTCGTTGGGAAACTCCGAGCATAGCCCTCTCCATAGCTCGTTTAGTGACTTTGATCTTCCTAATAAGGCCCATAGTGGGAGGCCACGTCTCGGTGACGTATGTCATCACTAGCAACACACAACTATCGAACTATCTTTTGATTTAAGGCACTGATGCATTTTGGACGAGAAGACGTCGCGTAGTTTTCTGAGCGCTGCCCAACCGAGTTGGATTCGACGATTGACCTCTGTCTCGAAGTTGGACCTGCCTTATCGGACCACTTGTCCTAAATAGACATATTCGTCTACAACTTCAAGAGTCGAGCCCCTAACACTGATGGGGGAGGGCACAGCATGGACATTCGACCTGATCTTCATTTTGTCCAAGATCATTTTAAGACCCACCTGTTGGGAGATTCGATTGAGGTCTTCGAGTATAGTGCTAAGGTATTCCAGCGATTTTGCCAAGACTACAATATCGTCGGCAAATCGAAGGTGAGTGATATACTCGCCGTTGATGTTGATTCCGAATCCTTTCCACTGCAAGAGTTGAAGGCGTTTTCCTGCGCGGCAGTGAACAGTTTCGGAGATATGACATCTCCCTGTTTCACGCCTCTCTGCAGTGGAATATCCTTCGTGCTCTGATATTTTACTCGGACCGACATGGTGGAGTTGTTGTATATACACTTCAATACTTCGATGTACCGATAGTCGATGTGAGACCACTGGAGAGACAAGAGTATAGCAAAGCCCAAGTCTCGATCGAATCAAAGGCTTTCTCATAGTATACATATTTCATCATCCATAAACCAAAAGAAGTCCACTACTGAATATAGGCCTTCCCCTATAATTTCCACAGTGACCTGTTGGGGGCAGCCTGCATCCAGCGTCGTTCCGCTACCTTTGCAAGGTCGTCTGACCACCTCGTGGGTTGACGTCCTAGGTTGGGCTTTCCGCTACTAGGCCTCCATTTGAGAACTTTTTGACCCCATCGGCCATCAGCTCTCCGCGCTATATGCCCCGTCCATTGCCAAATCAACTTAATTATATGCTGGGCTATGTCGATTAATTTCGTTCTCCTACGGATCTCCTAATTTCTGATTCGTCTCATTTCTGAGTCGGTCTCATAGGGAAACCCCGAGCATGGCCCTTTCCATAGCTCGTTGAGTGACTTTGAGCTTCCTAATAAGCCCCATAGTGAGAGGCCTAGTCTCTAGCAACACACAACTATCGAAGACTTTCGATTTAAGGCTCTGAGGTATTTTGGACGAGAGGAGGTCGCGTAGTTTTCCGAACGCTGTCCAAGCGAGTTGGATTCGACGATTGACCACTCTCTCTCTCTCGAAGTTGGACCTGCTTAACCGGATCACTTGTCCTAAATAGACATATTCGTCTATAACTTCAAGAGTCGAGCTCCTAACTCTTATGGGGTGGGCACAACATGGACTTTCGACATGATCTTCGTTTTGCCCAAGTTCATTTTAAGACCCACCTGTTCGGAGACTCGATTGAGGTCTTCGAGCATAGTGCTAAGGTATTCTAGTGATTCTGCCAAGACTACAATATCGTCGGCAAATCGAAGGTGAGTGATATACTCCCCGTTGATGTTGTTGTGGCAGTGAACATTTTCGGAGATATGACATCTCCCTGTTTCACCTCTCTGTTGTGGCCCTTCGTTCGAATAGCCTTCGTTCTCTGGTCTTATACTCGGACCGATATAGTGGCGTTATTGTATATACATTTCAACACTTCGATGTACCGATAGTCGATATGGGACCGCTGGAGAGACTGTAGTCTAGGTCTCAATCGAATCAAAGGCTTTCTCGTAGTCCACAAACGCTAAACAAAGCAGCAAGTTGTATTGATAGCTTCTACCACACCGCACTTAGACAATCAAAGCGATTTGAAAGCTTTCAGGGTTTGGAATATGGGCGTGAGTAGGTCGGAGCGTATACTTCATCAAGCGACCCCTTTCTAATTGGACATTTGTAATCAATGTGCACCTAACCATTCGCTGATCACTGCCAGTTTTTACCCTGTTGATCACAAAGACATCAGTGAACTATCCGTCAATTCGTCGTCAAAATGAAATCTATCTCATTTCTCGTAAAACCGTCAGGACTCAGCCAGGTACATTTCCTGTGAGGCGGCTTCTGGAAAACATCGTAAAGAGTCCCTCTTTCTTCAAAAAGTCGGACAGCCTCTGACCCCTGCGGTTCCGTTGCCCATGTTCAAATTACCCTATTTTCAACTCTGCATCACTCATGCCCAACTTTGCGCTGGAATCCCCCATAATAACATTGAAGTAGGTTTTGGAAATATGTATGGCCCTACTTATGTCCTCGTACATTTCCTTTAGTTCTTTATCTGGAAGTGTCGAGGTCGGCACGTATACCTGTATGATCTTCAACGAATATCTTTTTGATATTCTGAGTATAAGGAACACTACCCTGCCTGACACGCTTTCGACGGATACGATGCTCCTGAGACCTGCAGACAAGAAATCCGATACCTCCTCGGAACTGGTGGTCCCCAAGATAGAATTGCAGGATACCATACTTCATGGTTATCGTATCCTCTTTAAATCTTCGGACTTCCGATAACCCCAGAATGTCTGAGTGTAACTCAAACAACACTCAAATGTTCTCCTAAGAATTCAAGTTCGATAATCTTCTCGTCTGTCCTCAACGTACGAGTATGTTGTATGTTACCAGGGCCAGTGGTCGCCGGGGGTGGTAGTCACTTGTTTTGCAAAATTTTTAGTTGCCTTGTATCTGAAGTCACTTAAACTGTCACCCGGCTTTGTTTTCGGTAGCATACTTGGTAAACACTAGTAACATGGTGAAATAAACTCATTTGCAAAAAAAACGGGCACCTAAGCAATGAACCATTTCAAATGTTACTATTGGTTTGTTTGATAATTATAGGTAGTTTTACTTTCACAATTTTGTAAATTAATTAGCAAATAATCGTTTTCGTCAGTATTATCATAAAATTTTGATAAAATTTATGGGTTTTAATGCTAAAGTTCACTAGTAGTGTATGCTCGCTAGTAGTGCATATGCTCGTGAAGTAAAAGTTAACAAAGATTTTCTTTTGTTTTTTCTTTAATAAAGTAAAAGCAGATAAATGTTTAATATCGAGTGTGACCCCCTCTAGCTGAAATCACAGCTTGAATTCGTCTGGGTATGCTAGCGAGGATATCCCGGATACTTGCTTGCGGAATACATTCCCACTCCGCGGTAATCACATTCTTCAGCTCTCTGATGGTCTGCGGAGCCGGTTGTACTGATCTCACGCGTCGTTTCAGAACGTCCCAGACATGCTCTATAGGATTGAGGTCGGTGTCGTCGTTTGGATTGGTCAGCTCTATAGGAGTGAGCTGACCAATCCAAACGACGAATGCCGACCTCTTGCACATACGCTTCCACATCGCCAGACCGGTGGGCGCGAGCGTTGTCGTCCATAAAAATTGAGTCTTCGCCTAAAGCGGCCAATGCGGGTTGTGCATGAGGAATTAGAACTTCCGTTATGTATCGATGTCCAGTTAGTGAGCCGTTTTCAATGAAGACTAACTCTGTACGATCCATTGAATTTATTCCTGCCCAAAACATAACAGAGCCCCCACCATAAGGTGTGATTTCTTCAAAACAAGCCTCTGCAAAGCGTTCTCCTCGTCTTCGTAGCACTCGCCGACGTCGATCTTCACCGAACAGAGATATCCTGGCTTCATCGGAGAACAATACCCTATTCCAGTCTTCTTGAGTCCATGACTCACAATTTCGAGCAAACCTAAGCCTGGCAACTCTGTGCTCACGGAGTAACTTAGGGCCGCGGGCCGGGCGATGACTGCGTATATTGGCCGCGAGAAGCCTCCTCCTGACCGTCCATAGACTAATATGCACATTTCTTACTTCTTCGAAGTTGTTCTTAAGGTCCACATACGAAGACTTGCGATTTCTCAATGCGCGACTCACAAGAAAACGATCATCCCGTGGTTGGGTACATGGTTTTTTCCAGAACCAGGCCTTCTCTTGACGGAACCGGTGTCTTGATACCGCTGCCAGGTCCTTTGAACCGTCGAGCGACTCACACTTAGCCTCTGAGCCACGAAGCATTGGCTGCAACCCTCTCAGAGCAGCGCAATAATTTTGGTAGCTTTTACCACTTTCTCTAACATTATTGAGACAGCTAAACAGCAATAAATGAAGCTTTGACAATTAAGAATATGAAATAAATTCATAAAAATTGACTAAAAGTTATGAAAACCGATATTATCTTTTGGAACTTCGCACCAAAAATGTAGGATAAAAAGTGGTTTTCTGTAAAAACGAGCATCAAACGAAAATTTGAATTTAGAACGTACTGTTTTAAACACCACGGCATTTTTAAAACCGGCCAGTAACATGTACAAATGATTGAAATCATTTTGGTACCGTATTTTTTTAAAGAAGAATTAAAATTAAAACCACCCGTTTTTTTTTTGTAAATGAGTGTAGTATGTAACCTTTTTGTACAAAAAAATAACCGGGGTGAGACAACGGGTATAGTTTGCTACATAAATATTATTTTAGAATTCTGCCCCACCCTTATCCCATTGCTGGCTACGCCCATGTTAGGTGGTAACTGGTAAATCCATAGTTATTACTAAAATAATAATTTAAACTCTTGCGTACCATAGCGCCTTTAAAAATAAAAGGGTGTACTTTATTATTTTAGATAAAATGTATGTATTTGCCACCCAAATAGGTCGATAGAAAAAAAAATTACAAACATTTCTAGTTGCTTTGTGTCTAAAGTCACTTAAACTGCCACCCGGCTTCGTTTTTGGTAGCACACTTGAAATACCCTGTAGATGCATGGTGCTATAGGGTGTAACCTTCTTGTAGGGAAAAATAACCGGGGTGAGACAACAGATATAGCTTGCTATTTAAATATTATTTTAGACTTCTGCCCCACCCTGAGCCCATGGCTGGCTACGCCATGGCGATGATGTTAAAAATATCGCCTTTTGTTGCGAAATTTTCTGTTACATCTTGTCCGTAGTCGCAAAATTTACCACCTAGCTTCGTTTACAGTCGCAGTGTGGTTACTTATTTTAATTAATATACAGTAATAAATTAATCAAATCTGTTCTTAAACGGAGTCACACCGGATTAGATATATAACAACTAGCGGTATAGAATATTTGTACAACAAACTATTTCCTCGGTGAAAACGTTCCGGAAATTAAAAGCAGAGAAAAGTCTCGCGGGACATTAACTCGTCGAGAGAAAGGGATTTAATTTAAAATTTGTTTGGTGGCTTACATTTGTTTGTGGAAGATGAATAAACGGCACGAGTTTCTTCCAACTAACAGCAATCCGTTTTTATTATTACTTTATCGAAATGAACGCCAACCCAGAAGGTTTTATAATTCTTACTTAGCAGTATACATATTTTTATCTACTATTTTTGGACTTAAGTTTCAAGTTAAGAAATGCTGCAAAGAAACCTATGTAATCTATCATTCGCATGCTTGACTAAATGGACGTTAAATAGGATTTGTATAATGGATATTTTTCTTAGACGTATACGATTGTCTAAGGGATCGAATTCAAAACAAAAATAAAATAGATCTGGAGAGATGAAACATTACAATCAAGCCTGTCCATGCCTTTATAACACAGCTGACTAGCTATGCCTGGACCTAGGACCTGGACAGCCTAGCAGGCTGCTTAGAGCATTCAGGAATTCTGGTCTCAATAAAAATCTATTATTCGACATAGGACGATGCAATAATCTCGGGGGTTACTCTATGACATAACGCAATTCGAGGTTCGTACGTTCAATATCCGAAATAAGTTATAGTTTTCCACATCTAAAAAACAATATTATTCTCTATGATACTTGGAAACGGTCCCCCATCACAACCACCACTGTAACATCTGTAAGCTCGGATCAACAGTGGCACACAATGTAATGACACTGAGCATTGAAGCTCGGCGAGTCTCCGGGAATGTCTAACTTGTCTTTAACCCGCAAAGAAATTAATCAGAAAGTTAAATTAATAGGAGTTGGAAATAAATTATTATTGTCCACTTCTCTATGATACTTATCTGTATTAGCACATATACGTCCCACTGCAGGGCACGAGCCTCCTCTACAATCGAGAGTACGATTGGGAGTAGTTAGACCATATAGCCCACCATGCTCCCCTAGTGTGGGTTGGCGGACTTTACATACCATAGAAATTATTACAAATCGTTATGGCATGCAGGTTTGCTCACGATGTTTTCCTTCAATGTTATAGTGCGTGGATATTGTCTATCAATAGAGACGTGATTCCTAAAATCAGAGTTATCCCCTGGGATTAGAAACCCGCGACCACCGGAAGCATGTTGGCAGCTACTATGATATCATCTGCGATACACTAGCGGTCCGGCCCATTGTTCTGAGGGCCCGGCTCCGCCCAGATTTCAAAATGGCGGCCAAATTGTTCAATGACGACTATCAATTTAGAATATCGACCACGGAAAACGAATACAATTTCCTCGTATTTACTAGATTTTGACTACTGCTTCCCTCTTATGGGTCATAACGTGATAAGCTCGATAAATGACCTATTCAACAATATATTTTTTTTTTCAAATCTTTCCAGTAGTTCCTAACATTAGATGTAACAAACGAACAAACTCATCGGCTTTATGTATTTGCATAGATAACAAGGTCAAGACGTACGATAATGGATTCAAACATTCTGTGGAGGACCTAGACACATTCGTATAGTTTTACGTACAACATCGGAACATTCAAAGTTCGTTTCAGATCATGGAATAACTCCCCTGGTTTAGGATTTAGATTTAGTTATTTTTATCGTAAAACCATTAGATATTATGCTCACCAGTAAAAGACCTGCCTCGGTGGCGTAGTTGTACTAGGGTACGGTTACAAAGCTGAGTTCTCGGGTTCGAATCCCGAGTTGGGCAAAATGATATTGGATTGTTCTATTAATTATCATCCCAGAGTCAGGAATAAGTGCCCGATATGGCGATAGGCTCGCCACCTATCACATTGTGAGACGGATCATACAAGGCGAAAGTCGTTTTGCGAAGTTATTTACCTCTTTAGTTCATTGTTTTGTCACCCGCTTTGCACGGAGGGAAGTGGACAATAATTTATTTCCAACTCCTCCTATTAATTTAACTTTCTGATTGATTTCGTTGCAGTTTAAAGACAAGTTACACATTCCCGGAAACTCGCCGAGCTTCACTGCTCGGTGTCATTACATTGCGTGCCCCTGTTGATCCTGGCTTACAGGAGTTGCAGTGGTGGGTGTGAGGGCGGAACAGCCTCCATACAAAGCGAAATGTGGGTGTCCTGTCACCCCTGCCTACTCCTTCTGTGAAAAAGGCGTGAGTTTATGTTATGTAAAATACCGGGGGGCTGACAAATGAGTGAGACTTGCAGTATTGTTACTTAATTATTTTTTTTATGGGGGGTGAAGTTGTTCGCGTCCGTAGGAAGCCTGCCCTATGTTACCCTGCACGTGCCCCCCGGGTGGCGCTAAACGAACAACAACGCCGAGTAACAGGCGGCGGTAAACTAACCTGTTTTGAGAGGCTGCAGCGGCCTTGGGGGATTAAATACCTCCTAAAATGTCTGGTCATAGTCAGGGGTACCCAGTGCAACTTCTGCCGAAAGTTGTATTGTGGTATACGGGTATGCGGCCCCGGCTTCCCGAGCTGCTACTGTCTCTGGCCCCCTCCCGTAGAGACAGTAGTATCCCTCTCCAAATCTGTTTCGGCGAGGGTGGCAACCCAATGCAGATATTGCGAAAGGGCTTGGTACACTCGGCGATACAGCAAGGCAAGGTGGATGGCCTAGGGCGACGGTAGAGGGCGTACAGTTACCGTTGGCCAGACACATCATCCGACCTCTTTTCCAGTCGTAGCGGTTCACCGTTCAACTGAATCGAGAAGGGGGAGGACGAGTGTGTGCGCCTGCGTATGCGCGAACGCTTGCGCACCTTAATATATCCTGCGCAACTGAGCGCTTCCGATATATGGACTCCGAGTACGTTAAGTCCTATGGCGATGGGCTGAGGTAGAAAGGTTCGGCGCGATGCAAGCCGGACTTTGTCCGATACCTGCACATAGGCGGCCTCAGGGGCGTGAGTACACGTCGTGGTCGCTTTCGCATTGCATGTTTGGGACGACAATGCGAATTCGGCAGCACCTGGGATGACAGAGCAGCCCTATTTAGGGAAGCACTGCTCTCCTTGCTCAGCCGAGGAGGGGGATAGAAAAGGTGTCCTAAAAAATGCTCGTCCCGACCTGGAAGGTGGTAGTAACCGCGGCTGCCACTGCATCAATCTAATTCGTGGTCGACGTATCAGAAAGAATAAAACTGTCATGAAACCACCTATTGTGACATTTGGCGCGTGGAACGTAAGAACGTTGATTGACAGAGATGGCAACGCCTGCCCCGAGCGCAAAACCGCTATTGTAGCTCGGGAACTTCGTCGCTATAATGTGGATGTGGCTGCACTCAGCGAAACGCATCTCGCTGATGAAGGAGAGCTGGTGGAAGTTGGAGGTGGTTATACTTTCTTCTGGAAAGGTACCCCTTCATCCGAACCTCATAGGTCTGGGGTAGGATTTGCCATCAAAAATCAATTAACAAAGCGACTTCATGAATGTCCTGTGCACATCTCGGACCGCGTTACCACACTGCGCCTTCACTTGGACTCGGACAACTACCTTAATGTCATCAGTGTTTATGCCCCAACGCTGGACAAGTCTGATGATATCAAGGACAAATTCTATGAGGAATTATCTCAATGCCTTAACAAAATTAATAGTAAAGAGCAGATATTGCTGCTAGGCGATTTTAATGCCGGAGTTGGCCGGGTCTATGAGGCTGGCCTGGATTTCTGGGTAGACACGGAGTCGGCAACATGAATAGCAATGGTCAGTTGCTGCTCAGTCTTTGTGCTCAATACGACCTTGCGATATCGAACACTAATAAATAAAATAAATAAAATAAAAAAAACACTATGTTCCGGCTTGCCGCCAAGCACAAGACAACGTGGATGCACCCGCGGTCTAAACACTGGTATTTGATAGACTACGCCATCATACGACAACAAGACATCAGTCAAGTGCAAGTCACCCGCGTTATGCGGGATGCACACTGTTGGACTGACCATCGACTCATTGTCACTAAGTTAAGACTCCGCCTCCGCCGGCCTCAAAGATCCATAGATAAAAAGCCTGCGTGTGTAAACGTGGATAGGCTAAAGTACTGCGAGGCTAGAAAGGAATATGCTGAAGCCATATCGGGAAAGCTGTGGCCTACAAATGAGGCGGATGATGTCGGTGCTGCTTGGGGAACTCTGTCTAGTCACATTATGGAAACCGCTTCAACTACATTGGGTACTAAATATCGGCGTAACGAAGACTGGTTCGATGACAACAATGAGGCTCTCAAAGCAGCATTCGACAAACATCGAGAGCTTATGCGACAGCACAGTAGAAGAGGCGGAAGCACTGCTTTGGTCAAAGCGAGTGACCAAGAATTGCGCAAACTGTGTGGAAACTGTTTGTTCGAATGTGGGAGGAGGAACGAGTACCAATCGATTTTAAATTGTCTTGTATTAGTGCTCTCTACAAGAACAGGGGTGACCGATCCGACTGTAACTCATATCGCGGTATTTCACTTCTATCAGCTCCTGGAAAGGTCTTTGCAAGAGTTCTATTGAACCGCCTAAGGGACCTATCAGAAAGGACCCTGCCTGAAACCCAGTTTGGCTTCCGACCTAACCGAGGCACATGTGAAGCTATTTTCTCGGTGCGTCAACTTCAGGAGAAAAGTAGAGAGCAGGGACGTCAGCTGTACCTCTGCTTTGTTGACTTGGAGAAAGCATTCGACAGTGTGCCTCGCGAAGCCCTTTGGATGGTACTGAGAAAGCTAGGATGCACAGAAAAGTTTTTGAGACTTCTGCGACTCCTGCATGACAATATGCAGTGCTGCGTCTCCATAGACGGCGAACAGTCCGACTTTTTCCCCGTTACCTGTGGGGTTAAGCAAGGATGCGTACTAGCACCCACACTGTTCGCTCTATACTTTGCAGTAGTAGTCAAGGACGTCCTACAAACTGTTTCTGAAGGGGTTCGCATTCGCTTTCGCACCGATGGCAGTCTTTTCAACTTGGCCAGACTTAAGGCGCGCACCAAAGTCTCGTATGCATTGATCACAGAGATCATGTATGCTGATGACCTGTGTTTCTTGGCAGAATCCCCAGACGGCCTGCAACAGCTAATGTCTACTTTCCACCAAGCATGCTGCAAATTTGGCTTAAAGATCAGTGTCAAAAAGACGGAAGTGATGTCCCTAGACATCCATGGTCGTGAGACACTGACCATTAAGCTTGGTGAGGACGTGCTGAAACAGGTCGATAAATTTCGTTATCTGGGAACACTATAACAGCTAAGTGTGACATTAATACTGAGATCAACAGCAGAATAAGTGCTGCAGCTGCAGCATTTGGAAAGCTGTGTTTTAAGGTCTTCTGCTCGCACGACCTTAAGCTGGCTACTAAGATCTCGGTTTACATGGTGATTGTGCTGCCAAACCTTCTCTATTCTTCCGAGACCTGGTGTGTGTATCGTCACCATATACGCACTCTCGATCGATTCCACCTAAAATGCCGGCGCTCCATCATGAAGATCAGATGGTCCGATCGGGTGCGTAATACCGAAGTTTTAAGACGCGCCAATGTTGGTGGCATTGAGGCATATTTGATGCGTCAGCAACTACGGTGGTGCGGTCACGTATCACGGATGGCGGAAGAGAGAGTGGCGAAGCGCATCTTTTACTCTGAGCTAGAGGAGGGCAAGCGAAAGCATGGCGGACAACGCCTCAGATATAAGGATGTTCAGAAACGTCACATGAAAAGATGCAATATAGAGCCCTCTCGCTGGGAGAGTTTGGCAACAGAACCGGAGTGGCGCGAGATGGTGAAGAAACGAATTCGCGTATTTGAGGAACAGCGTTTAGCTGACCTCGACGCCAAGCGCGATGAGCTTAAAGCCCGTCCGCTCGCAGCTATTCACTTCAATTATGAAAGCGGTAAGCTCACATGCCCACTTTGTGCAAGGGAGTTTGTTGCGAAAATCGGCTATATAAGCCATCTCCGGGCGCATCAGCGCCAAGGCCTATAAGGGGTCGAAGTGGTCGCCATGGCCGTAATCGGTCGGATTATTATACTTTAATATCAGATATGTTAAATCCAAACCCCTTTTATAGTTTGGAATAATGATTCAAGTAATTGCATTGCGTGTAATCCCACATGGTGAAACGCATTAGGGTTAGCTAAAGCTGCTAACTTATTACATACCAGCATCTTTGTAATGCGATTAGGTATGAATCAGTTTAATATTTTGCACTCAACGCTTTATGCCTGTTTACACTCACGATATGCATAAATTATCGTGTTGTTGTTAACGTCATGTATTTTGATATTTTTATCATAGCATGTGTCTGTACACATAATATAACTTAACGGGATTCCTGAAACAAATCTACAGAGATATCTACAGGCATATCTACAAAGATATTAATATATTTAATATTAATTTATGAGTTTATTAAATCAAATATAAAGGAATTTGAATCAATCTTTACATCCAGGTATGTTCCCACAAGCAAAAAACTTGCTTCAATAATTGGGCCACTGTTGGCATACACATAAGTAGGAAAAAACTATATGATCTTTATTCGGAAAGAACATATAATCATAGTGAGCATTTTAAAAAATATGTTAAAAATTATTCTAAATTGTTTAAACAAGTCTGCTATAAAGCAAAGTCATTATACTTAATAGAAAAAATAAAAAACTCCAAAAATAAAATTAAAATGACATGGAGTGTAATTAATAAGGAAACTGGGAAAGCTAAACCTCGTGACACCGAGTTTAGCTTAAATATTAATAATAAAATAATAAACTCTGATATAGAAGTAGCTAGGGCTTTTGAAAAGTTCTTCACAGATATACCAGTTTCCATAACAAAAAGCTTAAATTCGTCTCCTTCTTTAGCCCATACGTTATTACAGGAAAGTGTGCCAGGGTGTGGCGATTCATTTGAATTCCAATCCGTTGACAGTGATAACATTGTAAAAACATTTAAACTTATAAACATTAAAATACTTGTGACCTCTGGGGAATCTCTACAAAGATCCTCAACTATGTACTACCTATATTAGCTCCTCAGCTAGCTTTAGTTTTTAACACATGTATTAATAGTGGCATATTTCCTGATAAAATGAAACTCAGTAAGATAATACCTCTTTTTAAATCTGGTAGTACAGATGACCCCTCAAATTTTAGACCTATATCAGTACTGCCTTCATTTAGCAAAATTTTTGAAAAACTAATGCTTATACATCATCATCATCATCATCATATCAGCCACAGGAAGTCCACTGCTGAACATAGGCCTCCCCCAATGATCTCCACAATGACCTGTTGGAAGCGGCCTGCATCATGCTTATACAGTTGCAAAGTTATTTTAAAAATAATAATTTACTTCATGGTAAACAATTTGGTTTTACTCGGGGTCGCTCCACCACTGATGCTGGTGTGAAGCTCATAGACAACATATTTGATGCTTGGGAGGATTCTCAGGATGCTTTAGGTGTATACTGTGACCTATCCAAAGCATTTGATTGCGTTTATCATGATATTCTTATCAGGAAATTGAGCCACTATGGAATAAATGGACTTGCGCTTGAACTATGTAAATCATATTTAAACAATAGGATTCAAAGGGTTGATGTCAACGGACTAAAATCACATGGATCTGTTGTTACTATGGGGGTTCCGCAGGGCTCAATTCTTGGACCCTTTCTCTTTTTGATTTATATAAATGACTTGCCTTATTTTATAAGGGATAAATGTGAGGTAGTGTTGTTTGCTGATGATACTTCACTGATATTTAAAATTAAACGACATCAATCAAATTTTGACGAAGTAAACCACACTCTCTCAAGAATAGTACATTGTTTTGGCGTTAAAAATTTACTGTTAAATAGCCAAAAAACTAAATGTATTCGATTTATAACGCCTAACGTAAAAAAAGTGAATGCCAACATTTTTATGAACGGGGATGTGTTGAGCCTTGTGGAGACTACTAAGTTTTTGGGAATCACATTGGATCCTAAGCTTCAATGGGGTCCCCACATAACAGCGTTAGCTAAAAAGCTGAGTGCTGCAGTTTTTGCAGTGGGCAAGATTCGCCAATTGACTGACATTGATACAGCTCGATTGGTCTATTTTGCTTACTTTCATAGCCTAATGAGTTACGGAATTTTGTTGTGGGGTGGTGCTGCTGACATTAATACCATCTTTCTTCTTCAAAAACGAGCCATAAGATCTATTTATTCGTTAGGCTCCAGACAATCTCTGAGAGAAAAATTTAAAGAAATAAATATAATGACAGTGGCATCAAAATTTATATTCGCTAATTTAATGTATGTCCATAAGAATATAGAACAATTTCAAAAGGTTAGCGATATTCATGACAGAAATAATCTAGTCAGTCATAAGACTAGGCTCCAGAAAATTAGCAAATCTTTTAAGGGTTACTGTATACATTTCTATAATGAAGTTCCCACTCACATAAAAGCCTTAACTATAAATAAATTTAAATCTAATATTAAACGACAGTTGTGTAATAAAGCATATTATAAAATTTCAGAATACTTAGAAGATAGTAAGGCGTGGGAATAAAACATAATATATGTAAGTCCCCGAACCGGATGTGTGTGTACTCTGTTAAATATAATTAAAATAATTATCCCACTTGTGTCACCATAGTTTTAGGCAATTTGAGTACGTCATGCTCGCTTAAAGGTCTGTGCTTGCGGCGGCGTCGTATGCCGGGTCGGTCACTTCCCTATAACACGGTTGAGGAGACCGATGGCTGGCACATGCGTCATACTCGTGAACGGGTGCTGCTTGTGTAGACTGGTCTGCTCAATTTGCTTATAATGATAATATTAATTACTTTGTTTTTCTTTTTTAATTTTTTTATTGCCTTTCATTGCTTTTGCTCAACAGTGTATACCGATTCCGCGGTCAGGGCGACCACACTTAACTCAGCCGTACAATATAATTATTATTATGAATAATTTATGAACTGCTCTGAATTTGAACTCCTGTATGATCACTGTATTGTAAACTTATTTTGAAAAGAGCAACGCTAGAGTTTCTTGCCCGTTCTTCTCTGGCGAAAACAGCCTTGTGAACTGGGTGGTAATGGGAAAAAAAATATGACTGAATCTAAATAGTGTATGACATTTTATGGATTCAATAAATATTTTCATTTCATTTCATTTCATTTCATTTCATTTCATTTCATTTCATTTCATTTCATTTCATTTCATTTCAAATCAATAGACAAGCACAGAATTTTTTATTGGGATAAAGTAACACAACACAACAATACCAAGATTTTTTTCAACTTTGTTTTGGTTAATTCGCTTTGTGGATATTTACAATTCTTTTATTCATTTATAATTCGTAAGTGAATACTTCATATAAATAAATAAATATACTCAAACCCAACAGTCACATACATAGCCCTGACCCGACACTAAGATCGAGTCTTGTGTCGTGAGTATCAGGAATTGCGAGAGACTTTTCGGTCTCGCAAACCCCCAGACCCGAAACAAATAACTGTGGTTCATAAAAATATTTGTTTCGGTGCGGAGATCGAACCCGCGACCTCTTATTTTACAGCCGGCATCAAACCAACTGCGTCACGCCACTGTCAAGTATCTACCATTGTTGTCCAAGGTGTCTGAATGAATAAAATACCCTAAGAACTTCACAATAATGTATAAGATATCATTAAAATCACATAGACGAAAACCTCTTATTGGCCGTCTTATTAGTCTTAATATTTTTTTAAACTGTAAAAGTGATAGGTATAATATGTAATTTCACAATAATGTATAATTTATAATAGATAATTTCTGTGACACTCGGCAGAAGACCTCTGACCGCGACTCGTGTCCATATCCCGATCAATATATACGATACTATGCTGCGATGCTCGGCAGTACTCATAAGTCTCTTGTACAGAGCATACAAGACGATATAGTTTAACATCGTCGAAACATTACACAAACCACAATATTTGACCTTATATCTTGACACAAAGGTAAATATCCGGTGATTCAATACTATACGAAATGTAATTGTGTGAGCCATTGCTTTGAAAACCATTGAGGAACACAAGTGCGTCAAGTAAATAAAAGGACAGAAGAAAGTGTAAAGCAATAAATATTTATTAGTTCCGTTTCACGGTTGATCCGGCACAAAGATGACACTTGTGTCGCGAGTCGCGAAAGTATATTTGCGCGGCGAGGCAGGCTAGGTCTCGGCGGGTCGTGGGTCACAGGCGCGATCGGATCGTCCGTCTACATCGCCACGTCTCTTTGTCCTCTGGGAAGCCGGGATAGCGTAGACAGTCGCGATGGGAATCGAATCAATTTGTCGAGACAACATTGCGCTCGTTCGATCTTCGTCCCACGTCTCAATCTTATATAACCCCCGATCTGGCATCGAAACGCCGCGCTATCGCACCGACTCATGCTCGGCTAAATGTACTCCCGACCTTTCTTATCTGATTCCGCTGAGCATGTTTATTTTTAAACTTGTATTAAAGCAGAGCACGAAAACAATTGTTAAACCGCAGGCCAGCAGCGAACGATAGCATGTGGAACAAATATGAGGTTGGCAAGGGGCGCGCGCCCCGGGCGGGTCGCACTTGCCAAATGTGCCATCCGATAGCACCAGAACATTGTAGCAAATTTACAACCACCCTATTAGCACTAAATCTAAACATTAACCCGATTCCGGTAACCAAACTTCACGGTTGCTTGCTTGAAATATCGGCCACAAAGTGCGGGTTAATTTCACTCGACACTTTTTTTGCTTTTGGCGAACGTTCGAGTCCAATACGCATCTAAATGCTAATGAGGGAGCTATATTTTTTATCGAGTGCATATAGTGCGGCCTCTGAAATGAATATTGTCACATTTGTAGACAATATTTTTCTTTCGGGATTATTTGGCAGCGAATAATACAGATTGGTCTGTGAAAGTTGCATAAAAATTGTTACCCTCATTTGAATACGCAAACATTGCAGTTACTTTCTTTTTTATAACCCCAATTTTTGTTTTAGGTTTAAATTGTCAAAATTTCTAATATGGAATTAAAGATGCCAGCGCCTGTAATAAAAGACCGTAGTTTCTCGAAGCCATTGATGTGTGGTCCGGGGCCGTGTGACGTGTGGCCATCTGTGGCCGAAGCTCTCAGCAAACCCGTTATCTCGCCCGTATGCGACGAGTACTACAATGTAAGTGCATATTCTGTATCAGTATTAATGCATTGCTTGCTTAATCACCAATTGAGTGGATGAAAGCTAATGATATCATAAATCATAACCGAGTTTTGTCAAAACCATACATTCATACACGAAATCATGGAATCATACTTGACACCGCCGCGCCGGCGTAAAAAACATTTATCACTACAATTTTTTGTGGTATATGCCGAATAGTTACTGTCATAAAACGCAAAGTTATAATCTAAGCAAAACCGTAGCTTTAGCAATATGATTGCACCTCTTTCCACCATTGTTGTTACTAGCATTCCAGAAAAAAAAACTACAAGACTACATCCTTCACAGGTTATGGGTGACATCCGCATGGGTCTCCAGTATGTGTTCCAAACCCGTAGCCCGACAGTTTATGCCGTCAGTGGCTCCGGTCACGCTGGGATGGAGTCCATCATCAGCAACCTCCTGGGGCCAGGAGAAACCCTACTCATAGCCAGTAGAGGAATATGGGATGAACGCGCCAGCAACATAGCTAATAGATACGGTATTACCAATTTACTATACTATACCAAAGTCAAAAAACATACATAAACATATAATCTTATAACATGATTTATACTTTAAGAACTGCTAAGCAGTGTGTCTTTGTTTTTGTGTTTAATCATAATAAAAAAAATGTTTTTATAATTTTCATATTTTTTTAAATAAAATCTTAAATTACCTACTGACCTAAACGTTCAGTCACCTACATTTTATTATCAATACTAACAACAATGGAAATAGTTAACACCGTTGCTTGTGGTTTAACATCGCGCATTTTATAATTTTATTGCTAAAGAGATAAAATTCTCTCAATATATAGAAGAGCTCATCAGTTTCCTTGTAATTAAGCCAAGTACTATAATTATTTCAGGTGTAAAAACGAAAATAATCCGCGGGCCACACAACGCTTCCTTCAGTATAGAAACACTAGAAGCAGCGTTGAAGGAACACAGGCCGAACGCTTTGTTCATAACGCATGGAGACTCGTCCACAGGCACTGTGCAAAACCTCAAAGGATTAGGCGATATTTGTCACAAGTATGGTCTCATATTTTAATGAGATATTTCTAGTAATTTCTTCTTTTTTTTTCCAGCAATGTTCTTATTACGTACTCATATTCCGTTGATGTAATATCACTAAGTTTCCATGTTGCACAATAATGTGGCTTAATGCTTATGATGCTTACTAGAATAGATATTGTAATCCAGCGTGTTTGGCCCATGGTGGGACATTGATAAATTATTGTAGAGGATTCTCAGAAACCCAAGATTCCTTATATTCTTTCGCCGTTATACTACGAATGCACACGTAACTTAAAAATGTGAATATCTTGGATTGAACCTGGACCTTCGAATTATTAGTTTAATCCATATCAAAACTTGTAACTACTATAAATAAGGACTTAATCAACATAAAACAAAGATAAGAACAACAGCACTTATAAATTTTAAACCACTTCAACAAATTGAAAAACACAAGCAGTTTTGAAGTAATTATGACGGATTGAATCATTTCGAAGGAACTTGGTATTCGTCTTCCACACAATAAAAGCCAACAAACAACAGAAAAACTATTCGATTGCTCTAGAAATACTGACACTGGGACGAACAATTTAATTACATTCGTTGTCTCTTTCACTCGTGACTTAGCTTACTTGCCGCTGAATACGTTCAAGTTGAAAACTCTTTAATTGCATCCTGCGAAAGAGTCCGCAATTAGCATGCGGGAAAATACGAAGGAAAAGTTAAGATAAAATCTTTTTCGTGCATTCCAGTATGGAGAATCTTCATCCCCTTTTTTCATTAAAGCGACATTTCACGCCAGTGAATTTCACCCTCGCTAATATTATTGCGAATGTGACTTTCAAGTCCGTAGATAGATGACACAATGCACGGATTAGCACCGTTGTAACGCAAGGGAAGGGCTGTATGAAAGCCATAAGTCAGAATTACGTCACCGAATAGTTTTATTTTTATAACACTCAACCGCAACACAAAGAAAAATGTGATATATTTGTTTAATATACTTGAATTTGAGAGAGCTTAGTTTATACTTCACCATGCTGGCCTGTTGCGAGTTGGGTTTTACAGAAATTCGCGTAAATTATGCACCTTTCCTTATGACGTGTTCCTTCACAATAAAACCCACTCTTTCGATTTTTCTATTTTCAGCAGGGGACTTAGAGTCCCCAAATACATTATTTATTTAATATGATCATTTGAATTTTAGATATGGCGCGTTATTATTAGTGGATACGGTAGTTTCGCTGGTGGCAGTGCCGTTCTTCATGGACGACTGGGGAATAGACGGCGTGTACACTTCCACTCAGAAAGCTTTCAGTGGTCCGGCCGGCATATCTCCTGTTGCATTTAGCCAACGCGCCTTGTACGTACATCCATTTATTTTACGTCTGACAATTTTATAATTCGAAACTCAAATGGGTTATTGAAATAAAACTATTACTTACGGATTTTATCGCGAATTTGGTTTAATTTTTACATTTTTGACTTCTCGACGTTTCGATTACTTTACAGCTTTCGTGGTCACGGGGCGGACTGAGGTATTAGCCATCCGCTCTGTGACTATTACAATTCAACTACCCTCATTTTACAATTATTAAATTAAAAAGTTAATTTAAATAGTTAGTCTGTATTTGCGATCTGATCTACGCAGAAGAAGCACACAGTGTCTTGAGGTCTGGCAGTTGGTCTTTTGGTTTCCGATTTAATTAAATGTAGTATTGGTCGAAACGTTGGGAAGTCAAAAATGTAAAAATTAAACCAAATTCGCGACAAAATCCGTAAAAAATAGTTTTATTTCAATGTGTAACATTCGCGTAAATCTAAGAAACCATTATCAAATTGGTTAATTTAATAAAATATGTGGTGATCCTTCTATGAATGTAGCGGGATAAAAAATATAGTTTGTAGATTGTTTGAACTATTTTGGGACGTTACAGACTGGTGGCGGAATGATCTAGTGGGCATGGACCCCACGACCCCACAACACTTGATAGTTATTATTTTTTTGCCTGATACATTAAAATAAAATAATTCTTTATTGCACACCAAATTACAGTATTGAGCTTAAATATAAGTTATGTTTGGTAATACAATACAATGGCCGGTCTTATCGCTTATAGCGATTTCTACCAGACATCCGTGGGATTAATAAACGTGGAATTATTTAATGTTTTTGATACTTCATTTACTTATATAAACATATATATATATATGAATTTAGGCACAAAAAGACACTTATTGTAATATGTACTGGTTACTGAGTCATCGAGGATTCACAAGAAATAATTCTACAATATATTTTTATTAATGGATTCCTTCTCGTTTTCAGTGATAAAATTAATAACAGAAAACATGAACCGCCATTCTATTTCGACGCCAAATTATTGACACAGCAGTGGAACTGTTACGGCAACACAAGACAGTTAGTATATTGATATATCATTTTAATTATACTTCGAGGAGAATTTAAGACAGTTAGGAAATAAATAAATTATACTTTAATTTTATTAAAAGTGGAGCATAGGATATTTAATCAATGAAGCGCAGGAGAAGTTAAAAATATTCTACTGTTCACATTATAATTTAAAATTTCATTAGTTATCACTTAATCGCTTATACTCGTAATAACAGTATTTTAAAAACGAAACTTATATTTGCACACTTAAAAAAATATGAGATATTAGTAAATTGCAATAAACAACTTTTAATTAATATGTGCACTGATGCGAACAAACATGAAATACTTAGGGAGTTCATTGAACAAATTTTGTTTCTTTACCTATTGCTGCAGAAATATTAACCTAAATTTGTTACGATCTTGTTACTCAGGCTCTAGCTAACTTTACGAGATAAATCATAGTAAGACTTATAGTATATATTTCGTAAAATTTCAAATCTTTCAATTCTAAATTCCAGATACCACCACACACTAAGCCCACCGCTTGTCTGGGCTCTTCGGCAGTGTCTGAAAGAAATCATTAACGAGACGCTGCCAAAAGCCTGGGCTCGACATGAAGCCACGGCCGCTCACTTCCAGAAGCGAATGAAGCAGATGTCCTTCCAGTTCTACGTGCCCAAGCCTGAAGATCGACTGGTTACTGTGACCACTATCACGCTTCCGCCAGGCTCTGATTATATCAAGTTCTATAAATACATGAATGCTAAGTAAGTGATTGTGTGTTTGGTATATTCATTTGGCTATTTCTGCCGCCAAGCAGCAGTGTGTAAGCACTGAAGTTATCCGGTTTGAAAGAGTTTATTTCTATAAATTATAACAGGGCATTATGAGATTTGATAGTAGTAAAACCTAATGCTCGGAGTGCCAAATACAGTTCTTCATAGTAATAAGACGATCTGTTTGTCTTAAACCTTATTTGTAAGCAGACGTAACACCATCAGGCGACCGACCTATTAGCCTCATTATTCCCATTAGAAAAAGAACATACATACATAAACTCACGCCTTCTTCCCAGAAGAGGTAGACAGAGGTGCTGCCACCATGACACCCACATTTCGGCTTGTATGTTCCTTCCCACGATGTGATAGCGGTCGAACCTATCGCCATAAAGGGCACAAATTCCGGGCTGATAATAAATAGAAAAATCTAATGTCACTTTGCCCGACTCGGGATTTGAACCCGAGACTTCGGCTTTGTTACCGTATCGTAGTTCAACTACGACATTGAGACAGTAGAATAAAACTCAAAAAATAATATTTGTTCACTGCCTTTACTGACTACAACTGACGTTTACATTGAAATCCTTGAGGGCCTGTGGTCAGCAGTAGGCTCCCTGTCCATAATACCTACACTATAGTTACTTTAATGTTCTGCAGAAACGATTCGTTCGCGGTGATACCAGTGCCTGATAGATAACTCATTATCATTATTTTGGCTCTGATTTTCATTCGGTCAGTATAGTTACCGGTGGCCCAATACCCCTTTCTTACTTAGCCTTTCCTTTCTTCTTCCAATTTTGAGAAGCCTGCAACGAACGGTAATCAATTACCATCAAGCGAGTTGTTTGCTGGACTTATACGATAAAAAATACATAAAAATATATTTATTTTCAGGCATAACATTGTAATAATGGCCGGTTTGGGTCCGACGGTCGGCAAAACACTGCGTATTGGCCTCATGGGAGTAAACTCTACAATAGCCGTGGCTGATGCCGTTGCCGACGCTATGATGGCCACTTTGAAGACCAAATCTCACCTTTAAACATTTTTGGACTCTGAGTTTTTTGTAGTAAATGATAATTTTACGGAGAATAATAATTTTGTTGCTACTATGTGACAACAAAGATCTTGTTCAATGGAGACTCAGCGTAGATAACTAAAAAGTTATAAGTGATATTACCATAAGATTACAAACGTACTGTATGTGTATTTAATTGCATGAAATAATTATAATTACCTTGAAAATAAATATTTTGCACCGCAAGTAATTGTTTTGTAGCCATTACCTATAATACCTGGAATCCTTTACCCAAATACGAACTATTTTGATTATTATATTTTTAATTATTTTTTTTAAGTCGCTCAACGAGCCATGGAGCGGGCTATGCTCGGTGTTTCACTACGAGATCGAATCTGAAATGAAGAGATCCGTAGGAGAACCAAGGTTACCGACATAGCCCATAGGATTGGCAAGTTGAAGTGGCAGTGGGTCGGGCACATAGCTCGTAGAACTGATGGCCGTTGGGGCCGAAAGGTTCTTGAGTGGAGGCTACGTACAGGCAAGCGAAATTTCGGACGCCTGTCTACAAGGTGGACGGACGATCTAAGGTTGTAGGAAGTCGCTAGATGCAAGCCGCTTCCAACAGGTCATTGTGGAGATCCTTGGGGGAGGCCTATGTTCAGCAGTGGACTTCCTGTGGCTGATATGATGATGATGATGATATTTTTGGCACCTTTATCACTTGGAAATATGATGATGAAAGCAGCGATATCAATAAGAGACAAAAATACTAGGGCGACAGAGATCAGAAGGAGGTTTCGTTAAAACTATGTAACCACTATGCAAAATATTTTCACAGAGCACAAAAAGTACTAGGGCAACAGAAAGCGGGAGGAGGTTTTGTTTTACCTATGTCCTCATTATGCGATATATTTTCTCAGAGTACAAAAAGTAATAGGGCAGCAGAAAAAGAAAGGAGTTTTTCTAAGCGTTTCGCTCAACCTATGTCATCAATAAATGAACACAAAAAGTACTAGGGTGACAAAGAATGGAGGAGGTTTCAGCATTTAGAGAGTTCTACCCACAATCCGACGTCTAACCGCAATTGTATAATATCTACCTGCAATTAAAATAGCGAGAGAGGAGGAGAGAGGCGATTCTGACCCATGATGCCGTGTATGAACTACTCATACATATTTTTTTTTGGGCGCAGCACCACTGTACCGTCAAAAATGTACAAGTTTATACTTTGATGTTGTTAAACAAATAATAAAACCAAAAATTGATGTCAGGTAATTTATTTAATAACTGTATGACAGGTTACAAAATATTGACTGTATGCACCTAGACAACCCAAATAATATGTGTATAACATATAACCAAACTCTTGATATGTTTCAGGAATTTCAATAAAATACATCTAATACAAGTATATCGTCCCTTACAATCACCGTATAGTAGGATCGAACGGTATTAATATTTTATATTTTTCTATTTAGAAAAACAATGCAACAAAAGCGATTTCATAGTATTCTTTATGGCCATTAGTTATGTTATTTGCAAGCCATAGGTGACTACTCTTCTATTGTTAGATTATACAAAAAATATTAAAAACCATAAACTCTGGTGCTTAATCATTGATATTTTTGTTATATCAAAAAACTAAAATAATTATAGGCTGGCAAACTTCGGCAGAACCGTAAATAGACAATACAAGCGTACTTAGCGGTTTCACCGAACCTTGGCTAATAAGGTAAATATCCAATAATAATAACACTACGTTACAAACTCATTACAAATTTTGATGGACTAGAATCCACAACGAAACGAGAAATTCCATTCACAAAATTCATTTTTGGCAATGTCCCACGAAACCGTCGAATCCTTTAAATTCGCGAATTCACGAATAATTGTTGGCAGGCCTCACATCAAGATGAATTTGAAAACTTTGGCGTTTTACATCAGTCAGTCCTGTAAACGCCCAGTCGCGCCCGCGCAGTACCCAGGCCCCATACAAGCTGCATGTCTGCGTGTACATGCTACGTCACGCCGCGAGGCCACCGCTTACCTACATAGTACACAGTACATATACTTTATATATCAGCTATCAACACAAAAGTATCGCTAGTTACATGGCATTCATTTCCATCACATCGAAACATTTGGACTAGCTTCCTTAATTACGTAACTAAACCGTTAAACTAGTAATTAAACAAAACTAGTCACGACAATTTATTAAAATCTATTATCTACGCCTTATTATAACACTGATATAATTATCGTACAGTCCGTTTATATTACTTGTGTAAAGCATAACATGTTAAGTGATACGTTAATATTTACAAATTGATTACTTTACCAACATCGTATTGTCACTCGGACAGCATTACCACGAATATAAGTTACTCGAAATATTAGTCGAACGTACAACTACATAGAGTTTAACATAGTCCTGTGCAGACTCACATCTGAAGCCAGTATAGAACTCTACACGAATTATTCACTAAGCATATAAAGTAACATAGGAAGTAAGCACTATCGATTCATAACACAGTAATAACACGTGTGTGGCACTTACATACGTAAACATATACAAAACTAAAGCAAATGCACAAACATGGCGAACGCTGGACAGTAACAGTACAGTGAATGTTTGTGATGTATCCTGTATGAGCCGGCGCGCGCCCGAGCACGCCCCGCCACGCATATACAATACACGAGTAAATAAATATGCACATAAGTAGTATAATTTATATTTACAATTAAGAAAATATGGCACATCTTTCATCGACCGCGCTCGCACCTCCACGACACTGCCGAGCGATCGAACCTTACACCGCTAATAAATACTAACACAAATCAGTATCGGATGAAAATGCAATGCGCCTACAAAATTTCGGGATATCTCATAATACCAATTAAATACCGGTGGGTAAGTATATATTCAACGTTTAATAATACACAGTATAGCTACCTCCGTCGTCGATCGACTCAGAGCCGTCGCGCGGCCGACCGTCCTACCGACTACTAACTAACACGTCTCGTGCCACCGCCCACGGCGCCCATGGCCGCCCACAGCCGCCCACGGCGACGGGCGGCGCACCCACCACGCCTACAGCTAGAGACACATTCGTATCGCACGCGTACATTAACAATATCGTCAGTCTACGGAGCCGAGCGCTCACTCACTTAGCCTACGAGCAGTCTGGGGTGAAGACGGGATGGTCGGGCGCAGTAATACTGTGTCCGGCGAGTGCGCGCACTCCGCCCGGAGCGCTCAGCTGGGCGGCGGCGGCGCCGAGCGCTCCGAGCGCTGCCAGCGCGTCGAGCGCACCGAGCGCTCCGCGTGCTGCGCGCGCTGGCGCCGGTGCCGCGTGCACACGCAGCACGCGTCCACGCGCCGCCGCCGCGAGCACGCCGCGCGCCCGCACCGCTTGCGCACGCACGTCACCTCGCCATCCTGACCACAAACAACGCCTCATAAGTATAACAAATCCATAATTTTGTGATACGACAAAACAAAACTTATATCCTAAGATAAGGGCGAGCCCATCGACATCGAAGACAAGTTTCAGCCTTGGACAACACGTGAAATTGTTTAGTCCTAAAACTCTTATAAAGTGATTTTTTACTACAATATTTTTTCTGAATTTATTTCAAGAGTTCATGGTGCTTTGAGCCCTACATGTTGTGAAATTGTTAAGGTACCAAAGACAAAACCTACAAATCAACATCAATCACAAGTATTACCTTGCACCGACAAGTGACACATCTCTGCTCCCCGTGCGAATGTATAGAAGGATGCACTTCTTTCCCGTTTGGTAGTGGTCCGTCAGGGAATTTGCATCCACCTTCCGCTAGAATCTCCTCGGCTGTTCTCGGTGTCCCTTGATCTTTAGGAGTCTCTTCATCTGGTTTCTTGGATTTCGACTGTAAGTGAAAACATGTCTAATTAATACTCGGGTTCCTTCTTTTTCATTTGCAATACTAAACAACAATTTAATTTTCGTCTCTCTCGGCTCTCCTTATTGTATGTAAGATACCTACAAGCGACAAAAGCGCCATTTGTACTATTGAATATGTGTCATTTCCCATTAATTGCTTCACTTCTTATTTTACAATGCAGTAAAGTACATATAATTTCAAATTTACCTCAGGGCACACACGACAACAGGCCTTCTTGTCCGGCCTGTAGGCTTCCTTCTCACTGCATCGTAGTGGCGGACATTGCACTCGCGGGCACTGGATCTGTTTGGTGATGAAGTTGCACGTGCATATAGCACAGGTGTCGTACCCCCCAGGAACTAAGTAGGGGTGCCATGATGACCCTGGCGCATACTTCTGCCCTGCTAGCTCGCAGCTGCCATCTTCCGTCCATTTTGCTGAGGTTGAGTCTGAAATAAAGATATACATTATTTTAAGTAATTCATTTTTTAAACAAGTATCAATATTGTGTGGTGTTATTTTAACTGTATTTCGTGAAGCCAAGAGCTGTATTGGGAATTAAAGATTTTGCTGTTATTGGTAAGTTGGCATAAAGCAATATTCAATCCGTAAAAGGTCTATGTCACTAACACATAAGACAATAACATTCTTATTTCCATTATCCATGGTAAGTAGGTACTTATTCTACAAAACAACAATATTACTGAAACCTGGAGCTGAGCCAGGTTGCTAGTATAGAAAACGACTTACTAGTACAAATAGGGCAGCACTGTCCAGGCGGCTGTATGGTGGGCACGAGGCACGACACCTGCGGACACTGCACCGGCTCACACCGCGGCATGCCGAGTACACACGAGCACTTCGAACACGACTGGTACAAATATACAGACATTCGATTATTTCACGTATTATATAGCCTTACCTCTTCTTATTGTCTTAACAACGTCTCAAAAATTCCAACTAAACCTCTAATCTTATGGAAACTTTCTTCTTTTACCACTCCTATATGGCCATACATGTTTTTTGATGCTTGATCATGATCTATGTGAAAAATTCGGAAGAATATTTTACAGATTAGCTAAATAATTTGGATCTACTGATCCTCCCTTGTCTTGAATATATTTATAATTACAAGTATCATCTTCAGTAATAATAAATCCACTACTGACCGTAGATCTGCCCAACAATTTTTTAGACACACAGAGATGCAAATCTCTCCTTTAGTAACAAAGAAAGGTGTGTGAGAAATTCGTCCCGTTGGGTGTTAGATTTCCACCACGGTATCCTCTGCTCATCGTAAGAGTTGATGTTGGAGGAAGTTTTTGGAGGAATCAACAGAGTCGCTGCACACACTGTAGGGACAGTGCGTCCTTACCGAAAGTGGCTATGTGGAGGACAATAGAACGTGGCTGCGTATGTGCGTTGGACGCCCATAATATTTTAAACGGGCATCCAAATAAGGTTCTGAGGAGCATCTTTGCGCCCACAAATAGAAGGACCTGCAATGGTTTTACGCCTGACGATTACGCTGATGTCCGGTACAAATATTGTATGTAATGGTTATCGAAGCGTTTAGTCGGTATGCTAGCGTATGATTTATACACAGTGCTGGAATAGAAGAACAGGGACACCGGCATATCCCTTTCGGCATCCATGCTCCGAAAAGAAATTTAACAGGTGTCCCTGCCTGTCTTGCCAAAAAAAGGAACAACATACCGGGTATCTCAAGACTGCTACCGAAAACGAAGCCGGGTGGTAGTTTTAGTGGCTACAAACACAATGCAATTAAAAATTTCGCCTAGAAACGCGACAATTTTTTTTTATGATTTTTTAAATATCGTCATTTTTGGGTGGTAAATCCATAGTTTTTGCTAAAATTATAATTTAAACTCTTTTATACCTTAGAGTATTTATAAATAAAAGGGTATATACTATTATTTTAGGAAAAAATGTATTTACCACCCAAATATGGCCATAGGAAAAAAATAACAAAAAAAATTGTCGCTTTTTGTTTGCAACTTTTTCTGTTGCATTGTGTCTGAAGTCGCTTAAACTACCACCCAGCTTCGTTTTCGGTAGCAGTCTTGATATACCCTGTATAAGAATGCTAAAAGGGTAATATATAGAATATTACCTCAGTGTCGGTCCAAATCTCGCCAAGCTTGTAGAACTTCTCGCCTTGCTTACAGTAGCCCACGCTAAGGCGGTACAGCGCATAGTCGGAGAGCTGGTCCTCCAAGGGTCCCGGCGTATACTTGGCGCTCAACTCGTTGTCCGTGGTCCCCGGAACCGCGGGCAAGCAAGAAGGAGGCACGCTTATCTGGAATCATAGGAATTATTTTTAGGAAAAACAACTCCGATAAAGAAAATCAAAGAAAAAAGCATAAAAAATCCTACGTGGTGTAAAATATTTACCCATTGTGAGAATTAAATTTTATGAAGATTATGTCTGTTGTTTGAAATACTCGTAAGAAAAAATAACCTGCACTCCATGAATTAAAAAAAAATTCAATAAACTCAACATCAGCTTCTAAAATCTATCTGTATACGTAATATAGCTTATAAAACCACTTTGTTATATTTTAACTATGGTAGGTAGTGTCATAAGAGTATGGAATTTAAACAACAACCATTTATAATTCAATCGAAGTGCTTAACAAAAAATATAATAATAAAATCTCACCTTGATATTCTCACAACCTTAGCAGCATAAACAAATTAAAACGAGCATCAAATCAAATTATACAGTTTACAACGCTGAATGACTTTAAAATAGAAGTTCTCCATGAATCACGTCTTATTTACAAAATGTTTATTTACATCCGAAACTATTAGAACTAATCGAGCTATTAGCTACTACTTATTTACATCGTAAGATGTTATGGGTGAGTCTGTAACTATGGTTGGCACTCTCTAAACCTTATAAGGAGGTTTCCCTAACTCCCGTGACGTTTTCAAAATAAATATTTACAGAAAGTGGATAGACCATCCATAAAATCACATCAAACATAGGACTTCACTTTTCCCACTAGACTAATTAGTTGTGTAGCAATAGCATTTTCATTCTACCATTATTGAAAGCCTGTTTACGTACAATTTCTAGCCTAGCTTCACTCCGTAATACAATTTGGGTCACAAATACTCACTTGTGGTACTCGCGTGCGAAGCAGTGCCGTGACATTATCGTGAGATCGCAGTTCCAGATAAGCTGCGCCAACATGCAGAGCGACAAGTTCTGCCGCAGTGGGCTCCAAGACCCAGCCTTCATCGGGCCCCAACTCACGGGTATTCCCTTCTCCACCAGCGTGTGTCTCCAGCCACCAAGACGAACGGGCCCGAGCGTTGCCACCGGTCACCACCGTCTAGGAAAAAAGATTGAATACATTTTATTCTGAGGCATTGCCAGTTCAAAATAAAGATATTTGGTTTGATACCACCGCTTTGGCTACTTCTGCCATCAAGCATTATTGTGTAATCACTGTTCCATGTTTTAGAAAATAGATAATGGGATATTATATGGCTTTCAGAGACTTATCACCTATTTTCCTGAAGAGACCAGAGTAGTCCAGTGACATGCAAAACTTATTAACAATATGTTCTGAATACCACATCTGGTTGCTAGTGATATGGTTAGTTTCCATGGCCCTATTTTTGAAGCATGTTTCGGGAGTTTAATCATTTCTTCATTTGGATGAAAAATAATACGTAGTTTATAATTATTAACAACAAACCCATAACACCAATATATCCTTACCTCATAGTACAGTCCACACAAAGAATCCACGGAGAGCCAAGCGAGTCCCGCTACTGTCATAGGGACACGCACTTGCGATGTGCGACGCAATAACGCAGGCCCTGAACCAGCGGCGTCAGGCAACAGATGAGACGTCAGCCTACCGCGAAGTATTGGTGGTCCTGGAAATAATAGCGAAGCAATTTCTTCAAACTATTTCGTTTTTGGTGTAAGAGTCTTACTGTAGCTATTTAAAACTACAGTAGCAAAGTTCTTCTTGGTGACAGAATATTCGTATTCGCTGACTATCACTATCCAAAATTAAAAAAGATTTACCTATGTATACATGTAGCTTTAATGCTTTTGATTTTCTTTCTAAGAACAAATTAACTCGTGTACCTTTTAGCTGTTAATTAAGGAACGAAGCTTTTAGTATACATAGATGATAGACCAAATACACTTACTCAAAATTATTTCAAAGCAAGTTACAAGCGTGGGAAAAGTACAGTACGTAATAAACAAACTATACCTGCATCTCCACCAACGTGTACAGCTAACGTATCTTCATAAAGTGGTTGGAATATGCGAGCGCTCGGTCGTGCCAACACCCCGATACGAGTGTCTAGTATTTCCACTTGAGAGTGGCGCTTGCCTTGCTCCTCCACTAACGTTATCTTCGGATCGTTCACACCAAGGTTATCCATCTGAAGACAAATGACAACATTATTCTAACCGTCCCATGTATTCCCAATTTATACATTAACCGTTTGTAATTTATTTACAGACGTACTAAAAAAACGAAAACGTATTATACAAAATGTCCCTAATTAATGTGCTTTGTATTCGACAACACATGCAATTGCGCATTTAACTAAGTACTGTATAATAAGAGACGTATTTGTGCTGTACAAGACTATCGTAACTATTTGTTTTGTCTTTTAGAAACGTCATACATACTTTACACACTATTTTAATACTATGACCAACCGACTTGACCAGCTAGCTAATAATGAATGTGCCGATTCCAGTATAATTGAGAAGATGAATATTATAACATATTTACCTGTATATCATAGACAAGCGAGCCCTCTTTATCAATGTAGATCAAGGCAAGACCTTCAGGCGCCAGAGAAGCTGGAGCTCTTTCTGCCACCAGAGGCGCGTGATATATCTCACAGGCAGCCTTCTGCCGTACACTGCCCACCAAACGACGCTCTGGAGTCCCCACAGCCTCTATAGTAAGAAGCAATCTACCCCGCGCAAGAGAACGCAATTCTGCCGCCGAAACTGGAGTAGACACCTCAAGGACGTTGAAGTCGTAATTTGGCTTGTTCACTCCCTGTACCTGGAAATTATTACACAAATTACCATTTAATATTAATCTCACATTGTTTTGTAATGAACAAATGTGAATAAAAAAACCTTAACTCGGTTCTCACAGTGTTTTGTGCTCATAAAATTAAATGGTTCCAATTTTATCAACGCGATCGCGATGTTTACAATAGTATGAGATACGCTGATTGCACTCGAGATAACGAACTAAGTGCCCTTGTAAAATAAAAATATATTGAAGTAAATGAATTAATAAAGCTATCTAATGTGCAATTACAACTAACATGCATATATAACAACTGTTGTAGCAGTTAAGATCAAATATTTTGACATCATCACTTGCATATCATTCTGTATACCTACAAAATCTTTATTACGCACACACATCTGAACCCAGCTGCTAAATCATACTTGTTAACTCGTACAATTAGACATATTAACAAAGATCTGCTATCTCATCTCCCAATTGACTGTACGCACACAACGAAATTACCTGATCAATGATCGTCTGGTTTTTGTCCGGCAAAGTGAGAATAACTCTGACGAGATACGATGAGGTCGCTGTTTTTGGGAACACTCCGTTGAACATGAGGGCCAAGTAGAGGCTGGGAGTAGCGCCTGCCACTCCTGTGATGACCGCGGTCCCTCCCCACCAGCCGTCTTCGTGGTCCACTGCTCGATAGTCACGGCAGGCACCTTGGCCAAACGACGTTGGTGGATGCTCTGGTTCCAGTAATGTCGTAAACATCTCTGATGAAAGCGCTGGATATCTAAAAAATATAAAACACTTCATAAGCACGCATTTTTTGTACCAGTATGTAGTGTATTAAGTGATAGTAATCTTTTGTAATTTCAATCCAATCATTCAATCTACTCCTGTTTGATAATTTATACCTATTAGATCAACATGACAGTTAATGCATTACATGGAAAAATGTTTAATGGGCTTTTAATACATAACAAAGGTTACATTAATTCTCCGAAAGGATATTAGATGCCTGGCGCCTACACTATCTAATAAAACGTTTTTATCTTTTAAAAACTAATGTTCGATAGATACACATGAAATACATCAAAGTGAGTGCGAGCACACACGCCGATTGACAAAATCAGACCCAGACAAAGCAATTTTAAAATTAGGACAATCTAATCTACAAAATTCCACGAAGTTGATTGCTTTGACTCAATTCCTTCACTTCAGGTCAGGAAAAAAATAGCCATAAAATATATATGCGAGAATGTCTCGTCATGAAGGATTATAATCTATAGACTTTTTAATAGGCACAAATAACAGCATTGATAAAGTAATTGAAAGAACGAATCAATTGAGTTCTCTCAGTGAGCACCGCGAGTCTGCACAGATCTTCGGTATTTTCCGACAGTCGTTTCTAATGAACTCGAGGGATTTCCGTTATTAATCACACGGTTAATTTAATTTACAATCAGAGGCGAACGCAGTCGGTTTCCTTGGAATTGTTTTATCAGCTTTGCACAAACTACATCATGTAAACCAGCTACTAATCACACAGATCTTAGTCTCCTTCGAATTAGACTTAGTAGGTACTGAGAATTATTACTAACGATTATTAACTCAGTATCATCATTACGGAAATAGCTGATGTAATATAAAATGGAATTACACCGTAAAATGTTTCTCGGAGTGCTCAAGATTCTTACTGCAGCCTCATTAGACACCGTGGAAGTGCTCAAATACGTTAAATATTATAGTTTAACTAGCACTGTCGCATTCGGGTGAATTAAAACTGTTGACATATCGTTTCCGACATTCAAAGTGAGCAAAAGTAGGTAAATTGGCACAGAAAAGTTTACTGGACTTGTTTTCAAAGTTTACGTTTGCAGATCCGTTTGTAATAAAATGATTGGAAGCTCCATACCTACCTGTCGATTCTGCCGCTTAAAGCGCTGTCGATGGAACTGTTACGCTCGTCTCCCCACAGGAGAGCCACGTGTAGGTCCCCATCTCGTAATAGTGTTTTATATTGGCGTGGCACCCGACGCCACACACCACACAGCTAAACAGGAAAACATATTTAATATGCCTACTTTATTTGGCGAATATTTGGGGTCACAGATCATACGCAGGCTATATCCGGATACTATCAAACTTATTGGACCGGGAATGATAACCACATATCGGTGGATACTATTTTTAACTTCACTGCAATTGCCATCACGTCACATTTCCTAGCCAGTTTAAAAACAATATTTCCCACTCATTTACCCTCATAACATTCATAGACAAAACAATTTACTACTAAGTTAAATAAATCAAAACGTCCAGCGAATAAATCACGTTTGTGAGTGTAATTATAATGGTTATAGGCACAGTAAATACCATTGCTTTGAGTTGGATGCTACTAAACGGGCAACACATAACGGCTATGTAGTTTGGATTTTATGGCTTAATGATGTATGTGAATAGGTCAATAGACAACGACTATCGTTGTGTTGAGTTTAAAAATTTTTTTTACTATGTTTTCTTCTCCTAATTACACCTAATAATACCTAATCATAATTTAGTATATATCTCTTAATTGCGTAAGTTTGGCGCCACATAGGTATTCAAAGGCTTAAAATATTACGTCTGGCTGATTCCCGACGGCAACTTTTGCATAAAGCAAATCATTTTATTGATACCTGATACAAAATCAGATCACTAAACTCACAACTTTATGTTAAGTTGTTACTAGGCCAGTGAAGCTATTTACCTGTAAGTGAATCGCTTACTTACTAGTACACTTCAAGTACGCAAAGATCAAAACTGTATTATCGTTTTTGCTCTTCAAGTTACCAAATAAGTAGTGTAATCATAGCTTTAGTTACCTTATCAGTTTTTTCTTCATAAGTCGAATGAATGCCTGGTATTTTCTTTAGAGGTTGTTCGAGCAACACTCGTCCTATTCGATCTAGGAAGGCGAGCGCGCGAGGCTGCGCCGAGATAGACGGGCTCAGCAGGACGGACCAGTAAAGATGCCGACGTCGGAATGTGAACCGAGCTGTCGCCACCCCTGGACCGACTGGTACCCCTGACATATCATCACGCCTTACGCAAAGCGGAGACCGACCAGTCAGGATTGAAGCGAAATCTAAAAAATAAAAGATTTGCAAACGGACTCCATTTTTGGTGACAAAATCAGCATGATCATTGGGGATTTTGTATCTTGCAAAGCAGTAGGTTCGGCTTGATTCTGGTCTTGGGAAAGAAAGCAAATCTGGGGAATTGTAGGTAATACTACTGATAACTTTACTTAACCCTTGAGAAATAAGGGCGTAAGTTTTTAAAAATAGCCATATTCGTTATACAATGCCAAATAAACAAAATATATACATACATTTCATGTTATGTTCATCTTCTTCAGCCGTAATAACCACTGGACTATCCTCTTGAACGATATCGGGAGCTGCAACAAGACATTACAAGTTTAATGCTTCAATAAATACAATTTTTATTACTTCAAATGGAATAGAAATCGTTTCCAGTTATTTAAAGGCATATCGCATAACTGTTTCAAAGCAAATAAACATCAGCCATTATGAAAGTTTCTAATAGATATTGTAAATGTCATTTGGCTAATGCAGAATGTACCGGAAGAGCTAATGTTCAGTGTTTATTATGTGTGATCTAATCCGACGGGAAATAATTAAATTTAAGATAAAGGTTATAGTTTCCCTGTGCGGCGCATATCGCCACTTTCACCGATGTGGTAGCCATAACACGTAGTTCGATCAATTGATCGAGAGTGACGTTTGCGTCGGCGTCTGAGGCCAGTTCGCAAGACCTCCGCGACCCCTCCATTCTGGTTGATTGGATCAAATGTTATTCAATCGTACAAGACCGCCGCGTCTAGACGGCGACAGTAGAATTTGCGTTTTAACATAGCTTTCTTGTTGGTATTGCCGAGGTATGGACACAAATAGAGAGAGCACTGACATTCCGAGCAACTATTTGATTGGTGCCCCATTCCTTGTGGCCGATGTGTACTCGTTTACCACTAGTAAACTTTAATCACCACGCGAGTCCTACAATTTATTTAATTCGCACTTGTGAAATTCAGTTCTAATCAAACATATAAAACTCGTGTTTATTTTACGTCTTGTTATGATTTTCGCTAATTGAAATTTATAGCTCAATTTGTAACCAAATGTTGCAATCCATGTAAATTAATCGTGAAGAAATTTTCAATAATATTTAAATAAATTAAATGAATGGTTTTAAATTATTGCTAAGCGAATTAAAATGAGTGAAATATTAAAACCATATTCTTATAATTAAAAAAATCGATTTATACGAAAGCATTACGGAGACATTTCAATATTTTTGTAACCTTACAATAATGACTATTACCCACATTATTACCACAAATATATTAAAATTGCGCTCCTCGAAACACAAATACACAAATCCCCCGACATAAACCTTGTTAATAGTGCACATTTCTGTGAACTATGAAAACGAACCCCAACAAGAAAAGCTAAACAATAGTTTATTGGACACGATAATTAGCCGCTAGTCAGGGGAATGAGTTAATAAACAAGCACTCGGCGAGTAGTAAGCGTTATGATGGACAGACATGTTTACGCGTCTACCGAGGTAAATCTGAAGGCAGATTGTGATCTGGCACGCTCCGGCGCCACGGCTCATAATTCACTCGGTAAATTCATTACATAGCCGACCCAGCCCTAAATTTATTTGCAAATGGCGCCAACGTGGCGATGAGTGGCTCTAGGATATTTGCAAGCACAACAAAGAGTCGGAGCTGAGAGATGATTCGATGAGAAAATATGCTGCGACGCTAATAGGGCTGCTCTCACTGAAATATGCCCGAGTTACATAATAATTAATTTATATACGATATATTGTTGGCTAATATATTTCGTACACTCGCCCAGTTGCCATGAAATATTGAGTTTTAGGAGGAATGCATTAAAATACACAATTTAAAGGGTAATTTTAAAAACAGATGGAGACAAATGGAGGGTGTTTTATGATCGCGCTTTCATGTTAATATTTTATGTAAAATATTGTAGCCTACTTCTATTACATAGCTTAGCATGAGTCATCTTACAATACATTTCGAGGATATATAACAAAAAAAAAAAAAAGGCAGTTTTATTGACCTGATACTATAAAGAATTATAAGGAGAAGTTCATATACCTTCAACAAAATATTTTAGGTATCATTTCATAAAAAGCCGAGGACCAATAATTCTGTGTGAACAGCAAGTTTAATTGATTACTGAAAAGTGTAAATAACGGCAGCCCTAAGCGGAATACGCGGTGCGCATCGGAGCACCTTTGACTTCGCTAGGCTTGGCTCACACGTCGCGCCTGTGTTGCTATGAATATTTATGCGCGTGCATACCGCACACCGCACGCCGCTCCACACGAGCGATTCGCCGCTATTCTTTGGACGAACGGTCTCCTCTCACAACCTCACACCGGTCATTAATGTCGTTTAGCGTAAATTTAAACTTTTGAAAGCAACCTCTAAACGGACGTGAGCAGCCTAGAGCCACCTTCATTTCGAGTCTAGTCGCGCCGACACACAAACTGCGCAAATACGACCAGATTTGCGACAGCTGTAAATAATTCGTACGGTTCAAATAACATTCAATGATATGTGCTACATGACGACCATAATACACTCGAAGGGCTTTTGTGTCGTTTTTCAAGACGCCTCGCGACTCGTACACATTGAAACACAAACAAGCAGACTGCACATACATTAGATGCCTAATACGGTACAATCACGATCATAAAACCCGGCGTGCAATAACCGTCTAATGCAGAACATATAATTTCATGACACAGTTGATTGCGTTAGGAAGCTCTGCCCACATCGGCTGGCTGTTCACAATGACATAAACTATCAGATTGTAATGTCACGAGCGCACTAAACCCAATGCAATATAGAGGATATGACACAAGTATTGTTTAGAAGGCAATATGTGATGAAACGATAACGTTCACTAGCAGACAACTCAATCGTTCAATTGACAGTTGACAAGTTTACTGAGTAGTGACTACCGTCTCGTGCTGAACGTAAACAGTTGAAACGCGCGGCAGTTATTGCACAAGCGCTCGGGCCAATGTTCCTCTACCTACCAGCTTTACTAAAACAAACGCTTTCAAAAACGAACGCCTAATCGCTACTTGTGCCATTAATTTGGCATTCTTTACACACATCAAACATAATTCAACTACACGACGACGTATGCAAATTTTATGCGTACTACTACTATATTTTATTATTCACAATTAAATTTATATCCGCGAAGAAACTTATTGTTTTAATTCATCCTTAATAGGAAAAAAATCCATGCAGTTTTAATGAGTATTTTTATGAATTTCTTTATTATATTTATTCTCTGCGAAATGACAATCTTTAAGAACTTTAAGCCTTTCCCTGGAAATATAACTGAGAGAACATTGCAAAGCGCAAGGCGTCATCTCCATAATTACTGCTTGTTAAACATACAATATGAGCGCGCATACGAAATTTACTACAATGAAGCCAACGGTCACACCTTGACCTCGAGTAGAATGAAAAAATGTGAATTTCAGCGTCTCGCGTGGTACGCCGGCGTCGCGCCGCGTCTATTAGGCGACACTATTCTCAACAAAAATCTTATGACAAGCGTCTGGTGACGTAACCATTACTCCACGGCCAGTCAACTGAACACGCTGTCCGCCTTGTCAAGCCGAGATCTAACGCGTTACCTGTCACCGTGTCATAGCTTCCTGTCTCATCCACTATTTCAGACATTTTTCTCAGAAAACAACTCATAAATAACCATGATGTATTTAATCACTCGTAATTGTAGTATTAATTCCAATAGCAATCGAACTTGTCAATCTTTACATAGGTACTCAACCCAGTTAATCATTGACCTACATGTCGCTCAAGCAACAATGCTTACGATAACATTATCAGGTGCCATTGTCTCATTGAGCGTCCAGCTTTCTATCCGTATACCCAGTATTAGCGAGCATTTATCTTCAATGAATGCGTTTCGTCCCGCTCATTTCGCCCACGCTCCGAAACATTATTAATGTTCTATTAATTGATCATGTGATATTCAGTCACGTATCACTAAAATTATCGCTAGAACCACACCCACGGAGGGGAGTGCACACAGCATTCATAGCCCTGCATCTGTATCGTGTGATAGGGATTATTAACTAGCTTTTTTTGAATATTAAGAGATATCAGCGAAGAGTAGAGCTCAAAGTCTAATTGGCAAAGCGACACAGGCGTCGTGGCCGCTCCGCCGTCGCCGCGACGATGACAGTGCGCCGCGCACCGCGTGCGACTGCGCTCTGCGCTCTGCAGGCCAGCGCGGCGAGCTGACGGCGCTCGATTGCCGCTACGAGCTGCGGCGCTCATTGCAAATTCCCGCGATGGCAAGCGGCATGTTCGCAGTCACTCGTACTAATTTATAGGTTATATCTGTAATGATTGCGGCAAAGAATGTTTATGGCACCGAGGCGCGGTCTTATTGTTTTCGATATGTATGCCGACGTTGTGTTCGTGCCCGCACACACGCCCGCACCACTGTCGCGCTGTGAGAATGCAAAGATCTTTGGCTTCGATTCAACGTCCATTTCCATAAAATACAATTTTGCCTCTGACGCCACAGATGCATCTCGACGACGCCTAACATTTTAACTGTGCGCGTATATCAGACGAGCAAATTGCGAAATATGTACCGAGTGACGTAAACAAGTCGACGGATGGAAAGCGAAAGCATTAAGCGACTTATATCGGGCGAGACATAATCCACACATTCCATGTTTGCACAACGCCAAAAATGTACCATTATTAAGTCGACCGAAACGGGTGTAGATACACGTTTGGGGAATATTGTACAAGTGAGAAACGGCGCGTTCACGCCCGCTGCTGCCATGTACGGCGGCGCCGAAGCAGGCATTGTACCGCGCCGCACTTCGCCGCACCGCACCGCAGAGACCGAGGTATTTGTGCGACGGCCTATGCATCGCCGTTTACGGACAACCGTTTACCCAAAAAAGTAGAACAACAAACCACGTCCGCGCTGTTTACAAGACGCACAACACTTCGGCCGCATTGTCCTGTGGTGAAACGCTAGCGATTTGCATTTTACGCCTACAGGCTCGCCGCTGCCGCCGCCACACTCGCCCGAGGCTGCCTCGTGTTTTGCATTTCTCTTATAAATATTTTATACCTAACAATGCTTCACATCGAACAGGCAACATTGTTTAATGAATCGATCCTCGCTTTGTTTCGGCAAAATATATTTATCAAGGTGTTGGGTGTTTCACAATCGCCTACTTTCTACTTCACGACTAATCGTTCGTTGCGCACGAGTACAGAAGTGTAGATAATGGGTCTAAACAATTATCAGGAAGCGACACCTCTTGCGTTTTCTATGTCACGTTTTAAATTACCCATGAGAAATTATGTATGTTTGTCCTTTTAACTAATTAAACATGCTGATGACTTGACGAGATCCGTGCGCTAACACCACTAGGTATTCCTTTCGCACCACGGCTCTTGCAACTGATGTCTTACGCACTCGACGACTAGGAAATGTCAACTTCCTATGTTTATTTTAACGTGCCATTTTCTATGTATTTTCATATATAAACACTCGACTCAAGCAGTAAAGGAGATTTTGCAGTGAAAACAACGTATGAGCAACGAGAAAATTTGTGATGAAACATGTACATTGAAGATTCAAAGAAATCTCGAACTCTCCAAAAACAGTAAATACACGACTACAACACATTGTAAAATTTATTAGTTATTACCAATGTAATAGATTATAAATAACACTAAAATCTTGTATGAAATATGAGACTTGTAAAGGAACTGCGCTTGGCGCGTTGTGTATCATAAATCTTTAATCCCTACTTCATACGCAGCCTCCGTGGCGCAGTTGGTTAGACGCCGCCTGTGAAACGAGAGGCCGCGGGTTCGATCCCCGCACCGAGAGAAATGTTTGTGCGGCCCACAAATATTTCTTCCGGGTCTGGGTGTTTGTGAGACCGAAAAGTCTCTCGTAGTTCCTGATACCCACGACACAAGACTCGATCTTAGTGAGGGGTCAGGACTATGTATGTGACTGTTGGGTGTTATTTTATTTATTTATACGTTGGGAGCTGATTGGTCTCGTTGATGGAATTAAATTAGAAATGAAGCGAACGAGTGCTGATTGACGAACGGCCGGCTATCATCGGAATATCAAAATGGCGAGGCCGTCGCTACATCGCTCACATTCTCAAATGTACTAAAAACTCAACGTATTGTTGATGAATTGTTACAATTAAGCTATATAAGTAATGAGGCAACAATCTTGTTTATCTGCGACTAATAGAAACCCATTCAGATAATTTTGGTGAATTAAATATGTTCATTTTAGACAAATCACATTTCACTAACACACTTACACACTTTTTATAACCTGTGCAAGCTAATTTGGTAAGCTAAGGCCTATGGCTAAGGCCAAAGATTCTTTCATGTGTTTTTGATGAAGCTTCATGTCCAGAAATTGAAATTTCTATAACAGATGTAAACTTAGCAACTAATAAGCGAGCAAAAATTAATCCGTGACCCAAAGACTAGTGAGAATCGATTGTTATTGTACATTAGCGCACATTTGAAACGGTTTTAGCATCCAGTCATGATTTTCCAGTTTCTAACGATTACTAAAGCATTATTTGGGTGATGAAGGAAATGACACATTAAATGCATGATTGGTTCTTAGAAACATAGAAATTCGTTTATTTGTATTAGTCGGTTGCCCGAAATAGTTCATAAAAAATAGTTGCTTTTCCTTTCCTTGAAATTCGTTCATGTAGTTGCAATGGTATGCATTAAAAGTGCACATTTTTTGTGTTCTTCAAGGAATATAAACAGCATTTGTATCATAAATTAAGATTTTAATATAACAAGTTGGACATAAATAACAAATACTTACTAACTCTAATTTCAATTTTAATTCAATTCATTGGAAATCAATTAAGCATGCAATGAAATATTGCTAATAGGTATGAATATTTTGTAGGCGTATGTGCAATTGAAATTTATCAATTGCAATCTCTACGAAGGTGATTCAAGGAATTATATTTCTAAGCTCAATAAGTAGTCGTTTAAAAGCCTCTGATCACGTCTACATATTTTTAAACTTTTTCATCACATAAACGTTGAATAAACGTACATAAAAAATAGAAACCACATACAATCGCTTTTCACCCAGTTTATTTACATTTAGCACAATAAATTGCGGATCGGTCATTATATTTTCGACAGAAACTTCACACACCCTCACTAAAACATTTATTTGCAGCTGTTAGCGTGGAACAACCTTATATATTTGTTTAGCATGTAAACTAAATATACAATATATTGTAATAAAATACGTGACCGGTGTCGCATCGGCAATAACAATCGAATCAATATGACGAAACAATACATGGAGCGTTTAGTTCGTCACTTTAATAGTTGATTACACTCGTATATATGACACGTTAATTGTTTAAGCGATGATCAAATCACCGATTAAAATAGAAAAAATGATAATCCAATGCGTAAGCTACCATCAGGGCATCGGAGCCTTAAACACAAATTAATTTATTTTACGACTGTGTCGCTAACCATAATATAATTATAAATACTGACCGTATATACTTAATGTGTCTCAAGTAGGTATGAGTCGGTAATATCGTTTGATTGTTAATTTTTAAAACGGCTATTAATTTAGAAAGAGTATACTTATTTGAGCTAATTAACATCATAATTATGCTATAATAATCAAGTGTTTTTTTGAATAATTCAGTCTTGTTATGTTAATTAAAAGGAGTGGTAAATTGTCTTGTCACTTGTAATTATCACTTATTTTTTTGTCTCTTTACTGATAACGTAGTGTTCCCACATTAAAATGGATTTGGGTTGACTTCCTGTACACTGTATGTTTAATTAATACAAGAAAAATGAACTGTTAAAATAACCTTCAGTATCAGCACAAAATTTTAAAGTAATAACATAATTTCTTATATTCTCTCTTTGTTGCCGAATTTCAGCTAACATCCATTACAGAACATAGCTGTTTAAACCACAGTTGTATTAAATCGATTTGAATTCACATCACGCGATCAATAATGAGTAAGCTACCCAAATCGAAGCCATAGAGAACATGCCATGACATCCAAATGATTGTAATAACCACTCAATGCACTAATGTCCGCTTAAACGGACACAATTTGGTATAAGTGACCACATCATACACTAAAATAAAGACTAATGACCGCACGCAGTATAGAAAGCATTCATCTTCATTAGTGTGTTATTTTAGAAGGGATCAGCGGTAATTATAACAGCTAAAGTCTCAAGTTAAGTGTGCACTAATTAACCGTGCTACTGCCTGAGTTGCTAATGAGAACTTAAACAAGTGAACATCATCACTTCACAATAATTAAACTCAGCGCTGGCACTATTCTGCAATAGAAATAATTTCCAGAGCTTTGTGCCTGACACTAGGAACGAACAAGCATAATTTTTTTATTCATTCATAGAATTACTGCGATAATACAGGTTATATCTAAACTGTGACCATAAGCAAAGCCGAGTGGTATTGTAGTAGCTTCAGACACAATGAAACTAAACCTTCTACAAAAAAGCGACTATTTTTTCCTGTCGTCGTGTTTGTTAATACATAGCTTTTCTTAATATAATAATGTACACCCTTTTATTTTTAAAGTCTCCATGGTAACAAGTACAAGGGCTTAAATTATTATTTTAGCAAATCTGTGGATTTATCACCTTAATACGATGATATTTAAGACGTTAGAAAAATAGGTGTTTTTTCTTGTTGAATTGTGTCTGTACTCTGTAGTCATTAAAACTACCACCCGGCATCCATTTCGGTAGTATTCTGGATATACCCTGTATATATCGAAATAAGGTCTTTTAAACATAGTAAATAACAATAATCAGCTTTGTAATTTAGTTTAAAGGACCATGCACTACAATTACCAACATTAATAATCCCTGTACTCAAAAAACGGGGACAAAATTGATAAAACAATTATCATCTAAAAACACTTAAAAGCTTTATCCATCCTTCATTACTATTTTTCATATAAATACTTTAAAATCATCACTTGATAGCACTTGAGCATTTAATAAGGATAATAAGGAAACTACACATACTCATAAACGGACAAACCAAAGTCCCATTGTTTTATACGATTTAACAGAAATTATTCAGTATCAATACGTGTCATACATTTTAATAGTTCTCGGTATAATTTCTCGTAATAATTGGCCTGTGCTATTTAGCCCTTGTTACGCATAACTTGACAATGGAATATATTTTAGAACTGATAAACGGCTGACGTTCGCCGTTCGCCAAACATAGCAAATGATTTATGTTATGAATCATCGCAAAAATGTTGACATACGAACTAAACAAAGTTCAAGAGATTTAAAACACCGCTGGGTCGTGTCAGCAAAACAATGATTTAAAAACAAGCACAATGAGTCTTTTGTTCTGGTCCGCTGAGATGTCTCTAATACAAGCCGAGCATTGTTCGTTCAGTAAACACTGTATGAAATAATTTGCGCTGCGCTATTTCCATTCGCTTAATGAACTTGTGCCCCTATTTGGAAGCTTTGATTTAGCACTGTAATTAAGGTTATAAAGTCAAAGTGAACTTTAAATGAAAAATGTTCAGACCACAATACTTTAAATCATCGTATTTTCATCTCACGGGTGAAAGGAATCGACGCAATCTACCTTATTATTGCAGACAAAGATGGTTTTAAAATCAGCCTCTTCGACTTGATCCATTTTTAAAAGTTATATAACTTCGTAGAAATTACACTTTATTGAATTGAAGAGCTTTCATAAAATTGAACTCCCAACTTGGAAATCGCCACTAGTGCAGTTCGTGCCCGAATTTCCATCAGAAAAAGAAACAGAGAATTTATCGAATGATGAGTTTATACGAACTACTTCATCAAAAATAGTCAATTTCGTGTAACTTTACGAAATACTTCATGCTATTGCGTATTTTCCTGTTTTCTTAATATTTTTCCTCGTCAGATAAAGTAACTGTGAAAATTAAATCCCAGGAAAAAGGACGTAAAGTCTTAATTTTGAGTAAACTTTATATAACAATCAAAGTCAATGTTTAAATTACATTTAGAGGCTATCGTATTGACTTTTCACAAATAAAATCCTTGAGAAACATAACTCTTAATTTGCAGTCGAATCAAAAGTATGTTCAAATAATGTTTAGAAGATCAAGACAATATCAATTACTGCACAAACGGGTTGCAGCTTTCGCATTAAAATATCTGAATCACGATGTAAATCATTGAACAGTCCCTGACATAAAGAAATAATAAAAAAATACTTTTCCTCTACGAACAATTAAGGCGCAATTCACACGCGTGCAGCCAGTGAATCACAGATCAACATTGATCTTGACTGTTGAGATCGTGCCTCGTCTCCACGACGACCCATGAAAGGTGACTATTGTGCCCGGAACAGAACCATGTGGCGCCCGCCATGGCGCCAACGATTGACCATGAAACGTGGGATACTGAGGGTCAAAGTTCTTGCTCCGTGACCTCCATTCTAAGCTGATACCTTGCCATTCCGACTTATTGTTCTTTATTAGAATGCCGAATGGAACGGTTCAGAATGGTGAATATTTACGAGCGCGCTAAATTGAATGTTACTCGAACTGGTGGAATTTAGATACATAGTAATGCGGACATTATTTAGGTGGTTTAGGATATGTCAATCGCAGTGTCATACCGATAACGAGAATTGCAGCGCTGCAGAGAAATGGAAGGTCTGTTTTGAAATCGACTTATGACAAATCAGTTGATCTAATCTCGTATCGACTACACGTTATTTCTATACATTTTTCTCAGAGCAATGGAAGCAATATTTTCTTGCAATTGCATAAATACGGGTGAATTATTCGAGAGCAAATCTACAATGTTTGTTGTTAGAAATAATATTTGAAATCCTAGACCTAATTTGGACTACACCTAAATTAGAAAATATACTCATCAGAAAATATTTTCCTCACAAGTTAATATAAACATTTATCTAGTTAGTGTGTGTAAAGAGAAAATTATCTCGATACGCGAAGTATACCTATATGTCCTAGTTTGTGACATATTGCGAAAACATTGATTATCATACAGGGCACACATTACTGATGCCAATATTTATTATTAAAATCAGCACTTAATTTATCTATAACACGATATCTACGCGCACTACAAGATAAGTGTGGTATTTATAAAAATATCAACATTAATTTATAACATTCCATCGCACTAAATTCACACGTGCAAATGATTTTAGAGAATCGATTAGATACCATCCTAAATCTAGATCGGCGATCATTTTTTAGTAACTAACCGGAATTCCGCAACTAACCAGTGCTGGGGAAACACGAATATTTCAGAATACTTTGTTGTTTGTTTGTTGAGTGTTTATCCGCGCTTTTAATATAAAAAATGTATGTAATACGGGGACGGGTATCTATGAATTATACTCCTCAATAATTTTTTCTTTGACCTTCTCCTCCGGTACCTATTTTAGTGATCATTAAAATAGAGCCATAAGTTGATTTTAATGAACATGACAATTGTATCTTGGTATGAGAATAAATAACGCTGGTAAAATGTTTACAGGCAAAAACGTATATTTTGTTCAATAAATTTTTAATCAAATTACATTTCACATGTATTTATAAGCCAATAGTATAAGAAATCAATTAAATGTTTTAACGAAGGACTAGTCAAGCACATGTTTTGAGCACAAACGTACCTACAATACATTAATCCTAAATTGATGTTCAAAATTACACATAATTATTTCAAATTTATAACCATCGACTGTACGAAATCCTTAAATAACACATTGTGCAGTGATAAAGTCATCGACAAATTGCTGAAGTGAGCAATAATTGTACATCAATGGCTAAATTATTATAGGTACGTGGTAGAAGAGCATAATATCTTAAAAGCTGCGACGCATATATTAGTTTCGAACAGGGCACAGGTCAAGTCTGTAATTGCAGAATCAATTGATTAGTATGGAAATTGATTGTACACTATAATTAGTACATAGCAAATGCGGGGATTTATCGCTACGATTAGATACATACGTAAAATGAAATATATTAGCTATTAATTTTAAAGGGAACAATGTCTTAATACATGTGCACATTACTATAATAATGCAAAAACATAACTAAAAATAATCAAGTTTAAATGAAGAGTTAAGGTTTGTTTCAGTGACGCAGTTACTACAGTATGATTGCAAAGCTGAGGTCTCTGATTCGAATCCCGGGTCGGGCACTGTGATATTAGATTTTTCTAGATTAGAGTCAGGAATTTCTGCACAACATGGCGGTAGGCTCGCCCCTTTTACATATTGGTACGGAACATACAAGGCATAATGTGAAGACAGCCTCCGTGGCGCAATCGGTTAGACGCCGCCTGTGAAACGAGAGGCCGCGGGTTCGATCCCCGCACTGAGAGAAATGTTTGTGCGGCCCACAAATATTTCTTTCGGGTCTGGGTGTTTGTGAGACTGAAAAGTCTCTCGTAGTTCCTGATACCCACGACACAAGATTCGATCTTAATGTGGGGTCAGGACTATGTATGTGACTGTTGGGCGTTATTTATTTATTTATATTATTTATTTAATGTGTGTGTGAAGTGCGTGGTGGCCTGTTGGTAAACGGACTAGACGCGGCTGCCAACATGTTCACGGTGGTCGCGGGCTCAAATCCCAGGGCACACCTCTGACTTTTCGGAGTCATGTGTGTATTGACAGCCAATCACCACGCACTAAAACGGTGAAGGAAAACATCGTGAGGAAATCTGCATACCATAGCGATTTATAAGAATTTCTACGGTATGTAAGTCCGCCAACCTGCACTAGGCCAGCGTGGAGGACTATATGGCCTAACCACCCTCAATCCTACTTTCGATTATAGAGTAGGCCCGTGCCCTGCAGCGAGACGTATATGGGCTGATACAATATTTAACGTGGGTGTCCTGGTGAGCACCTCTGCCTACCATTCTAGGAAAAAAGCGCGAGTTAATGTATGTAAATAACAGTTTAAATAATACTGCAATCACAATGAATTGAAACAAAGCTGTTATGCATATTGAAGAAATTCGTACGTATACTTCATGTGAAAATATCCATAATACTACAATAAATAATTTTAAAAAGTGGGTGTTTGTTCAAATAGGTCGCTTTTGTATATTTTGTTAGTATGGAATCTTTATTGAAAATACATGGATATTTCAATCAATTTCTCATACGCATCTTGGCATTGGTCTTTGAGAATATTTTATTATATTATGATTAATGGTTATACATCAAATATTGAAATGCAAGTGCAAAAAAGATAATAAACAGTCCTATTTTATGAATAATAATATTTAGTGCAATGCATAAACATGTCAGATGTTGGATTAATCTAGTTTGTTTACATTCTAGCCGTCGATCGAATTGTCTTAACACATTTCTAGCGTCCATAATGGTGTTTATTTAGAAACTACAAGTCAATCGTTGCCGGTGGCTCTGCCCCTCGGTCTCGTTTATACACTGCCATGTGTTTATGACTAAAAGGATAAATCTCTCATCGACGACTCTTTAATAAACGTATAGCGACGCATTCGCAACATTTAATGAGAAATATCTATATTTTATGTTCGTACATAAAAATAAACTACGTTTTTCGCATTAGCCGCAGATAAATTACTCATCATGAGTTAATATCACAATTACTTTTTGAATTTCTTATAATGTTAAGCTATTTTAAAAATTATAGAACAGCCGCATTGTCGCCAATGAAATAAATGGCTTGCATGAAATTAGTTCGCCCACAAATCCATTACGCTTGTTAAACTAAAGAGGTTGTTCCGACTGGAATATTTTAAGCACCTAACTGTTACGTAAATCTCGATGCGACCTGATTATCAACAAAAATGTGAGTGAGTCAGAGAGCTTCCTGAACCGAAGCACTTACCGCCGGGTTGGATAAGCGATTTATTGAATCGCCCGATTCCTTACCAATAATGAGAAGAAAGCCTTTTCCCAGGAAAAATTCAGTTCACGTAAACACACGCTTGTGAAATTTTAAAATTCAAAACAGATGTTTGAGGACGAAGTGCTATTTACATTCAAGTGGCGGAGTTAAGATGCAGAGAAAACGGCATTTGCAAGCGTCGGATCATAAAATTACATATGAACGAGTGACCGTCCGGCGCCACATTTCTATGAACAATGAAATGGAATAAAGTGGCGCCAAGCCCTCAATCATAAGCTGCGCACGCGCAAACCATAAAACCGCATGCATTAACGTTTAGCCCGACAGTTTGCGCGTCTGTACGTTAGTGCGTTTGTCCGTCCTTGAATAACGGCCGCGCGCCCGCTGCCATGCATTGTTCTACTATTTGGACTCGATGCAGGTAAAAGATTGCATTCCCGCTACTAAGTAACCTACAAGGATAATTCTGAGCTATTTTAGGAAAAGAAACAGTTTTATCTTGAAAAATACATATTTCGATTCAAAGAAATTCAACACCGTGTTAACAAAATATTTTGTAATTTTGCTCCGATTGCCTTTGTTTTTAAATTCGAACATTGTAACCCTCAAAAGCACGATGAATAAAGTGCCAAGACAGTTTATTTATAGAATAATGATTATAAATATATTATGTTAAAAAATATGTATCAGCATTTTCCAACTAAAAAATATTAAAGTTATACGAGGTCCATTAGAATGATCACAAAGATGATTGTAAATGTATCTTTGATCCATTGTTTTACATTTTCTTTTGTTAATAGCCCATTTTATACCGCTACATCAATAGATTCGATATATTTTAATGCACATAAAAATCTAAATTAAACTACAAAAGTCCAAATTCACTTTCGCTAGCGTAGGATGGAGGAAACTGGGAATTAATATTGTCGTAAATTTTACAGTGGATTAAGTCAATTGAAGTCCTTTTACCGAATGAATTATTTTCACGGAAGCTCTACTTTGATGTGTGTACGTTCCATATTTCGTTCTTTTTTGTGCTGTTTGTTATATTTACAAGATATTCTGGACCTATTTCCAGGTCAGTTTACGGCAACAAAGTGCGGGAGAGATCAGTGTGAAGCAGAGGAAAGCCCATAAGATATGTAAGTTTTTGGAAGCTCTAAATTTTTAAATAAATAAATACAACTAACAGTCACTTACATTGTCTTAACCCCACTCGATCTTACCCCCCCTCGACCCCTCGATTTTAGGATCGATTCTTCTGCTGAGGGTATCAAAAACTACGACAGACTTTTTGGTCTCATAAACCCGAAACAAATTCTTGTGGTTCACACAAACATTTGTCTCGGTGTGAAGATCGAATCCACGGCCCCTCGTTTCACAGGCGACAAACCAACTACGCCACAGAAGCTGTCAAACTAAACAAAGAAAACTATTATAGGCAATAATCAAAACTGATAGCACTATAGGAATAGAAAATTGAGGAATTCAATTCGCACAACCTACTTTAACTCAATAACACTCTCTAAAACATTATTTTATATTAATATGTGCATAATATAAAGAATAATGTCTAATGTATGCGCAGTTTGTGATCGACAACGGCTGATTTGCGAACGCGATATAAAAATGTTCAAGAAGCGATTTTATACAGATTAATCTTTACAAAAAGCTAGACCCCATCAATCCTGGGGTAATCTTTGGCTGTCCTATTTATCAACCCGATTCACTCAGCAGACCACACGGGAACCGTGACCAATCTTCGGTGAGCTGATGTCAAATTGCCAAAGTCTCATATAAGATTATCTATGGTACGGTCTTTAGTTTTTTTTCCGCAGCTAATTTGAGTAGATTAAGAAAACCATGTCATTTCGTAGAATTTATATGAAAAAGATAAGACGGTGTATTAAAACACAATTTAATATAAGAATGAGTAAAAAATGCAGATCATGAAAATTTTGAGGTATTTTGCCTATATAATTCAGATATGATTAATTTAAAAAAATATCCAGTATATATGATTTTTTGCACTTTCAACAATTTCACACAAAGTTTTAAAAGTCTATGCACTACTTAATTAAAAATCTGCTCGCATTAAAACAACCGGTGCGTAGCTATGGCACGTGTTGTTAAAAACATTAAGAATAGGCGCATGTGTAATATGTTAATATGCGAACTTAATTTGTATGTAAGGCAATCACATGTAATTTTTTTTAACAGCCCGATAACAATGGGCGCGGTTAAACAAAAGAATAATCAATGATTAAATTCGTGCGAAAATAAGTTCTCGCTTCGACATGTACCTAAAGTTTTTATGTGGCGTGATTTATTGTTACAATAAGAAACGGGAAAACTTTGCCGGCCTACCCTGCGACGAGTTGTACGACAATTTCAAAATATTTAAGATATTAAATTAACCAGAATATATTTTATTGAATCTTATATTTAATAAAAATCATAAAATAATATTTCAAAGAGTTTTTTCATAAAGACAGTAAAATGCACCTGCCATTAACCACCATATTATGTAAGCAGTCGGAAAATTTGGGCTTACCATTTTACGACCGGCCACCGCTTGACGTCAATCAATACGGGAAAACATGTACAATACCAGATAATAATAATAAATACATAAATTCAACAGTCACATACATAGTACTTAGCCCACATTGAGATACAAGTCACGTGTCGCAGGCATCAGAAAGACTGGTCTCAACACCAAGACCGAAATTAAATATTTGTGGATTTCACTATATTTGAATTGAAGCCATGTCATCCCATTCCACAACGAATGCCCTGAGCTAACGAAAAGGGTGATTTTTTTTTCCATACGTAACTGTATACCTAAATGTCTGAATCTATACTTACATATTGTGTCGGGGACCGTAATATCCAGCAGCGTCATTTTAGCCTGAACTCTGCACCTTTAACCCATATTAGTGAACCCGAGCTATCAAATAAGACTAATGGAGTCATCTTGAATGTTACCGAGTAACTAATTCAGACATACTTGCAATCTACCAAATTTGCTTAGAACGACCGCGCGTTGGCGCCAGTCTACTTTCCGAATAGCCTTCGCGTCTCGCCTGTGACCTTTTACGCACGTAATACACGCCTTACGGGCCGGTGCCACACTCCTAGCTCGTAAACTAATCACGATATAAAGCTATAAAATATTACTGAATGCGCACTGCATACCGCCGCGAACACGCCGACCGCTCTTAAATTCAACATAAATTCATCATTAAAACTCTAATTGCTTTGTTTGTGAACATGCAAGCCACAATCTATTTCATTCTAATTTTAAATTTACTTTATCAGATTACAAGTTATCAACATTCATAATTAGAACAAAAGTGTTTTAATCACACGATATGCGAAATTTGATTGATGCCTTCCGACTTTTGTGTAAACGTCCTGGTTAATTTTTTTTCTCGCATTCCATTTTCTATGTAAAGACTTAAATAACGTAGCTCGTAAGTTGTAAATTTATTTTAATATGTAATATTTTATAGTATAGCAAGTGTATATTGTGATACTTTACAAAGATAACGATATCGGTTCGTCGACACTAGTCGCATGTCAACCGAAGTAAATGCGTAATGTTGTATCGCTGTGTAACGTCAGCATATCACGTCTGTATCTTTTAAGAATAAATCTAAATAATCTGTGACAAATTAATTACACCAAAATATCGTGCTAACAGACTGTTTTTATGGACATTGTATTGATTAACTGATATTTATTCTTTATACGGATAGTAGTACAAACACGTCAGATGTCCATTCATTCTGATATTGTTTATTTAGATTTTATACACAATAGGGTCGTAAAAATCTGGTTGTTTCAATTTTATGTATATTTATAAAATATATCTTACTTGAAACGGGGCATGAATATAAAAAAAGTCTTATGTAGTTTGCGCATAAAATTACGTAAATAACTTTGCGCCGCTCAGAAAACATATAAAATTAAACAAATCGACCATTACAATGAACTGCACTGTTTAAACAGATCAATGAGAGTCATAAAGAAATCTTAAACATTTTAATCATAAGAAAAAACAACGCCTTAGATATAATTAGCAATAAAAAGCGTATAATGCTCGGTGTATTTGAGCATAACTCCGGCTTGTATTATTCATTAGACGCGAGTGCAGAACACGTATGTCTGTGTGCGCGAATTATTAACCCTCTTTTACACCGACGCTCGACGCCGCTCATAAAACGTCACTTAAGTGGTGATAAATGAAAAAGCAAGCGTGCGTGATTTCAGCTGCAGTAGATAACCACCAACCGCATGCCGCTCTCAGCCGATATAATTACACCGTGCGACTTCAACGCACACATTTCCACCAAAACTTAAAACGCTTTTATGTTGATTAAGTGCTTCCATTGTCGTCCTACGTGGCTTATTTCGAGTAAGGTTATGACGGATTTTTCAGTCTATATTGTATTCTACTCAAATCATTTTAGTTATGATGTCAAAGTGAAAAAATCTTTCTTATTGGCCGTAATTGATTGATAACAGTTAGTCGCAGCCCTACAATATTCACACAAGAAAGTTGTTAGGTAACGAGTGTATTGGTAGTACAGAAAAAAGCAGCAAGGCTATGTCGAAAAACTGTGAGAAAAAAAAACTGTGTGTCCTAGACAGTGCCGTACAACCCAGCCTCACATTTGATAGTCACAATTTAGGACAACGAGGAAATACCGTTAGAATCACGGTGCAAAGAAGAATTCGGTGACTTACGTGGAGGGCATACGTAATATTTCCATGAAATCTGAGCGGTGTACCTTTTAAGCGAGGTTTGGAGGCATTGTGTAAACGTCAGTACTCGACACACATTAACCCGTATAATCGTGGCGCCAATATCTGTCGCCTGTTCCTACTAAGTCAATAACAATAACATTAATGATTAGATAAATGGATTTATCGTAGGTAGTTGACATCACAGCGCCGCATCTCCCTCGTATCGTATGTTACGTAATGTAAATTGCAACAAATTCTTTGTCAATAATGTTCTATTAGAGGCAAAATAGGAGAATATGAAATATAAATAAACCTGGCTTCATAAAGAAAAACCTTTTTTATCTTTAGTCTTAGTTTGGTTATAAGAACTTAGAAAATAGACAGTCAAATTTCATCAAATTATGGTCCTTTTCTGCGAAAGGATTCGGTCAAAAAAGTATTATACACTCTATGATATAATTGATACACGAACTTTTGAAGATGTAAGAAAATTTGCTATGTTGCTTCAAATTTTGAGACGCAAAACTCCGTCCTCTTTAGCAATTGCGGATCAAATATAGTCCTAAACGCTAGTTCGATTAGCGATCCAAACATAACTGAATTAAGTACACCACGATTGAAGCGCTTATTTGTCAATTATATAAGGAACCTCAAACAAAATTTGCATATGGGAATACCGGATGGCTATATGTGCTCAAATGTTTGCAATACAGAAGTTTCTCACGATTTAAAAAAGGTATGACTACAATCTTATGCTTCTTATAAAGTTCTCAGAACTGCAATGATGGTTCTAATAAATTACTATTACGATATATCTTTATTTTATTGCTATGAGCTCGGTATTACTTAGAAGAGGAACTCTGATGTCAGTTAAAAAACAATATGCGAAATAGCTACGTCTTCGTGTCTAAAAACTGCGTGGGTAACTAGTATCGGCATAAAATGGCATACAAATTTTTTGCTCAGCCTTGATGACTTGAAAGTAAGACATAAAACATAATTACATATTTTATTGTGATTCGGTGTAATAAAATATGTTATTCGGTACAAACTGGTAGATCGCGTGTCCTCGGGGCGCGGCGCCGCACGTCGCTGGCGCCTGGCGTCGCGACGCCCGACTTGTTTGCACATCGCGTATGTTCTCTATTTACGCAAGTACGTTTTCGCATTATTTCAACAAACACGTACTAAATTACGAAAATCACGACGTAACGTCAGCGCGCTTACGCGCGACGCCTAATTCCGCGCGCGTCGGCTTTTTACAACTCCACCTTCTCGCCGCTCGACTCCTTCAGCGCAGTGCCATTTCAAATGCCGCGAAAATGCGTCAAGCGCAACAATTGCGATCGTAACAAGACGTTATCTAGAAAAGCAACAGCGGCTAGATACTCAAGCGTCAATTTAAGGCACAGAACCTACCAACCCGGTTTTATCAAACGATTAATGTTGAAGTAAAATCAGAAAGGTTCTGGCGCCACCGAACGCTCTTTGCTAGGCAGCGGCCCGCGCCCGCCGACATCGCCGCCCTGCCGCGCCGAGTCACGCACATTTCACACCACAAACCACTCCGCTATTACTCACGATAAGCCTCCACACCAACCGCATTCACCTAACGCAGCCTCATTAACCACCATCAAAATAATAACAAGCGCGCTCGCGCCGGACAAACGTCTCCATTCATCCCGTTCCGAAGAACATCGGCCTTTATGAAAGCAATCATATATTTGGAGTTCATTGTGTGCCTCCGTTTCTTAGGACTCCGAAGCTTTTTACACTCGCGGCTTCGGCCACACTCAATTATCTTAGGTATTAAAAACTGTTAATAAAAGCACGCGAACATCAAAGCGTTTCTTTTCGCGGCGAATGGCGAAAAAGGCGCAAACAAAATTATGCACCGAGGAATGCGTTGCGAACACAGAGACACTGATCTCATAAAAATAAAACATCGATTGTACGTCGGCATCGATCCAGTGTGTGCACAAAACAAATTCCTTAGAGGCACATGCAACACACTGAATTAGATACACTCGTGATCGACTGATTGCCGATGCGTTGCCCGCCGGACCGTGCACGAAGACGCTGACGCTGGCTGACACCTCGCCGCGCTCGCCGCACTCGCCGCGCTCGCCCGCCCATGCACTACCTTCGCTTTTTAATAACATTTCATATCGATATCACACAGCCGCGCCGATTACATTCGAACCCCGCGACGAGCTGATAATTTTACGTTTACAATATACTATTTCGTGTATGTAAATACAGATAATGACGAAAGAGTTGACTAATGTACGCGATACCGCTTGCATTTTACTCACGCAATTAGCAAAACAAATGTAACTACGACCTATCACGATACTTAATTAAATCTTAGCAGCTCCGGCCAATAAATACTTGTATTTACTCTCCAAGGACCAACAGTGAGCTGTGAGAATCGTAAGTCCATTTCACTGACGTTACAAGACGTTTCCCGTTTATAGGCATGAAATTCATTTAGTTTATTGCTGCAACACCTGGCAGGGATTCAATTAAAAATTATCCCTTTTACAGTGTCGGTACAGTAGTGGAGATTTATTAAAAGCGCGATAAACCATATTATTACAGCGTGCGCCGGCAGACGGCCAACTGAACTTCTCACAAAGGCAACCGTGATTCAGATTTGATCCGTTTTATAGTTACGAGCCTCGGATAGACTTTACGGCCGGCTTAGAGTTCCGTCAAGTTTTAACGACTTATATAAGCCATATCGACATTTCAATTAATTTAATGCCTATAAAGGTCACGCTAACTATAATCCCCGAAGTAGAGCAGAGCAACATCATAACTTTATTTGCGTTGCTTGGAGCTCGCCGTGACGCCGCGCCGCGCCGTGCCTCGCCGTGCCGCGCCGGCAGGAAGGAGATTACGATATTATATTAGTCAAATAATTTGTTCCCTCGCTGCGCTGGGCCACTCCTACGATCATCTGTTGGACGGATGCACGATAAAGACATCCGCTGCGACTTAAAAGCTTCCAAACGTGAACTCACTTATCTAAGCGAGTTTACAAAATTTAATTTCCGAGAAAACGGCTTTATAAACGCAATAAAAGAGCGCGTACGTTGACATCGCAGATATTTGTTCGCAAAAAATGCGTGTGTTGTAAGTAGTATTCGCTAAAAAGGCGAGCAGACGGCGTCGCGGCGGCGGGTCGTCGGCCGCGCCCGGAATAACCACCAGCAGCAGCTATATTTGCAGCATTGACGCGGGCGCAGGGGGGGCACCAGCCAGCGCGTGCCATTTCTGCACCACCGCACACCGCCCGGTGCATCTGAGTAATGCCATTGTAATGCTCTCGATATATCCTAATGAGTGGACACAGGCGAGCAGACGCGGCGTCGGCGGCGTCCAGCGGCGGCTGCATCACTGCGCCCCGCTGCGACCGCATCACGCCACTCGCGCATCACTATCTGTCCACACGCCCCCACCACCCACTACACACTACACACAACGCACTCGCTCCTCTCTTGACATTCGCATTTATGAAATGTTTGACTAATTTAGATGTTCTCATATGTTTCCTTCGGGAGATGATGGTTGGAAACTGGTACACTGGTGGCATCCGTGTGTGCCCACTCTACCTAATGTATATTGATGAGAGTGAGCCGTGGGAGCCGCCGCTCGCCGGCCGAGTGTCATTTGTCATCGCCAGTCCCTGTCACATCACATACGCATACTTTCTTACGTTCTGCAATTACCTTTTAAAGTCGGCAAATTTGCCGATTCTGCAAAAAGTATGATAACTTGATAACCGATGACAATCAAGAATTACTGTTAATATTACGTGTGTAGAAATTCAAAGGCAAAAATTAATCACTACAATGTTTTATGTTTTACAATCGGTACACAAGCGAGTAATTGAATCGATGATACTATTTTCTACTACCGAATTAGCATATATATGATGAAACACTTGTCATAATGTATTCAATCATAATTGTGCCTTAAACTGGTATTTAGCGGTCAGAAACTGTGGAAGTGTCACATTACACAAGCGAAGCAGGTCACCCGAAAATGGCATATTGATGGCAGTGCTCAAAGAGAACATACACTCGCAAAAAGTCCATAAAGCTATACGCGGTTCAGTCGATTTCCACATGTGTGGATAGTTTTCGCGACAGATGGCCCGTGAGTCACCAACCTGTTGCTAGCGGTGTTCGTTTCCAATGTAATCGAGATGACAATACTTATAAATCATTGCCCGCTGATATTACACAAATTAATAAAAGTCTAGAAACTTTAAACGTCTATTAATGCTTATTAGCTACTAAACAACCGCTCCCGTTTGTGTAACCGAGTATCAAATATCGAGCCAAAAAAACGCATGACATCAGACAGTTTACATGTTACTTTACAAAATGACATCACTAATTTAGGAAATGAAATTAACGAGCACACGTTTATCATTAATGAAGCGAATTATTTCGCGCATACGCATAAATATAACGTACATAACATGATTAAATAATCTTAATATGGAAGAAAAAGAAGATAACCTCAGTTCATACTTTGCAGCCTTCATAACGGTTTGACGCCGTTCAGTGAATTCAATAAGTTACACAAATGCCAACATAAAACACAGAATAAACTGCTACCGCAATTCCGTTTAACTATGTTGTGATTATATAAATTAAAGTTAAATTATGAACGCGATGTAAAATGAAGAGGACACCGCGCCGTGCCGACCAGCTCGCGGCATACTGCGGCCGCTTCTTGTATGTCAACATATAAACTTACTCCTCTCCATTATCACGCATTCTCGCTTATACGAGGTTAAATCAAATATACACCTAAAATTAACTACAATTAATAATCCTCTTGCGGTTATCGAATATTCAGTAGAATAATAACTAATTAATATACGCCATGTTCAGTTTTGTGGTAATAATAATTATTTACGCATTCATAATTTAGTGGGGTATTAGATCATCATTAATTCAATATTTGTACACGAACAAAATTAAATTTACGGATCGAACTTAATTGAATTTTGTTTAGAATGTAGAATTATTCACAATATTAACTATTCATATTTCATGCCGTGTTAATCAAATGGTTTATGTTATACGGATCCGTTATCATCGCCAACATTTTATTTGCTTACTTAATACTGTCATTTAAATAGACAGGAGGTTGATCTGTTATTTTCTCTGCTTAATTTGATACATCCTGTATTCTTTCTATCGTCATACATAAATAAAGTACTGTAACATCCCACATACGTCCCACTTTAGGTGGGTTACTCTATAAAAAAATTACGAACTTTGAATATTCGGACGCTGTACGTATGATAGTGCGTGGTGGCCTGTTGGTAAACGGACTAGACGCGGCTGCCAACATATTCACGGGTTCGAATCCCAGGGCACATCTCTGACTTTCCGGAACCATGTGTGTATTGATAGTCAATCACCACGCACTAAAACGGTGAAGGAAAACATCGTGAGGAAACCTGCATACCATATCGATTTATAAGAATTTCTATTGTATGTAAGTCCGCCAACCCGCATTAGGCCAGCGTGGTGGACTATATGGCCTAATCACTCTCAATCGTACTCTCGATTGTAGAGTAGACCCGTGCCCTGCAGTGGGACGTATATGGACTGATACAGATACATATACAGTACGTATAACTCCACTAACGTGCCTAGATACTCCACAAAATATCAGATTCCTCTATCGTGCATCGCAGCCATAGACTAAGTTCGGAGAAAATGATAAGTATAATAGAGAATAGTATTGATTTTTAAAAGTGTAAATCTTACATCTTACTCCGGACGTCGAACATCCGAACATTCGAAGTTTGTATCGTTTTTATAGAGTAACCCCCCAGGGCACGGGTCTCCGGGTAATCAAGAGTACAATTGAGATAAGGGGATAAGTTACAAATCAATAAAACTTACAATTAATATCTCCTGGGCATGTTTTGCAGCACCTTCCCGGCAGAAGAACGGGAGTGTCACAAGTTGGTTCAGGACACTCGTTCTTGATGTTGCGGCAAGATACCTTCGCAACCACACGTCTTTTCTTTTGTACCTGAAAGAAGAACAGATCTGAGCAGAATAGTTCAGTAAATTAATAAATCTTATATTCTAAGGAGTGTGAAGACTTTGTAAAAAGATCTCGGATTATAGAGGACAATATTTCGATACCGGGAATGCAATTGAACTTAACCTACAAAATCGAGGTGTTCTTACAGTCGAAATTATAGTCAGGCTTTAACTACATATTGTAACTTTCTTTCAAGACCTTGGAACTAATATTTAAATATAAAAGATGGCGCAGTTGTACCAGAGTATGATTGCAAAGCTGAGTTCTCGGGTTTAAATCCTAGGTCAGGCAAAATTGATGATTGAAGATTGTAGCTATTTCTAGTCATTATCAGCCCGGAGTCAGGAATTTGTGACCGATATGGCGATAGGCTCGCTCCTTATCACATCGTTGGACGGAACACTCAACCAAAGCGTGGGTGTCCTGATAGCACCTCCGCCTACCCCTATTGAGAAAAAGAGTTTATGTATGTATGTATTTGAAGGATATTTCAAAAAAAGAGACGACCAAAAAATACTATTAGTCCAATCGTAAAATCTACTCTGAATACCAGTTCTAAATCAATGTGCATTTAATAACTCCGCTTATTGCACTATTCAAATAAAATACTGTAGTTGTGTTTAACAGTAAATAATCTGAGATTGATTGGTAGCATCGACAGATCCAAAGGTTAATTAATGAATCATTTTGTTGATTAGCTTTGGTTTCATGACCACATATATTTAGTCGCGGAAATATTAAGATTATATGCTCGATACATGTGGACTGTATTGTTTTTGACTTGGGCTTTTAAAGGTTTGCAAGCAACAGAAATTAAATATCAGAAAATAATCAGAAAACAGTTGAGCACAAAGTAATTAAGAGATTCAATAACATGAAACGTACATATAAAGAAGGTCTGCATGATATCAATATCAGTTTATAAGAATGAGAACATCACGAAGTAATTAATAATCATTTGATGATTGCTAGTGCTAATGGATTTAATCGTCTCTCGGGATATCATCTCTGTGCTCACCGTTAATATCAATGTAATAAAAGTGGATAACAATTACTCCAGGTGTTAACGACAATACATAGTCTAACCAAAGACATATTTACACTACAATATAGATAATTATTGAACAGGGCTATCCTAGTGTAAGCACCAGCCGTTTATCATTATTGCCAAATCTTAGCCTACGCACTTCTAATTTAAGTAAAAATATTTTGTTTGTTACCTAGGTTAAGGAAAGATTCAATAAACTATTTTATTATTATTATTAAATTCTATAATAGTGTAACACTATACATATTCGAAAAATCAGCACAATTCATACCACGATCCGTCGTACAAACCACCATAAGTAACTAATAAAATAATGAGTGCAATTAGAATTGTGATCTAATACCGTTACATATAGGGAAAGGAATTGACATCACCATTCGCAATAATTCCAAATAATAAGCACTTGACTTCAGTATGTTTTGTATTTATGTTCTACTCATGTACTTTATAAACGACTGCACGATAAAAAGAATTACTTTGGAAAATGCTATCAGAGGTGACATTATATATTTAAATACGGTAAGTCTACATCTAAATATAGACTTCCCCAGGGTTATACATAGGTTATAGGTTATATTTATTAAGAGACATTACTCCACTTTATAAATGGACGTCAGAAATTACGTTTGCCTGTACGTGGCCTTTATCCGAGAATCTCTCAGCCAGCTACCAGCAATCAGCTACCAGCTCTTTCTGGGATCTCTACCTAATTTCACTATAATTTGATGTGCCTTTGGGCTATTTTTATTGCATATGTCCGACAAACGAGCAAACAGGGCATCTGATGGTAAGTGATCACAGCCTCCCATGAACACCCACAACGCTTAGGTCATAGTCCATAGATACGTTACAGTCTTATGCATTCAGAAGGAGAGCGGAAAGGAAAAAGGATGGGATGAGGAAAGGGGTATTGGGCATTGCAGGTCGAACGTTTAAAACTATATTACATTAAGACTCAGTTGCAGAAAGTATTTTTGCCAATAGCTTTGACCTGTAAAATGACAATCCCATACATGATCAAATACGTCCCAAATGTATAGCGATGACATTTTCAAAGGCAAAGGTATTGACAAAGTTACTTTGTGCAACTCAGCCTAAGTTAGAAGTTTATATGGTATTGTTACAAAGAATAAGAAGAAATAAAATAAATAAATTAATGTAGCATTGTCAATACGTACCGCTACACACTCACATTTGATGCAGTACATGACCCCAAATGGTGGGCCGAGGTCGGCGAACCACTTGGACCCTAACTCCTTAGCTTGCTTCCCAAATAGACATTCTGAAACAATGAAATGAAAATTCATTAAATTTCGAACTTAGAAATAGACACAATACAATTGAACGACCATACTATTTTACAGTCGTGTGATTTTATTTTATGCAACAAGGTGTTACTCGAATCATATTATACCAAACATTTATATGTATTACTGTAGCAACATCGACAACTGCGACCCAGAATAACCTCAGAATATCCAGGTTTAACGTATTAATTTTGTTTGTTCCGCTTAAACGGACATCAATTTGTCCATAATCCGCTTATTTATCTGTCACAGAGTCAAGAGTGCCTAACTAGAGTTGAATGCATAAAAAAAGGTGAATCAATTTAAATTATCCCTATAACACTAAACACATATGATTTATAAATTATAAGTTAGCGGCCGAAAGAACTCTCCAAGCGCAGGTTAACAAGTTGCATTTACATACAGAACTTGTGAGCGAACATCTAAAAATAAAAGTTGCACATCGTAGTGTTAAAATGAAGGTACGTACAAAACGAGTAACGAATATCATTCGAGTCTACGCCACAGATAGCCGCGGCATAAATTGTGATCGACCACTTTTTTCATTTCGGTTTTTAAATAAAAATAAAGGGTTTAAGGCTACCACAATAACTACATCAGTTTATCTATATATCCCGGGTAAATCTACCGTTTGCAATGTTTGAGAGTGTTTTAGGCCACAATATTATATTTGGAGTTTTCAAGACATTAACCGTAATTCTGATGCAGCTCAACGACTTCTGCCATTGTTTACGATAATAACCAGACACTATGCCTTGATATACTCACTGAATCACAGATCATTTGCGATGAGTGGTGATCGCTTCCAAGCAGATCTATCATCCTTTCCATATGAAATTACGTTCAACCTAATTATACAGCGAATAACTTTAAATTGCGCTTTTGGGGCCACACATGAAGCATTGGTCTTGATATTTAGATGTTTGACGTGATGCTATCACCAATCACGAGTTTAGTTTTATGTTATCTAGGTAAATTATGACTCCATTTTGTGAGTAAAGAAGCAAGAAGTTTTCGGAATCACCGGTAGTTTCGGTATCACGCACATGCAGCGATTGCGGTTACGTGCGGCAGACGTGATGGCGTCATCCGGATCTCCTAAAACATGTTTTGCTTTACACCGCCGGAAACACTCGAAAATAAGTATATAGCAAGTAAGTGACAAGATTAAAACTCGTTATTGTACCGCGTCTAACGTCTAATTCCGTATCTCTAGGCACAAATCTTCACGGCATGCCGCCCACAACACTCGCTGTTCATTGTGATTACAAGCACTTCCGTGGTCCGTACTTGAACATACTTATGCACGCCTGTAGCTTCAATTAATGTTATATGAATCTGCCACCTACAATATCGAAAACGTTTTTATGATATTTAATACAATAAATATAAACATGAATATGTTGTGCGCGCTAATCTTCCAACGATTTTATTAATTTAGTTATTACACGAGTTTCCAAGTATGGAAGTAAAACAAAAACAGATAATTAAACACAACAATGATACTATATATAGTAAGGAACGCGAATCCGATCTACAATAAAGATAAACGCCATGGGAAAATTAATCAAAGTATAATAGAATCGTCAATAAACATAATACAAAAAACAAACAAGGAGCGATTAGGTGTCTGCGGATAGATTGGCTATCAGATGCGGCGCTCCGATAACGTGCCGGCCTCCATAAATAGGCGTCAATTTTATCTTACTATACTAACTATTTAATTAACCTCTCTCCAGAGTGCACTGATAAAGGTTGAGAGACATCGCGTGAGAACATATTGCTCTTGATTCGAGCCTGTTGGGTCCTTCGGGTTAATGGTTTGAGCCGATTTTAACGTCAAATGTGTGTTTTGTCCACAACAGATTGACGGTTGGAATGTATTAATTTCTTACCATCATAATCCTGAACCACTGTCCATTGCTGCATATAGGCCTCATCCAAGAATTTCCATAGCCACTCGTTGGATGGCTCCAGCAACTAGTGACTACCAACAACCTTCACTAGGTCGTCCAAAGAAAAATAAAGTAATATCTGATACTCTTAAAATGTGGTTATTTACGTTAAGAATTTCTGATTCAATAGTTGTAAATAGCCATGGTAACCATTTCTAAGATCTATGAATTTAGATGAAATATTTATTTTTCGAATTTTTATAAAACAGCAAGTCACTAATCAAATCGCACTGAATGTTTTCTTTCATGTCGTTCCCTACAATAAATTCATAAGGTGCGTTAACACTACGCGATATATAAAAACAAGATATTTAAAACAGATGTTATGACTTGAAAACCAAGACAATGTGGGAAATGTTACATTTCTCAACACCAGGAAAAATATTACGAAATAAGATACTCTAAACACATTTCATTTGGCGCGTAGTGTATTAATATTCAGTGAGGCCGTAATCACGTCCGTCATACGTCAATTTAGAGAGCTCTGTTATTTGTTAATAGGATTAAAGTAAATGTAAGTAGCTGCCCACGACGTCACTACTAATAAGGATGGAGGGTGACGCGCCGAGGGCGGAGCTGTCTCGCACCATGTTCAGGAAGTGACAATCATATTTTGTGCGATACCGGCCTTAGTTTGCATATCGCACTGTCCCGGCTAAACTACTACAGCGCACAATCAGAAGGTTTATAGCGCGAATTTATACGAAAACAATCAGGTATTTAGCATGCGAGTCACGTAATGCAAAAAAGCATCTCTAACAGCACCGCCTAATTGTTACGCGCCGGCAGCTGGCGGCCAACGTGACACAACTTAATCCTCCGCATCTACACACGCCACTTTTGGACTCTTCAAAGCATGTGAAAATATTATCTCTGACATGATTTAGGCATATAAAGTGAGGCGAGACATCGCGTAACCTTCCTTTCGTTTTCTCGGAAACGTTGGCGTTGGGCCAGAAACGCTTCGCCAGGGAAATGAAGTATTGGCGACGCCCGTCTTATGCTTCTTTCACGATCTGTTTATGGAATTCGTACCCGATGCGACCCATGTTTATTTTGAATATATCTTGCGCATCAAAAAATCACAACACAGACATGCCAAATGTTATTTACAACTGCATTTAGCCGCTACTATCTACGATAACGCAGCGGCTGGCGTGCGGCGGCAAGCGTATGCGCTGTACAATTAAATATTATGAATAATATATTACAGAACAAGACGTAATGTTGGTGGTACGTGGCCGGTGTCACGGTTAGCGTATTGTGTCATATCATAGTTCACGATAAGTATAAATTACACGTGAAGCGATCACAAGTGTACGGGCTACGGGCAACTCATTGAACCGTGAGTTGCACGGTGCGCGCAGTCTCTTTTATAAATCCTATACATAAAAGGGTTGAAAGAGGCGTGCGCCGTATTTCAGCGCGCGTGGGCAGCGCATAAATTGTACATTCTGAATTAGCCTTAAGCAGGATATTTTGACATGCTCTCTGCCGACACGCTGACTAGTTTACACACTGCCGAGTCTCGATATATCCAGCGGTATGTACGTGAAAATTATGATATTTGGCTTAAAGTAAATCGAGACGTTTCGGTATGTTATTTTTTTTTTTCACGTTTGCAACAAATCCTTGAGAGTTGAGTGATCGTGAGTCATGCGAGTGTACCGTATAGTGATCCAGTGTAGTGTGTACTTAATACACTGTATACTGTATAGTGCATGAGATTATAGTGATTGTTGCGGTAGCGATATAGAGCGGCGCGGCGTAGGCGACGCGCGACGTCGCTCACCGCAGGTCATTCAATTTACTTTGATCACTGTACCATTACACAAACCCACACGCCAAATAATTGCTCATTGTCCCGCCCCTTGGCGTATGATAGGTACGGGCGGAAAGTGGCTTTGCCCAGCCCATACTGCACTCAGATATCACTTTTGTAAATTCTTACTGCAACTAAATTATACGGATACGTTTTCAAGTTACGCTCGGGTAATTTATTAGTGTTCGAACACTAATAAATTACTTTGATTGTTCTGCTGTTTGCATTATCTTGTTAAGCAGTTAATGGAAAGTATGAGTTAAAATACGTGTTGATCCTGTTGGTAACGGACCAGACGCGACTGCCAACTTGTTCACGGTGGTCGCGGGTTCGAATCCCAGGGCACACCTCTGACTTTTCGGAGTCATGTGTTTTAATAGCCAATCACCACGCACCATAACGGTGAAGGAAAACATCGTGAGGAATTTGTCAGCGATTTGTATGAATTTCTATGGTATGTAAAAGTCCGCCAACCCGCACTAGGCCAGCGTGGTGGGCTATATGGCCTAACCACTGTGAATCGTATCCTCGGTGGTAGAGTAGGCCCGTGCCCTGCAATGGGAAGTATATGGGTTGATACAATAAAAAAATATTTAAAGAAATAATGTGTGTATTGAATATAGAACGCGTGGGTCTTAGTGGGAGCGCGTGATTAAGTGCACTAGACAGGACACCGTGCGGCGGTAACGAGCGCCGGACCTCACACCACCTCCCATGCTGGCCAACAGACTATATTGCGTGCGTATAGTAAAAATCTAAGTGTTATCGTATCGCTCGTAATCTCTATATCTAAACGTTCATTAAAGATTTGTAATATAAGAAATTTTATACTTATTGAAGATACATCGTGAAGACCGAAGTATACATATTTCTGACTTTGATGCATCAATGATGATTTGATGATTCTTTAATAACGGGTCGATAGAGATAGTCATTTTGAGCCAATATATGATTAAAAGCCAAAATTTATTTATTTTACATTAGATCACTTTAATTCTAAAGGTGCGGTGTATTAGTTACTTTTTTTATTATTATCTATCATAGGTGTTGGAAAATTTAACAGAAGACAAATTTAAATTAGTTTCTATATTAACTTAATTTACACCGTTTCATTATTACAATTGACATGTAGATTTTTTGTGGAAAATGTCAAGTCGGCCAACCTGAAATATACTAGCGTAGGCTATATCCGCAGAACTCTCAATCTAAATCTGATTACAGTAGGGCGATTCACGTATTATATTAAGTTCAGCTGCAGTGCAGTTGCGGTTAAGTTTCGATCAAAACAGCCCTTTTCGTATTCTCGTAATTTTGACAACCGCTGTCAAATACGCTTGCGTCAAGTTCGCGTCACGCAAACGTTTTAGCGTATTCTACTGCTGCGCGTGGTATATGTCAATCTCAAACAAATTTCATACGTCTGACGTACAGTTGACGCGCAGCTCACGCGCAGTTCACGCGCAGCTAAACACTTACAAGAATACCATTTTGTACCAAAGCGTAAACTTAATTGTAACCGCACCGCAACTTGATCGGCGCGTCAAAAAGTTACGTGAATCGCACTACTGAAGTGTTCCGTGCTCAAAAACTATCATGAGTTACGGGTATAGGTCTCTTATACAGGGTATATCAAGACTGCTACCGAAAACGAAGCCGGGTGGTAGTTTAAGCGACTTCAGACACAATGCAACAGAAAAAGTTGCAAAAATAAGGGTCTAATTTTTTTTTTTGATTTTTTTTTCCTATTGCCATGTTTTGGTGGTAAATAATTTTTTTTCCTAAAATAATAGTGTATACCCTTTAATTTATAAATACTCTAAGATATAAGAGAGTTTAAATTATTATTTTAGCAAAAACTATGGATTTAACACCCAAAAATGACGATATTTAAAAAATCATAAAAAAAAATTGTCGCGTTTCTAGGCGAAATTTTTAATTGCATTGTGTTTGTAGCCACTAAAACTACCACCCGGCTTCGTTTTCGGTAGCAGTCTTGAGATACCCGGTATGTGAGAGGCAGCCTGGGTGGGTACCACCGCAATGTCTATTTCTTCCGCAAAATAGCATTGTAAATGCACTGTTGTATTCCGGTTTGAAGACCATTGTAGCCAGAGTAACTACTAAACATATTGAGATTTAACATATTATGTGTCAAGATGACGAGCGCAGTGAAATGGCAAGCATTGTTTTGTGATTCAAGGCGGCGTTTAGTTTTGCTACTGTCCATGAATGGTCGTATCACTTACCATCAGCCGAATGATATGCTCATCTCAGTTCTAAATTAAACAAATAAAAGAAGATATGAGCTGATACAGCACAGTATATCGTATTTTGAAACTCCAAAAATAATCTTCCACAGCATGATCCTCAAAGAAAACATAAATATTTGAATTTATATTACCACAGCATTTCCGATATCTTTATCAACTGAATAATTTAAAACATAACTAAAGGCTTACACAAATTGTCTCTAGAAATATCCAAGTAGCATTTTTGTGCCGCACCGTCAGGCTGTGGAATTGTTTGCCGTCTCGCGTGTTCCCTCCTTCCTACAATCCTGGGTCCTTCCGCCGTAGTGTGAAGAGGCACCTTAGCAGGCCGGCATAATTGTTTCCATCGGCATGGGACTGCCGTCCGATGCCAATGGATACTATGCCTGGGCGGCATTTGCGCTTACCATCAGGTGCAATGTCGCCACTATGCCAGGGCCAGATTAAAAAAAAAAAAAACAAAAGAAAAAAAAGTAGCATTTAACCCGCAACGAATAAATTATTATAGTATAATAATAAATAAATATACCCAACAGTCACAAACATAATCCTGACCCCACATTAAGCTCAATTAAGTCTTGTGTCGTGGGTATCGGGAACTACGACAGCCTTTTCGGCCTCACAAACACCTTTACCCGAGAAAATACTTATGGGCCTCACAAACATTTGTCTCAATCAACAGCCGCCTTTCTATTCAAGTGCACCACACAGGCTGTCAATTAATATTTTTTTTTATCTACTATCCTTCGGATTAAATCGGGAGACAAAGGTATCGATCAGGGAATCAGCAAACCAGAGTAAAAAAACTTCTACAGACGATGGAAACAAATACAGCCTAAACTCAAATAAAATTAGACCTATTATGCGAGCTGTACTTGACGCAATAATCGGTAATCTCCGAGTTGAAATTAATCAGAAAATGAACAATTGAAAATGGAATTGAAGTGTGATCAATTAGCACATGGAATAATTGGCAGATGTGTGAGGGCGTCAGGAGTCAGGTGTCTGCGGCGACGTATTACGTAAAACGCGAGAGTATCGGGTGTCACGGACAGGTGTTTATCGCAGCTAATAAGAATAACTTTGTCCCGCCTGAATGATGCGTTGCAACACGACACGCTTAGGGAACCTATAGCAGTTTCGACATGATGTCTACGCGAGCCTACAACGACGTGCTTGTCTTGTCCGTTTATTTTTACAGTCTTTGATAGATTGCATGCATCATTTTATATTTTGGATTTGTTGTTTATAAAAGACAAATAAATTGCATGCTTTACTGGAATATCAAGTTCTTTTATTTCTTGTCTCATATTTTTAGTAAGAACATAGAAAGATTTGTAACCAATTGTAATCACGTTCTAATAGCTAATAAACTCTTTATACATCTCAATGTCTATATGCTTATGGATTATTAACATAAACAGAGATTCAGAGCTAGATATTTTCAGAAGAGGAACAGATTATTTCGACCAATCACATGTGATTTAGATATATCACGAGATCAATTCAACGGTCTTCTAAGTTTCCATATAGCAGCAAAGTCATATTGTTTACACTATCCACACACGATTTGCGAACCGAGGAAAATTCACTGTCATTAAGTTTTTAATAAAGTGAATATTAATCTCTTTGAACGAGCCGGAGTCACGCGCGTCTAAACAGCCGTAGCTTGATAAAGAATACACCTAACACTAGACGGTTTTATAAAGTTGACCACGTTTTAACTCCGCGTTATAAATATACCGAGTAGTAAACATCGCGACACCACTTGACGAAATATAGTCTCCTACATGCAGACGGTTCACTCACTAGCCAGTGGCCACTAATAAACATTAGAATGTGGACACATGTCTGCGCTTTATATGCAGTTGCTATCCAAAATTATTAGACAACAAAACAGAAGCTTGGCAGAGAAAGTGTGCAATATTTTCCGTTTTTTAAAGCGCTATTCAATATATTGAATGTCTAGTAAAAGTTGAAGCAATTTGATATATACGTTCAAATTAATATGTTTCGCAAATTTAGACTAAAGTAATTCAAAAACAGATTTAGTAAATTTATTATTCATATTTAACACAATATTTTAACAGCTTGTTATGAAAATGCCATCACATCGATATAATCTACGATTAGTTTACATAATTATTAATCTATTAAAATAAAATAAAATGTTCAATAAATGTTATAACGTTAAACGTTTTAAAAATTATTTTACAATGGTGAAACATAAAATACTAATTTTACGTACGAAATCTACTAATCGACGTGAAACTAGTAAACTAACGATGTTTTGATATCTGTTTTTTGTTTTTACAATATATGATACAGAGTGCTCGCCACAAGTATACAAGTGTTCAGGCGTTACAAAATATAATGCCTTCTGTCATTGAACTATGTGCGTCTCTAGCTTCCATGTAATAAATGGTTGTAATGATGAAGATACGCAATAAAAAAAACATGGGACGCCGAATACTAACATATATTACACACTACGAACAATAAACTATTTCCATACTGCCGAGACAACCTTTGCTTTTAGACAATTCAGTAAGATTCAGTTTGTAGACAAGTATATTTTATGACATGATATTATCGTTCCTAAAATACATAATTGGGTTATAAAACCCCAGATAGGCTAGCAATAAACGTATAGTTGGGATTACAGCATTGTTTCTGTCTAGACACACTTTGCTACTGGTTTCAACATTGTGATTGTTTAAGATATGTTTAATAGATTGCTATCGCAGCGATAAAAGAGGATCATCCGAGCTGCCGAAAATGTGTTTGAGTCAATATTGCTATAGAATAAATATGGTAAATCAATTCTCTGTCTTGACGGCATTGCCGTTGCCATTAAAGTGATACTGTCACTTTGTAGAGCCAGAATTAAACAACTACTTAATATAGGACTTTAGCGGTATACATTTTCAAATCAGATCACAACTACTGTCAATACTCTAAAGATTAATACTCTCTGTCTGTCTCTCTTTCTCTTTCCTTCTCTCTCTAAAGCCACAGGCTGCTGAACCTAGGATTTCGCCATAGATCGTCACATAGACCTATTGGAAGCGGCCTGCATCCAGCGTCTTCCTACGACTACTACTACTACTACTATAAATGTATGTTTCATAATGCGTAAATATATCCTCATCAAAAGGAAAAGTTCACAGAATATCGATAGAAACACAAGAGGCCCGTCCATTATGTCGAAATCAAATACTGGATACTAGTTTATTTAAAGATCGACAAAATGATATCCATTTAAATATTGATAGATATCGAAAACCACCTCATTAATATTAAAACTATTATTTTATTGACAGAATCAATAGACAATAATTGATATTTATATTTCACTAATCATCGGACAAGTCGGCGAGCGGTCTGACCGAGTAGTTTCATTAATTTTCATACAAAGTGTGTGTCACACTACACACCTGCATATTACAAGACTTCTCGTATTTCACACAGACACATTACAACTAATAAATAATAAATTAATCGCGCTATGTCAATATTATTATACTGTCGGCAACGTGTGTCTTTCATTGTGCAAATAAGATACCGTCCTGACTTCTAGCAAAACAAATGCTGAGCTCATTGACCGTGTGAACTAAAGTAATTAGATCATATGTATGCGAAGGTGAGGGATTAAATAGCCCCAATAAAAACTGATCATATAAAATTTGAAATACACAATCATAACTTGCGTTGACGACATGCATTATGCAAGGCGACGAGCAAATGTTTATTCTGCTAAAATTTCATTGTCATCAGCACAATTTCCTTTTTCTACGTTCCTTTATTTCATGTTTGCATAGCAAAAAAATCGAGTGTTCCTACATGTCTTAGTAACCCTAAGGATCAAAAATGTATACGTTAATTGGAGGCTGCCCTGCAATTACAACAACCAGGACGCATATTTATTGAAAATTGTGAAATAAAAACACGATCATAAATAGTATGAAGTAAATCTTGTCTATAACCATTTCTAATAATCTGCACTACTTTCCTATTCCTATAAAATAATTAGAATATTCCCATTCACCTACTTATACCATATAAACATATTTTAACTAGCGAACGGCGCTCTCTGTGTGTCAATAGCCATACTAATAAACCACTTTAATAAATATTTAAATTGCACTCAGCTACAATAAGTGAGCTGTAAATAGTTAATTTATTTACTTGACGCGACTTGAATGCGTCAAGATTGCACAAAATCCAGCGGAGATGTTATCGATAGGCACTCGGTAGTTATACTCGTGCGCAATGTAATCGTCCTCACAGTCCCTCACAATATTCACGACAAGGTTGACGACATCAGGCAGCGCGCCTTCCTGCTTCTACCACAAAACCTATCCATTCCACTTATTGACACTTCTCACCGGTGGTCTTAACGATTCACTTATTGATAATTAACTTACACCTAATTGAGTGAAAGGGTACGAGTTTGTGCCAACGACGCCGCCTCTCCACAAAGACGCAACGCGACAAAATAAACTTGTAAATAATCGAAGTCTTTATAGCAAAAATAGATTTTTACCGTACTTTTCTCTGACTCGGTCCATTTACATTCATTAAGGCGCGATCTAAAAATAATAACATACAATGTTTCTTAAAGAGCGCATTTTGTAATCCACGTTGAATTAATTATTATCCGATCGCGCGGTTTAGATAAAGTTATCAATTAACATGTAGTTTTATGAGTTATGGTTCATTTAAAAACATAACACTACGTGTATGAACGTTCATCAGTCCGTACGTGTGAAGCATAAATTGACTGACAATAATTGTGAGTATTAATAGAGTCTCGTTTCCCTCAACTTTTATTTATTATTGTAGACTTCATTGACTGGGGCCGGCGCCCGCTTGTCGCAATTGTGACTGGTTCTTCTCGTTCTATATGTCCATAATTCAACTTATATTATATGTTTATTTCCAGTGTATACTGATTAAAATGCAAGAAGGCGACGTAAAGGCCGTTTACATTGTCGAACCAATTAGTAGGAACCATAAAAATCATACAAATCATTCTCCTTCCTTATTGGGAGTTTTTGTTGACTGCCGCGCGCCAGCGCAATCTTTGCGCTCTTATAATTTTTGGGAAACAATTATGTCGAGAGAATTTACGAGGTGCGGACAATCGTGTCTGAAACGCATTAGCATTGTGTGAGTTGTGAGTAGTGACTACTGTTTGTTTAGTTGAGTAGTAGTATGTAATGAGCAGGAAAGTATTTCGACCATTATTGGTACGTTGTACTCATTACCCACGCGCAACGCAGTTTGGCGAGTCCAGACAGTGTGCACGACAATGTCATAAAATCATTTTGGATTTTTAATGGCATATTATAGTCTGATAAACTGGACGCACCGTCTGTCCAGGAGCAGACAGTGGACGGGAGCCAACTTATTCAACAAAAATATCGCATATAATTTATTGAGTATCATTCTACGAATGCTTTAAGAGTGAGCGTATCATACAGTTGCACCTCATAAAAACAAACTTAAAAAATATTTTGCCAGAGCGTGTCGCTACTCGCCATCGACCCACCGATATAGCCACCGATGCATAGCATGCCGCTCGGGAAAATAATATATCTGTCATTTATGAATAGTTTTTCTAACAGATTACAAATGATAAAACTTTATTTCTCTGTCAAAATAGAACGTCTGCGGGCGCGTCCTTAGCATTGGCAAGGTTAAACAAATTACACATAGAAAATTCAGCGTGATGTTTCTAGACTCTTAACAAATTGTGATATTAAATGTAGCATAGACACGGCGATAACTCGTATGACTAAGGGAAAATACCAATAGATATGTCAGATATGTTTTTGTACGACAAAACCCATCCATAACATTACGAAGGCATTAAATTTCCATGAAGAGCATGAGCGAATCCACGTGAGAGAGACAATGGACGCGTCGCAGCGCGTACGCCTACACTTATCAAATGCCGCCTTACACCCAACAGAGTTATCAATCAGACGGCAAAAATGCAAATTTTAATTGTCGCCAGGGCTGAGTTGGTGTCGCGCGATATTATGAACACAATTTATTTGCAGGGCGCACATGCGCGCCTGTGCGAGGCGCGGGCGGCGGCGGGCGGCAGGGCGGCGGGGCGGGGCGAGCCGCACGCACTGCACTATGGAGGGAGACAACCGCCAATTATGAATAAACTAGCTCTACTACTATGTTAATAAGATTTGAAATTTTTCCTCGGAGATTTCACCGAGCGAGTACACTCTCATTAATGGTTTTGTGGCTCCGTTATCGGTCTTAGTAGAAAGCATCATAATCTGAAGCGATTCGCATACGTATCTCCTCTTACTGTTTATATTTACTTGTTTACTGCAAGTGCAGAATATATTCAACTCGAAAGACTTAACCGATGCTAATATTAGCTTCTAGACTCCGGATAAAATTACATTCTGCCAGTTAACATATCCTATGAGATGGCATTACGCGCCGACGAGTCGCTGTGGGAATCGAAAAACACCCGAATAAATGCAAGCGAATGTTTTGCACATAACGAAAACGGGGATCGAGATCTTTATTTTTATTATAACTTGGAAACATTTCAAATAAAAACACAGAATAATAAATAAACGCGCAGTTTGTTTAACTCACCAAGTTTAGCGCACATACATGCATCCACGAGCAACATTGCAACGCTGTTGATAAACATTATATCGATGAAATATATTTACAAAATAACTTCATGCAAACTGCGTTCGCATAAAAGCGACTCACAAAAGAATTCTGATGATCAATGTTCAGAGTCATAAAGCGGCTGCGAGTTTTGCTGGCAAAATCCCTATTTGCTTCGTCCCGGTAAATCAGTCTCGGATTCTCGCATTGGAATTTCGATTACTAGACGCGTATGGACGCCCATAGCTATTTCAGATATTTGTTAAAATTTTAATGATAAACAGGGAATGATGAAGGTGTCCCTGGATGTTGTGTCTCGTGCAGTCTGCAGTCTGCAGCGTGTAAACACAAATAGCCGTGTCCCCTACCACCATGCGACGGTGTCTATGCCGCGTCGGCTTTACGAGGCGTTTCGCAATCCGCTCCGAACATTTTGATTTTAAAAATGGAAGTTTACAGAAATGAAGTATAGTAGTGTGAGGACCAGATGAAAGGCGACGAGACGGCCGAACACGACCCCATTTCCCGCTAAATATAATTTTACTTGATCATTTAATTATATGGAGATTAATGGGCAGGCGTAGATGCCAACGTTTACGTTAGTAAACAGTACGATAAGGTGCGAGCGCTCACCGAGAGTGACATGTAAGGAGGCTGGTGGCTAATACTGATCGTCGCCTCCGCCGGCTTTTTGTCGTCACTTGCACATACGCGATGCGAGTAAACAGGACGAGTGAAACCGTGCGCCGCGCTAAACACTATCCGGATACTTAATGTACGCAATCACTTGTAGTGTATAAAAACCGTAATGACGCGTTAACCTCCCCCGTACTTAAGAGTACTACGCGGGTGGGCCCATTTATTCGCATATTTGATGCATACTTATGCGAACATGTCATTTACATATCAAGCAATAGTGTCGCCAGCGTCGCCAGTGTCGCCACACAAGCACTTGTGTGCAATCACTATCTTGTGGGAATATGAAACATCATATTCCCATTACATTTTGTATATCTAAAGTGAGACTTCAAAAACTTGTAAACGTTTCAAGTGTGCTATTAGTACTATTAGCAGATCATTGGACTTTATTTTTATGAGCATTATTTTTATGAGGGGAAAAAGAATCAAATATAACCACGGCAAATGGAAGATAATCTGGAAAATACCAAGATAAAAATTCTATGAATGAAAATTACACTCATTTTGATTCGGAATAAACAGGTAACGAGTCACCATTACCACGCTTTATATCTAAAAGTAATCAGCACAAATAAAAATTATGAAACAAACGTTTTCAATAAACCTTCTTACCTTTGTATTGTGTAAGTGAGGTCTAGTTATTGAATATAAATTACAAATAAAGAAGCTTCAATTAATAGCTATAAGGAAAATTAATTACCCGTGGCTTTTATGCTACGTTGCCAATAAGTTTTTAATCTGCAACATCAAAACAATAAATAGAAGATTAATATTTTTTAATACCACATTACGCAGAAAGCACTTGCCACTTTCCAATATAATCATTAAATCAAAACTAATCAGACACATATATTGGCGAATGGCGGTGACTACAAAGAAATTTTCCCAGGAAATATATATCTATGTTGATTTCATAGTAACAGGGAAAGGAAAAGATCAATAAATACAAAAACAAGATAAACAATGTTACCTCTGTAATAATTATGAATATAGATAACGTGCCTATTAAATTATTTGATTAACACATTATCACGTGATAATAAGGCTTATACGAGACGCAATTTATACGCTCGGTTTATCTGTTAATATTAACAATGTGGTCATTACTGAAACATGACGTCGAAAAGCCGTAGAACGATGACTTAAAAGGGTTATTTATATTATGCGTGTTTGGTGACAACGCGCCTTTCTACGCCTCTGGCCGTCCTAATTAAAATTTAATTTTAGAATCAGCCACAGGATTAATTAAAGAACCTTTTATATTGTTCACCTTTTTTAAAACCGGTAGCTTGAACTTTATGGATGAAACGATTAGTGAGCATGTTACACAATGTTTTTGAACATAACACATTTTCATAGTATATTTTGGTTAGTATTCTGCATATACGTGTCATGGAATAAGACTTGGTTTAATAACCCCACCGCAATAACAAGTAATACACCTTTATGTTTTACATTACATGGTATCAATGCGATATCGAGTGTCAATCAATGAGTGAGTGAGCGACTAGCGAGTAGCGACTGCCGACACGCACAAATAACACCACGCATTAATTCAGTCTGCGAAATTAAGGCCTACTAACTCCTTTCATGAATACAAATTCGATATATGCATTTTCTCGAACAGTTAATGACTCGCGGGATCGTTGACCATCACTACGTTATTTGTTTACATTGCGCGCTGTATAAATTAAACAAAATTTCAAAACCTCTGCCAATTATTATAAAGTAAAGCGCTATAAATTGCTTATTATTTAAAAATAAGTTGATAATATTTTGTAAAAAGAATACAAATCTAGGCCGGAGGGCGTGTCGGGCGAGTTTGAGTAATGACCGGCGCGAGCGGGCGCTCAGCGCTCAGCGGTCGGCGCGCAGCGTCGAACTCTGACGCACTGGGATTTGAATACAATGCCGCGATAGCTCAGAGCCGCCCGCGTGCACGCATGCATAATCCTCACCGATTTATTACAAATCTGCCACATTCCCTAAACCGCCAGTGTCACATGTCTCAACCCAAGCCTCCATACCTCGATGAAAGTGAATCGCTCCCTAGCAATTGACCTCCATTTGAGGTTCCATTGTAATTAAACCGTGATTGTTCAAACAATTCCGAGCAGTTCACTTCAACTGTTACATTCATAGGTTCAATATTAAATCAAGGTTGCATTGTTTTCGTTCGGCCGCCAATTTTGTCAATGAATATAACAATTGACCGGAATTTTTGAAATGCGATACTGTTTATTGACCACTCAAACCACACTTTAATAGCTTCGATAATCATTAAAAAAGAAAAACCCGATTTAGTTAAAAAATGTAAGTACTTACATCGTTATGGAACCAGTCAGGCCATTAACCATTATAAACACATAATTACTATTTGACACCAAAAAACATGTTAAATATTTGCCGACACCGACGTGGGTGTAAACCAACATTAAGATGACGCTTTCATGTTCTTATTGGGTCGTCTGATGATGGTACAATATCGGGCCGAGTGAGAGCAAAAACGCGTAGACAATGGAAAAAGGCGAACAGATCGGTGTTGCGTCCTCGATAGCGGCGACGGCAAGCAACGGCCCCACCGATGCCTATTTGGGATCAGAAGGCCCTATTTGGAAGGCTGCGTTTCGAGTTGAGATCGATATCGAACGGCTGGCGGCTGAGAAGCGTCGCCCGTCAACGGTCCCTCCCTGCAACACAACCTCCTTTATGGATTTTACATATTATTAATCACCTGGCACTATCGATACTGATTGCTCTCACACGCAGCAATTTTCAAGATCATCCTTCATTGTGAGCGCACGGCTTATAAAAGGCAAAGTCTCTTTAACTGAACATTCCCATTATTTACACCGTTTAACTAACAAAGGATATAAACAAAGAAACCTATAGAGGTATTGCGCTAAAGGATTTTAGTCACAGATACACTAATGCTCGTAATTAACCGGCTTCCCGCTTGGACAAAAGCTACGCATCATTAAGATAATTTAACTCTACTTGTAACAATGTTTTGTCGAAACACACAATACGTATTTTCAACACAGTGACCAATAAAATTGAAGAATCTATAAAAGTTTGCAGTAACACTTAAATTTTACTATTTGCAAATCTTAAATAACCGATACAAGCCCATTGACACATTCAATGTAACGCATTGTCGTGTAACAACTACAATCATTGCCAATAATCGTTTTGAATTACGTCATATCACACGATTGTGTATACAGATGTACTGAAGATCCGAGGAGGATGTAAATGTAACATCACGAATAACATTTTTGTGCTTAAAGTTCGCAGCACGATTTAACTGTACAAACATCCAGTCACTACGCAAACATTCGAGGTATTTCTATCTATATGATTACAATGGTCTATAAAAATAAGTACAGTCGAACAGAAATCCGCTTTGTACATGAAAGACTCGTAGTTTGACTATTCGAATTTCATTCCGATGACTGTCAACCCATTAACTAGATACGGGCTAGCGTGATAATATACTACAAATGCCTTTCAAATCTTAATGTGAAGTAATTCTCGCGCACATGTGACCTGGTATTGAGGAATGCGTCTCACATTTTTTAATCATTAAACAATTTGTCGTACTAGTAATGATATTGAATTCTTGTCACATAAAATACACAGTACAAAGATATGGCCGCGTCATTTAGCTAATTATATCCCACGATTCCTCTTGCGGAGGCTTGTCCAGGATGTGGCGTAATTATTTAGTAAGCGAAGGTCATCACGATCGAATTTTATTAGTCATAGAATATACTTTAGTGCTTAGTATGAGACCGAGATGAAACAAAATAATCAAACGAAACGGTAGCACAAACAAACGATTTTTGATTGACGTGTTTACAGATACCTAAACATTTTTTTCTTATTCTTTAATTATCTTGCGTTATTTGCAAATAAACTGCGCGGATTTTAGACAAGGCCCTGACCTAACAAATATTTGGTTACAATACCTGCATTCCATTGTTTAGCAACTTAGCAAGGTTGATTGATGATAGACAAGAGTTGTAAAAACCATTTTAGTTTTAAAATGTACATAAACAAATACTCAGTTCTGATTGGTTTATAATTTACGATTTGCCGAAATTCAGTAGATCAAGTAAATGAATAAACATAAGCCATTGAGAATAACGATCTATGAAATATATTTGTGGGAGTTATTTAATAACATGAACGTGATATAACGCAGGTAATGATCCGGACTGATTGGATCTCATTTTTCAAAGGTTTACAACCAGATTTAACATCAATAGACAAATACTGTTACATGAAGGCACTTGATGGTATGTTGAGACGGGTCCAAATAGTGTATTGTAGTAATGATTACCTCACCTCTATGGTAACAATTATGATAGTCTACTGAATAATGTCCATTATAGCTAGTTATTAAAACATATTTAAGAAGTCGTTATAATCGAATACGAATATCATGCACCCAGAAATAATAATACAAAATAAGTAAATTATATAACATTCAAATTGATTGGAGATTATTTTGATAGAATTTTTGTAAAATTTATATATAACATTGGATAACAAGTAGTAATTGTGTATAAAATTATCAGAACGCATGAAAGCACTGATTTATATCTAACAACGATAACAATGAAATCATATGCAGAGCGCATTGATAACGCCATAAATCTTATCATTATCTAATCTTGCGTGATGTAAATTTATATTATAACTAGCGGCCCGACCCGGCTTCGCCTGGGTGCAGATACTTTTTTATTTTACTCCACACCAAATATTTTTCGTATAAGCTCTTGTATACCTAAACATGAATTAGCTATCCTACTGTCCTGCTCAATTCCGTCCCATCCCGTCTGTTCATTCACTTCCCGATACGTCGCGTCCTTTCTCTTAATTAACCATCCCGTCTTATACCGTGCATTTACATTTCGTCCTATTAAATCTGTCAGCTATCCCAGTCTTCTCCCCTACCTCCCACTCTATTATATCCAGTTTCTCTCTACTTTCTAAACACTTTATCGATTTTGATTATCCATGCAATATCCCATCCCTTATTTCACCCCCACTATGCTGTTTTTCCAAAAATATTACGCCATTACTCTTGTTAGTAATAAAGAGATGAAATATTAATTTTCGTAGAAATGCACTCACACACACACACAATTAACGTAGAAACAATTATATTTAACTGGTTTTTCAAGACACAGGCAACGCCTAATTTGAGAATCCCTGCAATATTCTCCATAATTATATAAAATTTTTATTTTATTAAGTTCAGTTCAGTTTTTATTTTTATGTGTTATTTTATTAAAGATTTTTCATTTTCAAGTGAAATTCTATCTTGAAAAGAAGTAAAACTTAATACATGTGAATATTATTTATTTAATTGTCCTATATTTATGTAGCATCATAATATACTCTTTAGTTTACAATAAATTCCTGAACGTATGCATAAATATTTGACAATCAATTTAAATGTCAACCACTTTTCAATACTGTCATTAATTTACATCTTTAAAATCTAAAATACGTCATAAATCGAATATTGTGGCTATGTGTTGTCGATTCGAAACCTTTATTTAAATACGTTATTTAATTTTAGGGAAGAGTTTACCGTATCGACGCTATGAACATTAAATCTTTGACAGTTACAAACCCATGAACATTTTGTATGGCAAAATGTTTTTTCCTTTTTTTTATACTTTCGTCAATTCAATCGAGATAAAAACTATCCCACCTTTAAGTTGGAACAAATAACACATATCTACAAAATTTCATTATAATCAGTTGAGTGGTTTAGGAGTCCATCGCGGACAAACAACGTGACACGTGAATTATATATATTAAGATAGTGACACGTCACACTAAAACTTCATAGTAGAGTCATAACTCATATCATATAACCATTATATAATTAATTAATTATAGTTGCAAGGTTATCAGCCGTCTTAACAAATGTAGAAAGTTGCTGGATGCAGACGGTTCCAACAGGTCGATTTGGAGATCCTTGAAAGAGGCCTATGTTCAGCAGTTGACTTTCTGTGGCTGACGATAATAAAAGGCTCTCTTTTTCTCTCGCTCTCTTCAGCAATAGGAAGTCAGGATATTCACATCGACCTGATGGAAGCGTCTGCATGCAACCTTAACCAGGTCGTCCGTCTACTTTACAGCCGGGCGCCTGCCACTACTTCTACTTCACGTCCTAAAAAGGAGACGTATTTAGTCTTGTAGAAATAACAAAATCCGACAGTTTGAGGTATTCGATAGTTTCTACCTATCTTCATTGTGTGGTGACGTAGATAAATGTATATGGTATGAGTTACTGTATGGTTACTATACATGGTAAATCAAGACTGCTACCGAAAACGAAGCCGCGTGGTAGTTTAAGCGACTTCAGCGACGAAAAAAGCGTCAATTTGTTTTTGTAATTTTTTTCCTATTACCATATTTGGGTGGTAAATGCATTTTTTCCTAAAATAATAGTGTATACCCCTTTATTTATAAATAATCTAAGGTATAAAAGAGTTTAAACTATTATTTTAGCAAAAACTATGGATTTACCCCCCCCCCCCCCCCAAAATGACGATATTGAAAAAATCATAAAAAATAACTGTCGCATTTCTTTGCGAAATTTTTAGTTGCATTGTGTTTGTAGTCACTAAAACTACCTCCCGGCTTCGTTTTCGGTAGCAGTCTTGAGATACCCAGTATGGTAGTGCTACTATAATTAGCGAAAGCCATTCTAAGAGAGAGCTAAGATGCCCTAACACACTAGAACACAACCCTCTGAGTCCTCTGAGTTAGGCTCAGGGATACCTCGTGTAGAGTTGCTATGAATATTTTTATCACTAGCGTTTACAGTGAAAAAATCTATCGGGGATAATTTACGAAACTGAAGTGCTCTATGTGTACTCTGAGGGATTTGAGGCCCACCAACACCAATTGGTGAAATGTGGCAGAAGCCACCAGTTAAACAAATACTTGACTGCTCTACCTTTACAAGGTTTAAAGTCAAACAGGCAGTCGGTGGCGAAACTACAAACAAGTCTACAGCTGTTTTAAACCGATTTCAAAAAAGAAGGAGGTTCTCAATTCGACTGTATTTTTTATAACATAGGTCCATGAACATGCATAGCACTTGGATCATAGATTTGTTGCATAAATCGATCCCCTTTGGGACAGTGGAACCGCTATAGACGAGCCTGCCCATTCATACTAAGTCATAAATGACAACATCATGACAAAACCCATGTAAGAAAAGTTTTAGGCCCTAGAAAAAGATATTTAGGTACTTCCATCACGCTCTCCAAAACATCAAACAAACACATTTTACACGAATTTGATTAGCAAAACAGAACCAACCAAAGTAAACATTTCGTAAAAGCTATTCGATTATAATGGCCTCAAATATATGCATTTGTTTAAGGAATTATTATTCCTATTCAAAGCGAGTGGAACTTAAATATGTCTAAGATTGGGCAATCAGTTGGGCAATTGGTAAAGTAGCATTTTAACTCTATACAATACTGCTATTGTACTCATTTCGCGAATTTAACGCACTTAATGTTTTGATAGTTTGCTATGTCTTTTATGATTTGTCTGAAAATATGAAGTAACGACGTAAACTCACCGCTCCTTTTTCCTATTTCAATATCCATCCAAAGGTTGCCTGGAAGAAATTACCTAGAGTGATAAGGCCGCCTCTTGTACTATTATTATTGTGTTGTTTCTTCACTGTATTTTTATTTTGTGCAATAAAGGATTAAATAAATAATAATAATAATAAATAAACTAGCCAATAATATTCGCTCTTTATTCACTTGGTCTAAAATTGTAGACAAATATACGTTTCTAAATATAATGAGATCAATAAAATCACGGCGAAAACCATACACATATATATGTTTTTATATATTTTGCAGCGTATTATTTTATAGCTATTGATGATTCATATATAATTCGTTTCAGATTTTAAATTCAAATGTACATAACCAATATAATTAACTTTCATAATGTATACTCATGAGATTGAATGCAAAGAAAATTGCATTTGAATGAAAGGATGGCTTTGAAAGGAAAGATGAAAAACATTCAAGCGCAAAATTTTAATTTGACATTTGCTGGTATTTAAAAACTAGGTACATCATAGTAAAAAATTTGTTTTTTATTTCTCCCTGGAGTGTACAAATGCCAGACAGGACTTGATAGTGGGTAAAATGTTAATATTAGCGTCTGAAACAGTGAAACATAAAACATTAGCAAGGTGAGGGCCATTTAATTTGTCGTGGCGTAAACACTCGTGCGCCATGTACATATGTCAATATACCACTAATTCTCAGCCGCTGAATAACTTCGTCTCCGCTGTTTTCAGCACATTCTGCTCCAACGTCTAATAACTCGTAAAATGTCTGGGCTTCACGTGAAACGTTCTGGCAAATTTATTAACGTATATACATTAAGTCGTTAAAAATCACACAAATTTCTAAACAATTTATACCGTGCAGAAAGCTAACTTTTATTCATGTAGCTATTTTTCTTCGAAATTTGTTAGGGAGCTCGCAAAAATGTTTCAGTTGTGAATCATCACGCAGCATTTAATATACTTTTCTCAACAGCAGTTAACCATTTAAATGATTGGGAATTTAATATTAAAAGTGGTCGGAGGCAGGCCGCGTGCGAGCCACGTCGCCTTTCACACTAGTAGTAATCCACTTTGTGGTTAGCCAACGCCGTATAACACAAAATGCCCGGTTACTGTTTGTGGCCACCTCGTGCTGTACAAAGGCCCACTTAAAGGAAGCATATGTTTCATATAAAAGTAAATCTATTTCTTGTTGGAATAAACCGCAAAATGAATCTTGAGCGCTTAAAAGCTGATTGTAGGTGCAGTAATAAGTATTGCCATTATCATGAGGATGTCCCAGTGGCGGTACGAGCCACTACAGCGTATAAAGAACCGCCACTGTCATTTAGAGCTTATCTGTCGGTATCAAACGCCATACAGAGATTGTCGCACCATTTACTGGGGTGCCTCACACTGCGTTTACCTAATCGCGCTCTCTACATTAGAACTCGTTTATCCAAACGGCTAGGCTGTCCGTTCTATGACAGATAGTAAATATAAAAATCATTATTTATAGTCTTATGTTCTTTTGAACGTAAATCTAAAGATTATCACTACGATGTCGGCTCGAGAAATATGTTTTAAAGGCTTTGGTATTTTACACAACGTGTTAAACGAATACCTATAGGTGCAATAGCGATATTTGATTTTACGAGCCGAGGACACCGAATTTACGTGAAAAGTTTTAAAATATTCTACAGATGCTCATAACTGTCAGTGGATAAAAATTTAGCATGAGATAAAATATGGAATGATTTGTAAAGTGTTGCGAAGTGTGTCGGTCGGCGAGCGCGGATCGGCGCGACGGCGACACGGCACTGACTGAACACTGCACAGTACAGTGTATACACAGTAGTATTGACTACTCGAGCGCGTGCCTTTAAACTGAATGAGTGCTCGTTAAAAAGCAACCCGCCATGTAATTAGCGGCCGGCAGAACTAAAGGCAATGAAAATAAAACAAAGTCGCCATGTCTCACGGCCCCGGGCGCCTCGTGACTCCTCTCACGGATTCATCACGAAATTTTACACCCGCACTGCATCTTGTTAAGTGTTATGAAAGACATTTTGAATATCACTGTCTTTTATGTTCACTCGAAAGTGTGCAGGAGTCTTATAAAGATATTTATGTAATATTACGGTATGGAACATTTTTAGCGTAAAATACGTAGATAAAATGTATATTGTAATTGTAATATTGTTGTGAAGCTTCATCAGACAATTTTTAATCATTATCGTGACAGAAAAACTGTTTCTTATCGGTTAATTAAGAGATAATTCGATGAATAAAAATGAAACAACACGTGGTAGGTCCGCGCCCGAGTTGTACAAAATATACTGATTACATATCGATTGAAACAAGCTTATCGATTATACGATAACAAATTATTTCAATATCAACATTAAGTCTTAATTACATAACTAATCTTCTAAACTGATATTGTTTTCAATTCATTAACTTATTTTCCTAATTATCGGTATCGAAACGAACAGAATCCAGTATTTTGCTTAGAACATTCAATAATATAGGTACAGAAAGTTCTTTGGACGTGAATCATAAAAATACGGTTTCTACTTATATTAACTAATTATTTATTTTAAATTATTTCCTCAAAAGATAATTTATTAAAAGAAGCACGGAAAAAATGAAATTTAGTCACAAATTTATTTAGTGTGTTACAACTTACAAGTTACTTTTAAGTTCCTCTGAATCAAGACCGCTCTACAGATTTGCAATATGTTTGTGTGAGTGGATACTAAATATCATACTGGTGGTAGGTCTCTCATATGTGAAAGGCCATCTGGGTAGGTACCACCGCAATGTCTATTTCTCCCATGAACCAACACAACATGCGTAAATGCACTGTTGTGTTTCGGATTGAAGGACATTGTAGCCAGAGTAACTACTGGACATATTGAGACTTAACATCTTATGTCTCAGGATGCCGAGCGCAGTGGAATGTTGCTACTGTTTATGAGCGGTCGTATCGCTTACCATCAGGCGAACGGCATGCTTGTCTCGTCATTTATTGCAAAAAAAAATAGATAATGTATTCTGATGAAGCGAGATAAAGCAGTAAAATGATCGCCACTATATAACTCATGCGTTGATCCTAAAGTGTACCTTTTGTATGCCATATAGCCGCTCATTAATATACAGTTGATTCAAGGCAAGTGCGAATCCGCATGCCTTCACGCCCTTATATACTTTTGCAAGCTCGAAAAACGCAATTCTTAGTACTCACTATTTACACATATATATATTTTTATCATAAAAAATATCAAATAGAAGGAATTATATATTCATTTACAGATCAAACAATCTGTCGTCATTTTGTAAAAACTCTTCAAAGCATCTGATAAACAAATTTTACCGTCTAGACTTATTAATCTTGTTTGTATGAGCCATAATTACATAACATTTTCATGTGAAAGTGTTAGTGACAAATTTATTGTTGAAAGAAATGTCTGAGTACAAAAGTTTGCCAACATGAAGTCTCTTTGCCTTGTTACTGCCGTCACTGCCGCTGCGTACCGTGTTCAAACATCAACAGTTAGTATCTGTATTCTTTTTATTTTTCATTATTTAAACACAGATTCACTCAAATTGTCGTTTTTCTCAGAAATATGTAAACTTGTAAACATAACATATTTTACACTGTTTACTTTCAGCCACATTTATTAACGTCTAGATTTACGAAAAACAAGCATAACTATTCTCAGAACTACATTTTAAGTAAATAAGTTGACTGAATCTACAGGACACTTAGGAATGAAAGTTGGTACAACGAAACAAAAGTGGAACAATTTAGCACGATCACAATTGACAGGCGAACAGTGAACACAAATTGCAGCGAGTTGCATAACGCGCATTATTCAAACGCAACAACCTTATAAGAAAGTATTAATGTGATAGAGACATATGTACATACGTAGATATGTCGCATGCGGTGACTCACAACCGGGCTCAATGACCCTTGTTCACCGGCCGACGAATCCTATTCCTGTGCTGCCATGCACTACATTGCTTCATTTTATAACGATAACTAAATTTTAGACAATCGAAATTTATAGCAATCATTAATACCCATAGCTCCTTGTAGCAAACGTAATTATAACGTCTCCATTCAACTATTGGCCGGCGACCAGCCACGCGTGGCGGCTATAAGCATGCGTTTAGTGTGTTTCAAACTCATTAGTCGATCCATTGTGTCCTCTTTCGATCGATTTATTAGGTGATTGTATACAAATAAAGAACCCGACTACAATCAACAGATCTACATATGCTCATAAACCAAATTAGATCGACCGACCTTCAAAAAAATGTTTACCTATTTTTTTATTTTGAACGCAGACTCGCGACTGCGGACGAGTCATCGTATATTTTTTAAACAACCTTTCGCCTAGCAGAGACTGTTTATAAGTGTACGTGTGTAGTGGTTGTTTGCGGGGAGGCGCGACCGCGGCCGGCGTGTCAGTACATCATTCATCAGCTGGCCTGCAAACGTGTAAATTTGCATACGACCGCGAATCCAGTCTGGTTGGCGTCGGCTGTTAAAGAGCTCCGAGAGAAAAGATCTCGTGTTGATAGTGTCACATGACTAATGGAGCAGGCGCCGATCACAGATATCGACAAATAAAAATATGGCCGGGCCACCGCTGGCGGCGTCGTGTGTGCGCCGCTTTGCCCCCGACCGCGTTTGGCCACTGTTGGTGACCACTCACGCTGCTGGTCACTGTTCCCACACCAGCGCCAGTCACCACGCTCGTGTCGCTACACATTACGTTATGAGTCACGCACGCACGAAATCTCGCCACACGTCACGGAGGGTGGCGCAACCACATTATTTCATTCACAAAATTAACAACTGTTCGATTGAGACTGTCAGTTGGGATCTTGCAAGTTTACGTATTCTTCATGCTCCATACAATAGCACACATAATATGATTAATGGCCATTAGTTATTTCCACGCTTCGTTATTCGATTAGATACCTATTAATTTAGACGAATAAGTCAGAAAATATTAGTGTTATTCTATACCGCCCAAATTAGAAGTTTCCTTTTTTAATTCATTACTCTAGGCTTCTTAGTATTTTACCCAACAATATAAATATTATGCAACAACACTTATGTTAGTGAAAGTCTCGTAGAACATCCAAAAATGTCTTAATTATAACCTGGTCTAAAATAAGAACAAAGCTAAGTTAGTGTTTTAGTCACTCGCTGCTTAATGCAGTTTAGTAACACACTCAATCAACGCACGTTTTATGTAGTGATAACATTTTATAACAGGCTTAACCCAGATTTATGTAATACAATAAAGAACAATGTGTTTACGAGTAATTAGTTTAGCTCGGTAACAATATTACACAAGTATTGCTTAGATCTGGGCAAAGTCTAAAGATTAATCACCTAAATAAATGTTAATTGCTACCTAATCCCGCGATCAATTATGTAAACAAACAGCTTGTATAATGCCGTACAGTCACGTCGAACCGTTCCAGTTTCAAACACTAAATAAAATCAAAAACTATTTACTCAAAAGCATGTTAAATAACGCAACATCACAGTAATAGATATTAGTCATTAAAAACAATCACAAAATCAGTCATAAACCCGTCAATAATCTTATGTCAGCGCGATAAAATATTGTTTAATGCTGAAACAATACATCTGGTCGTAAAAGCTGGCACATAGTTTATTGCATATGCTATAAATAAATATTTTTGAAATCATATACCACTGAACGTTTTATTTTTTACGTAAATATGGAGAGGAAGAGCAGTTAACGAGCGTCTGCGCACTCAGGAGCTATAAACGTGAGCGGTGTAACTTTTTGTTTTCCACGTCTCTCAGCAGTTAGTGATCGCACCACCACCAAAAGTATTGACGTCAATCAATCGAGCATTACGTCAAAATTGCCACGCACTGAAACGGTGTATGAGGCCCGCCGGATACTCGTCTCGCACGTGAGACCCTGCCAAATTAGCGGTGCACACTCGCCGCTGCAGCCGCCGGACTGCGCTTCCCAAACTTGCTACCCTGCCACCCCGGCCTCATCGCTTCTCACTTATTTCATCCACTTATGAATTCTTATATCTTCTGAAATTTAGACAAAGGTCAAACGTAGCCATTTATTACAGCAATATAATCTAAATTCACCCAGTATTCCAAGAATTTAGCACAGGCAACAAATCTTTAAGTGTGGAAATGGGTATGTGATATACTAATAAATTTTGTACACTGGTATACTGCTCTTAACAAAATCGCATGCACTAAAACGAAGCGATAAATTCACATTGTACAAGCATAAATACAGGAGAATAGAACATTTACTATCGAAAAATAACACAAAGCACTTAGACCACTTAATTATAATGATGCGGAAAAACTGTGAGATTATTTGAAATATTTAGTTTATATTCTCCGCGCTGATGCAAATCGCAATTTTCGTTGCGGCCATCAAGCCATTTGATCTGAATATTTTTAGTTTTAGTCAAAATAAGAAATGCAGAATTTTTGAAACGAATAGATCGTAAGCTGGGCACTCATACATACTTTTTCAATGTGTAATTCATTCAATAATGATATCACCACATTTCTTCAGCCGCCGTTACTAAACAACAATAAAAGTTTGAAAAGCGTGTGTTTACCGACAAGAAGGCACACACGCCCCTGTCGACAGACGCATCCGCAAATGTCGCGTGACGCGCAATCCCCACTAAATATATCGTGATGGCAATGAGACACTTTGCCGCCGCCCGCCGTCCGCCGGCCATGCCAGATAATTACCTAAAATTGAAAGTGTCAAACTTCGCAATCCTCCCGCGTTGGTAACTTTTAATAAAAGGAGGTTCAACAACCGTGTCGCGAATGAAACGACGCCTCCTCTAGATATATGCGGTATGCGGTTAATATCAACTAAGATTGAAATAAATCGCTAGGTTTATTGCCAAGTGGAAAATCATTTTAATATATTGGACAAGCGGAATTCACTTTGACAATATTTTGACAGTGTGCGGTCTGCGAGTTTTAGAATCGAGCGCGTATCGTAGCGATTCCCCGCTTCTTATAAACATTTTTATTTTCTGTACATTTGCTACGATTACAATTTGTGATACGTTACAAATGTTTTCCGGTGTTATATTTAGGTATGATTGACTCGTTGCTGTTGCATTAATGGGTAAATTGTTAAATAATGTTAATAAATAGCTTGCACACGTTGAGCGTTGCACAGTGAGCAGTAAGCAGTAAGACGCAGGGCGGCGATACAAGGGAAACGGGCGCCGCCTGTGGCCATCTAAGGAGTGCAACTGTATAACCGGACCGACTGCCCCCTATTTAGAATAATCAGTCCGTAATTTTGAGTCAACGCGACGACATCCTAGTTCTGTCTTCATTTTATGACGCCGCTGTTACTTTTCGTACGACTGCATCGTAAAAATTCTTGTGATTTGCTATACGAGCGCATATTTTAAATTTATGTACACAAACTGTCGCACATCTTGACGGAGCGAATCAGGTTGGAACGGAATAGGCTATTTCTTGTGAGAAACTACGTCGCTATCAACCCTCGTACTAATGTATCATCGGTTTTACTACCGCGGAAAAATGTTTCAAACACTGAAACGTAAATTACATAGACTATTAGATACATTTCAGATGTGCATGCAGTTCCATGATATTAAAGAGAATATGTTCAAATGAACCAAGTATATTCAGATGCCAAGTTAAATAAATATTAATATGTTAAAAACGTATTCGGCGTTGAGAGATATTTATATACCTTTTATCTATATTATTTATATTAGTTAGTCTTTTATTTATATTAGTCGTTTCCTGTAGTCACAACGAGAGAGACATTGAATATAACTTGCGCTTCACGCTTGACGCTTTTCAGTACTCATAAAGCATATCCACATTGTATTCTTTCTGGAACATCGAACACAAGTATCGCGGTGAAACAATGGTTTATTGCAGGAAAACATCCATCAGATACCCGCACGAGGTTGTATTTAATGCTCCCCAGTTGTATAAGAGGTCGACGTACCGTCATTATAACTCTATCGCATATCTCGAATGTACGAGATGTTCAAGTTTTTTATTGCTTACCACAGACCTGGATGGCGAGAAGGACATGCATTTATCCTCACAATGCAAAATTACCGCCATTATTTAGATATTACACGCGCTTCTTTGAAACAAGACTTAAACTAAGAACGCCAAAATTATGTGTCAACAACTTTGGTCGACTTTTTCACTCTTTGTTAAGTTTTTATTAAATGTATTCACAGAACTTTATATAAAAAAATCGGAAAAAATATCGATCATAAATTTCTTTTTTTATTGAAATACGCAAAGTTTTGACTTTTCAATATTCCGTTTCGTAGAGGAATCTCCTATTATACAGGGTATCTCAAGACTGCTACCGAAAACGAAGCCGGGTGGTAGTTTTAGTGGCTACAAACACAATGCAATTAAAAATTTCGCATAGAAACGTGACAATTATTTTTTATGATTTTTTAAATATCGTCAATTTTGGGTGGTAAATCCATAGTTTTTGCTAAAATAATAATTTAAACTCTTTTATACCTTAGAGTATTTATAAATAAAAGGATATACACTATTATTTTAGGAAAAAATGTATTTACCACCCAAATATGGCCATAGGAAAAAAATAACAAAAAAAAAATTGTCGCTTTTTTTCGCAACTTTTTCTGTTGCATTGTGTCTGATGTCGCTTAAAGTATCACCCGGCTTCGCTTTCGGTAGCAGTCTTGATATACCCGGTATAGTTAAGAAACACTAGAACTTGAAAAACGCCTTGAAATTAAACCGCAGACAGCGAGACGACATTGTTCTCCATCGTTACTTCAATTAGATACAATTATAAGCGAGATCAGCTGCACTAAGAATGTTTCCTCCAACCGCGATAAAGTATTTTCGTGGAACACTAGAGCCCTACATACATCGGTATACCGCATACTATACAAAACAAACACTGAAATATTTGCAAAAAGACATTCAAATTTCAAACAGAATAGATGTAACATGTGGAACAATTCAGTTTATAAATATAATGTATTTTTCTCCTCTTACAGCCGTCTTCGTGAAGATTATAGATTTGTTACGGTTGCGTTTGAAACAAATGATTGCGCACATCCAAACCATATTTTTTATTCTATTTTTATCCTAGATTGTTATAGTAGATAGTCAACATCTAGGAGGATTATTTATGAAACATTATTCATTATTTGTGCAGACGCAATAAATAAACATAATTCTACATTTGCTAAATAAGTTTCATGATGTTATTTTACTGAAAATAGTTTTATGGAGTCGTAAATTCGCTTATCATAATATTAAAGCAGATATTCTGCATTTGTATCAGCACTTAAAAATGAGGTGGCGGGGTAATGATAACAACCACTTTCCACCTTTCCTCCGGCCATTAGCCCTCTAAGGGAAAAGGCCTTATAGGCTAAACTGCATAGATTTACAAGAAGCAATTGCAAGATAATGATTATTCGTCATGAGATTTCTCGTTTGCCCTTTCTAATTCCATGGGTCATCGAAAGGTACACAGTTTTGTAATTTTGTTTCATTACATTATTTTATATGTATTATAGTCCGGTAAAATTAGACATAAAAATAGTGAAATCAATTAACAAAAATTACGAATGAGCTAATTTTGGTAGAGGTATTGGGTACACCGTAGAAATAAAGTCATGATTGTTTACATGTGTGCTAGAAAAGTTATTAAAGGTCAATTGTTTACTTGAAGGCGGTAAGTTTCGTCGGAAATATAGTCTAGACAAATTTATAATATGATTTTTAAAATGCTCCTTATACTTTTTCCCTAACAATTACGATTCTTAAGATCCTCCATCTTTCTGCGTCGTTCTCCTCAATTCTGAGGGACGTGACCTCCTCTCGCCAGCTTAATATAGTTGAAGGAGCAACATTCTACATCATATGCAAACAAATACGGTTGTTTTGATTCGTTGCATCTTCTGTATCTGTATCAGCCCATATACGTCCCACTGCAGGGCACGGGCCTACTCTACAATCGAGAGTACGATTGAGAGTGGTTAGGCCATATAGTCCACCATGCTGGCCTAATGCGGGTTGGCGGACTTACATACCATAGAAATTCTTATAAATCAGTATCTTATAAATCAGTATGCAGGTTTCCTCACGATGTTTTCCTTCACCGTTTTAGTGCGTGGTGATTGACTATCAATACACACATGACTCCGAAAAGTCAGAGGTGTGCCCTGGGATTCGAACCCGCGACCACCGTGAACATGTTGGCAGCCGCGTCTAGTCCGTTTGCCAACAGGCCACCACGCACATCTTACATTTCTTTATCCATTCCTTCCACAGCATAATAGGACATCCACCACAAATATTTACACAAATAAGTTTAATAGAAATGAACAATACGTAGAAAATAAACCCAAGGCAAAGTCCGCACTACTTTGTATGGCAGTCGAGTAAAGTCATTTACTTATGGAGCATGTACGTCATTGGATACTAAACATTAGCAAGTTTCACGCCGCAAGTACATGAAAATCACACCAAGAGAGATTGGGTAGTGGTCGTATGCATTACATCCAGCGCATACTAACTATTAACAACTTTGTCATTGGGAATTCAAAGAAATCAGACGCGGAAAATTTTGGAACTTTTTTATCAAGCATTTCCGTGGCGTAGTAATAGTATCTAGTCTATATACGTCCCACTACTGAGATGTCTATTAGATTAAAAAGGATTGAACACTTTAGACATGCACACTGGCCAAATACAATTTGGTAAGTAGAAATAGCCGCAGAAATAACAAAATAAAAACAATAAAATTGGTTTTGTAAGCTATTAGTCACATCTTAACGCAAACTGGCCCCTTAAATCATTAATTGATAATGCATAATTAAATAGAATTAAGATTAAAAACACATTTGAATATGCTTCAAAATGGTGGCTAACCTTTTTTAAGAAAAAAAGGTAATTAAGTATGTTCTAAAATAGATTCCGATTACATGAACTGATTATGTTTTCATTAAAATCATGCCCGACACAACAAATATCTAACAACTAACTACGTATTACAATGTTTTTATTTATTGTTTCTACTTAAGTTTTTACTGTGAAACTTAGTACAAAGATTCTCTGAAGAGGTTTAGTGAACAAAATGTAAAATGTGAATAAGTACTTTATTTTATCAAAATCTGTCCGGGATAAAACAGGAAAACTTTTAAGGACAAAGCATAAAAATTGCTGTAATGGATTTTAAGCAGTATCGGTATCAAGATCAGCGATATATTTTACCGATACTATGAATGGGCAATCTCTTTTATTCACTATCTAAAACGAGATTAAATACAAGTGCAACCGATGCCACAACTTAATCAGCCGTTAGCTTTATCTCTCACAAATCTGGGCGAGCTTTTACTTATTTGAATAAAGAAATCGGACTGAAAACATGCCCAATGATAATTCATCAAGCTAACGACTGATTAGACCTTGTTCATTAGAACATCTGCATCAGCCCATATACGTTCCACTGCAGGGCACTAGCCTACCCTACAACCAAGATTACGATTGAGAGTGGTTAGGCCATATAGTGTAACACCCTGGCCTAGTGCAGTTTACATACCGTAGAAATTCTTATAAATCGTTACGGTATGCTGGTTTCCACAAGATGTTTTCCTTCACCGTTATAGTGCGTGATGACTGACTAAACACATGGCTCCGAAAAATCATAGGTGCACCCGGGGAATTAATCCCGAAACCACCATGAACATGTTGGCGAGTCTGCTCCGGTTACCAATAAGCCACCACCACGCACTCTCTACAATTCTTGTATCATAGCTGTTATTTCGACCGCTCAAACTGGAAAACGAGAGAAAAAAGACCCAAAAAGAAGGAGATCTCATATTTGGTAGCTACCAGCAATCTCAATCACCAAACAACACACGACACCAAAGCCATCGCTTCACTTCGCATTTCTATGAAACAGTAATTATCCTGGTCTTGCCGAACCATTCCTTTAAACACCACAGTAACTACAGTGTGAATGTACCACTTTATGGCTGTTCATCTCAAATCTTAAATTAAACCTAATATGAGTATTTACCATTATCGTTTATAGACCTATTTGTTGAAATAAATAAATAAATACGAGGAAATGCAGTAATCCTTTGATAAAAGGGAAAGTTTGTAAGCATGAACGAATGTTAGTGACTCTTTCTCGCAAAAACGGCTTGACCGATTTCGAATGATTGGCACGGGAGGAAGTAGATAGAAAACAGTACCAACTGTGGAGTGTCACAGCAACAACTTATTACAGTTCCAGAGTCCACTGACTCGCAAACTATCTGCACCCGGGCGAAAGTAGGCCTAACCGCTAATCAAATATATACGAGTCATGGCCAATTCAATTCCTGAAAGCCAGGATCGACAGCAGCAAATATATTAACAGCATAGAAAACTGAAGCTTTGCAAATCTTTGAGCATCGCTAAGTTGTTTACCCGCCACGAAATTAATTAAATAGTAAGATTAATAGGACGAGAAATAACGAATAAATGATATAAGGAAAATATTAGGTATTATTGATCACGACGCGTCTTCACAATTAGTAAATACAATTTATTAGCTTCAATTATAAATGCCGTGATAATCAATACTTCTGCTTAAATATCCTTGAAAGTATAAAGCTCTGAGAAGATATGCGACGTAACTTACCGATGTAAATGTTGATACATTTGTGCAAATAAAAAACAATGATGCGTCAAACGTGCTTTATAATTAAAATAATCAGATGCTAATTTATGCCCCTATAGCCAGTAAACAAAGAGAAGACAAACCAACTCAACACCTGCATCGATACGTAAAGCTAACGCTTCGATAGTATTGGCCACAAACGCGTTCAACGCAAAACATCCTAATTATCGAACAATTGATGTTAATTAGCAAGTATCTGACGCGATGGCGCCTCGAAATAAAAGCGATTAGTGTTACTGCGATGCTAAGGGCGTCTTTACTCACTCCCTCAGTATGAATAATTAAAATATTGCGCATTCAATTCTGATGTTTACGAGACAAACGCATGCAAATTACTTACTCGTACACGTTTCGTATTTGTAATTTGTATCATGTAAATAATTACAACTGCTCTTATCGTGAGGCTGATGAAATTTTATACTCTTGTCGCGTTACTCGCCGTATCGCAGTGCACATAAGTTAAACGATATTAACGAATACCGAGCTTCGTACAGGAATTTACATAAACAATACGATTATTTTATATTATTATGACTTAAATAGGGTAATATGCTAACGTGTGCTATGAGTTATGTACAATAAACCCTGTGAAGCACAAGACGTTGACGGCAGCGAGCAGGCCGCGGTGTGGCGCAGTGTGGCGCGGTGTGGCACGGTATGGCGCGGTGTGGCGCGGTGTGGCGGGCGGCAACACTGCGCTCTGCAGGCGGATGCACGTGCGCCGTCGCAATGGGCTAGCGTGCCGAAGCGCGACTTGCACTTCCGACTCACATTCATTCCCGCGCCATTCATACAACTGCGTCATTCATTTAATTCAAGTTCATAACGAGAGCCGACACCCGCACGTGGGAGGAGCTCCGTAACTCGAACGGCACACCCGCGAGCGCCGACCGCGACCGCCGACCGGCGACACCGCGCATTATCCAAAACTTTTATTATCAATAAAGATAAGCCGAGCGGTATCCACGATCCGCTCGTTCGACCGCGAACGTGTCCATAAAATAAATCGAATCGCTCAACTTTTGGAGCCACATTTATCGTTTCTCCGTATTCAAGGCTGGCCACTTTAAATTCTCTAAGCTGGGCTATATTTCACATGATCTTAAGAGTGAAATTCTAATTAAATGCGGACAGTGGCATCTCCAACGCCGGACGTGTAGAGCCGAACAGTTACAAAGTGCTCGAATTTAAGAAGGGAATCCGCGGTGCGCCCTGAGCCGCGGCGGCGAGCGGCGCTGCATTAGCGGCGTGGCGCCGAGATGCTATCTCGCCAGTCGCCACCCCGTGCCGTACTTTTCTAACTTTTTGGTTTGCGGTTCGCGCGGGGGCGTATTGTGTGCAATTGTAGCACGCGAGGGCACCTCAGGCCGACGACCCGCTCGTCGCCCGTCGTCCGTTCCGTATAATCCGACAGCATTATTAGTCGACCCGACGCCTTTGTCGACTGCCGGCTCGCTGAGGAGCCGTGGGTGGCTCGTGACACGAAAGGATCTGATCATAAATGTGCCAAAAATTCTACCTGGCGAACATTCCGATCTCGCGCCTTTCAAATTAATGTCTATTGTCTGAGCAAACAAGCAGAAGGCGTTAGGGATTACGTACGAAGCGAGTTATTACGCTACGAGGTGGAGCGGCGAGCACGTAACTTGGTGTGTGTGTGATGTGCGTGAGCGGGGCTTAGTCCACGTCTAAACCAACTTTGTGCGCGGCGTTCCCTCCCGTGTATCCTCCAGTTAATTGAGTTGTATGCACTCAAATTCTTTGACCCCAATTAATTTCGTGGAACTGTGTTGGCTGGGCGTTAATTAAGTGAGCTAATATTTGTTGAGAGGAGGCTGGCGGTCAAGCACCATGTCCGCTGTAATTGATGTGTTTGTTTTGAAAACAAACCAAGATGACGTTAGTGAAATCAACTATTTATACTAAAATGATTATGGAGTAATTAGTGAGGATGGTACTGTATTATATTAATTAATTTCTAGATAATTGTAGCTAATACATTATCGTATTTTGCAAGAACTTCATCTTACTTTAAAATGACACCATCTTTAGCGAGGAAGGCATTATTTTCTAAACAAACAATCGATTCTTGTAACGTAACAAAAGGCCCAGTACTTGCAATTTGGATGCAGTGTTCATGATGTGACATCACTGAGTATTATTTGTTACGCACAGCCCAAGCAGGGCGATGAACCGCCGAGTGAATTGGATATAAGTGTCCTACGACACCGCGCCACGGACATGCTCGGCCAGAACATTTCACAACTATATATAAATAGAATTATATATTTTCGTAGTAATAAACTTTCGATCGCGGAACTGCACGTTCATTTAACAAACGCTATAAAGATGTGAAATTATGTAACTGTACGGCCTTAATTCGTGAAAACTAAAAAGTTTTTATTCTTAATAAAGGTAGTATAACGCAATAACACATACATTCATACCGTTTGATTTGAACTGACTCCTCAGTAGTTACACCGTGGATGCTTATAAATGCGTATTATTTTAAACATTCGTAAGAGTTGTAAAACATACGCTCACTGTTCTTTAAACATAACATTTTATTCGTCTGAAGCTTCACATATACAGGGTATATCAAGACTGCTACCGAAAACGAAGCCGGGTGGTAGTTTAAGCGACTTCAGACACAATGCAACAGAAAAAGTTGCAAAAATAAGCGACAATTTTTTTTTTGAATTTTTTTTCCTATTGCCATATTTTGGTGGTAAATAATTTTTTTCCTAAAATAATAGTGTATGCCCTTTAATTTATAAATACTCTAAGATATAAGAGAGTTTAAATTATTATTTTAGCAAAAACTATGGATTTACCACCCAAAAATGTCACGTTTCTATGCGAAAATTTTAGTTGCATTGTGTTTGTAGCCACTAAAACTACCACCCGGCTTCGTTTTCGGTAGCAGTCTTGAGATACCCGGTATGTATATGCAAAAACTGTAATACTTTGAACCGTTTAAAAACGACAGGCACAGTAGTCAGTACAACTTGCGAAATTAAATTTGCAATGTTTCAAAGGAATTTTGTTGTTTCACCATAATCACGAACGTGGCGCATACTAAGGTTACCTCCTTATTAACCCTGCTAAACTTTCATTTACATAAAAAAACTGTCTATTAATTTATTGAAGAAATATTTGCTAATAATAATAAGAATTGAATGAAATGTAGTTAATTTTATAAAGTGTATTAAGTGGCATTACACGCATGGCAAGACTCGAGAAAATCATATCGCGGGATGTTACAATGAATGCAATGAAGCTGTGTTCACATTCACATTCCACGCACGACCCCACTACCGCACTTGCAAACAATCTTATATAATATTTGCGTATAAATGTACATTTTAAACATTCCACAAATAACAGTTAAGTATACACCAATAATTCGCATACTTTACATCGTCACAAGGTTTAAACGCTGATGCTTATCTAGCCGAGATGTTTGCATACATTCTAGATCCCCTATCGAAGACGTGTGGGCAAAAATATACTTTTTATATGCGTATGAATATTATTCCACTCGACTGCAGTTCCTAATATTTTCTTTTAATTAGTATTATTCCGTGTGACTAAATCATGATAAAAATATATTTTGAAAGTGAAAAACATCGTAGGGGTAAATTGAAGATTGGTATGCTCTTTTCGTTCGTTTACCGCTTATTAATTAAGGTTAGTCATTAATTAATCGGGGTCAAACACTTCGTTTTGTCATAATAGAGCAATGACGTTCACTAACGATATCCAATGAAGCTGCGATATTGCCAGTACGAAGATAATATATACATCGATGTATATACTCCCTCGTACCTAGCAGGTATCATTAAAATGATAGCCTCAGGAATTCCGTAGCCTTAATGTTATAATTTAAAAGAGGGAAACAAAACATAAATACTAATTAATCTAACCTATATTACTGTACACACTTGAAAAAGCGGCAAAGTTAAAAACACAAGTCGCACAAAAAAGTTTATAAACAAATTATTACTTGTTTACATAAAAAAATACAAACGACCGATTTTAATCGACTTTTAATATTTAAAACGTAATAATTCTGCGAAGTAAAAGCTATCTAGAGTAGGTATATTGACTAACAAATAAGTACAAATAAATGCGATAAACTAGACTTTCAAGAGGCCAATGTAACAACTAATTTGGGATACCTAGTTATGATAAATAAAAAGCATTTTGTACAAAGCCGCTTGCAGGTTAAAAGATCAGTCGATAAGCTTCGATCACCGAGTTAAAAATAACAATGCGTAATGTAGTTATGTTTTGATATTTTTAATAATATAGACATGCTCGTTATGTTTTATCTTAAATGGTTTTTATCTGAACACGACAACTTCATCGAGCGTACTTCCTCGTCATTTATTTAGCGTATCCGAAATGCGTTTCACTAATCTGCTGTTTTATTTCAGTTTTCCCGTCTCGTTTATAAACGAGATGGGAGAATAACTCATCGTAAATTAGCAGACCTTTCTGCTATATTTAAATTTTGACTGCATTTTTTTAAATATCAAAATAGCATGAATTTTATCATTTTCAGAAGAGATCTTTCGGAAACAAAACAAAAGTAGTTCAATGTGTAGCAAATACGCCATAGATATTTCTATTAAAAAAAAAACATAATTATTAGGAACAGATTAGTAATGTAAATAAAGTCTATAAATTTTGCACTGATTTCTGAAACGTAGAATTACTATTACAGAAGAAAAAAGCAGATAACAATATGATTCATAAATATTAACAAAGAATTAAAACATTGAACACCTGGTGTTATTTTATATCGTAATATATTATTTCAATATACCAATGCGACATATTTAATTATCTATATTAACGATGCAGTCAATAAAACAACTCCAGAAAATCCAAATTCATAATGACTGTTTTCAACGTAAGTCACCCGGCACTGGGACAATTGAAACAAAACCTTTAAAATAAAAAGAAAGCTTCAAAATAATGTATCACGCACATAGGTTCATACTATACTGTATCAGCCTATTTACGTCTTACTGCAAGGCAAGGGCCTCCTCTGTAATCTAGAGTACGATTGAGGGAAGTTAAGCCATATAGTCCACCACGCTGGCCTAGTGCGGGTTGGCAGACTTTACAAACCATAGAAATTCTTTCAAATCGCTTGGTAGGTTTCCTCACGATATTTTCCTTCGCCGTTGAAGTACGTGGTTATTGACTATCAATACACACATGACTCTGAAAAGCCACAGGTGTGCCCTGGAATTCGACCCCGTGACCGCCGGGAACATGTTGCCAACCGCGTCTGGTCCGTTTACCAACAGGCCACCACGCCTTAGATACAACATGCTCATTGCTTATAACAAATAAACAAGTCACCAAAAATTGCAGTATCTGGCATAGCTAAGGGAACAATTGTTGATAAAACGCATAACAATCGATCAAAGAGCATTATCGGCCGAATGACAAGTGACGAATCGGCGTGGTTTTGCGTTGTTTTCGTGTTTTGTTACGCAAGTACTGAAATTAGTACGCTCTAACCACGGAGTGACGACAACCGTCTTCGATACGTCACACAAAACGGAAATATTGCGATATAAGCAGTATATTGCAAGGTCTACCATTATCGGCTTCCAGCTCATAAACAACACATCGCTGCTTTTAATGAACATTGAGGTGGCGTAAAATTTGACTCGGTTTCGGTAATACAAATTGAAAAACATTTTCTTTAAAATTTTCTAAAATTAAGAGATAACTGTCGAATTTTCTCTGTGGTTATTTTAAATTTAACTTTTAAAGCATAATGAAGTATAAATGAATGTTAAAACATCCGACATTATCTGAAATAACATTATATGTAAGCTTTTAAATGTCTCTAAAAAATAAAGTACAAAAACTATAAAAACGGTAAGGGAGGCAAATGTTAAAATATGCAAGCACAAGACTACACATAGAAGGTTAACTTACAGTTAATTATCATACTTTATGATCGGCCTACAACATGAGGTGTCAATACGGTAAGCAGCCAGCAATATTGTACCAGAACTGGTTCGAAATGTTTAATTAATTTAAATTAAAGACAAACGTATTACGATAACACCGCGTACAAATCATTTTAGCATCGCGTCATAATAAGGAAAAACCTGAAAGAGTTTTGGAGAACACGGAATCGTTCTCGCGATGATAGCGACTAGCAAGCCAAAAGTGCCGTCAAAACGTATACAATGCGTTCAAGTTTCGACAAGCCGCCTCATCAGTCTCGTCCGCCTGTCTAGACGTCGCAAACGAACATACTTTTTCTCTTCTTGGTAATACAATTTTTGGCAGACGTGTTAATAATAGTCTTGGCAAACATTTACAAGTTTTTATCAAATCAAGAAAATGAATGAAAGCTGTCGGCGATGGTGCGTGAGTCATTGTGTCGCCGGTGGGCCGTAGAAAGTCCTTGTGTGTGTTAAATAATGACATCATATGTGATATACAAGGTTAAAGCAGTAAAATCGAGGCGCGATAATTTTGTTTTACACCCATTATGAAAAGGTTTACGACGCCAATGACAAAATAAAAATGCGTTAATTTCGCATATTATAAAATCTATTTTAGGCATTCATATACGGTTGGTTCCGTTATAATGCCAAAAAGTTTTGTACAGAACATGATAATTTAAGAGAGTCCGCGAGAATTGTTTTATAGATAGTTCTAAAACCTCTTATAGATTCGTTTCTTCCATTTCTTCTTCACTGTTACAACACGTTTCGAAGCGGTGCAGTGGTAGCAGAAATTAACGATCTAAAAGATCTTGTGAGAGACTATTTGAATAAAGAATTTAATAATAATTTGGACTTTTAAAGTCAGTTTTAGCCAAGAATTAAACATTCGATAACTAAAAGAGGTTTAAAACTGTCTATAAATAAAACCATAAGTATTTTTAATGCTTACATAACTGAGTTATTTAAATGGAATATTACTTACATCATATCTTCCTAAACTGTAATAACCAGTTGGTCCTTAAAAATTAGTGTATCGTTTTTTTATTTATAACTATAATATTTAAAACTGTACGTAATATATGATGAAGTTTACTTTATGAACCATGTCTGCATTAAAACACATTGAAGTTATCACAACTGTTTAAGAACTCGATGAATTACTACGGTAATCCTATATCTATATCCGATGGGCCCTGAGGCTTCCACACTACAAACCAGACTATAAATTAGAAATTAAACTTTAGAAATATGTACCTAAGTTAGGCATATGGTCTAACATGTAACTAATGAATGAGAAAGTAAAATATTATTCCGGTTTTCGTTCGCAAAGACAATTTGAAATTTGTTCGTTTTTGTGACCTTAACAAATGTGACTATAGTTGAAATAAGGCTTCTCTCATCATAATAATTAGTATATATCGAAAATATAATACACCACACCGATTTTTTGTGTGCTATTTAATTTTTTGTTTCGCATACTTCAAATCGGCTCTAAAATTATTTTAAAGTAGAGTGGATGAAAATGCATCACTTCCCCTTATAAACCGCCAAAAGCTTAATAATTAAATAGAAGTCTGTAAACTATTCTAATTCATTTAAGACTAATTTTATAGAATACATCGTGCTCGCTAACTAGAACTGAGAGGATCACCAGCATAATATTGTTCTTATCATTATTAAATATACGGCGTTGGATTACATTTTTTTTAATTCTTTCTATTGTTAATACCCCTCTATAATGATATTATTTTGCGTGTTCGTTGTGATGACAAGCGTAATTATAATATGTGCATTCGGTATAATAAAATATTTCTAGACTATATCAACATTGGTCTGCGTAAAAATTAAACCCATGGCTTTTATAGCTGAACCAACTGATTAGCAGGTGCGCCCATAAACCGGGTATGTAGCCTATATGTCATAAATAAACAAAATAATCCAGTATGTTCAAAACTGATAATAAAGAAAGGAAATAGTACGATCTACACAAAATAATATTCACTATATATTATTTGCGCTGATCGGTTTTATCTAGAATTCTAAAATGTATTATTAAAGCCTTTGATATTTGACATTTTGGCTAAACGATTATATATGAATTATTTGCAATAATATAATAATTTGTTACCATTCCAAATAAACGATACCTATGATACCTACAAGCAAAGCTATTTTTAGAATAAAATACTTAGATATGCGTATTAATAAAATATTAATATCAGATTTCATTGTAATATACATATAATAAAGATTCAAAGTGCAAGTAAAGTCGGGCCTACTCAATATAAAAAATCTTACATTCGTTTAAAGTAATAATTCATATAACCGATGATAAGATTACAAAATCATACGACATTGATATTGGTATATGATATACCATTACAGATAAAATGAAATGATAGAAAGTCAAAACTTACGGCAGTCGGTGAACTCACAAAAATTGTGAGAACATTGGGATTCATTCATAAAATGTGATCTAGAATATAAAATATAAGGTTATTTAAATATTTAACATTATTAGTAGTATATAGTATTAAGAATTATCTTCTATTCTAAAATTTGGTGAACGAATCACCAAATTTAAAAAAAATAGTACTTTCCGTCTAGGTTCTCATTCTCAGTAAATGCCAAGACGCTATAATCGATAAGCAACAGAATCATATTTTAAGGAAGAAATATAGTTTAGCCATTTGTTTTGATTTCTTCTGTAATAATCCCTTACTAATTTACACCATCAATATTTTTCTAATATCATGCACATCTTCCACAATAAGGATAAGATACGAAAGACCGGAAACCACGTTGCTTATTACAAATTGAAACTTATACCTATCTAAAGCTTAATTATTACTTTTCATATCATCTGCGATAACAATATTATGCTGTAGTAATCTTTTTAAGCTATTGCATAGCTTCTATCGGGGGCCTTGAACGTGGAGACCGAATCCAGAAATTCCGTAACGAAAAAAACCTAAGTCCGACCGAAATTTAAGTTTAATATTTTTTATTCATAAAAATATAATTAATGTTTTAGTGAAACGTTATATATGTACCTAATAAATTAATTTATACATCTATATAACAAATTGCTGGATGTACGGTGAAATTTTGTATTTCATAAAGCAACCAATAAAACTATTTATTTTATATAAATAATAATATACATAATTTGATATTACAAGTTTTAGCAAAACGATTGTATTTTTTTAATTTTATACGGATTGTTAGTTATAAGACATGAGAACACTTTATAAATAGTTTCTTCAGATATCTAGATGCCAAAATAAAGACAACAACAAATGTAAACAAAATATTATTCCGTGAACCGAAAGACAAGTGAAATTCCTATGTCATAACATTGAAAGGACACGACATTATCATCACAAAATAGCTCATGATAAAGTTGCGTGTAAACGCGATTTGCCTTCTCTAAAATGTCTTTGTCCGATAACAGATTAGTTATTATATCATGCCACTAAAATAGAACCTCTCGACATTTCTCTCAGTTTGTTGATATGAAAGTCAACGGCGGCTCTCACGTGGTATTGTTTTTATTATCCCTCCGCGTTACGGAGACCGGTATCAAATCGCTGATAACGTTATGCGAATCCATAAACTGTATTTTAGCGAAACTAGTTGCAGCATGACCGGCCCTCGCTTCGCAATTCATGTCCTGCGCACTAATGCATACATGTGTTTTAAATGATCGAGTCGCTCTAGACCGGTGCAGAAATCTCGGAATGCAATTATTTACATAAACACGCGTATCGTATAAGTATTTACCCGCCGTGCGTTCTACGTGCAACGTAATAGTATCGCGCGGAATATGCCGCTGTGATGCACATCGCACATCGCGGTAGTGACAAGCATGTGATGCGACGGGGTGATGGGGTGTTGGGGTGATGGGGTGATGACGATGTACTCACCGGCGGGGCGCGTGGTGCGGCGCGCGGGCTCGTCCTCGTGCAGGTAGGGCGCATGCCGGCGCGCGGCGGCCGGGGCCAGCGCCGCCAGCGCCAGCACCAACAGCGCGGGCAACATCGCGCCGTTGACACAACTACTCTCACCGGGGTCCAGCCGCTCCCGGCCACGAGCTCACTATTTTGGCCGCGCGCGCTCCGTACGAACGAGTGGTGCAACGAGCGCAGGTTCGCGATTGTACCGCGCGTCTCGCAAGCGTCGTTGTAGCGCGACGGCTGAGCCAGACTGAGACGAGCGCCGCGCGATTTCCCAGCTCGTGCAGGCGAGGGGGCCGCCGCGCCCCTCGTGGAAAACGCGGTGCCGGCGCGGTGCGGGCGGGGAAAATTGCACCGCTGCGGCCGCCCGCCCCGCGCGGCTCGTGTCGCGCCGCCCGATATTCTAACACCACAGATTCATCCGCCGCACATCACACACAAATCACTCCGCCGACATAAAACAATTTTAAAATTATCTCTTCCACGATAAACTTGACGGATGCAACTAGATTTTCTAAGTGTGGCAAATATGCATTGCATAACCGCCGCTCGGTTTCTTATCTACGGTTAGCTCTCTCATCTAAAAGGTATGTGCACGTTTCCGAACGGATATTCATTAATGTGTTTTGCTAATCTTAAAAATAATAGTTACTTACATACTTTTAGACAATTAGCTTTGTCAACACTTGAGTTGAAGCGCACCCAACGCTAAAGTATTTCTATACTTCTTTCTAGCGAATCGTGAAATTACGTTTACAGCGTAGCAAAAAAAAAACGATTTCAACGCGTTATATGTATGTAAGTCACGCATTGATATCTAAAGTAATAAATCCGCCTAATGTGGGCACGATGATAAAAAAATAATTAACTACTTACTACTTGATAATTAGCTATTCCAATAATTAATTCATTTTTTATCTGAAACACACAGCATTAATAAATTTTATAGTTTGTAAAAATAAACTAATTGAATAGATTTCATTCTATTCTGCATAGTAGCATAATATTCTTCTTTAATTCGTAAGCTTTCATTTGTTTTACAAGTTCAATGAACCAACCACCAATCAAGTGTATATCCGTAATATTGTTGATGGTGTTAATTTCAGATGGTCTTAGAAAAATGCGATACATAAGAAAACGACTTCACCACAGAGTACATTTTATGGACTTCACCTTTAAAAATCTCATGCCTCCTCAAAATATTAAAAAGGTAGAGATGGCTCTACCTTTTTAATAAAGAGGAGATTTGGTGTATAAATAAAATATAAATATTTTTATATTAAAACTATGATGCTGGAAGCAGAGTAGAATAATATATAAAGACATAAGAAGTTGGGGTAGGGGGTGGTTAACTTTATTTTTGGGCCGTCACTTTGAACAGAATAACAATTAGTTTAGAAATTACACAATAAATAAATAATATTTTACGTGTTTTAAGAGATGAAAAGTAAATGTGTAAGACGAATTATACATCCGGCAATTCCTCTAACAAATAGAAATGCGAACTTGAAAGGACGGAGGAGCAAGTTTGTAATTTTTTTCACCTTTAACCTCCTAAACATGTTTCTATTAATCTACCGGGGTGATTTAATAATGAATTATATTTCAATGCTATGTTTCTTTTAAACTTGTATAACGTAGCTTGATTATTAATCGAGCTTGTGTTTCACTTCATAAATACACCCAACAGTCACACACTTAGTCCTGACCGCACATGAACACCAATTAAGTTTTGTGTTGTAGGAATCAGAAAATGCAAGAGATTTGTCAGCTGACAAACACCCAGACCCGAGATACCTGTGGGCCATAAAACATTTGTCTTTGTTCATTTCGTCTGACTTTCGACACTTTTCATTTACCTATAAATATTACGATAATTATTTATAGTTGTTTCATATTTTTGAATCAAAACCATTTTCCTGCCGTTTTGGTGCCCTTTCAGATTTTTAGATATAGAAGTTTTTACTAAGCGTTCATATATTCAACCAGGGAAAACTAATTCATAAGATAATATTTAAATCCATAAATTCGATTCTTAATGTAAATCTGCAAAATAATGCTTTTATTGTAAGCCGATAATTCGTTACACAACTGTTATATTTCAAATAAACGTGACTCAGTCATCTTCAGATGGTAATTGAAGAGTAATATCTCACAAGACCCTAAAATAAACGTTTTTACACTTATACCTAAAACAGATATGTCATGCTATGATAGATAATTCCATTGTATATATTTTCTACTCGGCTTCTAGTCCAATGCGCCACAAAGACTGTCATAAATAAATGCAGCATAGTAAATTTTTCTATTAAATATCGACATAGGATTAACATCTAGCAGCAATAGCTTGAAATTTCTCAGAATTATATCCCTATTTCCTTCTCTCAAAAGGTTAGAAGCACAACATTTGGCACGGAAAATTTACGTAACATGACAAACTGCTCAACAATTTCGTTCCGCGTTACTGCATAGTACGAAGAGATTAATGAAAATACAGGAAACTAAATAGGATCAACATCCTACGACGGAGATGTCACGGCGATCGTTTTGTAGTTAAATATATGAGTAAATAATCATATCATGGCTCTTCATAGTTTGTAAAATTTGATTGGTTTATTTGTGTATCAAAGTCGATTTTTATTTTATTTTATTTTAGTTTTTATTCTTTACTATAACACTGCCCCTGTGTTCTTCCGTTTTTATGTCGTGACGATATATTAGGGAGCAAAAAAAAACATTTTTTTCAAATAAATCTGTTAAGTACTATGTAATTAAACTCTGCGGTAAAAATTGAAATATTAAATCTGTTATATCTAAAATTTTCTACATTTCTTGTCATGTATCTCAGAATTAATGACAAAACGAATACTTATTCATTGTTTATTTGTGATCTAGTTTTATGGGGGCACAAAATTAGTCTTCGCCGTCCGGATATCGGCCACCATAATATACAGCTCATAGGGATACCTCATACGAGTGGTAACCCATGCAACTGTGTCGTGTTTAGGTGGATCCTATGTATATTCAAATGCAATCAGTCCGGCATAATCCTCTACCAGCTAGATATGACCATCCCGCGTCGTGAAATATCTCTATCTGGTCTGCAAAGCACGTGATATCGAGTGCATTGCAGGCAGTGTTATGCAAGTATGAAAAAATGCAACTTAGTATCAATCAGCGGAATGACAAAAAATATTACTTTGTTTCTCTTAATAGTCTTTTTCAGATAATCACGTCTTATACATAAAATATTCGTCAATCACGATTATTGGATCATGATCATTTATGTTGAAAAACAACCAGTACCCAACAAAGAAATTACTACCAGACTTTTCGTCGGTTTAGACTTAAATACCAGATCAGTTTAAACAGGGTGCTTAAAAGTCTTAAAAGACCAATAAAGAGTAATAATTTTGTGCTGATATTTTACTTATTCTGACACCACAAAGTAAATAAATTTCACCTCATGGTTAGTTCAGTGCAATCTAAGTATTGACTATACCGGGTATCTCAAGACTGCTACCGAAAACGAAGCCGGGTGGTAGTTTTAGTGACTACAAACATAATGCAACCAAAAATTTCGAAAAGCAACGTCACTATTAGTTTTTATGATTTTTTAAATATCGTCATTTTTGGGTGGTAAATCCATAGTTTTTGCTAAAATAATAATTTAAACACTTTTATACCTTAGGTTATTTATAAATAAAAGGGTATACACTATTATTTTAGGAAAAAATGTATTTACCACCCAAATATGGTCATAGGAAAAAAATAACAAAAAAAATTGTCGCTTTTTTTTGCAACTTTTTCTGTTGCATTGTGTCTGAAGTCGCTTAAACTACCACCCGGCTTCGTTTTCGGTAGAAGTCTTGATATACCCTGTATTTACACCCGCTTTCCTAAAATTAGATATTTACAGACTGAACCTAAAACTGTCCACCGCATACTTATTTTATTTTCAATTAATGCCAAAGTAAACATTAAAGTGGCCAAACCTTACCAATACTATGACCGCTATGAAAGCGAATACAAATATCTTACTACCTCCCGAAAGAAAAATCACTCATTCCTCATTTCCTTCTCCATCTATTTGTAAATTTTATTGATTGTTTGATTATTTCTACGATGTATTCCATTTAATAGTATGATTTTCCACCTTATTTTTAACCACCATTTGGCCGACTTAACAAAAAAAACCTACATAAAACGCGCGTACTTCACCAAAGTCAATAATCTTTAACTCTTTAATTGCTTTAGTGATTATTTTTGGTTCGAGTTCACTAACAGGATGCAGTTGTTCGTTACTTTTACTATTTATAGAATCTATATATAAATATATGTGTATATATACATACATACATACATACATACACAACAATTTATTGAACACCACAAATTACAGAGAAATGAAAAAATACATAGAGAGACCTTACAAATAAGTGAACAATAGGCGGTCTTATCGCTATGAGCGATCTCTTCCAGACAACCAAAAATCATAGAATGGATCGAAAATGAAAGTGGGCATTCATGTGAAATAGTAAAAATAATGATAAATAAGTGTGTGCGTAACTTATAATAGCAATGTTAACTAACCTAGGTACTAAAAATGAGATAAATAAAATAATAATCAAAATATACATTTTATAATAATACTATTTCTTAAACGTAGAAGAATAAAACAAAAAAAACTTACGATGATTTAGAAAGAAAATGAGTTTTTATTCTATTTCTAAAAACGTTTAGCGATGGCGCTTGACGAATTGCCAGAGGCAGAGTGTTCCACAGGCGAACAGCCTGGACCGTAAAAGATCCGTCGAAGAAAACACTTTCGTGACGAGGAGTCTTCAATTTTAGATTCTCTGACGATCTCAAAGCGCGGGAATGAGAGCTGTGGAGCAATTCAAAACGTTCCTTAAGATAAATGGGAGAATTAGGTTTAAATAATACATTAAATAGAAGACAAAGAATATGAGTATTCCGGCGAAAGCGAATAGGGAGCCACTTGAGCTTAGTGCGAAAAGTAGATATGTGATCATATTTGCGCAAACCAAATATAAATCGTATACAAAAATTTTGGAGCCGCTCAAGTTTATCAAGTTGAACTTGGGTTAGGTCAAGATAGCAGACGTCAGCGTAATCTAGCACAGGATGAAGAAGAGACTGTGCAAGCATAATTTTGGTGGCAATGGGAAGGAAGTTTCGAAGTCTCTTTAAAATTGCGGCCGACGCAAATACCTTACGGCTCGTGGCTGCTAACTGTGGACCCCATGATAATGTCTGATCTAAGATTGCCCCAAGGTTTTTAACGGTTTTACTAAAAGGTACGATTGTACCATTAAAAACCACTGGAGGAAGAACTGACCAATCAATTTTAGCTATCAGACGTGAGCTACCAATGATAATGGCCTGAGTTTTTGCAGGATTCACTTTGAGCCCAAAGCGATTTCCCCACTCAGATATCTTTGCCAAATCAGCATTAATGACCCCAATTGCGTCATTTAGCTTCCACAAGGAAGCTTGATTGTAAACTTGGAGATCGTCTGCATAGAGGTGGTAAGAAGAAGATAGATTTTGAGTAATAGAATTAATGAAAATTGCGAAAAGTAGAGGAGATAAAACGTCCGCCTTGCGGTACGCCAGCTGAGGTGTTACACCATGACGAAAAGTCGTCATTGAGACGAACCCGCTGCCGGCGACCGAACAGATAACTGTGAAACCAATTGATTACCGTTGGAGATATGTTAATAGAGCGGAGCAAGGCAAGAAGGATTTCAAAGTCAACAGTATTGAAAGCGTTACTGAAATCCAGTAACGTCAACACCGTGAGCTGCCATTTTTCCATTCCAAGACGAATATCATCAGTAATATTTACTAAAGCAGTAACTGTACTGTGTCCTGGACGAAAACCGGATTGAAAAGGGTTCAAAAGGAAATGGGTGGATAAGAAGGAACTTGATTGGGAGTGGACAAGACGCTCTAGTACTTTGGAAAGGAAAGGAAGGATGGAAATAGGACGGTACTCGGAAAATAATTCGGTATTGGCTTTTTTAGGTAGAAGAATAATTAGCGCGTCTTTCCAGTAGGAAGGGAAAATACCATTGAGAATGGAATAATTGAGGATGTGGCAAATCGAAGGCAGAATAAAGTCCAGAATTGGCACTAGCATATTGCGGCTAATGCCATCTACACCAACTGCATTCGACGTCACTGACATAATGCTCTTCTTAACATCACAAGCGGTGAATCTTTTAAGAACAAAGGGAATGTATTCAGGAATTGGTAAGGAATTGAGAGTGTTAATAGTTTGGTTCTTGATTAATATATCGATACAAGAACACGAAGAAAAATGATTATTTAGACCATTAATGTCAAGAATATTAGATGATGAGTTGTGTTGAGATTTACCAATTCCCAAACTTCTGAGGAATTTCCACACTTTGGCTGGATCTTCCTCATCGACAGATTCGTGAATATGGCGACGATAAGCATCCCTACACACCCTATTGCAGCGATTCCGTATGCCTATGTATTTAGCCCTGGTTTTGTCAGTTGGATGACATTTGTATTTGTTTTTGGCCGCTACTTTTTTGCGCATCAAACATCTGATGTCATCGGTGAGCCACGGAGCAGGGAGGTGCTTTAATTTGACTGCTCGTAGAGGGGCATGGATGTCATACAGCTTTGTTATCAAGGAATTAAAAATCGCAACCTTGGCATCGATAGTACTGGCCTCGGTAATAAAAGACCAATCAGTATCAGAAACATCACGTTGAAAAGCCTCCTGATCCATACCACCAAAATTACGCTGCAGAATTATTTTAGGTTTACGCTTAGGAGGACGAATTTTATAAGATATAAAAATCAGATCATGATAAGAAAAAGCATCCGCGGAACATTGTCCATGCTTAGCTACATGCTGTTGAGAACATACAACTACAATGTCGAGAAGAGAGGGGGAGGAGTTAGGAAAGTGATGCGTTGCACCTAAAGGTAAAATGTGTATATTGCAAGAATTTACAGCATTTTCTAGCAAATAAGTCCTGTGATCTTTCTTTAAAAGACACGTATTGAAATCTCCCATAATAATAGTGTGATCATAATTAGGAACAAGGTTTTCTAATATTTGTTCAAAAGATGAAAAGTAGTCAATACGTGTCGATGGGCTGTAAAATACTCCAACAAGAATTTTGATGTGGGATAGAGTTGCCTCAATGAAAAGATGCTCACCAGCATTATGAGCCGGCGGTTGTGGCGACATGCTTATTAAGGTATATGGAATATGGGTACGCAAATAAATCGCCACACCACCACCACCCATGCCAGTGCGATCATTACGAATGAGACGAAAGCCAGGAAGAGAGAAAGAGGTTGATGGTAAGCAAGGCTTCAATAAGGATTCAGAAACTAAAACAGCATGTATATTATTTTGATCAAAGGACGCCAGCATATCGGAGAAATGAGCCGGAATACTTTGTGCATTAATATGAACTAGATTAAAATTGTTCGGAACGTCAGAGAACTGGTACTGAAGCGTATCCGAAAGTGATGGCATACTGACAAAGCTTTCATCGCTGGAACCACAAGAAAACGGCGATAAAGAACAAAAATGATCACCTTCATTACTATTGTCAGGGGTTAACACTTGCAACATAAGGTCTGCAAGTTGAATTTAGATAGATAAATAGCAATAATTATACTTATAAGAAAAAGAAAATAAAATACTTAAAACGATTAATAATAAAATTTGAAATAAATAATACAACTAAGTAAAAAATAAATAATTAAAGAATATTAATAAAAACTAGTTGTTTTAAGTTAAGTATGTACAATTAAAAAAAAGTCAATAAATACGTATACAGGGTATATCAAGACTGCTACCGAAAACGAAGCCGGGTGGTAGTTTAACCGACTTCAGACACAATGCAACAGAAAAAGTTGCAAAAAAAAGCTACAATTTTTTTATTGTTATTTTTTTCCTATGACCGTATTTGGGTGGTAAATACATTTTTTTCCTAAAATAATAGTGTATACCCTTTTATTTATAAATAATCTAAAGTATAAAACAGTTTAAATTATTATTTTTGCAAAAACTATGGATTTATCACCCAAAAATTACGATATTTAAAAAATCATAAAAAATAATTGTCGCGTTTCTTTGCGAAAATTTTAATTGCATTGTGTTTGTAGTCACTAAAACTACCACCCGGCTTAGTTTTCGGTAGCAGTCTTGAGATACCCGGTATGCATAAATCCATCCGCCGGTAGTGCTATTTCGGAAGAGATGCTATAAATTACACAGTCATATAATAACATAAACAGAATGAAAAACAAAAACAACCAAAAAAAAGAAACAAAATAAACACAAGAAATTAAATAAAACTTAAATTAATACATTAACAATTTACAAAAACTATGTATGATCATTTGTAAAGACGAGAATGTCATCTCAAATTTAGATTGTCACGACACGAGAGGGTAAATTAAAAAAATATTTTAAAATAAACAAAAAAGCTTAGAGTATATCTCAGAGTATATACATATAGAGGGAGCGCTGGTACTTGAAAAACGTAGATAAAAATGGTGGTGCCGGGGCCACCTTTTTTTTCCCGCCAATCAGTATGGATTCAGACAGCGTGGGGTACACATGAAATCTTCTAGAAAGAAAAATCTTAAAATGCCATTTTGCGTCATTAAATTGTGCCCAAATTCTACCAAACGCATAATTAATAAGTATATAATTAGCTACCATAGGTAACATTGCATATTTATTAATATATCGGGAGACATAATCGAAGGAATTTTACTAAAAATAATTTAGAATTAGCGCGCTTTCTATAGACATATTATTCAGTGTTGCAAATGTATAAAAAAATTAATAGCTCGATATCCTGGTAAATTGTTTAAACTGTTTTTTAATATAAATAAATTAATATGAAAAAAATAATTTGACGTTATATTAAACCGACAAAATAAAATTATTGCCGCCATTTATTTAATATGACAATGAGTTAAAATTTACTAAGTTTGTGACTAAATATGATTTGTAATATAAATATTTTGTTATATAATTGGATATAATTTTTAAATCTGTCTGACTTTAATCTGGATTGTGAATATTGGCCGCCATTTAAATTTTAGAGCCTTAGCGCGACTTCTGGTAGGAGGTATATATTTAATATTTAACGGCCGTCTCCGTGTACCGGTAACATAAATTCATAGACGGAATTGAATATTTTGGCCGCCATTTGAACTTTTTTGTTATCAACCCGATCGCTCTCAAAATTAATATCTGGCAGTCTCTGGGTACGGATAACATAAATGTATAGTCAGAATTGCATATTTTGGCCACCATGTTGAATTTTTTGTTTTTAACCCGATTGCTCTCAAAATCAATATCTATCTGTTAAAGATATGTAAACAACCAAATCTATATAATGTTTTTTTAGGATACCCCTAGATCGAAAAATAAGACGCCAAAGCGTTAATATTATCAAAAGATAACTGTTTAGGAGACTGTTGGATACCTACAAAATATTTTTATTATAATTAATATGATGAGAATACATTTTTAATTTTAAATAGTAGATAGTAGTTTCTACTTTGTTGGAATGTAGATGGTCGACCTGGTTAAGGTTTCAGGAAGTCGCTGGATGCAAGGCACACAGGCTTGAGGAGGCCTATGTTCAGCAGTGGACTTCCTATGGCTTTTTATGGCTGAAGAGAGAGAGAGAGAGGGAGAGGGAGACAGAGAGAAAACTTTAGATTTTGATTCTGAGAGCAATGGCAGCCACAATACTTTACCTATGAATGTGGCTTATTGGTACCGAGAAACCCTCAGATATTATATTATATATAGATTTGACAGCCTCCGTGGCGCTGACGGTTAGACACCGCCTGTGAAACGAGAGGCCGCGGGTTCGATCCCCGCACCGAGAGAAATGTTTGTGTGGCCCACAAATAAATTATTTCGGGTCTGGGTGTTTGTGAGACCGAAAATTCTCTCGTAGTTCCTGATACCCACGACACAAGAATCGATCTTAGTGTGGGGTCAGGACTATGTATGTGACTGTTGGGTGTTATTTATTTATTTATTAATTTTGAGAGCAATCGGTTTAATAAATAAAAAGTTCAAAATGGCGAGCACAGTTTTTTAATTTACTTATAAATTTGGTTTATTGGTGCCGACTGCCGAGATACCCTCAGATGTTGATTTTGAGAGCAATCGATTCAATGACTAAAAAGTTGAAAAGGGCCAGTTTTTTTAAAATCTGACTATGTACTTGGCTTATTGGTGTTGACATAACGTCAGATATTGATTTTGAGAGCAATTGGTTCAATAAATAAAAAGTTCAAAATGGCGGCCACAGTTTTTTTAAACCTTACTATGAATTTGGCATATTGGTGCCCAGATACCCTCAGATACTGATTCTGAGATAAATCGGTACAATAAGTAAAAACTTCAGAATGGCGGCCACGATTTTCAATACCGAATACGAACGAAGCTCGGCTATCTATCGGCAGCGCTCCCTCTATATCTTAGAGTATATACATATAGAGGGAGCGCTGTCATACATTTGTGTTTTAAAAAACGTAGATATTTTCTTGGTCGTAATGTTGGTAGCATTGCTGCATTAGGGTTGCCGGTTAACATATTTTCCCCAACTGTATCAAAATTTAATTACGTATTTTGATCCCAATAACAATATCGATACATAATATTTTTAAAGAATGTAAAATTGTGGCGACTATTTTAACACGTTTATCTATAATTTCGAATACGTTTTCACTGCGAATACGAAGTAATTTTACCTGTGCGTTATTATACAATAGCATTGCAATATTGAAAATGCTTGGTGGTGAATTGGTAAATGTTTTAGTTCCTATGCTTCGATAGCCGAGCTTCGTTCGTATTCGGTATTGAAAATCGTGGCCGCCATTTTGAAGTTTTTACTTATTGTACCGATTTATCTCAGAATCAGTATTTGAGGGTATCTCGCCACCTATATGCCAAATTCATAGTAAGGTTTAAAAAAACTGTGGCCGCCATTTTGAACTTTTTATTTATTGAACCAATTGCTCTCAAAATCAACATCTGACGTTATGTCAACACCAATAAGCCAAGTACATAGACAGATTTAAAAAAACTGGCCGCAATTTTCAACTTTTTAGTCATTGAATCGATTGCTCTCACAATCAACATCTGAGGGTATCTCGGCAGTCAGTACCAATAAACAAAATTTATAAGTAGATTAAAAAACTGTGGTCGCCATTTTGAACTTTTTATTTATTAAACCGATTGCTCTCAAAATTAATATCTGAGGGTTTCTCGGTACCAATAAGCCACATTTATAAGTAAAGTATTGTCGCTGCCAATGCTCTCAGAATCAAAATCTAAGGTTCTCTCTCTGTCTCCCTCTCCCTCTCTCCCTCTCTTCAGCCATAAAAAGCCATAGGAAGTCCACTGCTGAACATAGGCCTCCCCAAGGATCTCCACATCGACCTGTTGGAAGTGGCCTGCATCCAACGACTTCCTGAAACCTTAATGAAGTCGACCGTCTACATTGTTGGTTCACTACGATTTAAAAATTAAAAATGTATTCTCATCATATTAATTATAATAAAAATATTTTGTAGCTATCCAACAGTCTTCTAAACGACTCCTTCTTATAATATTAACGCTTTGGCGTTTTATTTTTCGATCCAGGGGTATCCTAAACAAAAAAAACCTTATATAGATTTGGCTGTTTACATATCTTTAACAGATAGATATTGATTTTGAGAACAATCGGGTTAAAAACAAAAATGTTCAAAATGGTGGCCAAAATATGCAATTCCGTCTATGAATTTAAGTTACCGGTGCACGGGGACGGCCGTTAAATATCTATACTAATATAATAAAACTGAATAGTTTGTTTGTTTGAACGCGCTAATCTCAGTAACCGCTGCTCTGATTTGAAAAATTATTTCAGCATTGTATAGTAAATTTATCGAGGAATGCTATAGGCTATATATCATCACGTTATGACCTATGAAGAGGGATGCAGTAGTGACATTTCTAGAAAATACGAGGAAATTTTATTTGCTTGTCATGGTCCCATTGGTCGATATTCTAAATTCATAGTTGGAATTAAACATTTTGACCACCGTTTTGAAACTTGTACCCGGGTGGAGCCGGGCCCAACTGCTAGTTAGTTAAATACCTCCTACCAGAAGTCGCGCTAAGGCTCTAAAATATAAATGGCGGCCAATATTCACAATCCAGATTAAAGTCAGACAGATTTAAAAATTATGTCCAATTATATAAGATCAGAGAATTACAAAATATTTATATTACAAGTCATATGTAGTCACAAACTTAGTAAATTTTAACTCATTGTCATTAAATTAATGGTGGCAATAATTTTATTTTGTCGGTTTAATATAACGTCAAATTGTTATTTTTTTTTCATATAAATTTATTTATATTAAAAAACAGTGAAAACAATTTACCAGGATATCGAGTAAATATTTTTTTTATATATTTGCAACACTGAAAAATATGTCTATAGAAAGCGCGCTAATTCGATTTTTTTTTAGTAAAATTCCGTCGATTATATCTCCCGATATATTAATAAATATGCAATGTTACCTATGGTAGCTAATTATATACTTATTAATTATGCGTTTAGAAGAATTTGGGCACAATTTAATGACGCTAAATGGCATTTTAAGAGTTTTTCTTTCTAGAAGATTTCATGTGTACCCCACGCTGTCTGAATCCATACTGATTGGCGGGAAAAAAAAAAGGTGGCCCCGGCACCACCATTTTTATCTACGTTTTTCAAGTACCAGCGCTCCCTCTATATGTATATACTCTAAGCTCTATATGTATATACTCTAAGACTCTAAGCAAAAAAGTAACAATCATAGTGGGTATTACACATAGTGAGACAACTGCACAAAAAAGTTATAAATAATTACTTTTTACTAATCGTGGGGATCCTTCTCGATCTGGTTGGAAGCGCCACAGGTTCTTTCGGGACTTTCGGTTGAGTGCGAGCACCACTAGTCGTAACAGGGATCTTGTCAATATCACTGATGGAGTTAATTCGGTGACGCGTTCCATCAACCTTCAGTACGAATACGGAGCCGTCGCGCGTCCAGCACTTATTCACACCACCTTTGACGCGCAGCCATGAAAATATCATGCCGCGACTTGGTCAGGAACTCCGACACCGTTACACCCGAACCACGCAACAGTGTCTTAACATACCAAATTTGATTACGGACCTCCATGGTACTTGTCTTGACAAGAATTGGTCTAGGACGATCATGAGCACTGACACGCAGAAATCGGCGATCTTGAGGCGGTTTGCGACTATGTCAGAAACCAGGGCTGCCATGTTCTCGTCCTTTTCCTCAACAACACCATGGAACAATAAAATTTTACGGCGTTTGTGTATTTCCACTTTCTCAAGATTTTCGGACAGCATCGAAATTTGTGACTGGATAGCCCGAAAAGCAGTGAGCACAAAATCTTTAAACTTGAAGTATTCGGCAGCTAAAGATGAAGTAGACATCGAAGAATTAGGGCTGTTGACTTTTTTAAGCTCATTCTCCATTTCCTCCATTCGCTCAAGAAATAGCGCTTGCAGTTTTGACTGGCTCTCCACGATCGAATTCAATTCTAGTGCCATCGCGTGTGATTGAAGAATAGTGTAAAGTGCAAAATTGCTTCTTTCTGGTGGATAACACTTCCCGGCAGGTGGTAAAATGTACTATTTAAAACAGCATATAGTACACTATTCAATATAAACTATTTATATTTTAAAATTAAAATTAAAAATGATAACAAAAATCAGCTGATTGTTTATACGCACCTACCCACAAAAAAAATATATACAAAAAAAAAATATATATATATATATATATATACAGGGTATATCAAGACTGCTACCGAAAACGAAGCCGGGTGGTAGTTTAAGCGACTTAAGACAATGCAACAGAAAAGTTTGCAAAAAAAGAGCCACTTTTTTTTAAATATTTTTTTCCTATGGCAATATTTGGGTGGTAAATACACTTTTTTCCTAAAATAATAATGTATACCCTTTAATTTATAAATACTCTAAGGTATAAAACAGTTTAAATTATTATTTTAGCAAAAACTAAGGATTTACCACCCAAAAATGACGATATTTAATAATAATAATATCCTTTATTGCACACACACATATTTTATGGGATAGTACATGTTACACTTACAGTTAAAGACAAAATATCGTAGGTACAAAGGGCGGTCTTATCGCTTTAAGCGATCTCTTCCAGACAACCTTGTGATGTTACAATCATTAATTCCGGATGATAATGTTGAAAATGACACAGAATACCACAGGCAGATTAGGATGTGGGCCGTAGAACTGCCGAACTCTTCAGATTCAAATCTCTCGTCCTTTGATGAATTTAGTGAAATCGTACGATCTTTACCCCTAAACAAGGCTTCCGGTGACGACAAAATATCCAATAAATTGATAAAAGAAGCGTGTAAATCGGCCGGCGATGCATTACTTACTGTTTATAATAGATGTATTGCTGAAGGGGTGTTTCCGCGAGTATGGCGTACCGGTTTCATTCGGATAATACCCAAGAGTGGCGATAAATCACCGCATGATCCGAAGTCGTATAGACCTATTACACTCTTGCCGTCGCTAGGGAAACTTTTAGAACGTCTTATCGTCCCTCGATTGCTACCGGGTGGACCAAAATTTCACGAAAATCAGTTCGGATTTACTACGGGTAAGTCAACCATCGACGCGGCAGTTTCGGTTAGAAGAGCGGTAAGTACATCGGTGCGCAAATATGTACTTGGTATTTTCCTGGACATCTCCGGTGCTTTCGACAACGCTTGGTGGCCAATGCTGCTTCTTAAGTTGAAATTACGAGGTTGCTTTAAAAATATATATTCACTTATTTACTCGTATTTCTCGCACGGAACAACCAAACTTAAACTTGGACACTATGCCGTGTCGAAACCACTGACGATGGGTTGTCCACAAGGCTCAGTCTTAGGTCCTTATTTGTGGAATTTAGGCTTCGACGATTTTCTTACGATTCCCTTACCGTCAGGGTGCTCTTTGACCGGATATGCGGACGATGGCCTCTTGCTCATAGAATCAAACAGTAGGTCGGGACTAGAAAATAGTGCAGACGCGTGTTTAAAATTAATATGTGATTGGGGCCATCGAAATCGCTTAAAGTTTGCACCACATAAAACGTTCCAATTACTTTTAAAAGGAAGTTTACAATCACCGCCGCGATTTAAATTTAATAATATCACTGTTAAGAAAAAAGAATCGGTTTGTTATCTTGGTTTAATTTTGGAAAGGAATTTTTCATTTCTTGAACATATTAAAAACGTCGGGGAAAAGTCGAAAAGGAACTTTTTTGCTTTGACAAGAGTATCAAAATCAACATGGGGGCTATCTTTCAATACACTAAAAATCATCTATGGAGCAACTTACTTAGGATGTATTTGTTACGGATCTCCCCTATGGGCTGATAGGGCTACTATCGGCGCTGTGCGAAGAAAACTGCTCCAGAGCCAACGCTTGGCTTTGATATTCTTGTGTAAGGCATATAGAACTGTTAGTACCGAAGCTTTGCCTGTCCTGGCGGGTGTACTTCCAGTCGACCTGGAGGTGCAACGTCGCGCCGCCATGTATTACTCTACTAGGGAGAATATGGATAAAAGTTTTTTAACCGCACGTGAACTTTTAAAAATTGATAGATTATTTAAACCGCTTTCAGTGGTATATAGCGAACTATTAGATGAATGGCAAAATAGATGGGAGGTATCTTTGAAGGGACGACATCTATATCAATATTTTCCTTGCGTTCGTGACCGTTTGACAAAGACTTGGTTGGATGTCGATTATTGCGTATCACAGTTTCTCACGGGCCATGGTAACTTTAGGTCTAAACTTTACTCTTTTAAGCTTGTTGAATCGCCTGCATGCCCATGTTCAACACCTAATTGCGAGTATGAGCAGTCCGCGCATCATATACTTTGGGAGTGTAGTCTTTGGCAGAATGAGCGTAAAACTATGCTGGATAGTATGCAGATATCATCTGGAGTCGTATACTACTACATGGACCTTGTAGAGACTAGGAAGAACTTCCGTGCTTTCCGGCGTTTTTGCCATACTTATTATTGGAATCAAGTCTAAAAGCTCACATAATAGGTCCCATTTAAATGTAGTGATGATGTGATCCGTGGTGCTTTACAGCTGGCTTCTCCGGCTGTAAAAGTCTTTTTACGAGGTTATTTACCTGTTTAGTTCATTGTTTTGTCGCCCGCTTTGCACGGAGGGAAGTGGACAATAATTTATTTCCAACTCCTCCTATTAATTTCACTTTCTGATTAATTTCGTTGCGGGTTAAAGACAAGTTAGACATTCCCGGAGACTCGCCGAGCTTCAATGCTCGGTGTCATTACATTGCGTGCCACTGTTGATCCTGGCTCACAGGAGTTACAGTGGTGGGTGTGGGGGTGGGACAGTCTCCAAACCTTGTGATGGAGAGAAATGCAATAATTAATAATAGTGGCGGTGGTGCAAATATACAATGATTATAGTAAAAATTACATACACATACATACATATAACATATACTATATACTATAAGACATCGACATATAAAAGACAAATACTATATTTGTTAAATTGGTACATACAATTATTAATGATATTTAATATGAACAAAAAATACACATTCTAATAATTCAAGTAATGTTTTTTAAGCTATTTTTAAACTGAGCTAGCGATTTTGATAGTCTGAGACTGACTGGCAAACCGTTCCAAAGTCTGACAGCTTGGACAGTAAATGAGTAGTCATAGAAGGAAGAAGAATGGATAGGGGTTTTAAGGAGATAGGTATTAGAAGAACGTAAGGAACGAGGATTGGAAAGATGCAAAAAATGAAAACATTCTTTGAGATAAGACGGAGCAGAGGGATCAAAAAGGATTTTATAGAGAAGGGATAGAATGTGAGTATTTCGGCGAAGGCGGATAGGTAGCCACCCGAGTTTTTTGCGAAATTCGGAGATGTGGTCATATTTTCGTAAACCAAATATGAACCGTATGCAGTAATTCTGAAGGCGCTCGAGTTTGTTTAATTGGTCTTCAGTTAAATCGATATAGCAGGCATCCGCATAATCTAACAAAGATAATAACAGAGACTGTGCAAGATTAATTTTAGTGGCAATTGGCAGAAAGTTAGTCAGTCACCTAAGCGAAGAAATCGATGCATAAATCTTTCGACTTACCTGCGAAACGTGGGGTCCCCAGCACAGTTGCCTATCCAAGAGAACACCCAGGTTCTTCACAGTGTCATTAAATGAGACATTAACGCCATCGAAAATGACTTGCGGGAGATGGAACCAGTCAATTTTAGAAATCATACGGGAGCTCCCAATAATAATTGTTTGCGTCTTTAAGGGATTAACGTGTAGCCCGTATGATTTACTCCAGTCTAATATGCGTTGTAGATCACGATTAGTAGCTTCAATCGCAGCGTGTAGTGTTTGTATCGGAGCTTGTGTATAAATTTGAAGATCATCTGCATATAGATGGTAGGGAGAGGTTAGTTTATGGGATATAGAGTTTATGAAAATAGAAAATAAGAGAGGAGATAAAACGCCGCCCTGCGGAACTCCAGCAGTTAAGTCGCACCAAGAGGAATAAGTGTCATCAACACGTATGCGCTGCCGGCGTCCACACAGGTAACTACGAAACCAGCTAATTACGATTGGAGATATGTTAAGTGAGCATAGGAGTGCCAATAAAATGTCATAGTCAACATTATTAAACGCATTGCTAAAGTCCAGTAGTGTCAACACTGTCAGGAGACCGCTATTCATCCCAAACCTGATGTCATCGGTGATTTTGATCAGAGCGGTGACCGTACTGTGTCCAGGGCGGAAACCAGATTGGAATGGGTTAAGAAGATTGTTGCTGTTTAGGAAGGACAATAGTTGTGCATGAACCAAACTTTCCAGCACTTTAGATAGGAAAGGAAGTATACAGATGGGACGATATTCGGAGAAAGAAGAAGGATTATTTTTTTGGGGAGTGGGATTACCTGCGCTTCTTTCCAAATAGATGGAAATGTTCCACTGGACACAGAGGAGTTCAAGATGTGTGAAATCACTGACACAATTTCATCAAGGATGAGCGTTATCATCTTGCGACTAATGTTGTCACTACCAACTGCGTTAGACGAAATAGAAACTACACTCTTCTTAACATCACAATCAGTAAAGTAACTAAAAACAAACGAAGAAAAATCAGGAGCAGGCATTGATGAAAGATATTTTAATGTGATAGATTTAGTTGCTCCATCAAACTGAGCAGATATTTAAAAAATCATTAAAAATTAATGACGCTTTTCTTTGCCAAATTTTTAGTTGCATTGTGTTTGTAATCACTAAAACTACCACTCGGCTTCGTTTTCGGTAGCAGTCTTGATATACCCAGTATACCGGGTATCTCAAGACTGCTACCGAAAACGAAGCCGGGTGGTAGTTTTAGTGGCTACAAACACAATGCAATTAAAAATTTCGCATAGAAACGCGACAATTATTTTTTATGATTTTTTAAATATCGTCATTTTTGGGTGGTAAATCCATAGTTTTTGCTAAAATAATAATTTAAACTCTCTTATATCTTAGAGTATTTATAAATTAAAGGGTATTATTTTAGGAAAAATTTTAGGAAAAATGTATTTACCACCAAAATATAGCAATAGGAAAAAAATTACAAAAAAAAATTTTCGCTTTTTTTTGCAACTTTTTCTGTTGCATTGTGTCTGAAGTCGCTTAAACTACCACCCGGCTTCGTTTTCGGTAGCAGTCTTGATATACCCTGTATATGGCCATCGCATGAAAACATAATGTATCGCACAATTTATACATAGTGCTACTGGCCAAGTCGATCTATTTATTTAAAACGTAAATAATTTTTAATATTGATATGATAATAACTTTATACAGAAGGTCCCTTATGCAAGGACTAAATAAATTAATCGACTTGGTATTTATTTTACATTACATTACATTACATGGATCTCACAACTTTTTGTGGTAGAAAAACTGAGCTGCGAGACTTGGATTTTTTTTACAGGATGTTTTTGATGAGATCTCACGTCTTTTTGTAGATTCCTATTTTTTTCCTTTTCGGTACTTTTTATTTCTAGAATATATATAACGATTTTTCTTAAAGCCTCTGTCTTATGATTTTTTTCTTATTTTTGTAGGTATCAATTTATCACAAATATAGTGGATTTTATTATTAGTGTTCTTTCTTTCATGGTAATTGATATTTTCGAGCTATTTAGTATATTTATTTGCAAGTTTTTCTTCGTCATGTTTTTCTAGAGGAATGTTGTACAGTTTCATGGGCTGAATAGACCCTTTTCCTCTTTATACCCCCCTCCTGTTATGCCTCACATATATAAATATCTATCTACAACTATTATTCCATTATATACGGGTCCAACGAAACATTAACTGCAAATGTAACTTTGTAATCCTATCCATTTATATGGGATTACAAAGTTATTCGCGCAGTTGGTGTATCTAGAAAACTAGACAGAAATTATGAAATGCATAAATTTTTCCTTAATTTAGACACTAAATACTAATTATATTCTAAATTTGAAGGTTCTATGTCTGCTAGAAGTGCCTTAGATTTTTGACGATCGGTCAGTCAGTCAGTGAGTGACAAAATTACGAAAGTTTGACAAGTTATAATTCTTAAACTACTAGTTCAAATTAAATAAAATTTTAAATATACAGTGTTTACACAATGCCTGCTTAGTAACTGAAAATTCAAGCTTCTTGCTTTAACCGCAACGAAGTTATAGGGAGTTGAAAATGGTCTGAATTGCTTCGAGAAAAGGATGGTACGACTGTGCCGCTTTTTAGCTCGACTTGGAGGGGGCACTGCCGTGCCCCCAGAAAAACGAAGGAAATTTGACACGCATTATAGGCTTGATAACATGCCATGCATAAAGTGATAATATACAGCTCGCTATGAAATTACAAAGTGAGGCCTCACTATAATCGGTCTATTTTTTTTAAAAGAGGGTGCTGGTTAATATAAGGTGTAAAACTAGAAAATATCACGAAAATTATTACGCAACGCAATACCACGTAATACAACACGATCCATACATTATAAAACAATATAATATATTCTATTCCAGGTAATTGTATTCTAGGACTTTCTTATTTTATCCCCATAGACAATCCATTTTAACTTTAAACAACATCAGGAATAAAAATAAAAATTATTCAATTATTTAATTTTAGTCGTAGTCTGACAAAGTGTACCCCTGTGCCAAATTCCTATAGCAATTTCTAAGAAAAACGCTGACACATATACCAAGATTGCACCATAAAGATTTTATTTATGCTTTCTACGCCCCAAAACCTTAAAATTAAAACAGGCATATCATAATAGCATAGATTGGTAACCGTCTTATGAACTGCTAATTATATTCTATTTAGGTTCGCAGCGGTCCAGACATTACGAAAGTATTTCATGATTATGGCGAATAATTAACGTTATAAAGTTAACATGTAAAAGTTGCAAGAAATTTTAACTCAGACTGGTGCATAGTTAAACATACTACGAGTATACATACATAAATTTACGCCTTTTTCCAGAAGGGGTAGACAGATGTGCTATCAGGACCATGTTTCACTTCGTATGTTTCATCCCACGATGTGAATTCCTGACTTCAGGCTGATAATGAATAGAAAAATCCATTATCACTGCCCGACCCGGGATTCGAACCCGAGACCTCTGTGTTTTAATTATTGTACCTTAATACCTACTACACCACCGAAGCAGTCAAACAAAGAATAGCATATACCGGGTATCTCAAGACTGCTACCGAAAACGAAGCCGGGTGGTTATTTTTACACGCTTTATATTAGCTTCACTTGTATGTTTGTTTGTAACCGACTTCTTTGGGCGCGATTTTGACCCACTTTAAACGGCCAGATTTCATTCAAATTTTGCACACCTGTCAAAGACCGATGACAATACAATAATTCGATTAAAATATATAATTATCCTGATTAGATTCGCCAGGATTAATTATTCTTATAATTGATGACCATTGCTACTGACCACTAGGTGGCGTATAGATGAACATAATTTGCTACTGACTAATAGATGGCGTGATCACGTCAATAATGCATATTTCCACTATTCATCGGTAGATGGCGTTAACATTGTATTCTTCAAGTGTCAAATGTTACTACTGACCAACAGATGGCGTTATTGATTGGAAATACAGCCGTAGATGGTTGTTTTTAGTCAAAACAATTAAATAATAGTTAAAAAACAATTACTTATCCTCCTGCACCCCACGCTTTGTAACAATAAAATATATGTATTTTACTCCATTTTCTTATCTTAAATTCAGTATCAATTATTTTTACTTTTTTAGTTGTATATCTTATTAAAGCGTGTATTTTAGTTTTTTTTAACTATTTTAGTGACTACAAACACAATGCAACTAAAAATTTCACAAAGAAATGTGACAATTATTTTTTATGATTTTTTAAATATCGTCATTTTTTGGGTGATAAATCCATATTTTTTGCTAAAATAATAATTTAAACTCTTTTATACCTTAGATTATTTATAAATAAAAGGGTATACACTATTATTTTAGGAAAAAATGTATTTACCACCCAAATATGGTCATAGAAAAAAAATTAAAAAAAAATGTCGCTTTTTTTTCAACTTTTTCTGTTGCATTGTGTCTGAAGTCGCTTAAACTACCACCCGGCTTCGTTTTCGGTAGCAGTCTTGATAGACCCTGTATATACACAAAGTATAATCTTTAAAAACACTTGTAATTATTTAAGTTTTTTTTTGACTAGCAACAAGCTATTTTACACAAATTGGGCGTTATTACTCACTCAACGCGATAATCACATTCCAAACACGGACTGTTTAGTTCAAAAAGTATATTTATAAAGCTATGTGATACGTATTCTGAAGGATCTACGCAAAAAAGTCGTTACAGAAAGGAACTAGATATAGCATTAACTTTTTGTTTAATTATTTTTTTTTATATTAGTTTTATATTAATTATTATTAGTCTAATATTTTTTCTCCTAATCATATACACACGCCGGCACAATTAGAGGAACACGCACAAAAATTAGTTTTTTTTTTAATTTTGTTTGCTGTTTGTTTAAATGGTTGTTTTTATATTTCAGCACCTTTAAAAAATTAAATGATGCAAAAAGATTTTTGGATGTTTAGAGTTTTATCGTTAATTATACGCTCTCAAGTGCTTTTAAGATTTTTTCACTTTCAAGTGGTTTCACAAAATTTTGTTTAATTTCATTTTATGTGACTTAAGATATTTTTATTGTTATTGTTTTTAGAGTACCCGTCTTGTAGGATATAAAATGAGTGGCTTACCTTCCACTGAAGTTGCCAGAGCGGCAACAATGATTGAAAATGGTCAAGGGTAGGATTCAGTAAGTCGCGCATTGGGTGTGTCGGTGTCTGTCGTCTTTCTCAACGTTAAACGTTAGAGGCACATAGGCTCTTATGTGCGGATGCCAGGATAAGGCAGAAAACGGTCTACCAGTACCCAGGATGGTCATTTTATACGGCTGAAAACTGAGAAATCGTCTTCAAACGGCTATTCAGACCCGAAACATGTCACAAGAAGTCCGTGATGTTAATATCAGTGAGCGTACAGTGAGAACACGTTTAAATGAAGTTGGACTGAAGTCTTACGTTCCGTCAAAAGCTCCAAAACTCGAGGTGGTACATAAAGTAGCCAGATAAGCTTTTGCTCATCAACACCGCGACTGGACAAATGAGTGGAGCCGAGTTTTGTTTAGTGATGAAAGCAGTTTTGTTGTGAATTGCATAGAAGGAAGGGAGAGGATCTGGAGGTATCGAGGAGAACGCTAATCGAGGAAACTTTACTGAAAGAGGTGTGTTATGGCGGAGGGTCAATTTTGGGATGGAGTGGTATATGTTTGGAACACGCGCGGAGTTAATACTTATAGAAAATGGGTCTTTAGCTGCACAAAGATACGTCGTAGAGATCTTAGAGTCCCATGTATTGTCTTTTGCACCATCCATAGACGAATATTTTTTATTTATGCTTGATAATGCGCGGCCCCACACAGCGCAAATGGTTCGCAACTACTTAAATCAGGCCCAAATCGCGCAAATGGATTGCCCAGCAAGATCACCAGACATGAATCCCATTGAGAACGAATGGGACGTTATCGGAAGAAAGATAAATGGAAGAAACCAAACCCCTAAGATCGTCCAAGGATTAAAATTCATGTTAGTGCAAGAGTGGGAGAATTTGTCGCAAAAAATGATTGATGACGTCATTAAAAGCATGAAGGATCATATCCAGACTCTTATCTGAGCCCGTGGTAGCAATACGCATTATTAATTTTCTTAAATTATTTCTGTAAGTTTTTAAAATACACGATTACATTTGACAATACAGAAATTTCATTTTTCTGCATTTCCGTTTAATTGCATTTGCGTCATTAATTAAAGTATTTTTTACTCAATTTTAGTAATTTGTTATAAATTTTGCCTCATTTTGAATATTGAAAAATAACAGTATATACAGTTATTATAATATTTTCTAAGAAATTCAATATTTAACGCGTGTTCCTCTAATTCTGCCGGCGTGTGTATTATGTGTTTATAGTGAAAGAAAGTATGTCCAATTCAATTTGTAATAATGGATACCGTTAACATTTCATGTATATTTGTCATTCTACCATAATTAGAGTGCGAGGCTAAGATGAGGGCAGTGGAACCTCACCGAAAGTAACACTCAACGAAGCGGTAACGAGCATGGAATCTGATGATCACATAACAAAACGGACTACCAAACGAAGCTTTTGGGGGCGCTGCTTTACTTTATTTTATTTATTTCCTACCTTACTCCGTCTTGGAACCGTAAAGCATACTATATCACTCATTGCTCATGAAGCATTGCGATGAGTAAATATACACAAAGATCCTAGTAGCGATCTTCATCAATATACCAGCGAAAATTTAGTGATAAGAACCCAGGTAGGCATTAACATTTCTGTGAATTGCAGATGCAATGTCTCCACTATAAACTCCAATAAAACCGTCCTTTATCAGCGATTCCGTCAAAGGTCATAAGAATTTTTATAAAATGTACTACTATCATCTTTTGGCGATTTTGCACCTAGCGAGATTAGAAGGACATAATTCATTAGGTTCCGCACAAAATAAATTTTATCTATTATGGTAGGTACGCAAAATATTTATTATTTTGTCTAAACATTATGGAAACAAACGCCATTGTTCTTGTGTCATACACAAAATGCTATTTCCTATTGCGTAATGGTGAACACATTGTGTAACCAACACAAATGTAACCACTATTGGATTAGATTGAATGTTTTTAATCTAACTAATTTTACGCACAATCTCCAACCCCGAAGAACATCGATATGTTCTTTAGTGCTTTTTAGAAAAGTTTCGAATTTCCTAAATATTTGGTATATGTATACGTACAATAGGAAACTTACATACCTATGTATGTATTGCCGATTCTTGGAAACCAGAAACCAAGTCCTTGGCTTTTTTATGTGTTCCTTGTTTTCCGAATGCAATTCCAACGGCACTGTGAAAAATTAGAAGTGCTTGAAAGTGGCAGAAAATTGCTACAATGTGCTTAAACTACTCATCAACAACAACCCTCAACGATACACAAAGAAATCAAAGTAACAGATTCCTATCCCATTTTGTTTATTGAGTCGTATTTCAAAAGACTTTAAAATTATTTCCTCTCCTGCGTCCGTTCCTATTTCTGCTTTCTTTGAATATTATCTTTTTACCATTGTGTTTATGTTTTGCGATGTCAGTTGTGGACTTGTATAACGTTAAAATTTTATTTATCGTGGAATGTCACCTTTATATCCTTATCAATCATCATTATAAAAGTATTTAGTTCTCCCTTTAACAAAAGGCCACCAAAATACAAAATAGACATAAAACGCCATATAAAAGAAACATACCGAAACAATAAATTGACTGTACTTCTTTTAGTCTTGGTCTTTTCAAAGCAAATTTCTTGGATATATCGTAAACAACTACGTAAGTCATAAATTCAGTCTTGTACAGACAGGGTCGGTTGCCAATAATCCTTAAACTTCAAGATATAAAATAACTGTGCCAAAACTAACATACAATGATACCACTGAACCACTCAATAAAGTAATGCTTTATACAGGGTATATCAAGACTGCTACCGAAAACGAAGCCGGGTGGTAGTTTAAGCGACTTCAGACACATTGCAACAGAAAATTATTTTTTTTTTTTTTTTTATTGCAATGAATGGCGAGACGAGCAAGCCGTTCACCTGATGGTAAGCGATACGACCGCTCATAAACAGTAGCAACATTCCACTGCGCTCGCCATCCTGAGACATAAGATGTTAAGTCTCAATATGTCCAGTAGTTACTCTGGCTACAATGTCCTTCAATCCGAAACACAACAGTGCATTTAAGCAGTGTTGTTTGACGGGAGAAATAGACATTGCGGTGGTACCTACCCAGATGGCCTCTCACATATGAGAGACCTACCACCAGTAAAAGTTACAAAAAAAAGCGTCAATTTTTTTTGTTATTTTTTTCCTATGGCCTTATTTTTCCTAAAATAATACTGTATACCCTTTTATTTGTAAAAACTGTAAGGTATGAAAGAGATAAAAAAAATATTTTAGCTAAAGCTATGGATTTTCCACCCAAAAATGACGATATTTAAAAAGTCATTAAAAATAATTATTGTCGCGTTTCTTTGCGTAATTTTTAGTTGCATTATGTTTGTAGTCACTAAAACTACCACCCGGCTTCGTTTTCGGTAGCAGTCTTAATATACCCTGTATATATGCGTAAGTAACAAAATGATAGAATACAATTCTATTCAGATTTATCTCTACTACGGAAGACAATTTAGAAACCGTTAACTGTATTTTATAGTTTAAACAAATCTTTTTGATTGAATACTTTTTCATCCTTCGCATCAAAGTTATTTTATAAGCTATTTTAGTATGAAACAATATTGACGTAGCAGCACGCATTTTATAGTTCCAAACCGACCGACCGACCGAAACAAATTCAGGAGCCCTACTATATAAATCCGAAACGAATTTCGAAACTTCGTGACGTTTTTCGTTTCGAAACCTACTCTGTAACACGAAATCCGAATCTTCGGATCGAAGAATGAATTATTCCAATATATCGGCAATACGAACATTTATAGAGTAGGTACATACGTATCGTCACAAACTTCGTTCGTCCGAAGTTTCGAACTTCGTTTCGGATGAATATAGTAAATAAAAATGTAAATGTTCGGATTGCCGATATATTCGAATCATTCATTCTTCGATCCGAAGTTTTGAATTTCGTGTTACATAGTAGGTTTCGAAACGAAAAACGTCACGAAGATTCGAACTTCGGATTTATATAGTAGGGCCCCAGACTTTTGTCGTAAAAAATAAATCGTTAAAACTTTGTTTCGGCTCTCTCATATATGTCGACTTCAAACATGCTGCAGACTTATAAGATTTACCGGATAACATATATTTATGTATGCGGGTGCACAGCTCGATTTGGCAATGGGCCCAGACTGCGATACTTCATATCTTTAGCGGGGAAATAAACACGAACTTCAATACCTACCCACTTACAAGGCTACTCCTTTTTGCTGATAGCGGTAGTGTACAAAAGATGGTAATGTGCCACTTAGGCGCACTGCATTGATAGTTCTTTAAGAATTTTAATGAGTACAGCTGGTTGTCTACTATCGTTAATAACGAACTTAACTCAAATATCTGGAACACGAAGCCATAACTATGCACGCTTTTAGTACTTTGAGTAGATTTTATTGCACTCATAAGTAAAGTTTCTGAAACTGTCGTTTTGTATTATTGTCTAATATTATAGGGGTTTTACGAAATGTTAGACTGTTAATTTAAAAAAAAACTCTAAAAATACCTACTACCTTTCGAAATTTTTATGCAAAGTTAAAAGGTATAAGGTATGTAGGTACCTAATCGTATTTTTATTTCTTTTTTTTTATTGTTTTAAAGCCTTTGTATAATCAAAATTCGAAAGTAATTAATTACCTAGATAGTTCCAAATTCTACGAAATGTTTGTAAGAAACTTAGTTGTCACTACCTGCCAATTAATTAAGCTTCGAAGCATTTCTGTCTGTGACCGAGTAAATTATGAAAAAGCGCTGCCATAGTAAGTGGTGCCTAAATTTTGAAATAACTGTATACAACACATCTGACTTGTGATTTACCTTAGATATGTACATAGGTACTAAGTTTTTTTATTTTTATTTTATTTATTAAGAAACAAACAGTCTTATAAATAATAGTGTGATTACATTAAATTAAATATAATTTTAGACCTATAGTTTCCTATGTTTATTACACAAAATTGAAATAACAAAATCCTAATCGAAGTAGGTAGCAATTTTAGGCTTAAGGAAAGTAGTGAATTGCATATTCACAATACTGTCATTTTGCACAAGTACAATAAAAGATTACAACGAGTACAAAGAACAATGGAATAAAAAAGTATTGAAATAATAAACATTTAAAAACAAAAACACAAGCACATAATTTATATATGTAAAAAAAAGTAATCAGCTAAAAAGAAATAAATGTATCATCTGTATCAAGACCAGTAATAAAACCAATGATGTTTTAATAAAGATGACGCATATTCATACTGCGTGACGTTTAAAAACTGTACTGCTATGCATATACATACTCATTTGTTAATACTTATGACAATTTTAGTGAATGAAACAGATCATACAGAAAGTACGAGACGAAAAGAGATAGCATTGCGCTATCCAAACATAGAATCGAAGCGATAGAAACAGAAGGGTGACGATAAATAAAACTACCTATTTGGTTTTATAAGTATATAATATATTAACTTTGAGGTTGCTACATGAGTCTACCTGTGGTACGCCATCCTGAAACAAATATATTTTTACTTGCACATAACTTTGATAAAATAATAAAAAAAAAAATTGCCGTTTTTTATATAAGTTTATGGTAAGCATGCACTGAAAAATCGATATCTTATTAATATTTTTTTTTGTTGTAATGATGACAAGTGATACGACCGCTCGTGGACATAAGCGAAACCAAGACACCTTAAATTACAAAGCAATACTTGGCATTCACTGTGCTCGCCATTCCGAGACATAAGATCTTAAGTATAAGTACAGCGATTACTCGGGCGAGAATGTCCTTTGGATCGGAACATAACATGGCATTTAAACTGCCGTGTGGCGGGGGAAATAGACATTGCGGTGGTACCTACACATGGTGGTAACGTATGAGCGACCTGCCACTAGTAAACAACCGATACTGCAACCGATGGTGCAGGGTTTTTTTAGGTGGATATATATTTTCGTAGTTGTATATTTTTATTCATAATTAAATGTGCTAAACCAATATTAATCAGTTTTAAAGGCATCCAGTCACGATCCTCTCTTTTTGTCCGAGCTGTGCTTAGTGCATATCCATTTACGTCTCAAAAGCTCATCACGTGGAAATCTGGAAACATTAATTAATGTTATATGTAGATATAGTTATTCAAAATATATGAGGAAGCTAATGTATTTTGTAATGTTCGTGGTTGGATTAAGTTATTTGAATTGATTATGAAAATAATTCATAATAAATAACTTAATTGTTTTAAATGTGATTGAATTAGAAATAAATATACAACTATCCAAATCCATTCAAACTTTCATCGTCAATTTTCTGTATGATCGGTTTCGCTTCTGACTTGTTAATCTATGACGTACGCTTTTTGTCCCTATCGCACTTCACAATCTTTGTATTACGCGATCCTTCTTACACAATTGAAGGCGGTGTATACTAATTTAAAATGAAAATTAAATTTTGTGTGGTTTTTATATACTTACGTATGGTGTGTTAGTTTTAGTTTCGTATTTTTGCACCATTGTTTTAACACTTTTAAAACACACAATTCGACACTTTAGACAATATTTTCGAAATAAATTATGTTGACAGCACTGAGGTCTTCCCTCTGTCGCCGTTGCTATGCGACTAGATGAAATTACACCAATTGCCCGAATTTGAACGCCTCACTTTTGAAGTGCTAGTGCGATATCTACGTCGTATTTGTATAATATATCATTGAATAAAACCAAATGCTTTTTTCTTAAACTTACGTAACGATTCATTAAAAACATCAACATTGAGAAGTTTGTTATTGTACAATCTGCAAGCAATTTTGTTAAACACCTACCTATTATGAATTACGAAAACACTCAGCTTCAGTAATTTTTGCATATACAGCTAAACATAACTACCTAAACAATCGGAATAACATGCTTCTTTTGATATCGTTAAACGGTGGTGATAGGTACTTTTAAAGTTATAAAGTTATTGTAGAATCGTACTGTTATTCATATTATATCTGTTTATTACATATCATTGTAGACAATGATGTAAAAGCTGCTATTATTTTACCAAAACACGTCAATTGCTCCAGTTCACTTATCTACAGCAGCGTCAAGCACTTCACAATGGACTGTTTTACTATTACGGAAGCCTTAATTGCGAACACCGACTATATTCGGTAGATCAGACTTGACAGAAAACATATTAATAAGCAAATAACATAGTTGGAAGTACCTAACGATATTTACTTCCTAATAATGTACTATCTATCTTCTTACCTATCTACTACATACTTGGTCTTAAATATAGTAGATATACATTTTTCATTTAATTTATATTTTTACTGACACACCAGTTAGTAACGGTGTAAGGCCAAGGACAGGGTCGACAGACCGGCCACAGCGCCGGGAATGAGGAGGTGCCGCAGATGTACCTTGTTTGTTGTTTTTTCGCACACTTAGGTATATGTTAGGATAACAGACAGTAGTCTCTTAGCAATATTATTGTAAGACACCACTTGTGCTAAAACGAACATCAGTTCACTGCCAGACATAAGTCTCTCCAAATGAACGCTGTTAAGCACAGAACTGGGCTTCCGTCTTCCCATTTTCATACAAAATACTTTAATGATTGGTTATAATCTCACGTGATGGAAAAGTCTACATTGGCAATAGGTACCTATCGTACGATTAGCATGTGATTCATTTTTAAAAGTGATAGAGCCACACTGTTTGTCTGTCGTAACTCAGCATGAATCGGCAGGCTCACCTGAGGCGGTACTACTCGCAGAAAATCAACATAGAACTACTGCTCCACTGTCGCGTTTCTGTCGATAAGTGAAATTGCCAGATGCCCATGCCCCTTTTCTCTTCCCATAGTTTTCCCTTCCCACTCCCAATTCGATGGGCCGACAACACATCTATGATAAAAACGTTGTGGATGTTCATAGGCAGCAGTGATTATTTACTATCATGTTTCATCACCTGTTTGTTCGTTTGCCGGTCCTCTGCAACAAAATAAATTACCTATTTAAAATTAGAAATCACTGGAAACAAAATCGGCAAGGTATTTCATTCTACCATCGATCCATCATCCATATAATCCGCTGGCTAGGAAGCCAAAGAACTAAGTTTGCTTAATCTCTATCCTTTCAATTCTTAATTTATTGACAAAAATATTGAGTACACATATTATTTACGGTTCCATCTCATTAGTTCGGAGATAACGCCCAATTCGTGCACCTATTAAGGCATCTATTTCATGAATACTTTCAATTTTTGGTATGCGAAAACGTATCAACTTCTAGTACTAGACTGAAGATGATAATGATGAAACACTTTTTGTAATAAAAACCCCATTACTTTAGTGGCTAGGTGGACCATTACTGAGCAAGACACCTATACCACTCCAAAGTATCGAGCAGTGCAGGACTATTCAGTGCCTAGTAAAAGGTTATGAGTGAAGTAGCTCCTATTCATAGGTAGGCATGATGCATCCGCCCTTGTCCTTGTCCCTTGTGACAAGGGCGGATTCAGGGGGGAGGTCATGGGGTCATGCTGCGTACTGCTGAAACGGTAGGTAGAGTACTAAAATCGTTCCAGGCGACGCCTACCACATAATTCCAGCAACGAATAAATCTTGCAGTTTTGGTTCATAATCATTGTTCTGGTTTATATGATCAATTTTAATTTAGGACCACTACTGATTACCAACTAAGCGCTTTTACATTATGTAAATTTATTTACAATCATCCATAAGCCATACAAAACTTGGATCTTCCAGCAGTTTTAGTTGTGGAGTTTAAGTATATTAAGTTCGTTTTCCGAGATTCAAATACAATTCGACTCTTAAAATGATACAAACCGCTTCTCTTCGGAAAATGAGAAAAGAAAATATTGCTTTACCTACAAGCTTCAGTAGTTTCTTATTACTCATTAAATTACGATCAACAGCACCAGGAAAGTGGCTATTTTTTTCATTGCGTTCAAGTGACATTGTATACCAGTAATTAAATAAAAAGGTTTATACCTACTATAGAGGTCCCAGCTTGTAAATCAAAACACCGAAACGGATTTGTGAGATAATTTTAAAGCAAAAATCAAACATTAGTGAGGATATTTTATTCCATAATACAGCAAAAGACAAACCGGAATGTCACATTTCGCATTTTCATAATATTTTTGTTTGTCATAAAAATAATGAAGATTGGCGATCCACCACACTTACCACATAATTGTATTCATGGATTGTGTTTAACAATTTTTTCTAAATTATTATAAAAATGCTAAGTTATAATTAATTGTGTAAGAGCAAAGTACCGCATAGAATTCTGAGCACTGTTTCCCTGTAGGCGGAAACACTTCTCAAAATGACACCGTGTTTATCTAATACATTTTACACCTAAATTACAAGTTAATCTCGGTTCACCGTGACAGAAATAGACTGTAAATGCAGGGCGATGAGCGATCACGAGCCGTTTCAATCAACGATCGCGAATCGTCTACCACAAATGGTTATGAATGTTAAATACATAACAGCTTAATCTACCTAGATAACTTCCATAAAAATAAACTATCATCATACAATAAGTCGTTCGAGTTAAGTGGAATATGCACAATTTTGTCGAAAAAGTAAAAATTAGAATCGGTAAATGACCAAAGCGATGTGAATAGGCAGTGGCTGCGACCGCGGCTGCGCTGCCACTCGGTGAAGCTAAACTACTCGCACACACATCGTCCACCCTCGCATCCCGCCTCGACTAACTCATAATCTACAATATCACCTATTCATCGAACGTAGGTCACTACAGTAATCAACTAAATTAAAGTCATAAAACGTGAATTAACTTTAAATACTTTATTACGACAACTTATTCCACATAGTATACATATAAAACATGTTCTGCTGTGATTCTGTGATTCACTGTATCACGTGTCAGCTACATACCTATCCACATCACAATGCGCGATCACTCCATAAACATCGTTACACCAGCTTTTAATATAAACAAAATTGCAGGTAATTTTGCATCATCTTTACTCACTATATTTTGTTCAACGTCATCAAGGATCGAACAAACAACGCATCCCAATAATATGGACCCTAATACAATTTCACTAAGTACAGCGTAATCCTGAATGATTTGTACAAACATCGGCGCCGGCCGCGACGTCTTCCGATTGGTGGATGCAAGTGGTTCGGACCGATGCGATGCGAGCTCGGTCACCAGGTGACGCGTCAATAATACATTTATGAACCGCACATAATACATTGTATTTTATATAGCAAATAAAGTTAACATATCTTAAACCATAGTCTCTTTCAGTAATCAGATTTGTCTGTGAGTTGGTAGCGCACATGCGGTTAGCGGTTGGCATTCTTGAGCTGGTTGGAGAGCCAGTCGAGTCCCTCGTACAGGCCGTCGCCCGAGGTGGCGCACGTCGCCTGGATGTACCAGTTGCGGTTGCGCAGTGAGTGCAACCCCAGCTTGTCTGTTATCTCAGCTGCGTTCATTGCGTTTGGCAGATCCTGTCACCACACAAACATAGGTCAATAACATGCAATCACTGTAGAGTCACAATTGCTTCAAATGTTGCCAAAATACACAAACAATAATTTATTTTAGCACCAAATGAGTAAGTAAATGAACACATTGCAATAACATCAATATAGAATTTGTTTGTCTTGTTCCCAATACAAATAAATTATTACCATATACATAATTAGATTGTATAAATACTGACCTGCTTGTTTGCAAAGATCAGGAGGACTGCATCTCGTAGTTCATCTTCACTTAACATTCTCATGAGTTCTTCACGCGCTTCTCCGATACGCTCTCGATCATTACTGTCTACTACAAAGATGAGACCCTGAAATAAAAGTAATATTTTTTTATAACAATAATAATTTCAACAGTTTAGACATTATGAAAAACAGTTTAAATGGCTGCAAAATGTATACATAACTATCATACTTCCTGGGCCAAATTACACAATCAGCCTTATTGCATAGACAGTTTTGTCACTTTCGAACATTTTTTTAATGTTTGAGCGAAGAAGACAAAACATTCGATAGTTAAAATAGGTTTTAAAACTGTCTATGAATAAGGCCGTATAGCTTTAATCTAACAAACATCGATCTCATGATAAGCTAACGCGGTTTTAAATGTTGACCCACCCCATTCATCAGTTTTATTGTTGACAAATTAATTGTAATGAGTACTGTATGAAATGTATCAGCCCATATTATGTCCCACTGCAGGGCGCGGGCCTACTATACAATCGAGAGTACGACTGAGAGTGGTAATTGAGTACACAGGTTTAATATCAAGCCATGTCTAATTTTACACCACTACTATATCAAGATTGCTACCAAAACAGAAGCGGGGTGGTAGGTTTAGTGACACAGACACATGCCAAATAAAAATCCCGCTAAGACACGAGACAATTTGGTTGTGATTTTTTATATCATCGTGTTTGTGTGGTTAATCCATAGTTTTTGCTAACATAATAATTTAAAACCTACCGTACCATAACGTCTTTATAAATAAAAAGGGCGTACAATATTATTTTAGAAAATCTATCTATTTATCAACCAAATTACGACGATAGGAAAAAAAATAGCAATAAAATCGCTGTTTTGCAAAATTCTTAGTTAAATTGTGTCTAAAGTCACTAAAACCACCAGCCGGCTTCGTTTTCGGTAGCAGTATATCAATCAAATAATTTCCAAGTAGATAAAAACAATGATAAAATAGAGAGTACTCGTAACTGACAAATGTGGCTGAACTGATGAGTTTATGAAGCAATAGAAGTATGCATGGGCTTAAGCAATTAGCAGCCTTATAATATCTACCTATCCCAATGGGACTCAAATGTGAATTTATGTATGTACTTAATTTCCAACTTTAGGTAACATTTCTCAATAGACATGATGTTATTACCATTATTCGACAAATGTCAGACCTTAAGTTGTACCTACATGACTGAGGTGGAATATTACAATAATTTATTCTTAAGAGCGTTTATACCTTCCGCGCGCTTTTTGGCTTAAAAGCAGGACTTTTCAAATGAGTTAATAGCCACCAATAAACAATTTAAAAGGCTTTCTAGAGGGAGGACGTATCGCTCGTCGCTCCGGCCTGGCTGCAGTTGATTTTTGCCGTGCGTAGTAAAAATAGCCACACGCGGACTGCGATTGCCACATCTTAGTACTTTGGTACTGTCCCGCCCTCACACCCACCAATGCAACTCCTGTAAGCCAGGATCAACAGTGGCACGCAATGTAATGACACCGAGCATTGAAGCTCGGCGAGTCTCCGGGAATGTCTAACTTGTCTTTAACCCGCAACGAAATCAATCAGAAAGTTAAATTAATAGGAGGAGTTGGAAATAAATTATTGTCCACTTCCCTCCGTGCAAAGCGGGTGACAAAACGATGAAATAAAGAGGTAAATAACCTCGCAAAAAGACTTTTACAGCCGGAGAAGCCAGCTGTAAAGCACCACGGATCAAATCCTTATTACATTTAAATGGGACCTAATATGTGAGCTGTTACACTTGATTCCAGTAATAGGTATGGCAAAAACGCCGGAAAGCACGGAAATTCGTCCTAGTCTCTACAAGGTCCGTGTAGTATACAACTCCAGATGATATTTGCATACTATCCAACATGGTTTACGTTAGTACTTTGGTAGTAAAATATATAATTTATTTTTATTACCTACAATGATTTTGTAGTGAGTATAAGTTATGTTTCAGATAATATAATGGGATGTAATTCCGAGGCTAAATTATGTTATGTATCATAATATAAAATTAAATATATTTCGTAATTGTAAGGGGTTGTAAGGCCCCTAACTCTATTCATGTGTTCGAACACAAAATGATTAATAAAACGTCCGTAGTGTCTAATGATTTGAATGCAACTTAACAATGTAATAATAACGAAAATATGATTAGTATCTAAATTTGTATTGTTCATTGCTTGCACAGTAATATTTGTCTACTTATAAAGCAAATAAAATATTTTTATTATATTATATTACCAATATATAAATCATAAGTTCCATTTCAATTGAATATTAGAATTTTGAAGCGCACGGATCAAAGTTGGTTGAGCTGACTGTATAGCGAGCCGACGCGGCAGCTCTACGCATACAGCTTTGGTCGCTTATGTGTGCGTGAAATTAACGAAGAAATACCTATAGTTGACTTTGCGCGCAAGGTGTAAACGCTCTTAAAAAAACGAGTAGTCGAAAACATTCTAAACCTACAATGTCTTCTATTTTAACGATTTGGAATACCTCGCTACATAAACCAAATTGAAAGTAAAACAATCAATTCTGCCATCTAAATAAATCAATGTCTGTAAAATTAGATAAAGTAGTGATAGTAAGTAAACATGACATTATATCATTTTAAGACCAAAATTATTACGAAATGTGTTTATATCTTTCATATTTTTATCCAACTATGTTAAATTAAATTGGTATTATATTGTGTATACAGCTATGAAATATTACAAAACATTTGCTCTGTGAACTTTCACAACAAATTCAATTATGGCTCTTATCTCCATCTATCACACAAAGATGAATAGTATATGATGTGTCATATTATGTAAGAAAAGTAACAAACAATTATTGAATTAATGTTTAATTAATTCTTATAATGAGAATGATCATTTTACTTCAGTGCATACACTGATTGCACAACAGCAAATAATATGCAGCTTTGTATGAGCTCATATGTGGACTCTTTATTGAAATAATTATGCAATGTTAACCTTTTGATATTTTATTACAAAATGTATACCTATAACTTAGCAATAATCAATAGCCAATCAAATAGAAAGGGAATAAACTAACAAAACTGATAGCAAACGCGCGCTCAGGGCACACCCTTGACCTTTAAAAATACAACTATATTTAATCTAAAAAACTATATTTAACTATAGTAAATTGTCACATGCTCTAACTGTAAAGGAGGACACAAGAAATCTGAATATTTATAGACCAATGTGAAGAACATGAACTCACTATATTATAAAAGACTAATTCTCACTAATTGAAATTTAAAACCAAACCAAATCATGACATTCTAGAGACTGACAATTTTCAAATGAATTTATAAAGAATAGTTATAATATAATAGTAACAACTGTAAACACAGCAATAGATAGAATAGTAGATAGTAGCCTATGTGTTAATCCAGGGTGTCAGCTAACTCCATGCCAATTTTTATCAAAATTGGTCGAGAGGTTTGAGCATGAAGTGACAAACACAAACTTTCGCATTTATGATATTAACTAGCGGCCGGGCCCGGCTTCACCTGTTTGCAGTTAGCTTTAAAGCTCAGTTCACATTAACAACATATTATTTCGCGTATTAACTATGTTTCCCGCGAACCTTCGATTATATTTCCCGTCCCATTATATCCTTGACGAAAAGCATGCAATCCTGTCCTCTCATATCCCACACATTCGAATTTGAAAGAGTACCAAATATTTATATTTGAATTCCTGAATCATCCTACGGGAACACTACATTTTTCGAGATAAAGCTTGAGTTTGATTGTCATATCCAGAGTGTCAGCTATCCTTATAAAAGATTTCATCAAAATTTATCCGGCCATGTAGAAAATAATAAGTATATTTGAATTCCTAAATCCAGGATGTCAGCTATCACTATACCAAATTTCATCAAAATTAGTTGAGCCGTTTTTGCGTGAAAGAGTAACCAACATCCATCCATCCATACTCACAAACTTTTACCTTTATAATAATAGTAAGGATAGGATGTATATAATTCCTATTTCCTACACTATACAATCATCATCATCATCATGATGACACTATACAATGCCATCACCTATCTCATATGGCAGTCATATTTTATTGCCAACTGGAAGACTGCTACATGTTTTATCTGAGATGGAACCATAGATATGGAAACTCTATTCTATAATTTTTTATCAAAATTCACTTCATAACACATTAAAATAAACTTGCTTAGGCACAAGCCATCTACCCCCAAAAAAGGCTACAATCATACAAAGGTGAATTCCCATCCATAGTATCTGTAAAAACTTTTGTTGATCCCGATACTGATACTGCTGAAAATTCATTATAACATTTTTTAGAGGTCCATAAACATTTTTCTGTTTTATCCCGGGTGACAGATTTTTAGAATAAAGTAATTATCATCACATTTTGTTCACAGAACCGAACAAAAAATTTACATTTTGAAATCCTGAATTGGGGTTGATATTCTATTTAATTATGAAAACAGTGAAGGAAACCTGCATACCACAGGGATTTATAAGAATTTCTATTGTATGAAGTCTGCCAAATCACACTAGGCCAGCGTGGTGGACTATATGGTCTAATCACTCTCAATCATACTTTCTATTGTAGAGGAGGCCCGTGCCCTACAGTGGGATATATGTATATAGACTGATACAGAGATGATGACTTGTGTTGAATTAAAACAATTATTTGCTTGTATGTTAATACTTTAGGGAGATGGGTGCCTTTTATCAATGCTTCAAATACCATGGTCTCCATCAGCATAACCAGCATCTTTTATTTTTCTGTACCCAATAATAGCATAAATGATTTCCAATTATTTTTTTCAGCAATTTGTAAAGATAATCCCATTTAAATTAAATTTTAAAATATTTCAATACAAAACATTTAAGATAGGATTATTATCAAATTGAACCTCAATATCAACTTTGGAATAAAATAAGAACTGCTGGAATTAATAAAATAACTCAGGCTCAATGTATCTATACAGTATGTAAATTAATTCAAAATGAATATTTTAAGATGCTTACATAATTATCTTGAAAAATATTAATGTTACCACAAATACACCCAAACAATAATGAAGTAATATAGTAGTATAATTTTATACTGTTCCAATAATCACAAGATTAGATATACAAGTACAAGCACAAATAATTATAATTCACTAGATTTATCCACATTTGCCATGAATTTAGTTTATGATTCATATCTATAGGCGAGTTCAACTATTTCTAACCTGTGTGTTCTGGAAGTAATGCCTCCACAGTGGCCTGATTTTGTCTTGACCGCCGACGTCCCACACAGTGAAACTAATATTTTTATATTCTACAGTCTCCACATTGAACCCTGTAATTAGAAAATTAGAAGGTTAATCAATTATGTTACATACATAAGACAATACTGGAGGCTAATGATAATAATGATCACTATACAATGCTTAAACATAATAAACTATAGAAATAAATATATTATAAATTGATAGTCGACTGTTATACAAAAATGTGCACAATACATGATAAAATGAAAAATCCAAAATTGATTCACATAACCACCCCCTGATAGCAACACTGCAACCACAGCTACATATAGGTATGAATAAAAATACTTGACGGTATTTATAATATTAACAATGATTATAGCATACACCTCGTGTATCATTAGAAAAAATGGAGTGCAACTCAACATTAGAAATGTGCATTGTGAAAAAATGTGATCCACATTATTATCCAATCAAAATTATTAATATTTCAATGATAAACCATATTGGAAATATTTTTTGTACTACCAAATCAGGCCATAGAACTGTAATCAATATCTTGATCAAATGGCACTTTATTTCAGCACTTAGTAATGAGTCACATTTTTATCTATTCATGCACAAACTAAGCAATCCAGTCCAAATTAAATTACTATCCCTATTGAATTTTACAATTATGAAAATAATTAATTATAAACATAGTTCAACAATAGTGACTCAAAGATTAAAATATTTTATCACTTGAATCATGACACACATTAATCTACATTTTTAACTATATGCCTACCATCCAGATATTTTTCATACAACACAGTAAGCTGACTGGTCTTCGTAATTTAATCGTTATTTATTTTTGCTTTTTCTACATTGACAAGAAAAGATAAAAATGATCACACAACAGGATTACGAATGGAAAATAAGTAGATTAAAAAAGTAATTAATAAATATGCAAAAAATGTACTCACCAATAGTGGGAATTGTTGTTACAATTTCACCTAATTTTAGTTTGTATAGAATTGTGGTTTTACCAGCTGCATCCAAACCAACCATCAATATTCTCATTTCCTTTTTGCCGAATAGGCCTTTAAATAAATTTGCAAACATATTCCCCATTTTTAAGCTTTGCAAGTAGTCTGGAAAATTAAACAATTATTAAAAATACGCAAAAGAATATACTGTGACTCATCCACCAATTCCACACGTTATTTGAATCAATGATAATGACATGGCAGGTCCTTAAATTTTGCTCAAAAGGTTTTATACTCCTCGAGTATGATGAAATGAGGGAAAATAAAGTTTTACCGATGGTAAAAGTGACACGTATCGTGGAACTGGATTGTGGTTTATGCGTCAGCAAATTATAGATGGGACTCCAACAAAGATTGACCGACACCGCTGTTGGTCTACGCTGCGGTCACCACCCTATAATTGTAAGACGCACATAACGCGAGTCTAGTTGTACAAACTATAATTGGGCGCACTTCGTGAAAATAAACAAAACAATAGACTTACAATTTCAGAAGCAAAAGTCTATAAAATCAAGAAAAAACGCTACAGTCCAATGAATTCTTTACAATTCGCTGGATGTCAAAATGGCGGCGAACGTGGAAGTTTGTTCGTGCCTATGCCACGTATCGGAAAAAAGTGGCCAGTATTAGAAAAAAGTATATCTTTGTCTATTATAAAATTTTATTTCATTTAATTAATTGCAACGTACGTATAGGACATGCGTTATTTTTAATAAGTAGGTGATTCTAATTCAAAGATACTTAAGGATTAACTCACATAAGTCGTTGGTATCCCCTCTGAAAAGCGGCTTTTTAATAGAATTATATTATGAATGCTATATTAATTTGTTTTGGGATTTATCCAATTTACAATCTTCAAAACACCTTAAATTAAAATCAGAAAATTGAAACCAATTAAATATTGTGCTTGCACTATCGATTATGCAATAGTTAAATACTCTGTTATACGTAAAATCTGTGCATAAAATACTTTAATATAAAATCGTTAATAAAAAGTTACTAGAGCATGGAGCTCTATTCAGTGTTCTTTTTTTTGCAAAGAAGAGCGAGATGAGCATGCCGTTAGCCTGATGGATGCTTAGGCTCAATTGCACAAACTAACTTTGCCAATACCTTTGCCCTTGAAACTGTCAATTCCATACATTCGCAAGGTCAAATATATCTCAAATGTATGGCGATGACATTTTCATAGGCAAAGGTATTGGCTTCGTTTTCGGTAGCAGTCTTGATATACCCTGTATATATATATATATATATATATATATATATAGAGGGAGCGCTGGTACTTCAAAAACGTAGATAAAAATGGTGGTGCCGGGCCACCTTTTTCTGCCCTCCTATTGGCTAATATTTGTACAGGTTGTGCAACATACATAAGTTAATTAAAGAAATAAATAAAAATAAACAGTTTAGGGCTATTTAATTTCAGTCAAACTTGTTTTAAAAGGATAATAGCTAAATATAATTTCGGTTTTGAAAGGAATTTATAACAATTTATTGCTAAATAATTTATTCAATTTTCACTAATATAGGAGCGCTGCCAACATTACGAATAAGAAAATATCTACGTTTTTCAAAACGCGAATGTATGACAGCGCTCCCTCTATATATAAATACTCTAAGGATGGATGGTAGCGATACGACCGCTCATAAACAGTGGCAAAAACAATACCTAAAATTACAAAGCTATGCTTGGCATTCTACTGCGCTCACCATCCTGACAAAATGTTAAGTGTTGATAGGTCCAGTAGTTACATTAGCTACAATATCCTTCGAACCATTGCTTCGAACCGAAACATGACAGTGCATTTACAATGTTGTTTGGCGGCTGAAATAGACATTAGAGTGGTACCCTACTCAGGTGGCCTCTCATTTAATATGATAAAACTTCCCCCGGATTGATGTGAGAAAAAATATAATAGTACGCACAAAAAATTTGGTTTAAAATAAACGGAATAAACATTTCATATTTATCTAATTTTTAATTTAATATTTAAAGGATTTTCGATCGGAATTCAGAATGCTCTACAGCACAGACCCATAAGAAACTCGTCAGTATCATTTTTACAGATCAAAAACTGTATCTGATTTAGTGATATTGGATATGCCGGGCTTTCCAAATTAATAATGCAACCGCTCAAGAACAGTAGCAAAACCAAACAATACCTTGAAATACAAAGCAATGCTTGGCTTTCCACTGCGTTCGCCATCTTGAGACATAAAATGTTAAGACTCAATATGTCCACTCAGTCCAGTAGTTACTCTGGCTCACAGATCACTTCCAATAGATACCGCATTACGATAGTTTTGTTTTGAACCGAAAACGCCAACGAAGGGAACTGCGCGGGGGGTAGGCGGGTTGCAGCGCGGTCACGTGGACTTCACTGGAGAGATGAGGCATAAGTCGATAAATAAAAAAATGTATCGATAGTTCGATTTGCCAGTAAGTTCATGTGTTATGATCGCTTCTATAACTTAATTACCAACTTGTTAAATGTTTGACAATATTTTTTCATCGGCCTGATCTGATAAATTATACCAACCGGCAACCGCTAACTACGAATAAAATAAGATTAAGATATATACTTTAGTATGTAACGGTTTTATTTCTATTATTCACCGTGTATTTTTGTATACCATAATGGCGAAATACCCAAATTAAGTGTTGATATAATAGATCAGATAAAAATATGAAATAGTAAATAACTAAACCTCACGCCCTAAAGGGCTACAATAACTTATTCCGTTTCCTGAATTCTGACGGCGGCTGTAGTAAATGTAATCGATATTACATTTACTACAGCTGCCGTCACTTGTCGATACAAGTGACGATGAAACCCAATTGACGAACTATGACGATATATACAACGTATGTTAAAATTAGTGCAATAGCTTGTGCTACTGATTCTCAATAAACTTAGTATACTAAAACTTATGATTAACTTATGATTAATATTTGAAAATGTATACAACTAGAGGGAAAAAAGGAAATTTAATTACGCCAAAGATAAACCCAAAATGTAATTTTCGCTAACGTGCGACGACATGTGCGGGTCCACTACCTGGACGATACTGATGACGCGACATTTGGCATCGGTTTATATCTATTTGATAGCTTATATGTGTTGGGCGCAACCGCTACCTTGCATTAGGTATCTATTGGAAGTGATCTGTGCTCTGGCTACAATGTCCTTCAATCCGAAACACAACAGTACATTTAAACCGCTGTTTGACGGGAAAAATAGACATTGCGGTGGTACCCACCCAAGCAGCCTCTCACATATGAAGGACCTACCACCAGTACAGTCTATTGTAATTTATATAAATAAATAAAGAATATACTAAAATCAAAAGCATCTAAGAATTCCTATCCAGGCTTCATTGAAGAAATTTCTTTTTTTATTATGACTGTCACTTTTAGGGGTCTATATGCACGGTTCTCAATTAAGCAACTAAATAAATTCAAGTATGTTTGTTGCCCCAGACCATCTACCGAATAAACATAAACTTCCGTTCCACACAGTCATTGACAAACAACTAAACTTTGCGCAAGTATTGCAGGATAGGTACGCACAGTTTTTTAACTTTGCACACTTTGATGTGTGGTCGAAAAACCGACACCAAATGGCAAATACGCAAATACTTAAACAAACTTTGCATAAATACGCAAATACCCGTGACGCACATGTATTCAAATCAACACAATTTATGTATTATTAGACGCGAAAACGACTCTAGTAACCACTAGTAACTTATTTTTAGTTAATCAAAGCGTTATACTATGATTCCATTTAAGCAAGTGTACAAATAAGTGTTCAAATATTCTTGCTATGTGTGGCGCTGGCATGCACTATTCATTGTGGTCTGTGTCAATAGCTACTCACACGTCCACGTCACTGTCACTTATTTTGACAGAAATCTTCCGATTCCCGCGTTTTCAATATCTACTTGCACGTCCACTGTCAATGTCAAATTTCAAATTTTTAAGATATCCCCTGGACCGTCGGACGAACCGCGCTCAGGTTCGTCAAAGAAACATGACAGGTGTCGCGAACCGTCAAAACGAACCGCAATGAGGTTCGTCAAAGAAACATGAAAGGTGTCGGGAACCGCAATGCGGTTCGGTGGGTAAGGTTCAATAAAAACAGTTCCAGCTAATTAAATATCGCATGAAATAAGTTCAGATTTTGTTATGACAATTTTAAAGAGTTTATATAGCTGTCCGCTACAACATTGTTTGCCTTTTCATTCAGAAAAAATAAATAAAACGTCACTGAAGTTATCATTCACCGTCATTCTGTGGCTTTGGAGTTTCAGAGTGTTACAGTGTGCCGTGCTTGTTTTTTATTATAAATATTATGGAAGGGTAAGTAATTAATTATATTTCAGTGATTTATATCTGTTTACAAGTCTAAACTTCGATTTTAATGCAGACCTTTAACATTTTTAATAAAATATAGGTACAAGATTAAAATATTGCATTTTAATTATGGTATATTTAATACAATTTAAAATAATGTTTGTATTTGGTCTATTCTATAAAAACAGCATGTAATTGAATAAAAAATGATCGATGAACGAGTCGAAACTCGAACACGATGGCCGCCATTGAAGTCTAAAATATGGCACGAAAATTTATTGTGGATGTTCCTCACACACCAGAATCCCTTTTAATTTTTTTATAATATAAGAGATTTCGATTTTATTGTTTATATACGATTGGAATTTAGGGTTGTAATTATTTGTTGTTTTTTTAATTAGTTGTTGTATGTGCGTAATACGTACGTAAAAACTAATTTATTATTTAATTCATATTTAGATCATGATTGTTCATTGATGATTTGAATCATTTTTGAATTTGAATCATTTTTTCAACAGACCCCGCGGCATCCATGTTGAATGTACCGTCACGGCTGGGCCTAGCTGTGACGGTAATTCTGGTGGCACCCCTGCCACCTCAGACTCCCCAGTCGTCGGAGGGGATGAAAATAATATTCAGCCCAGCACCAGCAAAAGGTTAGTTATAGTTCTTACGATTTAATTAATTAAAATAATATCAGGTGTTAATACTAATAAAGCTTTATATTTCAGCGTTTCAGTGGGCCAAATTAAAGATTTTTTTGTGGCTGAGCCCTTAGAAAAGGCTTGGCCCAGAAGAACCCACAAACGAAAATGGGCTTCTGTTGCTTCCACGTATGTATTTTATTATCAACTTCGTTTTGACTATTACCATTTCTTGTACTGTTTAATACTAATTATTTATTGTGCACAATTATGTGTTTAAAGAAATTGTTACAGAGGTACTAGAGAAGTAATTTTTGGCAATAAAATCTAATTCTTAAATTCTTAAATATGTATTTGTTATTGATTTCTAAAAGAAATATTTTCATTTCAGTTCAGCATGTGAACATGGCACCCCCACGGAGCTGCTCGACTCGTCATCCTCAGCAATGTGAGTTTTGTTTAATGAAAAATATTTTATTAACATCTCAATGTCCACACAATTTACACTTGTACGGACTTTAGACGAATACTATGTTGCTAAGGACGGATTGCGTCCGAACTGGCCTCCTGATTGGCCAGTTAGCCGCAATTGTCGCTTCTTTACTCTATGCGTAAGACGTACGTCTGATATGTGTTTTCGCCTTTACTTATGTTATTGTAAGCCACTATTTAAAGTGATTTGTGGAGTGATTGTATTTTTAATTTGAACGTTTTTTAGGCTTGATTTCTCACAAACCCCTCGGCCAACGCCCCAGTCCGTGCGTTCGCAGGAAATCCATGGTCTCAATTACGGTAAGTTATTTTGACATAAGTTAACGGAAATTTGTATTATCTGTCATTATAATCCCTCAATGGTCGTTGTATGCAATTCGTCGTCCAATAATACACCAATCACTTCGAAAAGATAAATATAGTTTAGGGCTATTGAGCGCCACTCAAATTCGTTTTAAGCTGGAATGATTTTTTTCATAAATAAAAGACTGAATTTTCGTTTTATAAATTTATTTTTAATTGAAATTTAGCTAGCGGCGGCATTTGGGATGCCGCCGCCGATGATTCGGGCACTTCTGCCCTCGGGTACATTTCGGGCAGAAGTTGCCCGAATCATTCATTTCCGGCGACCATCCTGCGTCGGCCGCCTGCCGTTTCTTTTGCGGCGACGCCGAATCGTCGTCTCGTTCCCTATTAATTTCATGCTGTTAGTACATAAGCAAAACAATCGGCATTCGCACGAATATTAAGAACAGCAAGGCCTCGTCAATCTGGAATGCCGCTAATCTGCTGATATAGTTAGTATGGGGAATTGGCAGGGTAATTTAAAAGACAATGTCTTAAAGACAACTATGGGATAGATTTAAGAAAAGGATTAACAGAGGGAAATTGTTCGTTAGAAACAATATAATTAAATACTTCTATTAACCAACCCCAATTTAGGTTAGAATATGTTAAAAATGTAATGCTTTGATAATATTAACACCTATTAAAATATGTTGTAAACATGCATGTAATATAATTTGGCTCACCTTTTCTTCGTATTCTCCATTTGGAAACTGTTGGAAAGAGAAAGATTAAAAATTAGTATTCTTGTCACAAGTGGTCATTTGTGTTTTAGTGCAATATAGATGGGGATAAGGGGTTTAATTTTTAATATCTGTTTGTATTCATTTTTTTTTGTTCTCAGGAAGTGAGAATGATGACAGCGAGGATGACGAGATCTCCGTGTGGGACAGAAGGATGGGAGAGCAGGCGGGAAGCGACGACGAAGATGGCAGAGTAACACCGCCGTCCGTTCCATCTTCATTTACTAATGTTGGTGACACGGACATAGGTGAATATAAACCCACTGATATATTTGACTTTCAGTGGCGAGCATTTCCTGAGACGCCTATTCCACCAAATTTGCGTCGGGAAGCGTTCATAGACAGTAACTCTGGGCCCAGAGTCCATTATGCCGACCCGTATGCCGCTTTTACTGCCATATGGGATAGGCAAATAATGGAACATATATGTGGGCAAACCAACCTGTATGTTCAGCAAGAGACTAGTAACTTGCTGAATTCAGGGCGGCTTTGCCCACAAAGTCGAATAACGCAATGGAAAGACATTGATGTTGACGAATTGTACGTGTATTTAGCAATTGTACTAGCAATGGGTCTTTTGAATAAATCACGTAGAAGACTATTGGAGTACAAAGCAAGATGTCTTCATTACTCCTGGCTTTTCTATCTCTATGCCTATAAACCGCTTTGCTCTGATTAACCGTTGGTTGCACTTTAATAATAACCTGGACATGCATAGTGTTTCACTATCGCCTGCCCAGGCAAAATTATTTAAGGTGCAACCAATTATTGATCACCTTAACACTAAATTTTCCTCCTTGTACGCCTTGGGCCAGAACATTGCGTTAGATGAATCTCTAACGCAATGGAAAGGCTGTTTGGGTATTAAACAATATTTACCCAAAAAGGCTGCAAGGGTAGGTATAAAAACTTTTGAGATTTGCGAATCTCAAAGTGGCTATTTGTGGCGGTTTGAAGTTTATTGTGGCTCCGAACCGTCGCAAAATTCTGGCCCTTTATCCGGAACGATACCAGCTACCGTTCTTAGGCTGGTAAAGGGCTTAGAATTTAAGGGCCATACATTATGGATGGACAATTACTATAATTCTCCAGCCCTTGCACGTACATTAAAATCCATGCAGATTGACTGTGTGGGAACATTACGTACCAACCGTCAGTCGGGGGGCTTTTATTGTGTGTTTTTTTTTTGTTTATATTTTTTTTATATCTTTTTTTTATTTATATCTATAAACGAGACATCGTCCGAAAAATGTTATAGTGTATTGTGTATGTGAAATTAACGTTATATACAAGATTTATTTCGTTATTATCGTAATTGGTTATTATTAAGATTTACATTTCAATTGTACATTTTATTTGCATAATGTACGTACTATCTTAGAAAAATATAATGTTAATTGAAAATATGGCTCTACCTGACATCTATTGGCTAATAAGAATACTATTTATTATTGAGTGCAACTAACTGCTTAACGATACGATAACACTAAAGATATTCCGCCAGATGGTGTTGTTAAGCAACACACAACTAGTAACTTAGAACATTTTACCGTGTAATAGCGAGGCAATATAATCAATAAAATCCTCAAATATATAAAATAAATCTACGATTGTCATATATTTAAATACAAATTATGTTTTTAAACTTTTAATAAACATACATATTAAGTTTCTATCGTAATAGTCATTTTGTGTTATAAACTGGCAACAAAGAAATAAGCTAATCCAATCCAACAGACTCTTTGTCCAACAGTTAATGGCGGCGTGGCGTCATGGCGTCATTTTTGCCGATTGTTCTGGGTAACGAAGTCATATTTAGCCTATTTCTAGTTCTGGTAATTAATTCAATGTGCTCCATATTTTGTGTTTGTAACTGTCTAAACATGTAATTGGTGTTCTGTTTTTGTTCTGTATTGTGTTACAAAACACTGTATGTAAACAAATGGTCATGATTAGAATATTGTGAATTTTATTGTGGTTTTAATTCCATCCCCTGGACCTAGCGTTGCCAGGCGTCCAGATAAAACCATAGTTAGGCTTTTTGATTGCATGTCCGGCTAAAATAAACGGTGTCCGTCTTGTCCGGCTTTTGTTAGGCTTTTTACATTCCACAAACAAGCGAGCACTGCTGCCGCGCATTATTTATTATTTCACTAGAAATTAACAAGATTTATTATAATAATCAAAAAGACTAGATTTTACATTAAAAAAATTGTCGTACCAATTAATAGTAAGACAAAATCCTCAATAATATAGGGTGTCCGGCTTTTTTAACCAAATGTCCGGCCAAACTGGCTGGTCTGTCCGGCTATTAGGTTTGGCGACCTGGCAACGCTACCTGGACCGTCGGAAGAGCCACAATGCGGCTCGTCGGACTTCAAGCAATAAAGCAACCTAACGTCATTGAAATAGGGGCCATTTAAATTCAAGGCCACAATATGGCGCTTACGACAGGCCAGGCGATTGATTAATAAATGATTGTACTGTATGTAAATTATGAAATTTGATATTTCGTTAATCGTTGAATCGTTCGTTACCAAGGAGTATCCATACTATTCAAACATACCCCCAATTTTATTCAAAGAAATTATGCAATTTAGGTTATTTTAGTTTTTGAGTATATTTTGTCATTATTTTTATATAATTGAATTGTATATGTATTGTACTTTCTAATAATAGCCATCTTAAACGGAGAGAATAACAAAAAGATGCTTTTTAAGTGTTGTTTTCAAAGGCATTGTAGTGTAAATAGTATTGCAATTTGCTTTATATTTTATAATCTAATAGTTAAATTTAACATTGTATAAACTCAGATGAAAGTCCTACCATCATCCTAACACCTTAACAATATACTATTTCATCATAGAACATTCAGATGACGAAGCAATTTATGTGTGACTTTGAACACTTCTAAAAAACAGAGTTTTATATGAATCATGTGTTTGTTTTTATTTTACCTTATTCCTTATTTATTCCTTTATCAAAATAAACTATCATAAAGGAAAAATATACCCATTAGATGTAGCAAAAGCAATAATAATGAAGACAAATGTGTAAACACATATTTTTGGTAAATGTAGTACAAAGGTTAGCAAATTTCATTTACAAACCGAATATCATCTACAATACACACATTTCGTACATAAATTCGCGAAATATGACTTACATTAACGTAAATCTGAAATAAAATAAATCTGCAATTATAACCTAAAAGGTCCGACGGTCTACGGCCATGACAGATAATCTGTCAAGAAACAGTTGACAGGCGAGGGGATATACCCTATTTTTATTTACATTAGGCTGACAAATTGAATTTGACAAACGTCAACTGTCAAAATCGGAGGTCGGGACGTTTTAGTACATATTCATAAACATAAAGCATTATATCCTAGTACCTATTCTAGCTACAGGGAAATAAAAAATACCTTTAAGTATTTAAAACTATGCAGAATTATTAGATGTGACAATTATTTTACAAATATAATTCAAATGTGTTGTAAACAAATAATAAAATTCTATACAGATCGAATTTCAATGGTTTTTCATTTTCAAATCATGTTTTCACCCATTAAATCATATTACATACCAATAAAATCCATTTGTAAATAAAGTATATACTATAAGCTTTCTTTTGATATCCATATTTTAGTACTTAAAGTTATTCTTATCTTATAAAAAAACAAAAAATATACCCATAATCACATAACCAATTTTTGTTACGTTTGCGTTTTGCCATTATTGTTTAGTGACTCCCGAGTTCCTGGTTACGATTTAATGTTGCCAAGTAAGAACGAGATGTAAGAAAATAACACCCGGATGATCGATGAACTTTGATCGGTATTTTTTTTTTTGTTTAATTATGTGTTTTAGAAATCATATTTAAATACAAATTACATACTGGTGAAATGATGAAATATGATTTTATAGACTATGTATGTAAAGGGCGTGCGTTCCTTGTAGGCAGAAATGCAGTGCTTTACTTGCCATACACAGATATTTTAATAAAACATTCGTACGTTTTAGATGACTTTAATTAATAGTAAATAAAAGAATAAACAAAATATCATAATATAAAAACGCCTAATATTTTATAAATAGCACGTATTTGCAAGCACACTAACATTATGTTTGCCAGGTATTTAATGACAACGGCGCTGCAAAATAATGTATCCACAGACCAAGTAGTACTACAGACGGCCGACTCGCTTAACCCCTAGACTAGGGATGAGATATACTTGCAAAATCAAGTACCAGGGCTTCTAAGTACGAGTACGTAAAAATACTAGGGTTCAAAACCAGGGTCTAAAATATTGTAAAAGTATTTTGTAAGTATGAGTTGGCAACCCTTCGCGTCCCAGCCGCGGCGCAGCGTCTATAAAATACTTGCATAGGAATTCAATTCGTATTTCATAACTAATAAGGAGCAAAAACGCATAAATAAAAAAAATACTTTGGAAGTATTTTCTATTCATGAATACGATTGTGATTCTTATTTATACTAAGTTAAGGATCGTTTTTTTATGGAAGTATTTTTATGTATAGTGTTCCAAGTTCCTCGCGCACCGACGTATAGCGGCGCCTAAATTTGAAAATACTTGCATAGGAATTCAACCCGTATTTGAAGGCACATAAAGAGCAAAATAGTATGAATTAAAAAAATACTTTGAAGTTTAAAGTATGTGTTATTGACAGATACGATTGTGGTTCTTATTAATATTCTATTATGAATCGTTTTCCTATGCAAGTATTTTCATGTGTAGTTTCCAGATCTCTCCGCGCATCGACGTACTTTCATACTTATAAGTATTTTCTGGTCGTACCAGGGCGCCGTAATTCGAAGTGAATACCTGGTTTTAAAACCTGGTATCGTAAATACGTCTTATCTTTACCCTAGACTGTCGTTTGTCATGACTGTAGACGGTTAGACAGTCGGAAACGCCAGGCGCAGCTTCAAACAAAAAGTAACCTACTGTCATTGAAATAGGGTTCATTTTAGTGTGATATAAAAAAATTAGCAAAATAATGCAATTGATGTAACTTTTTTCAAATTCAGATATTAGTATTTGTGTAGATTAGAAATAAAACCCTTCAAATGATATAAACAACTATTTATTTCATTTCATTCATACATTCAAAAGTATTCGTCGAAATATACAAATGTGTTTATTACAAATATGACATTTTAAGTTGAAATAAAGTACACTTTTGCCTTACGTAGCTACAATTTTACCAAGGTTCCCAACTGGGCGTACTTGAATAGGAGGTACCAAAGATACGAAAAAATGTAAAGCCTCTTATATTGGATTATATTTTGTATAAGCATGTGTACTATGTTATAAGTAATATAAATCTTTCATCATAAATAAAATTAGATATTATTAAAATTTTGACATTTGGTACATTGACTTAATACATTATTCATTTAAATATTTATACGAAACTAATATGAAGGGGTAGTAAATAAACACCAAAAACGAAATCGAACAAACATGAATTTAGATAATAATAAACATTTTCAATTGAATTAATTAGGATGCAACAACAATACATGTATTTATAAAATAACGAAGTGTCTACTGTTTGTGATTGTTACATTCATAGAAATCAAACAAATATTTGGAGAGAATATTTACATTTCTGATTATTGAATTGATGAGTAATGATTTCTTATAAGTTACGAGCATAATTTTCCAAATATTCAATTGTTTCCTTGACGTCACTTACACTGCACGTTTAATACACGTATTCTGTATCAGCCCATATACGTCCCACTGCAGGGCACGGGCCTCCTCTACAATCGAGAGTACGATTGAGAGTGGTTAGGCCATATAGTCCACCACGCTGGCCTAGTGCGGGTTGGCGGACTTACATACCATATACATTTTTATAAATCGCTATGGTATGCAGGTTTCCTCACGATGTTTTCCTTCACCGTTTTAGTGCGTGGTTATTGACTATCAATACACACATGACTCCGAAAAGTCAGAGGTGTGCCCTGGGATTCGAACCCGCGACCACCGTGAACATGTTGGCAGTCGCGTCTGGTCCGTTTACCAACAGGCCACCACGCACTTGAAAACACGTATTCACTGCACATTAATCACTGCACAAAGCAATCCTTTCTGGTCATTACATTTGCAAATTCCATCCATCCATCCATCAGCCAAAGGAAGTCCACTGCTGAACATAGGCCTCCCCCAATGATTTCCACAGAGACCTGTTGGAGGCAGCCTGTGTCCAGCGACGTCCCGCGACCTTTACCAGGTCGTCGGACCATCTTGTGGGTGGACGTCCTACGCTGCGCTTTCCGCTACGCGGCCTCCATTCGAGCACTTTCCGACCCCATCGGTCATCAGATCTCCGCGCTATGTGCCCTGCCCATTGCCACTTCAACTTGCTAATCCGGTGGGCTATGTCGGTTACTTTAGTTCTCCTACGGATCTCCTCATTTCTGATTCGATCTCGTAGGGAAACCCCGAGCATAGCCCTCTCCATAGCTCGTTGAGTGACTTTGAGCTTCCTAATAAGGCCCATAGTGAGAGGCCACGTCTCGGTGCCGTAAGTCATCACTGGCAACACACAACTATCGAAGACTTTCGATTTAAGGCACTGAGGTATTTTGGACGAGAAGACGTCGCGTAGTTTCCCGAACGCTGCCCAACCGAGTTGGATTCGACGATTGACCTCTCTCTCGAAGTTGGACCTGCCTAACCGGACCACTTGTCCTAAATAGACATATTCGTCAACAACTTCGAGAGTCGAGCCCCCAACACCGATGGGAGTGGGCACAACATGGACATTCGACATGATCTTCGTTTTGTCCATGTTCATTTTAAGACCCACCTGTTGGGAGACTCGATTGAGGTCTTCGAGCATAGTGCTAAGGTCTTCCAGCGATTCTGCCAAGACTACAATATCGTCGGCAAACCGAAGGTGAGTGATATACTCGCCGTTGATGTTGATGCCGAATCCTTTCCATTGCAAGAGCTTGAAGGCGTTTTCCAGCGCGGCAGTGAACAGTTTCGGAGATATGACATCTCCCTGTCTCACGCCTCTCTGTAGTGGAATAGCCTTCGTACTCTGATCCTGTACTCGGACCGACATGGTGGCGTTGTTGTATATACACTTCAACGCTTCGATGTACCGATAGTCGATATGGCACCGCTGGAGAGACTGTAGCACAGCCCAAGTCTCGATCGAATCAAAGGCTTTCTCATAGTCCACAAACGCTAAACAAAGCGGCAAGTTATATTCCTCGGTTTTTTGTATAACTTGCCGAAGCGTATGGATGTGGTCTATGGTACTAAAGCCTTTTCGAAAACCGGCTTGTTCGGGAGGCTGGAAGTCATCAAACCTGCGTTCGAGACGATTTGTGATGACCCTCGAAAACAACTTATAGACATGGCTCAGGAGCGAGATGGGCCTGTAATTCTTCAGCAAAGTGTTATCACCTTTTTTGAAGAACAGTACCACCACGCTCCTGCTCCATGCCTCTGGCGTTGAGCCCTCGAGGAGAACGGAATTGAAGAGCTTCTGAAGGACTTTCAGTATCGGCGTTCCGCCCGCTTTCAGAAGCTCTGAAGTTATTCCGTCCTCGCCCGGCGCCTTGTTGTTTTTAAGTTGCTTCAGGGCCATCTCAATCTCACACAGGCTGATGTCCGGGATATCATCGCTAAAGTGTCGGATCAACTCGGCTCTCGGGTCTTCGGCCGAGCTAACAGCAGGTTTGGCAACCGAGGTGTAAAGCTGTCCGTAGAACCTCTCGATCTCCCTTAATACCTCTGCCCTCGTCGATACTACGCGGCCGTCCTCCGTCTTCAGCCTAGACAACTGGCTTTGCCCAATAGACAAGTCTCTTGCAAACACTTTGGAGCCTCCGTTCCGCTCGATTGTCTCCTTAATGCTCACAGTATTGTGAGCACGGACATCGTGTCGCAAGGACTTCCAGATCTGTCTATTGAGCCGCCGATATGCTTCGGCGTCAACGGAAGACTGCAGCGTCAAAGATCGACGTTCGGCCATGAGGTCAAGAGTGTGGATCGAGAGTTTTTGTGGTCTATCTCTACGGCGAGGTCTAAAATACTTAGATCCCACCGTATGGACAGCTTCTACCAAACCGCTGTTTAGCTCGTCCACTGCAAGGTTTTCTCCTAGACAATCAAAGCGATTTGTCAGCTCGAGTTGAAAGCTCTCGGGGTTTTGGATATGGGCGCGAGTAGGTCGGAGCGTAGATTTCATCAAGCGACGCCTTTCCGATTGGACATTGATATTCAAGGTGCCCCTAACCATTCGGTGATCACTGCCGGTTTTCACCCTGTTGATCACAGAGACATCTCTGAATATCCGTCTATTCGTCGTCAAGATGAAATCTATCTCGTTTCTCGTAGAACCGTCAGGACTCAACCAGGTCCATTTCCTGTGAGGCGGCTTCTGGAAGAAAGAGTTCATCGCAAAGAGTCCCTCTTTCTCCAGAAAGTCGGCCAGCCTCTGACCCCTGGGGTTCCGTTGCCCATGTCCAAATTGCCCCACTTTCAACTCTGCATCGCTTCCCTTGCCCAACTTTGCGTTGAAGTCTCCCATAACAACATTGAAGTAGGTTTTGGAAGTATGTATGGCCCGACTTATGTCCTCATACATTTCCTCTACTTCTTCATCTGGGTGTGTCGAGGTCGGCGCGTATACCTGTATGATCTTCAACGAATATCTTTTAGATATTCTGAGTATAAGGTATACTACCCTGCTCGACACACTTTCGATGGATACGATGTTGTTGATGAGAGACTTGTGGACGAGAAATCCGACACCTCCTCGGGACTGTTGGTCGTCCCCCCGGTAGAAGAGCAGGTTACCAGACTTCAGGGTTATCGTATCCTCCCCGATTCTTCGGACTTCCGATAACCCCAGAATGTCCCAGTGTAACCTGCTCAATTCTTCTTCCAGTTCGACAATCTTCTCGTCTGTCCTCAATGTGCGTACGTTGTGTGTTACCAGGGCCAGTCGTCGTCGGGGGGGGTGGTAGCCGGGGCCAACCCGGGGATTCTTAGCACCCCCTGCCCCACCGTAACCATGACCGCTACCATAGCCAGGAATAGTGGGGCTGCCGGGGACTGGGGGCCTGGTCTCTATTTGTGTCGCCATTGTGGGGGTATTTGCCGTTACTCGCCACGCTTGGCAGGCGGGTTGGCGAGCGCAGTAGGGGACTGACGTTAATGACGCTGCTGCCCGCCATTAACCGGGGAAAGGAAATAGGATTTGTGCGTAGAGGATGTTATAGGAAAGGAGAGTATGGCCTGAGGGAGTGGATACTGCAGTCACGGACGGGAAGTTAAGGTCACTGCAGTAGCTCGGGGGCCGAGGTCGCGTACTCGTAGCACCTATACTAGGACAGGCCATGACCACTAGATAGGAGCATCCCTGACCACAAATTCACTAATAGAAAATACAAGTAAATCTATCGACGCATTTATTGTAAACAACATGGCGGCCCGGGGCGCAGACAGGCGCTGTTACACAATTAACGCTGGGTACCTTTATATTTATCGGTAGATGGCGCTGTTACACAATTAATGCTGGGCATGCATAGAATGGCTTAACACATCATTATTCGCCAATAGATGTCAGGAAGTCATATTTTCAGTTTTTTTTTTGCAACATTTTTTAAACATTAATCCTAATTATTAATATTCCTATTTCCTAATTAATATATTAACATAATATTGTTCGGGTTCGATTCCCGCACCGAAACAAATATCTGTGTGAAGTAGAGGTATTTGTTTCGGGTCTGGCTATTAGTGAGTCCGAAAAGTCTGTTGTAGTTCCTGATACCCACGACACAAGACTAGTTCTTTGTGTGGGGTCGAGACTATAAATGTGACTGTTGGGTGTATTTATTTATTTATTTTATTACATTTTTGGATATTTAGGAGACTGTCCCGCCCTCACACCCGGCACTGCAACTCCTGTAAGCCAGGATCAACAGTGGCACGCAATGTAATGACACCAAGCATTGAAGCTCGGCGAGTCTCCGGGAATGTCTAACTTGTCTTTAACCCGCAACGAAATGAATCAGAAAGTTAAATTAATAGGAGGAGTTGGAAATAAATAATGTCCACTTCCCTCCGTGCAAAGCGGGTGACAAAACATTGAACTAAAGAGGTAAATGACCTCCCAAAAAGACTTTTACAGCCGGAGAAGCCAGCTGTAAAGCACCACGGAATTCATTATTACATTTAAATGGGACCTATTGTGTGAGCTGTTATACTTGATTCCAGTAATAGGTATGGCAAAAACGCCGGAAAGCACGGAAATTCGTCCTAGTCTATTTTTGGATATTTGATTACAATATAATAATAATAACTCTTTATTATAACACCATATACAAAGGATAAACAAAATTCAAAAACAAAAGAAAAAAGGAGAAAACAATAGTTATAGAAACATAACGTTGGTGATATAAACCTAAACCTAAATATATGACATCATATTTTCAATAAACAATTATGTGTCGGATGTGATAATGGCAGCTTTTCAATAATTTTCGCCAGCCCCCAAACCATTTAAAATCCACTAAAAGCAATGTTTCCCAACCAGGACCAAACTACCAGATTTTGTGGAAAATCCACTAAGTTGGCAACACTGGTGAAACAAAGCTTGAAAGATGGCCGCCCATGTAAGTTCTTGTCCAGACGATATTTGATACAGATGTTAACCGGTTTAAAACAGCGCGGGGGCCAATAAATAAGTTACTATCTACGTGTAATAACATGAATGGAATATAAATGACTTAGTCCTATCAAATGTTAACATTGTTATACCTAGTTTTTTAATGTATTTATTGATTTTGCGTTAATGAAATTTTAGCGATCGAGACATGCAAAGCTGTTATCCTTTTTTATAGTGTTTGGTTTAGAAACCATATGTTTATAGTTTATGGTAGATTTTTAAGAAAATATCCAATACCTTTACCTATATATACGAGATTTGTATAGGTAAAGGTACTGGTAGGTATAGCGTAATCCATTACAATCAAAAATTGTAATAGTATTTAAAAATTACGAATAAGGGTAGGTAAGTGGTGGTTGAAAATTAAAACAAAATAAAAATAAACAATTATTATTATTTCAATCAATGAATAAATATTTAGGAATAAATACTGACAATTTCAAATCTATAAACTAATAATTAAAGATTTGTACGATTTATTTAGTTTTTTTTTTTTATTTGGCCCGGCATAGTAGCCCGGCACAGTGCCTCTGCCTCTGCCCGGGCCTCGGTCTCCCCCATTTCCGCACTGCCCGCTCAATGTAAAGTTCAAGTTAACTCTTAGCACTAGTGATGGTTTTTTATTTGTTTAATTGACACAAACTATGCATGCACTCTATCACTGAAATAAAAAATAAAACACTCACGAGCATTCTTGCTTTTCCGTTGATGACCTAAAATTTAAAATGTATTTTATTATTTTTGTCCAATTGTAATACTAGTTTTGTATCAGAATAACTACGTTAGTAAAGCCGGGTACAATTTATAAGATGCGGCTGATGAACGCAGCTGAAGATATTTAGAAAATTGAAGATTCTGCCGCGCCGCGTCCAAGAGACCCTGAATATTGTACCACTCTTCAGCCGCGTCCGGCAGTCTTATAATTTGTTTTTGGCTTAATAGTAGATCATTTCAATGTTCGGATTATTCGCAGTCGCGCATCTACACTTTATCGTAATGTACGTAACGGTTTGCGGTCCCTGATGGCGGCTTCCATTCCGTATATATATATATATAAATATATTTTTTAATAGCCTAGATTGTGTCCCACTGCTGGGCAAAGGCTTCCCCTTTATCATTCCATTTGACCCTGTCCTCGGCGAGCTCTTGTGATTTTGGCTCGAATGTATCCAACTCGTCTTTCCACGCTTTGGATGCATATTTGGAGAGGAAATATTGAAATATTTAAACTGAATTAATAAATTAATTCTTTGATATTGAAAATTTAAACCACCATATAATTGGCTTCATCATACTTAATTTATAACAATCACATCCAACATCAAACATACCACACATTCTAGTTTGAACAAAAACTTTGGAACGCAAACTCTGATCTTACAAAAAATGGCGCGCGACTTTCTATGGAATACTGGAAATCAATTAAAATATTGAATTGTTTTGATATATTTTCAATTATCAAATGGCACCTATTTATTCTTTATGATATGTTTTCTCTCTCTAACACTTTATTTATCATTTTTTCATAGAATTAACACAGAAATATTTAATGAAAACCGACAAACAACGACCGTGATTTACTTTCGTGTCTAAAAAACTTCGAATCACGCGTCGAATATGGGTTATTTTTAGATAATTGATAATTATTAATGTAAAGGTATCTTTTAATAAACTATATAACAACAATAAGAGAGTTAAAAATCAATATTTACATTTTTAAAAAATCCTGCGCACCACTCGTCGTTGTTCTTAAACAACACACGAGTTTGCCTGTTTTTTTTAAATATGCCTATTGCTAATGTCTTTTTGGCCAATGTTACATTAAAGGTACTTTATTCAAGCATTATATATATTTTTTTCATAACGCTTTTTATAATATATTTTGAATTTAGGACGCTTTTTCATTACTAGTGTATTTTCCTATAAAAATGACAGCTTACGTCAAAATTGGGGGTCGGGACGTTTGAGTGGCGGCCAGTTAACCGTCTGTTTCTAATTGGTCTGTGCTAGAGGTATAAGGTATTAGCTTCTTGGTCTGTGGTCATCTGTGTGACGTTCTGTGATGACATGTATCGAAGCCTCATTTTATATTTGTAAACATTGAACTAAAAATCGATTTTCGTGTGCAAAAAAATTTTTTTATTACTTTTCTATAATATTAATGAGGTGTATTAATAGTATTTGCGAATTAATAATATAGCTCAGTCAAACTGACCAAGCTGAAAAGTTTTAAATTCTTGTACAAGATGAACCTGTCGGGCTGGATTTTAGAATGTCCTAAATATACAACATTTCGAGTTAATAAACTAAAGCAGTTTAATTTCAAAATTTTTGAGTCTCATCTTGTGAATGTAAGTGTCTACTGTATTCTGTACATATCGAGATTTTTGAGAATTTTAACCAGTATTATTAGGTTTTAGTTGCAAGTTGCAAGTACGTACATTGTTAGTTGTAACATAAGTAAAAGTTACAACTTTAATTAAAATTTTACAAAAAAGATTATTTCATACACTATCTGTTTTATTTATAACTTTCGCACAACTTTTGAATTCATATTGAGCAAAGAAGTCAAAATATTCAATAACTTAAATAAGTATATAAACTGTCTATGAATAAAGCTGTATTAGCTGAAAAATTTTAGGAATGCATAGTGTTTAATTTATTTATATATAATAGGTGAACAATATCCATATTCAATTCGCTATATTGTTGAATAAATATTATATATTTTTTGTGTTTGAATTGCTGATTTTATGTGGATGTAACAGTTATTATGTTGCCCCCCACCCTGTATGAAATATAATTATGTGAAAAAATAACAGTTAGAAATATTATGTTATTTCTAGGTTAGATTTTGTTTCAATTGTGAAGCAGTCTAATTTTAAATTTCTCAAATGAGTATAAATGTCTTGTTTAACTATATTCTATAGGGATGGCATTTCCCTTGCATCCCATTGCTTTTGCTCGAAAGGACAGTAATTGTTCCTATGCCATGATTCACAAATAATGCAAATTTATCAGGAGATACTGGTAATAACCATTATGCAAATTACAAATCATTGATGACCAAAGGCGGATCCAGCTTTTATGCCAGGTGGGGTCATATTATAGTTCATGTCAGAACACTAGGCCCAATTTCAGTACTTCAATTCAGCAGTTACAGGTGTGATTTATGAACACACACACACATTTTTTACCTTTATTTATCAACATACAAAAAATTAATTATGCTTATAAATTTTAACAACAAGATAATTAATAAATTTTGTCAATCTGGAGCCAGCCCAGGGGGGTCATGACCCCCATGACCTCCCCCTGGATCCGCCCTTGTTAATGACTTAGATGGATTCAAGTAAACAGATAATGCATAGAACACGGGTTCTTCTTCAATATTGGCATGGTATAATAGATCACAGTTGCTCAAAATATTTTAAATTACATAATTATATCTATATTGATTATAACTATTCAAATTACAACTTGAAATTCCTGGCATTCATATAAAATTAACTTTTATCCTATTACTCAATCAAATATTTGATTTATTTTTTTGCTTTAATTGTTTATTATTATTAAGTTACTAAAATATGATTTCAGCAAAGTAGAGAACTGAATGTGGAACAAATTCCTAAGTACTACTTTTTGCAACCAGATTGCCTTATTTTGGAACAATGGCCTGAAGAAGTAAACTTTCCCAAAACTGGTGTTGAGGTAGTTGTAGATGCGGCTTGTGGCGCTGCTGTCCTCCGGGGCGCTCATGTCTTTGCCCCTGCTGTTATGAGCTTACCTACCAGTGAGTACATATTTATTTTCTATATATATTCTATTAAAAGATATTAATATATTTACTAATCAAACAAACACAAATACAACCTACCCACTATGTGGCTTGCGTGTATGTATCATAATATAATAAAGAATTAATTAAATTTTCATTTTAAATATTAATTATTACCTGTTGAAAGGCCATGTGTGTACTAGTATTTATTGATTATACTAAACCATTTATTCTTTATTAGATGACTAATATTTATTTATTTATTTTCATATTCATACCACTTACAGGATTAACCCAAATGCTACAGTACTAACAATATTTTGTAAAATATATTATTATGTTCCAGAATGTAAATATGGTGACAGGGTAGACATTTATGGAGACTTAGAAGGCAATTGTAAAAGGGGTCTCAAAGTTCAGTATGAAGGAAAAAAACGTTATGTTGGCACAGGATTCTTAAAAATGCTAAGATATGAATTATTTGATAATGGAGCACTGCCAAAGTAGGTTTTTTTTAGAATTGAGTATGATTTGAGTATTGTATTTATCTCTCCATTTATAATAGTGTGAAGGGAGCAGACTCATATGTGTGTGCATACATAGGTGTGTCTGTGTGACCACATAATATGTAATTTATCCTTGGTAGTTATTTAGTCAGAAGAAATTACTACTACACATTTTTTATATCACATGTGTTTTAAAAAATCTCAGCTGCAACTATGAATTATCTATGAAGTATTTTTTTTATATTTTTAACTACAGAGGCATAGCAATCCATACAGTATTTCCGGATTCGAGATTACCAGTAGTTAATGAAACAATATGTCCAAAAGGTGAGATCTTACTGCAAAACTTGCCTTCAATGATTTGCTCATGGGTCCTGGATGTAAAACCCAATGAGTATATACTCGATATGTGTGCAGCACCAGGAAATAAAACTACACATCTAGCAGAAATGTCTAACAATAAGGTCTGTTTATGGAAAAACTTTTATATTTTATCAAATTTTTCGTTATAAAATAACAGAAACAAACTACACTTAAAGTAATTAATTAAATTTACTCTATGGTGCAGCCACAGAGTTAAATTCCTATGATGAAAAGTTAATGCCCATTAATTGTACTCTTAACTTTCTAAATGCTGATAAAATGCTTGCCATATGCTTGCTTGAGATACTTGGTATTTTTGCTTAAATGCAAACGGAATTGCTAAATATTTACTACCTGAACTAATAAAATGTTTGTTACCTAGATAAACTTTGCCACCAAGTATGATTTCTTCCAACCCGCACTAGGCCAGCGTGGTAGACTATATGGCCTAACCACTCTCAATCGGTAGTCGATTGTAGAGGAGGCCCGTGCCCTGCAGTGGGACGTATATGGGCTGATACTGATGATTTCTTCTCTTACTAATTCAATAATTATTTTAATTTTCAGGCATTTATAATAGCTATGGATAAAACACCACAGAAAGCAGCAAAAATTGTGGAAAGTTGTGAAACACAAGGTGTAACTTGTGTCACTGTACACAGGTTTGACTCTACTAAATGTTGTTCTGAAAACAGCAGTGGAATCAATAGCGGGCCTCCCTTCCCACCGAACAGCTTTGATAAAGTACTATTAGATGCTCCTTGCAGTGGCCTAGGGCAAAGGCCACAGTTAGTTAACAAGATGACACCTAAAATGATCCAATCATACAAGTTTGTTCAAAGGAAGTTGATGAATGCTGTATGTTTTAACTAATCATTTGTTTTTATCATAGAGATAACGAGTATAGCAAATGGATGCTATATCTAAATTTCCACTAAATAGTCAACTTAACTAGAAGTTAGCTAGCCTTCAAATCCTCTATCTCTGTATTATTTCTGTCCACACATTCAAATATACAGGATGTATCAAGACTGCTACCGAAAACGAAGCTGGGTGGTAGTTTTAGTGACTACAAATACAATGCAATTGAAAATTTTGCGACATTTTTTTTAATTATTTTTTAAATATTGTAATTTTTGGGTGGTAAATCCATCGTTTTTACTAATATTATAGTGTATACACTTTTATTTATAGAGACTCTAAGGTATAAAGGAGTTTAAGTTATTATTTTAGGAAACACTGTGGATTTACCACCCAAAAATTACTATATTTAAAAAATTCAAAAAGATAAATGTCGCGTTTCTTTGCGAAATTTTTAGTTGTATTGTGTTTGTAGTCACTAAAACTACCACCAAGCTTCATTTTTAGTAGCAGTCTTGATATACCCGTTGTTATTAAAATATTTATTACAAAAATAATGTTTATTGGTCTAGTCACCCAAATAACTCTGTGTCTTCTGAACAGTCAATTTATCTTACTATACTATCCTAGATTTAAAGTAATTGACTGCTAACAGCCACTCTCTTCATAAATATATCAATCCTGATGCATGTTTTTTCTCACGGCTTTTTAGGCTGTAAAGGTGCTCAAACCAGGTGGAAAATTGGTGTACAGTACATGCACTATCACAGAGGACGAAAACGAAGGCATGGTTGCTTGGGCACTTGAAAACTTTCCTTGCTTAAAGTTGATTCCAGCTGAACCACTCCTTGGAGGTCCAGGATTACCAAATAGAGGACTTAATGATGAACAAAGGTAAATATTCATTTATTTTGTATCTCTATTAATCTTATGCAATCTTATGTATTTGCAAGTTATGTTTATATTTTAAATATTGATAACACTTATTGTTGTACCATATTTAAATATCCAACAACCATATTTATATACTCTCTAGCAGCAACAATGAAAAATTAGTTGAAGGATTGACTTGATCTGACATTATTACAACCTTAAATTTTATTATAAGAGTATTTTTGTACTCTAGTCTAATAAAAATCACAGAAATGCGAAAATAATATGCATTGTAGTTATTGTCTAGTTTAGATAGATATGTAGCTAATCTGAAAATATTATCTTTTTCCATACCTATTCTATTTTTGAATCGACAAAACTGATAAAACGAATGACACATGGATATATACAGCGTTTAAAACGCCCTTTATTCGAATCACATTTCCCACAGGTACTATACCTGATAAGCTGGATAATATACGCAGGAAATATATTATGATATTGTTGCTTGATAACATAAACCTTTGTTTAAAATGCCTTTGTTAATGCTTGCATGTTACTAGTAATAATTTTACTGGTAGGTGTCTTATATGTGAGAGGCCGCATGGGTGCCACCGCAGTGTCTCTATCTCCCGCCAAACATCAGTGTAAATGCACTGTTGTGTTTCGGTTTGAAGGAAATTGTAGCCATGGTAACTACTGGGCATTTTGAGACTTAACATCTTAAGGCTCGTAATGGCTAGCGCAGTGGAATGTCAAGCATTGCTTTGTAATTAAAGATTTATGTCTTTTTGTTGAAATAAAAAAAAACAAATAGGTAACCACAGAAACACTGATAAATAGGAGCGAAATCACAAAAATATAGTCGCAATCTACAAAACGTATCTTTGCCTTGTTACCTACTGAGCCATGATAATGTTTCTTTCATCATGCTTATGTTAAAGCCTATCCAGAACTCGATTTCTCCGTTATTTAAACTTGTTTCTATTATTTGCAGGGCGATGGTGCAGAGATTTGGGCCAGAGGTCGATGAACTAAGACCAACTGAACAAATTTACCGAGATACTATAGGATTTTTTCTAGCTTCATTCACTAAATCATAACTATAGTGATAATTGTAAGTATAACATTAGTGGTATCTGTATCTGTATCAGCCCATATACGTCCCACTGCAGGGCACGGGCCTACTCTACAATCGAGAGTACGATTGAGAGTGGTTAGGCCATATAGGCCACCACGCTGGCCTAGTGCGGGTTGGCGGACTTACATACCATAGAAATTCTTATAAATCGCTATGGTATACCTATTTAGTGGTATACCTATCTTAATTTGCATAGGTTCTCATTAGGCAGGCAGCTGATAAACTTTCTATGTATATGGTTTTAGCTTAGTATGTATCAGCGTCCTCCTGGATTTATGATTTCCGTATGGGTCTTCCTACACACAAAATACGTCACGATTTGCGGTCTCAGAAAGTATGTACAGGCGTAACAATACTTCATTAGCCGCGTACTGACTAGCCGCGCAGCCTCGCGCGGCAGCCTCAGACGTTTGCTGCGGGACGGTTGCCTCGCGAGGCAGCCTCGATGTGTACATTTTTTGGATCGAGGCAGCTTCGCGCGGCATGGCTGAGCCAGTTTTGCTCAAGAGAAGTTTTGAGGCAGTACGTTCGGAAAGCTACCGCCACCACTGCCATTCTAATAATTTTACGACTTTTAAAGTAAAGAAAACGGAAACCTAAACGTTTTTGGATGAAACTATTATACCAAAATAGATTAGATTTTTTTCTTCAAGTCAGCTATTGGAATGTTCATTTTCTAACTTATTCTCCATGCATCTTCTCTTAATCCTCTATTAGTATAATCGGGACATTGCGCATCCCAAAGTCTTCTATATTCACCGTATAGTTGTATTAATTTAAGACACTTCTTTATCCATGGCGCTAACCTACGACGAACAAGCGAGGCGAAACACAACCGTCTTGATTGAGCGCGGCAAACGTACCGAGGCGCCTTTGAGCATGGACAAAAAACCGACAACGCTCGGCTCGGGCCGCGGCACGCTCGGGCGAGGCGGCGTGTGCGTTTGCCTCGGGCGAGGCACGTCCCGACTAGCCGAGCATTTGCTTCGCGCGGCAGGCCTCGCGAGGCTGCTCGGTCAGTCAGTACGCGGCTATTCAAACACGCACCTTCAAAGAATTTGATTAATGTGTCGATTTAAATCACAGAGTATTACGTATTTGTTCTTGTCAAAACCGAATAATTGGTGAAAAGGTTGTTCAGCGTATGAAACTCCGAAGGCAGCACTTTCTATTTTTGGCATAACTTCGAACTTCGATTAGCGCAAAAATCCTTCCGACCTTAATTTATAGAGCACCTAGCACAATATTATGTATTATAGAAAGTCTAGAAAAACACTCACATTTAAAATAATATATAGCTTTATTTATATGTCTACAATCTACATATTCAAGAGGCAAGAATACCTTATCACCAGCACCTAATGATGCCTATTTACGGCATTATTCTTATAGTTTTAAAACCTATTTTAGTTATCGAATGTTTTGGCACTTTCAAACGAATTCGAGTTTCAGTTTAAGCAAGGAAGGCAAAATAAACGATAACTAAAATAGATTTTAAAACTGTCCATCAATAACGCCAGTATTTTCTAATAAAGCAAAATAACAACAATCGTATAATTAGAATAACATAATGTTATGATAAACAACGTCGATTTGCAAATGCATAGAATAAAACAAAATTAAATTAACTACTATTACCACCGTAAAATAAACTATTATAAAAAGATATAACATTTTTTTAATTATACTGGCAAGTTCATATCTGCTGCCTGTTTGCAGATCACTATATCACAATATTTGTACTCTAAGACATTAGTCATACAATCTCCTATATCTGTGTTCTGTAGTAATACTGTATTAGGAATGAATATGACATAACTTGAGATATTATTTTGAGTGTTATATAAAAAACATTTTGAGTGCTTAGTAGAATATTTTTCTCCTATGATTATCACTAGTATTTTTTCAATTATTTCTAAAATGATTCGACGCGAACCCATAGACCGGTCGCCGATTTTATTAACATCGCTCTTTTGTCTAACTGCACTGGATCCATAGTTTTGGGGCAAGCAGAGAATTTAAAATTCTTTATTAGTGCAATCATAGCTGCCTTCGCTGATAACATTGCAAATCGCAATCCTGTAAAAAAATCACATTATGAATTATGAATCATAATTATGATTTATCATTCTTTGAGGTTAATGTAGATGTGAATAAATTAGTGGGTACTGGCACAATTTAGTATATTAGACGGTGATATCAAATATTTATTTTGTAATATGTTAATGCGTTGAATGAATACGTTACCTATGCAATTCCTTGGGCCCACGCCAAACGCCAAAAACAAATGCGAAGGTCGTTCTTTCTTTTCTTCGTTCATAAACCTTTCGGGTCGGAATGATTGCGGCTCCGGATATATGTTATGATCCAGATGAAAGCCGTACACGGGTATAGCAATAGAATCTCCAACGTTTAATTTAATCGACGTTCCTGGTATTTTGTAAGGTTTCGTGCACACTCGGTCAACGCGAGCCACGGGCGGATACATTCGTAATGTTTCTAAAAACAATGCAATCACTAAACGTAAGACATGTGGAAAAATATATTTTATAAAACATCGCTTAAATAACCCATTCACAAAATGGTCTTTGGCAAAAAACACATTTTACCTACCTAATAAAAATCCATCCAGATATGACATTTGTGAAAGGAGCTCGTAGGTAATCTCTTGACCTTCAGTCAATTGTTTGACGTGGTCTCGCAGTTTGTCCTGTATGTCGGGATTGGTCGCCAGCACGTGGATTGCGAAAGACAACAAACTGCTGGAAGTTTCGTATCCAGCTATTAGGAATAGCAGGCATTGAGCGTCTATTGTATCGTCATCAAGTTCTGAAACAAAATTGTTGTAGGCTAGTTCAGTAGGTTAGTTAGGAGTTTCTGCTGTTTCCGAAAACCAAAGTTTTATAAAATGGTAAAGTATGTAAACTTGATAACATTGTTCTGTAATTCGTACGATATTATTTCCTCACCTATTTTTGTTTTGGTGTCCTCTGTTTCAATTTTTTCTTTTTTTGCAAAGTCAATCAATATCTGAAGGAAATCGTTGTTTCTGTAAAGTATAATAAGGTTGTGAACTTGTGATTTTAATATTAGTAAATAGTGATACGATTGTATATGAATAATGTTTATTCTACGTACTTGGAGTTGCCTGATTTTCTTTCAGCTTTAGCTGTTTTTAACATCCTGACCAATTCGTCTGTTGACTCTATGTTTAAAAAGGATAATCTCAAATACGGCAGCAATTTTGGCATGAAAAGTAAAATGGATAGTATCAACATTCTTTTATATTTTGGCATATAGTCGAACTTCTCGGCCACCTGAAATAAATATTTTCTTCATTTAATACTTGCATGGTCGTTCTGTTGACAACTAAAGAAAGAGATGACATTGAGCCTTTGGCTAAAACTTCTCGTGGTAGGTATAAGTTACTGTACTCACTTGAAGAAAATGAGATCTTTCAGTATTTAAAGCATCACATTCGATACCAAATGCACAGGCTCCAATAACTTCCAACGTGAAATGCCCCATTGTCTTCTTCATTTCTACTTCTTGGAAGTCTGCAAATACCATATTAAATGTTAATTATTTATACCTAATTTATTCATCAAAATCCAAATTAAAGCAGAAATCAAATTATCTCCTTTTTTTCACTGCGCTATATGTATTCATCATGCATAAAAGACAATGCAAGTCTCGCAAGTTCTAGAACATCCCCCATTTGCCTCAAAAGAATCGACACAATTCATTGTACAAGCCTGAAGTATCTAATTTTCTGTGAAGAATTTTAAAACCAAGTTTAATTTTGGAGTAACCTTTATCGATTCTCAAATGCGTTATATCCTAGGCGCCTAACCAAATATTCATCTCTCTCTCTCTTCCTCTGTCTGCAGCCACTGAAAGTCAACTGCCGAAAATTGGCCTCCCCAAAGGATCCGTACGTAGACCCTCTGGAAGCGGCCTGCATCACCAAATACTTAGTACCGTGGTTCCTAACCTTTTTAGGTCCGTTACCCCTATGATCTAAGGGTAACTGATTTTACCCCTCCCTCCCCTCTAGGGTGACTGATTTTACCCCTCCTCCCGTGGATGATCTCAAACAACACGTGTTAATACCTTATACGTAGACTTTATTAAACTTAAAACAATTGTACATAACCAATAATTATGCTTTTGAAATTTCTATTAGTTTAAAATTTTTATACCACCACAGTACCATGAGGTACTGTTTAGCTTTTACAAGTTTGGTAATATTAGGTTTAGTTTCACTTAAGACGATAACCAACTCATTGTTACCCCCGCAAAATACAGGTTTTACCCCCGCGGGGGTAGTTACCCCCAGGTTAGGAACCACGGACTTAGTAGAATAGGCACAGTATCCACACTGATGTTTATAAGTTTGCCTTAAAAAGCCTTTTGAACCTCCTCATATAAGGCTGTGTATGGGATTTTATATCGGTTCTAAATATATTCATTATAGATCGTATACTGTTTGTTGGCGTGCGAATGCGTGGTTATCGTGCTCTTGTCAAAATATTATCAGATCTTATGTAGAGTCAAGCTTCTCACTCTGCACGCTCAACCCTACGAGGCTTAACTTCACACTCTATTCCTTGTACAAAATATGTAGCTTGGCCGTTAAGAGGCCGCTTGGTAGGTACCACGGCAATTTGTCTTGTGGTATGGGAGAGTTCCGAGAATCACGGTAGCCCCTGCCTTTCGTAAGAGGTGACTAATGGGGAAGTGAAGATCGCGGGCGCGCAGTGGGAAACTGTCATAGCGCCCTTTGTACTTGACTACAATGCAGGTCGCTTTCGGATGTTCGGCAGCAGGGAAGGGAGCCACTGCCTGTTGCCGAGGAATGAGTGGGCTTCTTAGCCTCCAGCCTAGGGTACGGGCTGAAAATTAAGCAGCAGTGTACAGTAATGGTCCCGGTAGTTCCCGGGGCCGTTCCAGTTGTGCCGGAGAGATGACATGACATGGGGTTTTGGTTGGTATGCCGCGGCCGTAGATCGATGAATGCAAAACAATCACTCAACTGTATCTCGAGGTGAAGCGTTAACAGTCAATCGGGTTCCAAGTATCAACAAAAAAAATGCTACCTCGGCAATGTATATTTCTCACGCTAAAAAGAAGTGTAAATACACTGTTCTGTTCCAGTTTGAAGGACATTGTAGTTATAATTCATGGTTTTGTTTGATTTTGCTACTGATCTTAAGCGGTCGCATCGCTTACTTTCACTGGCCGAATTCCAATCACAGCTCGCCACACAATAAAAAAACATAAGAACTATTTGAATAATTATGCTTTAACTATCATATTAAAATAGATCTCATCTGTTTCGATGAAAATCTATTTGATCTATTTTATTTTAATGTTTAAAAGTATAATTTGTACGCAAAGGATGTAGTGAATTTCAACGAGTTCTATTTTAATTGCAAACGAATAACGATGTTGCAAATACTTACAAGGTTTGTAAAGCGAATTTGTCATTCGATGGAGACCTTATCTATATGTTTAAACAACATTTATGAACAATACAATATTAAATGATAATAGATAAGATAAATAGTACTAACATACCGTATTGTTTTAGAAACTCCACCATCTGCTTTGAGCATTGCTGGATAAGAGGGAGCATGTTTCTTAAACGCGCCGAGCTGAAAGCGGGCGTAAGAGTGCTCCTCACATTTTTCCAATCTGATCCCTGGGAAATGATATTAGGAATAATGTTTGTAACAATTCCGTATTATAATACGGTAATATATTACAGAGTGTATAGAAAATACATTTATTTATCAACTCATAAATCTAAACTTATAATTTATAGTTAAGAAATATTTTACATAACCACGTCCAATATACATGCATTCATTAATAACAACACGAATATATTTCAAACGCAAAGTTAAACAAATACTATAAATCAATTTATGACTCGATCGAAACACGATGTTATGTACGAATATTTTGTTACTCTGACATCGCACAATATAGCACTTTCAGTGTTCCCATTAAAATAATAATAATTGGTGTATGTAATATATACATACAGGGTATATCAAGACTGCTACCGAAAACGAAGCCGGGTGGTAGTTTAAGCGACTTCAGACACAATGCAACAGAAAAAGTTGCAAAAAAAAGCGACAATTTTTTTTTTTGTAATTTTTTTCCTATTGCCCTATTTTGGTGGTAAATACATTTTTTCCTAAAATAATAGTGTATACCCTTTAATTTATAAATACTCTAAGATATAAGAGAGTTTAAATTATTATTTTAGCAAAAACTATGGATTTACCACCCAAAAATGACGATATTTAAAAAATCATAAAAAATAATTGTCGCGTTTCTATGCGAAATTTTTAATTGCGTTGTGTTTGTAGCCACTAAAACTACCACCCGGCTTCGTTTTCGGTAGCAATCTTGAGATACCCGGTATATCCAACCCGCACTAGGCCAGCGTGGTAGACTATATGGCCTAACCACTCTCAATCGTACTTTCGATTGTAGAGTAGGCCCGTGCCCTGCAGTGGGACGTATATGGGCTGATACAGGTACAATATATACATAGACCTTAACCTTACCTTTAAATTTAATAAAAAGCGTCTCAAATAACTCGGCTCCCTTGAATTGAGACTGATGCGGTCGGTAAAGTAATCAAAGTCTCGAATGGTTATCGCTTTTAATAGGTCAGGATCAAATATGTATAGAACTGGTTTTCTTCCTTCAAATAAACCTGTAAATATTTAATTATTTTAAACAATATATCTTGAAACTCGTAGGCTCATAAAAACTGAAATACCATATTCGGTTACAATTGGTGTGATCTAATGAGAATTAAAGCCTTACCATGGTTCTTTATTGCGGTAGTTTTATTTATCAAAGAAAATTTACCAGGATTGTCACAGTTTGCCATGTAAATCAAATTGTTACAAGCTTATTTATGAAATAAAATGGGTATATTATTTTCAATTATTACTTTAGTAACTATATTTATTACTGCCACAAAGTAAAGATTAAAAATCTAAATTTTAAAATGAAAGGCGCCTCTACTATGCTTATTAAAAGGTTTATTAGTTAATATTACATTATTTATGATAAAATTACGTACTGAACTATTATATACCTATGTATTTGTAAGACGGTAGTGGGTATTGAACTAAATTGTAATTTGTATATTCAGCTGCCGGACGCCAGGTGCAAATGCGACACGGAAGAATTAATGCCCTATTAAAGTGATTGACTATATTAAATTATACAATGCTTTACATACCTATTCATACGCGTCTTTGTATTATTATTTTGCTCGAATTGTTATAATCGGTATTCAAAGCAATTTCTACTGCATAAATTGAATTATACGTATAAAATAGATACATGTATTTTTTTACGACGCATCTAAAGTTTTTAAAGATATTTGACGATGAAATATTTTTAACGAGTAACATTAGATATAATATTAGCTGTTGTAATGTTGTCTCTATACGAGCCTTTTTTATTTCTACTTGTTCTAGAATGAAATAATGGTACGTTTAAATGTCCTTGAAGTTTAAGAATGTAATTTTTAAAGTTGGCTATAGTTCTTGTACTGTTCGAATTTTGGGATATAATAAGACAAGATAAACATAAAAAGTTCAAAAAAATGCATGCAAATATGCGCGAAAAATGCATAAAAGATGCATGAAAACAAATTAAAACTAATAAAATATGCAATAAAAATTATAAGTTTTGGGAGAGTATAAGACAAAAAGAGACATATTTTATTTTACCAAATAATCAAATCAGCATGAAATCCGTAAATCACCGATTCATTCATAGTTTTAAACCATTTTCATTAATAAGATGTAGTCTATAATAATTCGGGTGAATTCTCACTCAGTTGTCATCCTGCCTGTCACTAGGAACCACGCAAATGTGATATATTTCGGAATAGATCAACATTTAGTACCTACTCGAGCAAATAGTAGTTATGTCCGGCGAATTAATCTGTCGCGTCAGGTAGAGCGGGTTTAATGGCCGGTTTCAATAATATTTATATCAATGATAAGAAGTAAACAAAGTAGCTATGAGTATATTATGTAGATGCATTTTATGTTTAAATGTTAAATATTAATTATAATATAGGACTTTGGAATTGAAGGACATTGTAGTTAGAGTAACTACAGAATATATTGAGACTTACCATCTTATGTCTCAGGGTGGCGAGCGCAGTGGAATTCCAAGCATTGCTTTTTAATCACAGATCACTCCCAATAGATACCTAATGCAAGGCAGCGGTTGCGCCCAACACATATAAGATATCAGATAGATATAAACCGATGCCAAATGTCGCGTCATCAGTGACGTCCAAGTAGTGGACCCGCACATGGCGTCGCACGTTAGCGAAAATTACATTTTGGGAACTTAATATTACAGTTAATAATGATTTGTTCAATAAAATGGTGTGCAAAAAACTCAAAAAAATAAAGTATCTAAAAAACGCAATAAGTTTTCATCGATAACTAATATTCTTTAAATTAATTTGGTCCCGAGCGAGCTCAATTTATACTGGTTAATGTATCAATATTAAACAGTCGAGTTCGGATGGAGAATCAGCCGTCTCTTTTCCGCATAGCAATAACCGTAATAAGGCATCTTTTTTTGGCGAAATCACGCGTTCGTCTAGTGTTTGACGCATGTTTATAATATAATTCCCAGAAATATCGACATTGTAAAACAATAATGTAAATTAATTTTATTAAATGACAATGTCACAAAATATATATTGATTTAAATAAAAATTGCAAATTACCATAATTACGTTATTTTATGTAATTTGAAATAGTTAAATTTGTTAACAAGGTGCTTTTACAATATTTCTTTATTTATCTTTGGCGTAATTAAATTTCCTTTTTTCCCTCTAGTTGCATACGTTTTCAAATATAATGGGAGGGTATTTATCATAAGTTTTAGTATACTAAGTTTATTGAGAATCAGTAGCACAAGCTATTGTACTAATTTTAACATACGTTGTACATATCGTCTCAAAAACATTCATAGTTCGTCAAGTGGGTTTCATAGTCACTTGTCGATATTACATTTACTACAGTCGCCGTCAGAATTCAAGAATCGGAATAAGTTATTGTAGCCCTTTAGGGCGTGAGGTTTAATTATTTACTATTTCATATTTTTATCTGATCTTTTATATCAACACCTAATTTGGGTATTTCGCCATTATGGTATACAAAAATACACGGTGAATAATAGAAATAAAACCGTTACATACTAAAGTATAAATCTTAATCCTATTTTATTTGAACGAGACCGCCTTCGAACAGCCTCGTTCAATTGTAGAATGTGTTCGGGGGTGCTGGCTGCGTGGTAAATAATACCAGTGATTAGAAAGTAGAAACTTTATTCGCACTGAGAAGTACGTTTTACAAAGTGACGTAATTGCGGCGTAATTACGACACGTAACTGCGGCACCGTCGTGATGTAGCTGCAGAGCTTCGTTCTGGTATCTCCCGGCAGCGATTCTGCTTATTCTTCACTACTTGCTGACTTGCTGACTACTTGCTGACTTGCTGACTTCTTGCTGTTTTCTTCACTGTAGGCCGGAACCGAACTGATTTGCCCGACCCAGGGTGCCGATGTATATTCCCAATTTTGGGCTAATCCCTAGGGTCGGGCCCGCGATCGTCTCAGGCGCGCTCGGCCAATGAGAGCGCGCGCTGCGGGGTGTCGCTGTAGCGACTTGCGGGGCGGTAGCTCGGTCCTGCGGGGGGTGCGGGGCCGCGAGGTGTAACTCCGCACCGAATATGTGGGAGGCACCTAAGTTCGGCGGACCTCGCACCCGACACTATGCTTAAATCAGTATATAAACTAGGGTCTGACAATATTGTTCTAACTACACAAAACTTTATATAATCTCCAATAGATAAACACTCTAGTATATAATAAGTAACAATATTGCACATAACAATTTACATAGAAAATTATGAGACTTTATACATTACAACAACAACGACTTATACATAAGTTTATAACTAAGGGAATGTTTGCTTTATTTATTTAATGATATTTTACATAAGAGCATTATAAGAACATTTATATAACTTAAATAAGATCAAAACACAAACAAGCTTAACTATTTACTATTAATTAGTCTTCGTCCTGCACATTATTCGTAGTTAGCGGTTGCCGGTTGGTATAATTTATCAGATCAGGCCGGTGAAAAAATATTATCAAACATTTAACAAGTTGGTAATTAAGTTATAGAAGCGATCAAAACACATGAACTTACTGGCAAATCGAACTATCGATACATTTTTTTATTTATCGACTTATGCCTCATCTCTCCAGTGAAGTCCACGTGACCGCGCTGCAACCCGCCCACCCCCCGCGCAGTTCCCTTCGTTGGCGTTTTCGGTTCAAAACAAAACTATCGTAATGCGGTATCTATTGGAAGTGATCTGTGTTTTTAATTCAAGGTGTTGGTTGATTTTGCTATTGCTTATGAGCGATCGTATCGCTTACCATCAGGCGATGCTCGTCTCGCAATTCATTGCCATAAAAAATACAAATTAGCTTAACAACAAATTTAACGATTCAAAAAAGAAAACATTAGTCATTATAGTGTAACCGTCCTTATTCGCGACAAAATAACTAGAATTAACTAGACGTGCATCTTACATAATTATGTATTTGTTTGTACACGCAACATTAATTCGTACAGATAAGCGGCAAAATAAATTGCCTTATCAATGTTGCAATAGCAGTGCTCTATCTCTTAAACTGAAATATTAAACTAACTTCAAACTATGGTGCAAAATTTTTGCCAGCTAAATACTTAATTATCTACTTCTTTAGTGCAAGGTTTTACACATAATTCATTAATTATTATTGATGTCAAACTGATTCTGCTGCGATAGTACCAACTCATGACTTCTTTTAAAAAAATAACACAGGGCCTCCTTCTTTATATTTAATTCGGTTAAAAAAGGGTAAACTCCAAGTTTTAACTTTTATCTATTAATATCAATATATCAATATGTTATACGACAATAGGCAAACAATTTCTGCCCGAATTCTTAATTAGACCACTTATAACTTTGAGAGTCTCAAAAATCAAAGCAAACACTCTAATTATATTTAATACTAGCTGTGCCCGCGACTTCGTCTGCGTGGAATTTAACAAAAAAGTATTTAGTTTTTTTTTTTGGTTTTTGCACTTTTTTTTTAATTATCAACCTTTGTAACGAAACCATCCGCGATCTAATTCTACGGTGGCGCCATCTCTTAGCGAGCGGCGGTAAACTCCCGTTACACATTTATTTTCAGTTTTTTGTATTAACTTTATTGAAAAAATTATTTATATAAAATACAGGGTATATCAAGACTGCTACCGAAAACGAAGCCGGGTGGTAGTTTAAGCGACTTCAGACACAATGCAACAGAAAAAGTTGCAAAAAAAAGCGTCAAATTTTTTTTTTAATTTTTTTCCTATTGCTATATTTTGGTGGTAAATACATTTTTTCCTAAAATAATAGTGTATACCCTTTAATTTATAAATACTCTAAGATATAAGAGAGTTAAATTATTATTTTAGCAAAAACTATGGATTTACCACCCAAAAATGATGACATTTAAAAAATCATAAAAAATAATTGTCGCGTTTCTATGCGAAATTTTTAATTGCATTGTGTTTGTAGCCACTAAAACTACCACCCGGCTTCGTTTTCGGTAGCAGTCTTGAGATACCCGGTATTTTGTAAATGTGATATTGATTCGTGACGCCTGACGTGACGGCCCAGTGGTGGCATGCGCGTGAACTGCGCGCGGTTCTGGACAGTACCACTGTATTTTTCTAAAATAGTATATTTTGTCTAAAATAAATGTAGCTTAAGTTACTCCTTATTATATCAGCTATCTGACAAAAAAGTCCCGTCAAAATCGGTCCAGCCATTTCAGAGATTGGCCGGAACAAACAGACAGACAGACAGACAAAAATATTTAAAATATCATTTTCGTCACAGGTATCGTGTATATAACGATATGTAGTTGGACATTTTTTTTTATTTTCACTCTTAAAACAGACACTTCAATTTTATTTATATGTATAGATCATACGTTAAAAATTTTGAATTCACTTAATTGACTCAACAATTATGTGAAATAAATGTTATAACGAGTGGACCGTGCTTTAAGAAATCAAAGCGTGAACGTGCGTGTTGCTGTTAATAATTATGGTAATAACGCTAGCAGTTCAATAAAATTTGCTACAAAGATCAATAATTGTAATTAAGCTATAAAAACCTCGAGCAACAAAAAAGGATTTATTATATGAAATGTACACATTATAATCCGGAGTCCAGACAAAATTGAAGTTTCAAAGAACAGATTACGACAGAGCAAAATTGTGGTAGAGACCTTGGATACACTCGTTGAAATAAAATACCAAAAGTCCACATTGATCCAATGTGTACTAAAAAAGTTATTCAAGGCCTAGGCAAACTATACTGAGCTCCTAAATTTTCTTAAAAACGGCATGTATTATCAAAATAATATATATTCCATGCAAAATTTTAGGTCATAAAATTATCTACCCACAAAAATTTCCTTATACTTTTTTTCCTAAGAATTCCTAAGAATTATCATTCCTAAGATATTACCAACTAGAAGTTGAACTTTGAAGTTTTTCCTAAAGGTGCAACTAGAACAACCACATACCGCCTTGTATTTCCGTCTGTAGATACGTTTATACTTAATCTATTACCGTTTTCAAAAAATCTGATTTTTTACTTGATGATTATTCTTTTAGCACATATGAGATCCAATTAGAACTTTTGACACTTAATTTCTACTTGTATACCCAAGGTCTGTACCAAAAATGAAGCCTTGTCGGAATTTTAATATCCAATATAACCAGACTAAATACTCAGCGCACTCAAATCAGTAAACTGAAAAATGGATCTACACTATTATTGCACACGAATTTGCGGCGAGCCCTAAAAAATTTGAAAATGGATACGTATGTTCCATCATATTACTATTACATTTGTAATATTAAAAAGGAATTATGCGGTTTGTTGGCGTTTTTACTATGGAATATGGGTACTTCTACACAATATTTCTGCTATTGCATATTATTCTATTCTAAAGTTCTTTTTGGTGATAAATTTAAATGTTTTAGGTTCATCGTTCACGGCAGAGCTTTTAAAAGAAGATTTCGAGAAAATAAAAATAATACATAGCCAGATTTGTTTTATTTATTCATAATGAAAATATATCATGGTCCATGTCCTGTTTATCCAACAACAAATTAATTACCTACCTATATTTATTCGTTTGCTACTTTTCGACACAATATCGTCGAGATAATTTAAAGAAACAAATAACGTATTCTTTGCAAAACTAGCTGATGGAAGCTAAAGCCCAGCAGTGGTTGAATTCGTGAGAAAATTATGATGCAAAATAAAATGTAAATTGTCATGGGAATAATGCGCGGTATAAGTTTTTATTTAAAAACCAGTTAGTATTGGTGTAGGTACCTAAGCATGTTTTTATAACATTAAGATGTAAAATTTGCAAATCATGGTGTATCATCAGATATCAACTAAATTACAAGGTTGAAGAGAAAGGAAATGATAATTGTTTATTTTACATATTAATCAGATATTTTTTTATAAAATATAATTTATTAAACTGGAAATAGGACGAAAAATTTAATTGACATTGTTTAATCTAGACTATCGACACGGCCGGGCCCGACTTCTCGGCCGAGGGGAGATACTTTTTTGATCAATAGTCATTTTTGCAACATACTTCATGTCCAACAACCACTCAGTGGCTAGTTGTTGACATGTCAAAATATATTTATTCTTCGTTATGGCTTATCGAACACGAACTCTTCATTATAAATATTAATATAGGTTACGCGTACCACCCGTACATTACGAGTGATAACGTTCAAAAGGCCTATTTACAGACAGTTTTATTAACCAGTTTTAGCTACAGTGTTTTGTCTTCTTCGCTCAAACTGAATTCAAAATTCATTCGAAAGGGACAAAACATTCTATAACTAAAATAATTTTATTAACTGTCTATGAATAAGTTAATTTATAACTCGACAAATTAATAGAAGTAAGTTCATACAAAACACAGCAAAAAAATAAATATGGTACCTACTTATGTTCAAATTACTCACCGCCATAAGGATTTCCTTTAAAATATTCGTAAATATCTAATTGATGCTGGTGAAAAGATTTGGTCGCCTTAAATCTTGGTCCTAGATTTCCTAACAATATAACAGGTTTCATAAACGGAATCCCTTTCTTTTTGAAATGATCAAATGTACTTGTAAAGTGAAAATAAAAGATGAAAATCCCAATTATAAATAAAAGCAATTTCCAATCTTCTGCTATTAGAAAATAAATATTGTTTACGACACTGTACAACTCCATTGCGTATCAAAATAAGCACGTGTATTCACTGCTATGTTTTACCGCGTACAAGACTCAACAATAGCCAAATCTATACGCAACATAAAGATGAGGTGCGCTTTGTTTTATTATTACAAACGTATCGTCGCAGAACATTCGCAGAAAGCTTCAAGTATACTACGTTTTATCAGTAGGTCACAGCGAAGTGCGGACCAATCCATAGAGGAACCTGCTTATTTTATATTACGATGTCGAACGGTCGAAAGTCAAAAATATTCCGTACATAAACCATAAACTCAATTTAAAGATAGCTGTAATCACAGACCAATAAGAAAGCTATAATGCAAAGTAAAAAGACTATAAAATGTTGAATAATACATATTTTTATGGTCAAGGGTGCCCCGGACAAAAGCATTAGATGAAATCGATAATTGCTTTAATAATTATAATTCGTCGATACTATTATACACACAGACGACTAAAAATATATTGTGTGTGCAATTAAACATGTTCTCGGACAATATCGATATGTTCGATGCGGCGATCACTTATACACTGATGACATTATCAATGACATCTGTCATAAAGTAGCCATAAAAGTTTTACAAACCTATTGGTATGTGATGATAAGTGAGGTTATGTTTATAAAGTTAATCTGTCGAATTTATAACTGTTAAAACTAGTAAATATTTTATTCAGTAATGGGTAAAACATCAAAAGACAAAAGAGATATTTACTATAGATTAGCTAAAGAGGAAGGGTGGCGTGCGCGAAGTGCTTTTAAATTATTACAAATTAACGAAGAGTATAATATATTTGAGGGTGTGCTCAGGGCTGTGGATTTATGCGCCGCGCCAGGAAGCTGGAGTCAGGTTTTAACTAAGAGTCTCCGGCAGAATACCGAAAACGCCGAAGATGTTAAAATAGTAGCTGTTGATTTACAAGCAATGGCCGCATTGCCAGGCGTCAAACAAATACAAGGTGATATTACTAAGATGTCCACAGCTAATGAAATAATACAGGAGTTTGAAGGATTAAAAGCAGATTTGGTTGTTTGTGATGGGGCACCAGATGTGACAGGGTTACATGACATAGATGAATATGTTCAGTCACAACTATTGTTAGCAGCTTTAAACATTACCACACATGTACTTAAGGTTGGTGGAGTATTTGTTGCCAAAATATTCAGAGGCAAAGATGTATCATTACTCTATTCACAGTTGAAACAATTCTTTGAATATGTCACAGTATCAAAACCAAGAAGTTCAAGAAATTCAAGCATAGAAGCATTTGTAGTTTGCCAAAACTATACTCCACCAGAAGGGTATAAACCTAACATGGTAAACCCACTCTTAGATCACAAGTATTGTGATTTTAATCAATTTACTGGCCCAAACAGGTTCATAGTGCCATTTAATGCATGTGGTGACTTAAGTGCCTATGACTCTGATACATCCTACCCTTTGGTCTTGGAGGGTCAATCACATTATGAATACAAAGAGCCAGTGCAAGGCCCTATTAACCCACCATACAAAGAAGTATTGGAGAAAACAAAAAAAATACAAATAAAATAATGTAATATGCAATCAGTCTTTTTCTTTTCATTTTTAACATAGTGCAAGGATTTTTTTTTCTTTGGGTCATATTATACATAGTACCTAAGTTTTATTTGTAGTGGAGTTAGATAATGAGCATATTATAATGAGATTGTACCATAACTAACAAGTATTTTAAGAATATTTTTTCTCTAACATAACTATTTCAATTTTAGCTAGGCCACCATCATTAATTTTTTTTAAACAAATGCTAGTCTAGCCATGCAAAAAAAATAACTTGACAGTTTCTAGATTCTGACAAAAATTACAGGATCAGTTTTCTCCAAAATTTTATAGTATTGTTTAATTTTTTTTGGACTTGGAATGAAATTTTAGTTAAAATGGGGAAATATAAAATTCCTTCTGTCCAATACTTTCTAAGTAAAAAGGTAAAGTTGACTTTAAGACTCAGTATTTATCTTGTTGATTCTTCATTGTATAAGAGTTGGATGGCTATTTTCCAACACCGGTATTTGATTGTGTGCCACAGAATTGGAATCACTGTAATTGAATTGTGCAACATGCTATAAAAATAATGTTGCACCATCATGGACAAAATTAATATAAACATATTTATAATAATACTATAATAATATGGTTTTAGACTATTTATGGTGAAAAGAAAGATCCAGTATGGGTTTACTTGGAAAGAGAAATGAGAGAAAATATTGAAAACAAGCCATATAATGAAAAAGTAGGGAATTGGCTCAAGTATTTGAGGGAATTGAAATACTACTTTTATTGTGAAGGTATACATTTCCATTAATTTTAACTATAAATATTACTATTATATGAAATATTTTGAGGTAGTCATGCGCAAAATGAATCACTGTAAAGAAAGGAGAGATATATATATTTTAAGTCAAAATATATATATCACTCTTTTGTATCTTTATATCTCTATCTCACAATGATCGATAAGATAAAGTATGAGTGATTAAAATTTTGAGTTATGAGTCTTTCTTTATATTTAAGATTGACATTTTGGTGGAGTATATCTTTATATCCCTATCTCATAATGATTCATGAGCTATAAGATGAGTTTAAACTAGTTGATTATAAATGTAGTTGAGTCTTCCACAATATCTATATCTAAAATTAACATTTGGGTGGACGTTCAAGTGGCTATATTCGAGTAAAAATTGCTTTGTGGTTTAGATATAGTATTGTTACAGTGAGATAAAGAGATTAATTATTTTCTGCTGATATCTATCAACAGAAATAAATTGTGTTTAGAAATATAAATAAGGACTAGTGAAATATGTAAAAAATCATGGACATTTAAACATTGCATAAACTGGATATTTTTGTAATTAAAACTTCTGTGCAAAAGACAAATCCGATAAAAAAAAATGAATACATCTTTGCTAATTTGAAAACATGCTAGCGAAATTAGGCCTTAAATCATTGTAAATAGCTTTGTTTTTGCTTGCACTCCATTTACTACTGTGATCGTATTCCACGATCGTACTTATGGCGCATGCATTACATTGTGAACATAAACATTCTCTTTTCCGCACACACAAATGTAAAAGTCTACCTTAGAGTATATACATATAGAGGGAGCGCTGGTACTTGAAAAACGTAGATAAAAATGGTGGTGCCGGGGCCACCTTTTTTTTCCCGCCAATCAGTATGGATTCAGACAGCGTGGGGTACACATGAAAACTTCTATAAAGAATAATCTTAAAATACCATTTTGCGTCATTAAATTGTGCCCAAATTCTACCAAACGCATAATTAATAAGTATATAATTAGCTACCGTAGGTAACATTGCATATTTATTAATATATCGGGAGATATAATCGACGGAACTTTACTAAAAAAAAATTAGAATTAGCGCGCTTTCTATAGACATTTTTTTCAGTGTTGCAAATTTATAAAAAAATTAATAACTTGATATCCTGGTAAATCGTTTAAACTGTTTTTTAATATAAATTTTATATGAAAAAACAATTTGACGTTATATTAAACCGACAAAATAAAATTATTGCCACCATTTATTTAATATGACAATGAGTAAAAATTTACTAAGGTTGTGACTAAATATGACTTGTAATATAAATATTTTGTAATTCTCTGATCTTATTTAATTGTACATAATTTTTAAATCTGTCTGGCTTTAATCCGGATTGTGAATATTGGCCGCCATTTAAATTTTAGAGCCTTAACGCGACTTCTGGTAGGAGGTATATATTTAATATTTAACGGCCGTCCGCGTGTACCGGTAACATAAATTCATAGACGGAATTGAATATTTTGGCCGCCATTTTGAACTTTTTTGTTATCAACCCGATTGCTCTCAAAATTAATATCTGGCAGTCGCTGGGTACGGATAACATAAATTTATAGTCAGAATTGCATATTTTGGCCACCATTTTGAACTTTTTTGTTTTTAACCCGATTGCTCTCAAAATCAATATCTATCTGTTAGAGATATGTAAACAACCAAATCTATATAATGTTTTTTAGGATAACCCTGGATCGAAAAAAAAAGACGCCAAAGCGTTAATATTATAAGAAGGAGTCGTTTAGAAGACTGTTGGATACCTACAAAATATTTTTATTATAATTAATATTATGAGAATACATTTTTAATTTTTAAATCGTAGTGAACTAACAATGTAGACGGTCGACCTGGTTAAGGTTTCAGGAAGTCGCTGGATGCAGGCCACTTTCAACAGGTCAATGTGGAGATCCTTGGGGAGGCCTATGTTCAGCAGTGGAATCCATATGGCTTTTTATGGCTGAAGAGAGAGAGAGAGGGAGACAGAGAGAGAGTTTTACTGGTGGTAGTTCTCACATATGTGAGAAGCCATCTGGGTAGGGACCACCGCAATGTCTATTTCTCCCGTGAAACAACACTGCGTAAATGCACTGTTGTATTTCGGATTGAAGGACATTGTAGCCAGAGTAACTACTGGACGTATTGAGACTTAACATCTTATGTCTCAGGATGACGAGCGCAGTGGAATGTTGCTACTGTTTATGAGCGGTCGTCTCGCTTACCATCAGGCGAACGGCTTGCTCGTCTCGTCATTCATAGCAATAAAAAAAAAGAGAGAGAGAACCTTAGATTTTGATTCTCAGAGCAATGGAAGCCACAATACTTTACCTATAAATTTGGCTTATTGGTACCGAAAAACCCTCAGATATTAATTTTGAGAGCAATCGGTTTAAAAAAAAAGTTCAAAATGGCGACCACAGTTTTTTAATCTACTTATAAATGTGGTTTATTGGTGCCGACTGCCGAGATACCCTCAGATGTTGATTTTGAGAGCAATCTATTCAATGACTAAAAAGTTGAAAATGGCGGCCAGTTTTTTTAAATCTGACTATGTACTTGGCTTATTGGTGTTGACATAACGTCAGATGTTGATTTTGAGAGCAATGAGTTCAATAAATAAAAAGTTCAAAATGGTGGCTACAGGTTTTTAATATAACTATAAATTAGGCTTATTGTTGCCGAGTTACATTCAGCTATTGAATTTGAAAGCAATTGGCTCAATAAATAAAAAGTTCAAAATGGCGGCCACAGTTTTTTTAAACCTTACTATATTATATAATTTGACATATTGGTGCCGAGATACCCTCAGATACTGATACTGAGATAAATCGGTACAATAAGTAAAAACTTCAAAATGGCGGCCACGATTTTCAATACCGAATACGAACGAAGCTCGGCTATCGAAGCATAGGGACTAAAACATTTACCATTTCACCACCAAGCATTTCCAATATTGCAATGCTATTGTATAATAACGCATAAGTAAAATTACTTCGTATTCGCAGTGAAAACGTATTCGGAATTATAGATAAACGTATTAAAATAGTCGCCACAATTTATCATTCTTTAAAAATATATTGTTATTGGGACCAAAAATTTAATTAAGTTTTGATACAGTTGGGGAAAATATGTTAACCGGCAACCCTAATGCAGCAATGCTACCAACATTACGACCATGAAAATAGGTATCTACGTTTTTGAACACACAAATGTGGTCTATTCTTTGCACAAATGTATGACAGCGCTCCCTCTATAGTCTGGCATGAAAGTGTAGAAACGGAACTACCCCTTTATTTCACCTGGCAGCACTATCACATGTTTCACATATATGAATTTTGGTTGTATCTCGCATTAAAGTCATCGTTTTTGTAAAAGTATACCCAGTGATAACGTTTATTATTAACTTATATAATTAAATTCCTTTATTAATTTATATTAATAAGCATCAAAATGAAAATTCGAACGTTAAAGGGATGCCATAAAAACGGCTCAGTGGCGCCTCCATTTATTTCTACATTTATTTGCCAAGCTGTATATGTATATACTCTAAGAAGTCTACATAGATGTTTCTTTCTAATCTTCGCAGTGAAATAGGGAATATGCACCAGACATTAAAATAAGTCAATTTTTTTTTGTTATCTTTATTAATATAGAAATATACCTTTTTTAGCTCTTCTGGTAGAAATAATAGTTCACTGGTTTCCATAATTACTTTTATTAATTACTTCACAATATTTGTACTAAGTAATTGGTTGTTTACGGCATCAGTAGTATCACGTAACTTTTTGACGCGCCGATCAAGTTGCGGTGCGGTTACAATTAAGTTTACGCTTTGGTACAAAATGGTATTCTTGTAAGTGTTTAGCTGCGCGTGAACTGCGCGTGAGCTGCGCGTCAACTGTACGTCAGACGTATGAAATTTGTTTGACTTTGACATATACGCGCAGCAGTAGAATACGCTAAAACGTTTGCGTGACGCGAACTTGACGCGAGCGTATTTGACAACGGTTGTCAAAATTACGAGAATACGAAAAGGGCTGTTTTGATCGAAACTTAACCGCAACTGCACTGCAGCTGAACTTATTATAATACGTGAATCGCCCTACGGACTATCACCACTACGGTGCGTGTTCGCATCTCTCAGGTTCTACCGCGGGAATTGCCGGGAACGAACGAACGAATGAATGAATGTCAGAGTGAAGAGCGAGTATGATTAATCACTCGAGTGTGTGACGGATGGATCAATACCACATCAGATATGCGAACACGCACATTATGAGATATAAAAGGATATTCTAAGTACATTTTCGTATACGAGTAAAACTAGGACAAAATAAATATAAATAATTATAAAAGCTAACACCTTAAAGATATTTTTTTAATTTATCAACTCTAAATCGGTAAAATAAATACTTAAAAAATGACATTTCAAATTTGCCGCGTATTTTTTCCGAAACGCGAATTATTGCTTGAAAAGGAAAGTGACGACAATGGTCACGTTCTTATGAAGTTTTAGCTTGTTGAGTGTATTGTTTTACGTTTGTTTATGAGTTATTTTGTGCTTTCTTTATACTATTAAATAAAATGGATTATTTTGTCACGAAATACAGTTCTGTAGCAATTCATGAAAGAAACTTAATCCAAATACTACGTTGCATTGTTCATATCGTGACCTCTGAAGTCACAGCACGTTCGCGCCAACATGGCGTTTAAATGCTTCGAAACTGATAGCAGTTTTGATAATTTTTTTGTACTTTTTTTATTGATATTTTCAAAGACATATTTTTTTCCGATAGTATAATAACATACAGAATTGATTAAAAATAAAAAACAATGACATGCATATTCCCTATTGAACTAATAATGATCTTTATGCGTATGGATATAATGAGTTAGTTTGAGTGCAAGGGATATAAAGATATAATAACTCCGTACGTCGGATATATATCTTTTGAGTATTTAGTCTATTTTGAGGTAATTATAGTTTGTTTTGTGTGAGGACTATTACTAAAAATTGAATAAGTGGCTCATAATCACAGGTCAATTAGATAATCCTGGCTGAGCTTGCATAAGAGTTAATATGAAAGTTAACTAAGGTATGTAGGTACATGCTGTTCCAAGATTTGGTGTAAGAACATACTAACATTGGGTTTTAAATAATCGTGACTAGAACTCTCTATTATAAAGGAGGATCCTGCAGAGGGCGTATATGGGCCGATATTCACAGACAGCTCTTATAAATGATTGTAATATTATGTTAATAAACAAATAACACCCAAGAGCCACACCAACCCTCTCAAACACCCAGAACGAAAGAAAAATATGTGGGCCGCACAATCATTTCTGTCGGCGCGGGGATCGAACCCGCGGTCTCTCGTTTCACAGGCGTGACACAGACTAAGATCTAGCCGACTGCACCTCGGACGCTGTCAAAACGATTAAAAGAAAAAATGCATTATAAGTTAAAAGCATTGACAAATAGGTATATATAATACAGTATACCCACAAGTATACCTAATGGATAAGTCGGAAAGCGTGTAGTGTTCCGAAGTAGGTACATTGTGCGCGCGCTCCAGTACCTACATCTCTAGTGGACTTCCATCAAATATACACTAGATACACAGTTCCCTGTAAAAGTTCTGTTAAAAAGTGGCACCGATGCATGACATGAAAAAGTAAACAAAAAGATCATATATTCCAAATATATTAACACAAATTCCACTTTATTCCTGGAGCTTAAAGTAGATTTCCCATAATATTGACTAAAGTTCTGCGACGTTTTAGAAGCAACGGTCGGTGCGTGACTGAAGGCAAAAGAGTGCTTAAAGCACTCTTTTTTGGTGCCATTTTCTAAGCGCTCGTGTTGTATCTAGTGTATATTTGATCGAAGCTAGTAGCGAGTGTAACTGAAAGTCATCGCACACAACGATTTTTAAAATACTTGCTTGTATTGTGACAAAAAGTTTAATAAAAATGAAGATAATATTGTGTCACCGCTTAGACGAAATCTATTAAATTAATTTAATATTCATTTTTGGTACCCCAAATGTACCGAAGGGCTTTTTCTTAGTTTTGAAACAACGGTTAAAAGATATTTATGTAACTGCCTGGTGGTTTCAATGATTTGCGAATAGTGCATTGTAATTACATACATATATTGAAACTACTGCTTATTTACATAACTATTTATGTATGTATAGATACCTCCCACCTGTATAGAAATTATAGACATACCTTTATTTTTCTAGACGTTGCATTTGAATTTACCAACTATTGTAAAACTTTAATATCTCCAGTCTTTTATAATTTTCTTTCGTATTTCGCAAATTGTTAAGAAACATATACTTAAATAAACGTCTTCAGTAAATAAATAAACACTTGCACTTTGCTAGTTTAAGAGATACTTAGTTATCTTCAGCCACAGGAAGTCTACTTGCTGAATATAATCTTTTCCTACGGCCTCCCTCAAGAATCAATAAACATTATTTGAATTGCATAATCACTACATAGTATAAAACAAAGTCGCTTTCTCTGTCCCTATGTCCCTTTGTATGCTTAAATCTTTAAAACTACGCAACGGATTTTGATGCGGTATTTTTAATAGATAGAGTGATTCAAGAGGAAGGTTTATATGTATAAATTATAATACGTACATATTATTGTACATAAATCTATTTGTACCCGGGCGAAGCTGGGCCGGGCCGCTAGTAAGTAATAATAAGCAGGTTCAAAGACTGTGATATTAAATACCCAGTAGGTACCGTCTTTACACTAAGGGCAAACGGGGCCCGTGCCCAGGGCCCCATCCTCAGAGGGGGCCCGAAGAAGAGCAAGTGTAAAAAAAAGACAAACCGAAAATTTTCCTCACACATTTACTCACACTTTTCACGACTCCTATCACCTATGTACGCATATTAACAAAATTGTATGTAGTAATAATCATCTATTTCAGTAGATTAGTGATAAAACTCCACACCCTAAAAGAGATCCCTCCAAACTAAAAGTGAAATGCTATAAATGTGTTCTCTGTCACAGAAATAGTAATTATACACAGTCAGGTCACAAGTATTGTCACGCAATAAAAACTTTTCTTTTAGAATGCTGGCCACAAAAAAGTTTATTGAACTCGAATTTCGAATTGTTCATGAAAATAAATGTGTATACTTTTTAGAATTTTACTCATTTTTAAATATGGAGTGGACGCTTAAAGAAGACCGTGTTGCAGTTATTGCGTTGCATCGTTGCGGTTACGCGCCAATTCAAATGTTTGACATACTGAAAAATTTGAATATAACCAAAAGATTCGTTTATCGTACCATCAAACGATACAATGAAGACTTTAGTGTAGATGACAGGTCAAGAAGTGGTCGCCCTCGGTCTGTTAGGACTCTAGCAGTGATAAAAGCTGTGAAGGCGCGAATTCAAAGAAATCAGAAACGTAAGCAGAAACTGTTGGCCCTTCAGATGGGGTTAAGCAGAACTACGGTGAAAAGGGTGTTAAATGAAGACTTAGGGCTTCGGGCATATCGAAGAAAAACAGGACATCGTTTGAATGCTCGTCTAATGGACCTGAGACTGAAGAGATGCCGCGCTTTGTTGAAGCGGTACGTGGGAAAAAAATATCGGGAAATTCTTTTTTCAGATGAAAAAAAATTTACCGTAGAAGAGAGCTACAATAAACAAAATGATAAGGTGTACGCACACAGTAGTGAAGAAGCGAGCAAACGTATTCCGCGTGTCCAACGAGGTCATTTTCCATCCTCGCTCATGGTATGGTTGGGAGTTTCTTATTGGGGCTTAACAGAGGTACATTTTTGTGAGAAAGGTGTAAAAACGAATGCAGTTGTGTATCAAAATACAGTCCTGACGAACCTTGTGGAACCTGTTTCTCATACCATGTTCAATAACAGGCACTGGGTATTCCAACAAGATTCGGCGCCAGCTCATAGAGCGGAGAGCACACAAGACTGGCTGGCGGCGCGTGAAATCGACTTCATCCGGCACGAAGACTGGCCTTCCTCCAGTCCAGATTTGAATCCGTTAGATTACAAGATATGGCAACACTTGGAGGAAAAGGCGTGCTCAAAGCCTCATCCCAATTTGGAGTCACTCAAGACATCCTTGATTAAGACAGCCGCCGATATTGACATGGACCTCGTTCGTGCTGCGATAGGCAACTGGCCGCGCAGATTGAAGCCTTTATTCAAAATCACGGAGGCCAATTTGAATAAACTTTAGTGTCATAAGAATCTATGTTTTGTTAAGTTCATTTTGGTATATAAATGGTTACATAATGAATAAACTTGTTTCAATTATTTTATATTAAACCTGTGACAGAATTTATGACCTGACTAGGTACTATATAGGTAGTATGTTTGCATCATAAAAACGTTTGTATAACACCCAGGTAGGGCCCCCCGGCCCAAGGGGGCCCCGAGCTTGAAAGGCCTCAGGCCCGAAGGGATCCTCGGCCCGAAATGCCGTAAGCAGAGAAGGAATGTAACATTGATTTATAAAATTAGTAAGATACAATCAACAATTCGCTGGATTGTTTACCAATTCTTGTTTTTTTTTATTGCCATACAGGCAGACGAGCTAGCGGCCTGCCTGATGGTAAGCGGCTACCGCTGCTCATGGACCTCCGTAGTGCCAGGGGACCAGCACAACAAAGTCGATGAGAGTACTCTCTTTAAACCTCGTTTGAAGAAGGACAGGTCATAGCGCTGAGGAAACAACGATGCAGGGAGTCCATTCCAGAGCTTGCACGTACGTGGTAGGAAAGAACGCTGGAAACGTATCGTTCGGGAGTGGTACGCTTCCAGGTGGTGAGAATGAACTCTACTGCGGAGACGTGTAGTGCGATGGTACATAGGCGACGGTGGTGCCATCTCAAACAACTCTTTGGAGCACTCCCCATGGAACAAACGATAGAACACACAGAGAGATCCGAAGTCTCTCCGCAGTCTTAACGGTTCTAATTTGTCCGTGAGATCGGGATCATTGACTATTCGATAAGCTCGTCGCTGCAAGAAGTCAAGTGGGTCGAGCTGGTATTTTGGGGTACCTGCCCAGAGGTGAGAGCAGTACTCTACGTTGGGCCGGATTTACGCTTTGTAAAGCGTCATTCTATGACCCGACGTAAAGTACCACTTGGTTCTGTTCAGAATTCCCAACTTCTTGCTCGCCAGTTTGGCTTTGTCCTCCAAATGACTCCTAAACTCGACCTTGCTTGATATTTCGACGCCAAGGATCCCTATACACTCGGATCCTTGGAGAGTAACTCCTTGGAATTGCGGCGCCATGACAAAGGGGTTCTTAGGGAGGCCCGCCCCCGAAAGGTCTCGACTTCAGACACAAGTTGAAACCAGTCTTTCCATAGTGGAATCCCGAAAGTGGCTCCGTTGGCCGATGTACCGCGCGTCACTCGTACTATCATCTGCATAACAATGCATGCAATCAATAGACAACATGTCATTGATTTGCAGGATAAAGAGTGTCGGCGATAGCACTGAGCCTTGCGGAACACCAGCATTAATGGTCTTGCCCTCGGAGCAACAGCCGTCCACTACGACTTTTATGCTCCGAGCATCCAAAAAGCTGGCGATCCATTTGCAGAGCCCCTCAGGAATTCCATACGCAGGTAGCTTCGCCAGAAGGGCGCGATGCCACACTCTGTCGAACGCCTTCGCAATGTCAAGGCCGACCGCAATCGCTTCACCCCCACTCTCCAAAGCCTCCGCCCAACGGTGCGTGTGGTACACAAGAAGATCACCAGGCGAGCGAACGTGACGGAAACCGTACTGGCGGTCACTAATCAGCTGGCGATCCTCAAGATACCTCAGGAGCTGAGTGTTTATACCTCGCTCCAAGACCTTGGAGAGTAGGGATGTGACAGCAATCAGCCTGTAACTCGAAGGGTCCGATCGGTCATCCTTTTTGGTGACAGAGCACATTGGCGACCTTCCACGAAGCCGGAACCCGGTTGGCTTTATAGGAAAGATGGTAGAGGCGCGTGAGCACGGGAGTCAAGTCTGACTCACTCGACTTATGGACGTCAAGAAGCCTGAGCTCCCGTCTGACAGCACGCTGGGTGATTTTTATGTCAGAAAAGAGACTCTCACAACGCGGGATGTTCGGTGGTGTGGCTCCCCCGTCATCCAAAGTCGAGCTGGAGGCAAAGAATTGGGCCAAGAGATCGGCCTTCTCCTTTGCACTGTGGGCCAAACCGTTATCGGGCTTACGCAGTGGTGGGAGACTGGACGGGCAGAAATTACCCTCCACAGCCTTAGCAAGCGACTAAAAAGCACGACTCCCAGAGGGATAGCTCTGGAGTCGCTCGCCAATTCTGCGGATGTACCTTGGCCTTAGCTAAGGCTCTCTTGTTTATAAAGTTAAATTATTAAATTAATCATAGAGTTTATAAAGTTAAGTTCTTTATAGTAAGGGAGGGCCCCATCCGATGGTTTTGCCACGGGCCTCAGATAATATAGGGTTACCTACGCTACTGACATACATTAATTACAATTTAAAAAAAACAGTTCAATATGAAATAATCGACATAATTCCTAAGATACTATTTACTATTTTTTACGTCTGTAAAGCGTGGTTTCTGTAAACCAGATGTACTGCTTCACAATTGTTTAATCCATATTTCCATATTTTCTCAATTACCAAGTCCTTGGGTTTGCTGTGGTTTGAAAGTGGAAAATCTTTATTCTTTAAATATTCAATGTTGAGATTATACCTACGCTGTTGTGTGATGTTTAAAAAATATGATCTATGGAGTTCAGTCAAATGTAAACTAGATTTCCTATGATCAGTTCAAAAATAGCCAGTAAGACAAGTAAATAACTATATAAATTAATTTAAAAATTTGTGAAAATAATTACCACGTTACCAATATTTTAGAAGAGATATCTTTATGGATAAGTTAATGTCAATAACTACCTATTTATTTCTACACTTGGACCCAACTGGCTCCGCCCGTGTGCAGATCCTTTTTGAATGATGAATCCAGTCCAAATCAGCAACATATTATTTACTAGCGGCCCGGCCCAGCTTCGCCCGGGTACAAATAGACTTTTGCACAATAATATGTACGTATTATTATTATACATATAAACATTCCTATATAGGCACGCTGCCGCCGCCACGGCCGGCCAGTATCGCCGCAAGCGCTACGTCCCGCAATTTTAAATCTGTAATAAGTGCGTGGTGGCCTGTTGGTAAACGGACTAGACGCGACTGCCAACATGTTCACGGTGGTCGCGGGTTCGAATCCCGGGGCACACCTCTGACTTTTCGAAGCCATGTGTGTATTGACAGTCAATCACCACGCACTATAACGGTGAAGGAAAACATCGTGAGGAAACCTGCATACAATAGCGATTTATAAAAAAAAAAATACTATGGTATGTAAGTCCGCCAACCCGCACTAGGCCAGCGTGGTGGACTATATGGCCTAACCACTCTCAATCGATTACGATTGTAGAGTAGGCCCGTGCCCTGCAGTGGGACGTATATGGGCTGATACAGAATATCTTCGCAAATATTCATTTAAATCTTGTGCTGTAAAGGACCACATAGATTTATATTAAATCAACAATGTATTTAAGCTATTAATCCTTATCCAATTAGGATAAGGATTAATGCTGTATTGATTAAAATCGCTTCGAAAATTAGCCATTATTTGTCGTAAAAAGTAAATGACAAAAAAATGTTATTGTGGGATATCCATAAGAGATAGACATATACCATCGCGGAGTTTTCTGTAGACCTTTTCAATGTGTACAAATATGTAGTACATTATTTTGATAAATCTCGTAGGGTTCAGCCTGCATTTGCAATGTAAGCGGAAAAATATTGATAATTAACGACATCACATTAGAAACCGCAAAAATTACAATATTTCTCCAGTATTTAATGGATGTTATTATACATGTAAACCTTTCTATTGAATCACTCTATCTATTAAAAAAACCGCATCAAAATCCGTTGCGTAGTTTTAAAGATTTAAGCAAACAAGGGGAAATATTTTTTTTTTATTGCAGTGAATGTCGAGACGAGCATGCCGTTCGCCTGATGGTAAGCGATACGACCGCTCATAAACAGTAGCAACATTCCACTGCGCTCGCCATCCTGAGACATAAGATGTTAAGTCTCAATATGTCCAGTAGTTGCTCTGGCTACAATGTCCTTCAATCCGAAACACAACAGTGCATTTAAGCGTTGTTTCACGGAAGAAATAGACATTGCGGTGGTACCTACCCAGATGGCCTCGCACCTATGAGAGACCTACCACCAGTGAAATAGGGACAGACAGAGGGACAGAAAGCGACTTTGTTTTATACTATGTAGTGATATCAAAACATTTGACAGCCTCCGTGGCCGATCGGTAAAACGTTACGACGCCTGTGAAACGAGACGCCGCAGGTTCGATTTCCGCACCGACAGAAATGTTTGTGCGGCTCACAAATATTTCTTTAATTTTGAAGACGGTTTAATTATTTTAAATTATTTTCTATTTCTTATTATTTGAATTTCTGCTGTAGTAATCGAAACTTATTACCCTTACCTATCTAGGTTAAGACGCTGAGACAAAATAGTCGACATGTATGCACGTCGCGAACTGAAAAAAGTTGGACACTCCTGCTTTATCTCAAAAACTAAGTAACGGATTTTGATGAAACTTATACAACTCCTAAGTTGGACTATATCTAATCGAAAGCAAAAATATTTTTTTGATTTCCGACTTATACTTTTTGATATCTACGTGGAAAAACATACAAACGTACATACATTTTTATTAGTGTTCAGGCGCTGGTATAGACTAACATATCCAAAAACTATGCAACTCTGACAAAATTACATACATACACATCAAATACATAATCTCCTTTTTTTAAGTCGAACAAAAACGAAATTATTTTGATAAGGATTAATACCATATAAATAAAAAAAAACAATCGCAAATAATTCATCGTTTTAAAAAAACCTTATTAACCATTTTAGTGGTAATCACTAATAAAAACATTTTAGTGAGCCTGTGTAATGAGCTAACCTAGAAAGATCTAGAGACATCATACAGTTTCTTACATTACATCCCTTTGAGAGGGACAAATCCGACAAGATTGATACATAACTTCGATATGAAATGATCATAGTAGATAAATGTTAGATTAGATTTTTTCTTTATTTTTCATAAGGGCCCCAAATTCTTGTGTGCCCAGGGCCCCATCATAGGTAAAGACGGCCCTGTAAATACCTATAGCTATATACCTAAAGTAGACCTTCTAATAATTAAACAAACACTTTAGGTATCTAATGTTTTACGAGCGAAATATAATTCATAAAATACAAAAAATAACATCGTATCATGCAATAATATTTGCCGCCATTGCGTAGGATGGTGACTTTATGGTGATGTGGGGAAGAATGCTAATTTAATATCATACTATTGTGCCTTTAGAAAATAAAACTGGGTATTTAGGTAACATCAACTTCCGCCATTAACTTAAATGTATGTTTAAAGCGCAAATATAACCCACTTCTAAGCTTCTAACAAATGAACACTGGCGCTCTACGCATAGCAGTTGGTACATGTGTTGAGCACACATTTGTTTAAAATGCGACTGTTTGTTCATATTGTTTATAATGTGTGTCAGTTAAAAACACATGAGAAATAAATTAGGTACCTACTCCTTAAAACAGTTGTCTGTAAAGTCTGTTTACGGACGACAATTTTACGTGATAACGCCATATAAAAACATTAATAAATGATTGCATACTTTCTATTGATACTTTCATGAATCATTATGAATGCTTCCACGCGCGGCTCTGGCGAAACATTTCAGGTATGCCACAGAGTACTTTATTTTATATGAACATTATGCTCTTAAAATACCTTGAATATAAGCTAATCATGCTTTTACGTGCATTCATCGATTTATAACACGTTAACGCGTTAAAAACAGCAACATTTGTATTTAATAATCATTTATTCATTGTTTTGATTCGTAGCCAAAAAGAAAGAGAAAAGGGTGCACGATGAAGTGGGACCGCCCTGGTATTTCGAGTTATCAAGTGTCCAGAGGGAAGTTTTAACTGACCTAAAGGCAAATATTCATCAGGACTTACTAGAAGATTTACCTAATAGAATACGTAAATCATTGTCGGATTTAGGTGTTACATTAAAAATACCTAAAAAGTTATTAATGGAAGCAATGAACGACTCGGTAGAAGACCCTGGCATATTCATATGGAATCTATATAAAGCTGTTTATAAAACACCGCCGAGCGAATTAAGATCAAGTATGTTTTTTTTTTTTTTTTTTTTTTTTTATTGCATTGAATGGCGAGACGAGCAAGCCGTTCGCCTGATGGTAAGCGATACGACCGCTCATAAACAGTAGTAACATTCCACTGCGCTCGCCATCCTGAGACATAAGATGTTAAGTCTCAATATGTCCAGTAGTTGCTCTGGCTACAATGTATGTTTTCCTTTTGAGACATTTTTGTAGCTTGGGAAAGTTTTGATAGAAAATACATACATTTTTCATATTTATAAGTGGCGTAGTCGTATTTGTATTTGCAGTGGAAAGGATTCGGCATCAACATCAACGGCGAGTATATTACTCACCTTCGATTTGCCGACGATATTGTAGTCTTGGCAGAATCGCTGGAAGACCTTAGCACTATGCTCGAAGACCTTAATCGAGTTTCCCAACAGGTGGGTCTTAAAATGAACATGGATAAAACAAAGATCATGTCGAATATCCATGTTGTGCCCACCCCCATTGGAGTTGGGGGCTCGACTCTCGAAGTTGTAGACGAATATGTCTACTTAGGACAAGTGGTCCGGTTAGGCAGGTCCAACTTCGAGAGAGAGGTCAATCGGCGAATCCAACTCGGTTGGGCAGCGTTCGGGAAACTTCGCGACGTCTTCTCGTCCAAAATACCTCAGTGCCTAAAATCGAAAGTCTTCGATAGTTGTGTGTTACCAGTGATGACATACGGCAGCGAGACGTGGCCTCTCACTGTGGGCCTCATTAAAAGGCTCAAAGTCACTCAACGAGCCATGGAGCGGGCTATGCTCGGTGTTTCCCTACGAGATCGAATCAGAAATGAGGAGATCCGTAGGAGAACCAAGGTTACCGACATAGCCCATAGGATTGGCAAGTTGAAGTGGCAGTGGGCCGGGCACATAGCTCGTAGAACCGATGGCCGTTGGGGCCGAAAGGTGCTCGAGTGGAGGCCACGTACAGGCAAGCGAAGTGTCGGACGCCCGCCTACAAGGTGGACGGACGATCTGACTAAGGTCGCAGGAAGTCGCTGGATGCAGGCCGCTTCCAACAGGTCATTGTGGAGATCATTGGGGGAGGCCTATGTTCAGCAGTGGACTTCCTGTGGCTGATATGATGATGATGATGATGATGATGTAGTCGTATTTGTAAGTAGGTATTTATATTAATGTGTATGCTTTCAGAATATGATATGAATGCCATGATATTTATGTCTGCTTTAGTATTTATTGACTTAGAAGAATGCATTCAGGAGTTAGAAAACCTCACTCAAGCAAAGAAACCTCCTCCGGCCGTCCCAAAGAAAGGTAGAGTTGGCATCAATAGAATAGAATCAAGCTAACACACTGATGTTTAAGAATCAGTCCCATTATAAGCAGTCGCTTATCGATATCTTAATTATTCCTTAAATAAATATTTCGCAGAATCTCCAAAATACTATCAGCCAAAAATCCGATATGGAGAATATTTGCAGCAAATGTACATACCATTCTGGAGCAGTACTCCTGATCCTTCAGACAAGAAAGGGAAACCATCGCCACTTGCATACAAATTTAGAGTAAGAACTCAGGAGGTAAGTAGGGTGGGTTAAACAATACATAAAGGGGAAGGTGTAAGAATGTAAGCTTCTGTATTTTATGTGAGCTTACGTTCTTACCTCTTACGCACTACTAATACGATGTAACTCCAACCTTACTGAATTTGTAGCTGAATCCAACAGACACTTACAAAGTCCTGAACCAACACTTAGTTTTGTGTTGTGGTTGTCAGAAACTTTGAGAGACTTTTCGTTCAGTCTCACAAACAACGAGAACAGAAACACATAATTGTAGGACAAACATATTTGGTATTTCCCGCTGCGGGATCCGAGCCAGCGTCTAATCAACTGCATCACGTCGTGTCGGCCCAATTCTGGTGTTGCATGTATTTTTCTTTCGTTTAATAAATTCCTTTTTTCGCAGAGCTACGAGAGATTATGTAAGGACCATAGTTTCGTAAGTAATTGCGTTATCCGTAAGTAATTAATATCTGAAAAAAAATATAAGTACTTATATTTGTTTATATCGATCACTCTATTGTAGATGGTTAAAAGGAAAGAAAGGAATAAAAAAGAAAAAGAGGTAGAATGGGAATGCAATTATAAATTTTGGGAACCACCAAATGCGTTACGTGAGTATTATATGTAGTTAGAACTTGGTTTGTAAAATGTAATTTATTTAATTTATTTGTACGTTACATCGCGCCGAGTCGCTACAAGAATAATTTACAATAGTGAATCATTTCTACTAAGAGAAGTTGTGTTGTTGTGTGTTTAGTTGTGAACCAGTCATGCGTTTTAGTTTTTTTTTTTTATTGCTATAAATGACGAGACGAGCAAGCCGTTCGCCTGATGGTAAGCCATACGACCGCTCATAAACAGTAGCAACATTCCACTGCGCTCGTCATCCTGAGACATAAGATGTTAAGTCTCAATATGTCCAGTAGTTACTCTGGCTACAATGTCTTTCAATCCGAAACACAACAGTGCATTTACGCAGTGTTGTTTCACGGGAGAAATAGACATTGCGGTGGTACCTATCCAGATGGCCTCTCACATATTAGAGACCTACCACCAGTAAAATTAGATGCGGGAAATAATACATTGTAATCAGTATAATACTAATGTCATGTTCCTATAATGACAGTATACACCGTTAACTTATACGTATAGAACAATACAAACATTGCATAAATTCATCAAACCGACGCGACGCCTAGTGTCTTTGGCTCAAGAGTGACACTCATTTTCGTCACTGTGTATATGTTATGGGCTAAGTGATTAATCGGGGATTATTCATAATGCCCGGGCAATATGAATAATGCCCAATAAGAGCGGGCAATGTGATTATCTATCTATACTGCACATACATATAAATAAAATTGAAGTGTCTGTTTTAAAAGTGAAAATAAAAAAAAATGTCCTACTACATATCGTTATATACACGATACCTGTGCCGAAAATGATCTTTAAAAATTTGTTGTCTGTCTATTTGTTCCGGCTAATCTCTGAAATGGCTGGACCGATTTTGACGGGACTTTTTTACACGCTTTATATTAGCTTCACTTGTATGTTTGTTTGTAACCGACTCCTTAAGACGCGATTTTGACCCACTTTAAACGGACAGATTTCATTCAAATTTTGCACACCTGTCAAAGACCGATGACAATACAATAATTTAAAAAAAATAGATTTTTTGAAAAAAAAATGGATATTTTGCACGCCGCTAACTTCCTCTGGAAATACAGCCGTAGATGGATGTTTTTAGTCAAAACAATTAAATAATAGTTAAAAAAAACTAAAATACACGCTTTAATAAGATATACAACTAAAAAAGTAAAAATAATTGATACTGAATTTAAGATAAGAGAATGGAGTAAAATACATATATTTTATTGTTACAAAGCGTGGGGTGCAGGAGGATAAGTAATTGTTGTAAACACCCCACGCTTTGTAACAATAAAATATATGTATTTTACTCCATTCTCTTATCTTAAATTCAGTATCAATTATTTTACTTTTTTAGTTGTATATCTTATTAAAGCGTGTATTTTAGTTTTTTTAACTATTATTTAATTTGTCAGGTAGCTGATATAACAAGGAGTAACTTAGGCTACATTATTTTAGAAAAATTCTTTTATTTTAGAAAAATAAAGTCATGTTGCAATGCTCGCACGCAGCTCACGCGTATGCCACCACTGGGCCGTCACGTCGGGCGCCTCCCACCACTTCTCCCACCAACACAGATCACTCCCAATAGATACCTCATGCAAGGCAGCGGTTGCGCCCAACCCATATAAGCTATCAGATAGATATAAACCGATGCCAAATGTCGCGTCATCAGTGTCGTCCAAGTAGTGGACCCGCACATGTCGTCGCACGTTAGCGAAAATTAAATTTTGGGAACATAATATTACAGTTAATAATAATTTGTTCAATACAATGGTGTGCACAAACTCAAAAAATAAAGTATCCAAAAAAACGCAATAAGTTTTCATCGATAACTAATATTCTTTAAATTAATTTGGTCCCGAGCGAGCTCAATTTATACTGGTTAATGTATCAATGTTAAACAGTCGAGTTCGGATGGAGAATCAGCCGTCTCTTTTTCGCATAGCAATAACCGTAATAAGCCATCTTTTTTTGGCGAAATCACGCGTTCTTCTAGTGTTTGACGCATGTTTATAATATAATTCCCAGAAATATCGATATTGTAAAACAATAATGTAAATTAATTTTATTAAATGATAATGTCACAAAATATATATTGATTTAAATAAAAATTGCAAATTACCATAATTACGTTATTTTATGTAATTTGAAATAGTTAAATTTGTTAACAAGGTACTTTTACAATATTTTTTTATTTATCTTTGGCGTAATTAAATTTCCTTTTTTCCCTCTAGTTGTATACGTTTTCAAATATAATGGGAGGGTATTTATCATAAGTTTTAGTATACTAAGTTTATTGAGAATCAGTAACACAAGCTATTGCACTAATTTTAACATACGTTGTATATATCGTCTCAAAAACATTCATAGTTCGTCAAGTGGGTTTCATCGTCACTTGTCGATATTACATTTACTACAGCCGCCGTTAGAATTCAAGAAACGGTATAAGTTATTGTAGCTCTTTAGGGCGTGAGGTTTAGTTATTTACTATTTCATATTTTTATCTGATCTTTTATATCAACACACTTAATTTGGGTATTTCGCCATTATGGTATACAAAAATACACGGTGAATAATAGAAATAAAACCGTTACATACTAAAGTATAAATCTTAATCCTATTTTATTCGTAGTTAGCGGTTGCCGGTTGGTATAATTTATCAGATCAGGCCGGTGAAAAAATATTATCAACATTTAACAAGTTGGTAATTAAGTTATAGAAGCGATCATAACACATAAACTTACTGGCAAATCGAACTATCGATACATTTTTTTATTTATCGACTTATGCCTCATCTCTCCAGTGAAGTCCACGTGACCGCGCTGCAACCCGCCCATCCCCCGCGCAGTTCCCTTCGTTGGCGTTTTCGGTTCAAAACAAAACTATCGTAATGCGGTATCTAATGGAAGTGATCTGTGCCCACCAACGAATCAGTATCACATTTACAAAATATTGTAAATAAAGAATTTTTTTTCAATAAAGCTAATACAAAAAACTGAAAATAAAGGTGTAACGGGAGTTTACCGCCGCTCGCTAAGAGATGGCGCCACCATAGAATTAGATCGCGGTATGGATTCGTTACAAAGGCTGATAGTTAAAATAAAAATGCAAAAACCAAAAAAAAAAAACTAAATAAACTAATTAACTTTTTTGTTAAATTCCACGCAGACGAAGTCGCGGGCACAGCTAGTAACCAATAAATTTAGTAGCTGCTCTCCCTCCGCGCCCCCGTCTTTTTATATACACTCTAGGGTCGGCAGCCAAAAGACTACGTGAACTCGGGGTGTTCCGAGTCGGTTTTGGGGCACAGTCGACCTAACTGATCCATAAAGTGGGTATACTAATTTCCTTCTGAAGATAATGTTTCGGATGTTAAAAAATAACTAAACATAAAGCAGACCAATTCAACCTTTCTAATTTATGGGTCTATCGTAGATGCGACAATGCGGCAGCGCACCACGTAAAAAAATACCTATTAATCACATTGCCCGATCATTATGTAGCCATATTCATAGTTTAGATTATAATTAATTATTTGGGGGTTAACGTCACTCGCGTCCGTAGGCTTTGACTCTAGTTTCCCTACACGTGGCCCCTGGGAAGTGCCAAATGAGTGACACAGTTCGTGGTGGTAGGATTTTCCGCTCGGGTAGCGACCACCGTTCATAGGGCGTAAAGACCGCCATAGTGTTCCCTGCAAGGGGAACACGTTCCGGGATCAGCCCGTGATCTTCCGGATTTTCGAGGGGCTTGAGTTCGGGCATGACGATGTACCGTGTAAGTATTTTTGGTTCGCGGTCGAAGGGAGGGATTTGACCCGCCGGCCAGGAAGACCCGTAGAAACGGTTGTCCGCTGGCCGCCCGCGGTACAGTACAGGGGCCCAATCGTGGTTAACCACCACGAGAGGCTGTCTCACCATGCCGCGCATAATCTTAGGTGAGTCCGTCCTGCCTGTTGGTGACCGGATGTGGGGTCCTGGCGGCCCATCCCGGGAGGGTACGGGGGCCCTTCCGTCCGGCGGATCAATTCCGCTCCTGTCGACTATTTCGTGCCGGTGCTCATTCGGTCTTCTTAGTGCCCGGCCTGAAGCTCCTCGTGCCTCTTCACCGAACCCAGTCCATATTTACTTCATGACAGTGCGTATAAACAGAGCAGGTCCTTCAGCGGTTCATAACCCCACCACCGCGTTCACTATGGAGTTCGCCAACATCCGCGGTCTCCATACGAACCTCAATGCCGTCCACCACCATCTCGAGATGGCCCGGCCTGCTTTGCTCTTCTTGACGGAGACGCAGATTCGTTGTCCGGCCGACAATTCTTACTTGCTGTACCCCGGTTATTCGCTTGAAGAAAACTTCAAGCCTAAAGCCGGGGTATGCTTGTTTGTTCGATCGGACGTCTGCTGTCGCCGTCTGCGCTGCATGGAAGACCCCTCCTTCTCCGCTCTGTGGGTGCACGTGGATTTTAGTTCCCTGAGCCGCAACTACGTGTGCCTTTACAGGTCACACAACGTGGACGATGAGACGAATTGGCTGTTCAGATATCTTAGCCAGGCGGCTGATGACGTGCAGGCGCAGTTCCCGTCGGCCGAAATGGTGGTCTTGGGGGATTTCAATGCACATCACGAATTGTGGCTGGGATCCTCCAAGACTGTTCATGCTGGTAGGACTGCCCATGCATTCGCTTTGACTCATGACTTGACACAGCTGGTGAACCAGCCCACCAGGATCCCGGATGTGGCGGGTCATGAGCCTTCTCTGCTGGACCTTCTGCTGGCGAGTCATCCGGCTGGGTATCGTGTGACCGTTAGTACGCCTCTGGGCACTTCCGATCACTGCCTGGTTGGGTCGTCAGTACCTTTCGCTTCACCTCCACGTCCCGTGCAGGTTAAGCGGAGGGTCTGGCATTACTCGTCGGCAGATTGGGATGGTTTGCGGGAATATTTCACATCCGTCCCTTGGAGGCAACGCTGCTTTGAGGGCAAAGATCCTTCAGCGAGTGCCATTGCTGACGAGATTAGGCTAGAAATGGATTACTACATTCCTTCCTCTGAGATCGCCAGTAAGGGCCGTGGACGCTCCTGGTTTAATCGTGCTTGCGCCGATGCTGGCGGTGACAAACAAGCGGCGTATCGCGCTTGGATCAGGGGCGCGCCAAGAAGGATCCCAATATCGGTTCCCTCAAAGAAGCCTACAACCGGGCCACCAAGGCCTGCAAGAAGGCTTATGTTAGAGCGGATACCCAGCGCGTTAGCAGGATTGGGCGTGCGTTGGCCAATCACCCCACTAGCAGTCGTGCTTATTGGAGTTTGGCCAGGACCGTTCAGTCTAACTTCTGCCGTCCAGCATTGCCTCCGCTGCGGTACCCGGAAGGTTCGCTAGCTCACAAGCCGCAAGAGAAAGCTGCCTTACTATCAAATCTCTTTGCGGCTAATTCCCGCCTCGAAGACCGTGGTTCCCAGACGCTGCCCACATTGCCTGGATGTGCGGAAAGTGGTCCGGATGGGATACCAGCGGTGGTTTTAAGGGCTTGTGCAGCCGAGTTGTCTCCTGCACTGACTCGCCTCTACCGAGCGTCCTACCGCACAGGTGTTGTGCCGGAATCTTGGAGGGAGGCCAATGTGCAACCGATCCCCAAAAAGGGTGATCGGTCGGACCCTACCAATGACCGCCCTATCGCTATCACCTCAGTGATTTGTAAGGTCATGGAGCAGGATCATAAACGCTCAATTGGTCCGCTACCTGGAGGATCACTCGTTGATCAGTGACAGACAATACGGATTCCGTCAATATCGATCAACGGGTGATCTTCTAGCGTTTGTCCTGCATCGCTGGGGTGAGGCGATTGACAGGCGTGGCGAGGCTCTTGCTGTGAGCCTCGACATAGCCAAGGCGTTTGATAGGGTCTGGCACCGTGGTGTTCGTTCCAAGCTTCCGGCATACGGTCTGCCCGGCATCCTGTGTTCGTGGATTTCCGACTTTCTGCATGGGCGTAGAATGCGTGTAGTCGTTGACGGACACGCTTCGGTTTTCATGTCGGTAAATGCCGGAGTTCCACAGGGCTTGGTGCTGTCGCCCACCTTGTTTATTCTGCAATGACATGTTGTCGCTTAGCAACATTCATTGCTATGCAGATGACAGCACGGTTCATGGGCGATACCACTGTGGGCCTCCGGGTTGCCGAGTCGAAACTGTGAGGGGACGTGAAGATCTTGTCATTGAGCTCAACCGGACCTTGGATCTCATTTCCACATGGGGTTCGAGAAATTTCGTTGAGCTCAATGCCAAGAAAACTCTCCCCTCCCCATTCTTCAGGGTACTCCCCTCTCAGTGCGGAATGACCTGAGTATCCTTGGTGTGGATATCCGCTGTGATCTCAATCCAAGGAATCACATCGAAGGCGTAATATCTGCCACATCACGCAGGGTAGGAGTCCTGAACAGGGTGCGTCGGTTCTTCACGCCCGGTCAGCTTTATCGTTTGTATAAAGCGCAGATCCGGCCGGGTATGGAGTACTGTACGCACCTCTGGGATGGATCCGCCCAGTACCTGCTCGATGCCTTGGATGGATTGCAGCGGCGGGCCATCCGCATTGTGAATGATGCAAACGTTACGAGCAACTTGCGAGTCGCTACAACTCTTTACTGGTGGTAGGTCTCTCATATGTGAGAGGCTGCCTGGGTGGGTACCATCGCAATGTCTATTTCTCCCGTCAAACAGCAGTTTAAATGCACTGTTGTGTTTCGGATTGAAGGACATTGTAGCCAGAGTAACTACTGGACATATTGAGACTTAACACCTTGTGTCTCAGGATGGCGAGCGCAGTGGAATGCCAAGCATTGCTTTGTAAATCAAGGTGTTGTTTGGTTTTGCTACTGTTCATGAGCGGTCGCATCGCTTACGATCAGGCGAACGGCATGCTCGTCTCGCCATTCAATGCAATAAAAAAAAAAATGCTCCGGAGGGATGTCGCCTCTCTAAGCGTGTTCTACCGCCTGTATCACGGTGAATGCTCTGAGGAATCGTTCAACTTGATCCCCTCCTCTCCATTCTTAACCAGAACCACGCGTGCTGGCTTGCGAAGCCACAGCTTGTCGGTCCACACCATCCCGGCTCGAACCAAACGGTTCTTTAATTCTTTTTTGTGCCGCACCGTCAGGCTTTGGAATTGTTTGCCGTCTCACGTGTTCCCTCCTTCCTACAATCCTGGGTCCTTCCGCCGTAGCGTGAAAAGGCACCTTAGCAGGCCGGATACTCTGTCTGGGCGGCATTTGGGCTTACCATCAGGTGCAATGCCGCCACTATGCCGGGCCAGATTAACAAAAAAACAAAAAAAAAACACTTGGTCCGATATGGCTACGCATTATTCATACTGCCAATAAAACACATAGACTAGATGGAAGTGTCGTAAGTGATCTTGATCTTGTTATGTAAACAGCGCATAAAATTAACATTTATCAATTTTTATGACTCTTATACCTACGGAAACGCTTGTAATTAAGAGTTGCATTATTTTAGGCTCAAGTGATCCAGGAAAATCTGCAATTGCACTGAAACAGCGCATGTTAAGACAGAAGGCCAAAGTGAAGCACAAATCACACTTCAAAAATATGCAATACCAAGTTGCAGGAGTTTCATACAGCGGAGGATCTCCTGCTTATGTTTTAAACAGTAAATTAATTGTTGAATTATTTTCACAATTTTCTAATGAGTTTACATACTGAAAAAATTCTCGTATAATGTAGATAATAATGTAGCTAAAACTATCTACTTCTAAATTGGATTTTTTTAAATCTTAAGTGAAGTATGTTTTATTACCGCATAGTTGACGCAAAAGAGCAAACAGGTCACCTGATGGTAATTGCCTACCATGACCATCCACAACGCGGGATCGTGGATGTGTTACCGGCCTATCAATTTGGGAGGAGAGTAGGAAGGTATCGGGTATCCGGCAATCTCACTCACCAAACTAAACGAGACAGCCAATATGTTGATTTTCTTCGCCCCCAACTACCCTGTCCATTTATGCTGAGTCATGGATGCCAACAACGTTTCTCTGCAAACATCCTACCTTAGTTATGTGGTTTTAAAAACCACGTCTTTGAGGACCTTTGAGCCTTAATCAGTTTAATGGATGATAGACGCATGTTTATTAAACTTGTTTTATGATGACATAATATTGTTCTTAAAATTTAGTGTCGATTTTAGACATTGCTTTATTACCAACTGGATATACGCTTATCCATGGTGGAACAGTCTACTACAATGGAGACAACATTACTTGCATACACGGCTTCTGGAAATTTCCGAGAGAAGTAAAAGTACAATGTGATGAAACCTGTGATTGCATCGAGAAATGGTACATTTTATATTTTGCTTTTTTACTTTATTTCTTCATTAGTCAGATAAACATCTTTAGTAATTAGTAGTAGTTATTAGTTACTGTTTTCAGTCATTACGATGATTTTATGAATATTATTAGATAGGGTAAGCAGGGGGAATGGCGTTCACTTAAGGAAAACATGGTGTATTTTTTAAATTATTAATTATAAATCAAAATTAATAAAAATAACAAAGTCTTTAATTATCGAGTAATCAACAAACTAACAAAAAAAGCATATAATATATTTAATCTACGAGTAATAGGAAAAATATATAAAAAAAAACATGTTTGAGGTACGGGTAACAGGGTACGGGGTAATAACGCTCAAACATTTTATTTGAAATATAATAAGTAAGATACATTTTAATTAAAGAAATATTAATGAGATCAACAGTATGGAATGAATATAAAATCTATAATCACAAATCAGCATCAACTATACGTAAGATTAGCCTTTTTCAATTTAACAAATAATTTTTTAAACGGTCTCTTAAAGTAGTAAATGGTATGTTATATTGTTGTACTGCTTTTCTTTTCGTCAAACCTCTTTCAATCGCAGTTTTAGCAGATTGAAGATCTTCTTCGGTCCAAGCCGCTTTGGCAGTGGTCCTTTGACGATTTCTTGACATGTCTAAAACAATTTAAAAAAAAAATACTAAGGGGTAATGGCGCTCAGATGAGCGGTATAACCCCAAACGGCCATTTTGTGATTAATTTGAAATAAAAAAAAAACTTACACATAATTGTTGAAAATTGATTGTATTATTTAAAAATAGAATATATTTAGTGTCAGAAATGTAAAATTAATAATGAATAAGCATTAAAGTTTTGGACTTACCGACAAAAAACACCTAACCTAAAATTACATCGACGCGGCCGCAAACGAAGAAACGCACTTCACGGTCACAGGACGAGAGCTGATTGACCGTTGGCGTCGCTGTCTGTTAGAGGCCCCCTCCCCTCACGCTCCACGTAACGCGGCGCGGCGTGTTGCTATGTTCAGGTCTGACTGAGTGAAGCCCTGGTCTGTCGAAGCTACGCACAACGTTGCGTTGCGCGGAATGCGGTGTCAAACTCGGTTTTGTATGAAAAACATTGACATTGACATGACGTTTTGCCGCAGTATGCGTCAGCCAGCGTCTGCGGTGAGGGGTCAACCGAGTGACGGGTAGACTGGTCTTTTGTGCTGTCACAGTATGCGTCAGTGTAGAGCGGAAAGTGCGGTGAAGCGCGGGGCGGATACACCGCACAACGTGCCGTCATTCTCGTCATTTCGTCGCGGTAAGCGTATTTGCGCAATGTATTTATTTGAGGACAATATTTTTATCAATTTTCGTTTGGTTTAAACTTTTGTTTAGGCTGTGGCGCGTATATCGACTATGTGCTGCCGCACATTACGTTCAATACTGTTCACGTACGTTCCCAATGACAATGGTATAATATTAAACCACGTAGGAATAACATTTTAAAGCCTTGCTTTGGTAAAAGATACAATTAAAAAGTAAAAATAATTGATATTTAATAAGTACAAGATTATAAACTGGAGTCAATTACATTTATTTTATTGTTATAAAAATGGAGAACGGAATTGTATGTTCATTGTTCTAAGTACCTAGCACCCCATGCTTTTTAACAAAATATAGCAACTGAATTAGTTCGCAACTGATCAGGGTACAATTGGAGACGATTTATTAGTGGGTATCTATATACATTCAGTCTTTATTCCTATTCACAGGGCACTTTATCAGCTATCATTGCAGAGCACTGGTCTCCTTTACAATCGAGAATACGATTGAGAGTGGTTAGGCCATATTACAGTCCACCACGCTAGCTGACCTTATCGCTTTATATAGTATATATGCATAGAAAGAAATACAAACAATAAACCTAATAAGAACATCAATCGTTTAAGTGCATGCACTTTTTATATGAGCCCGAAAAAGTAGCTACAAAGAATCTTATGATGAGTTTTGTATCAGTCCATATACATACATTCGTTGTATAATGTTTGTATATTATCGTCGTAGTTATTTACAAAATCCACCTGCAAGATATAATAAACTATCGCCGTTCGACACAATTAGCACCACTCTCCTAGCACCTGGAGTGCATCAGCATGTGATAACATGGAGCAATTTTAAATATGTAGTTCCTCAACGTAGTATCAAGTTCTGTGCTTTCCCCTTTTTTCCATTCCCATTCCATTAAAACCCCCTCTATATATATATATATATTGTAATTTGTGCTACTTGCACCTACGCATATATATTTTTAGCTCTGTGTTATAAATTCTGTTAAATACTAAAATAAAATTATTATTGTAAAAAGTGCCCATCAGTATTGTTCCAGGTTTTGCTCGTGATAATTTTATAGGAAAATAATTGAATCGTTATGGAATTCAGCTTTTACCCAATTACGGTACGATCGATAACGATAATTTAAGAAAGGATATCTACATAAATCCAGTGAAATTTAATTTGATCTGACAATAAATTGATTAAGCGAAAAAAGATGTATTCAGCAGATGCGTATTTCATTAGAATGATACGAACCACTTTTATCACGTATAAATATTGCGAAAATTGTCTCGTAAACATATATACCCAGTTTATTTAAAATGACGCACAAACGTTTTTTTTAAGAAATTATATATATTTTCGAACATAAATGATTGTTATTTGTTGTCATGGAAATTCAAGTAAACTTCAATGCGAAATTGCCATAGTAACGTTTGTTGTCAATGAACGGTTCTCCCATTGGTCAACGGTTTTACGCACAGAGTAAAACCTATATGTGAACCACCTTTTTGTTGTTATTTGAACTACGTTGCATGACGTCATGACGTTGCTGCTTACCGCAGTGCCGCGCGTATCCTTCGACAGACCAGACCTTCACAGAGGTGAGCACCATTACTCAGTGAGCGCCATTCCCCCTGCTTACCCTACATACATACCGAAAGAACAGTCAATTCGTGTAGGTACTTACAACCTACTCTAAGGAATAAACGTGTATTTTTTGTATGTGATTTTAATGGTCGGAACAATAGTAAATTCTAACATTTTTCAACGTGTGGTGTTACATGGCTAAAATGTTAATTTGGTCATCGCCTACTTTTAATGTTTAATTTTAATGTCATGAAAAATGTTGTTCATAAATATTAAACATGTCTGATCAGTCCGTGATAGTATACCTACATACAGAAAGTGCGGCAAAGGTGCCCCTAAATACGCCAAAAGTATAGGTACCAACATACACTTGATAAATATGATATTATGACAAATATGAAAAATAAAATGTCCCTGGCATTATGGTTGACCCAAATGTGAAAAAGGTGTAATACAAAATGTGTAATACGGACGAATAAAATTCAGAATAAATAATGGATCATAGAACGTTTCGAATTTTCACCACCACGCATTAGTAATCCTTAGATTTATCCTTGTTCGAAATATGGTTATGTTTCTAGCTTGAGAAGTTAAAACTTGAATCAACATACATTTATTTACTTATGGCCCTTACGGAATGTTTTATCTTCTTCGTTCAAACTGGATTCAAAAGTCTTTCGACACGAACAAAACATTCAATAGCTAAAATAGGTTTAAAAGTATCTTTAAATAAGCTCTTAGAATATGACAGTGATCAATAAAAAATATTTATTTTATCAGGGAAGGAGTAGTTCTGGACTATTTAAGAGAATCAAAGTGTAAATGTGGTCACTTATACGATTATTACAATGAAGGCAAAGTAAAAGACAGATATTTCTATCCTCCGACGAAGCATGGTCCTTTCTGGGTTGATACGGCGAAAATTTTCCAAACTGATCCAATGGAAGATTTTATCAGAGATAGCGTCAGGGACGCGTTAATGTCCGTTGAACCTACGGTGAGTAACGAAAAATACCTAATTGATAGTTCTTCTAAATTGCATTCCTTAAAAGAGAGATGCGGTAAATCTATGCTGCTATTGGCCATTGCACTCAGAATGAAATTACCTATGTTCTCTAAAGGCCTATTCATAGAGTTTTAAAACCAAAAAAAAAATATGTTATCGAATGTTTTGTCTTCTTCGCACAAGCTGAATTAAAAAGTCGTTCGAAAGAGACAAAACATTTGATGCATAAAATAGGTTTTAAAACTGTCTATGAATAACACCGTAATGAAATAATGTGACTCATGAGACTAAACTTCTAAAGCATTAGGTTTCGCAAGACTTTTAATGTACTTCTGATTACATATACTAGGCAACTAGTTAAAAATATTAATTAAAAGTTAAGTCGGCCTAGACATCATGCACTTAAGTACGAGTTATGCAAGAACTAGCACATGTGCATATATTTCTCTAAATGGTCTTGCTCTTGCCTTTATCAATTTGTATAGGGCACACATAACCCGATCTCTGTTGCTACTCTATTCAATGTTTCTTGTCTACTTCTAGCCGGAACCTTCAGTACCAACCATCCTGCCATCATCTTTAAGCGAAAAAGACCTACTAGCGGTAATATTTTATTTTTAATACCGGACACAGTACACTCGCGGAAGGTGTGCTCTATCAAGTAAATAATCATGCCATCATCATCCTGTAAACAAACCGAGTCTCGCAGCTCAGTTTTTTTTTACCGTAAAAAGTTGTGAGATCCTTGTAATGTCCATGTAATGTAAATCCATGTAATGTGAGTCGGTTAATTTATTTAGTCCCTGCTTCAGGGACCTTATGTCTTAAGTTATTAAGTTATATTGATATTAAAAATCCTTTACGGCCATCACATGAAAACACAATGTATCGTACAATTTATACATAATGCCTCGACAACTCTGAACTGCCTCGGTGGCGTAGTTGTACTAAGGTACGGTTACAAAGCTGAGGTCTTGGGTTCGAATCCCGGGTTGGGCAAATTGATTTTGGATTTTTCTATTCATTATCAGCCCAGAGTCAGGAATTTGTGCCCGATATGGCGATAGGCTCGCCACCTATCACATTGTGGGACGGAACAAACAGGGCGAAATGTGGGTGTCCTGGCACCTATGCCTACCCTTTCTGGGATATAGGCGTGAGTTTATGTATACATAATGTTGCTGGCCAAATCGATCTTTTTATTTAAAACTTAACGATAACATGATTTTATCATTTGCAGGCACTTTTAGCCGACCTTTCAGATACTCCTTTGCTCATTCCTCATTTACCAGAGGCTCATCTTTTAAACAATCTTCAGGAATGGGTCAGAAAACGTCTAAACGGCAAAATTAGTCCTAAAGCTCATAGTAAGTAGATTAAAATATTTAACCAGGTTTTTACATATTGATTTAATACCACAAATACCTTTCAGAAAAATTAAGTTTACACTCCCAGCGCCGATGGCTTGATCTTAAGCATATGGATTTTAGAGCGAGGGCGTTTAGAATACCATTTACTCTGAAACAATTGGAACATATGAATTGGTCCTACAGATTTGAAGTACAGAAATTGGTGTGTACCATTTTGTATTTTTGTAATTAGTTATCAGAAAGCCGGAATTTAAATTATGTAACCTTTACTAGCCTTGTTTTACCGAATTAGGTATAATAAGGTCTGGGCTACACGTTTTCACGAACGATTTTATATGCATTGTAGAAATCTCGCCCTATAAAACCCCTCGTTGACCGTCACACGCTTTATGGGCAGCACCGGACAACCCAGGACGAGAAGCGCCCCGTACATGTCCGCATAGTAACCACCAGCCCGGCGCAAAACCATTGCTGGTCCTTCCATTGTGGGAGGCCTTAATGCCCCACATTAAACGTTATTTAAGAAATACAAACCCAAAAATTATAAATGTAGGTTTCGATGGTAGCAAAAGTTGATACAGTTGTAGTATTTTTCGAATATGTAGGTACAACGGCAATTAGTCAAGACGGTAGTCTTATAGCTTCGATAGACTTTATATTGATTGAATAATATTTATATTTTTGAATAGGTCCATGTTTATCAGCATATTTTATGACTAATATTTTTCCAGTTTCACATATTACTAAACAATTTTGTCTCAAGAAATAGACTAAAGCAAGTAGAACAAACACGACTGTGGTGGGCCACCACAAAGTACGATACGTATCCCAGCAAAGCATTTCTGTAAGTATTTACCTTCAGTTGAAGATGCAGAGTAAAATAAATGTAATTGATGAATTGAATGTTTTGTCTTTATATTTTCAGAGATATATTTTTTACGTACATGCCGGCCAGAATGAAGGATACCTTCTTGGTAAACCCGTACAGTTCCGAACTCACACCTAAATACGGGGCTAAGACTTGTCCTTTATAAATTACATTGACTTTGTTTGTTATATTATATGTCTAATATCAATGTTTTTTGTTAAGTTTCTATTTGAATTATCTATATTAAGGTACTAAATACTATATGAAAAACATTACTATTCCTTTGTACTTCTGTACCTATGTGAATGTTTTGGTTTGTCGCAAAGTATCACTAATTATAAGAACTAATTCATTATAAAAACGTTGAATAAAGTACCTACATAAGTAACGCCTGTTGTCGTATTTCATTTTTTACAACTAAATGGAAAACTATTTATGTAGGCTCGCCGTTTACCCCGAGTTACAACTTCGGATAAAAATATGCTCAGTGCTCTGCGGAAAGCGCCTTCAAGTATCCTGTAAGAATAAATGTGTGAGCGTTACATGTAAACCACTGATTTCTTATATACCTACTCGTATAGGTAAAATATTTACGTCTAAGGGTTAATAACGGTACGTCTACATTATTTTTTTAATTAATACAGGGTATATCAAGACTGATACCGAAAACGGAGCCGGGTGGTAGTTTAAACGACTTCAGACACAATGGAACAGAAAAAGTTGCAAAAAAAAGCGACAATTTTTTTTGTTATTTTTTTCCTATTTCCATATTTGGGTGATAAATACATTTTTTCCTAAAATAATAGTTTATGTCCTTTTATTTATAAATACTCTAAGGTATAAAAGAGTTTAAATTATTATTTTAGCAAAAACTACGGATTTACCACCCAAAAATGACGATATTTAAAAAATCATAAAAAATAATTGTCGCGTTAATATGCGAAATTTTTAATTGCATTATGTTTGTAGCCACTAAAACTACCACCGGGCTTCGTTTTCGGTAGCAGTCTTGAGATACCCGGTATATATCCTCCCGCTGTGGCAATGGTTTATTACTGTTTATTATACATAGCTACAGACAGAACCAGAACTTCTTGAAATTACTTGTAATACATCTGGGTTAAATATACCTACATATACATACATACTTAAACTCGCGGGTTTTTCTCAGAAGGGTTAACAGACGTGCTACCAGGACACCCACATGTCGCCTTGTAAATATGTTCCGTCTCACGATGTGATGGGGGCGGACATATGTGCATATGTGGCACCTCTGCCTACCCCTTCTGGGAACAAGGCGTGAGTTCATGTATGTATGTATGTATGTATCCATGACTCTAATGGCTAATAATAAAAAGAAAAATCCAAATCACTTTGGACGACTCGGAATGCGAACTTGAGACCTCAGCTTTGAACCGTATCGTAGTACCATTATGTCAACGAGTCAGTCACTTAGAGACATACACGTACTCATGGGTAATGAAAAATCAATTGGGTAAACTTTTTTTTTATTGCATTGTATGGCGAGACGAGCATGCCGTTCGCCTGATGGTAAGCGATGCGACCGCTCATGAACAGTAACAAAAACAAACAACACCTTGAATTACAATGCAACGCTTGGCATTCCACTGCGCTCGCCATCTTGAGACTTAAGATAATATGTCTCAATATGTCCGGTAGTTACTCTGGCTACAATGTCCTTCAATCCGAAACACAACAGTGCATTGAAACTGCTGTTTGACGGGAGAAATAGACATTGCGGTGGTACCCACCCAGGCAGCCTCTCACTTTTATTACAATTAAGGATAAGTAATGATTTAAGATTATTTTTGTTTAAATACAGCCAAGTTTAAAGCCCACCGTAAATATAAACCAAAGAATAGACCAATAGAATAGAACTATACAGAATGGATGTTTACTTTATTAGCAAATTAATCAAGGATGTAAAATGATAAAATAAATGTAGTAATTTACAAGCTCCAATAAAGCTCAGAAATGGTTGAATTCCGAAAAATAGAATATAGAATACAAGGCTGCATAGATGGAGTTTCTATGCCCATTACATTGAAATAAAATCCTATATGTCATAGATATCTGAACGTATATCGTGAATGTCAATCGAAACATTATCTTTTAATTAATTTTTCCCACTGGTAATATATTCATTTAATTTGTCACCTATGACATCTGTCTGTGTCACTGAAAAAATTGAAAACATTTCGAGAAGACCCAATAAAATTTTTAAAATATGTCTGCCAGGCAGGCAATACAAGTTGGCACAAAGACTGTAAAACCAGTGCTCTCCACTACACAAGGAGAGGCTAAGGCAAGAGTATTAAATCTGTACAAAGCTTGGTATCGTCAAATTCCATACTTGGGTAAGTAACCTGTTATGTCATCACATCTCTAAGGAATAAAATAATTGCACTCTTAATAATAATATAATTATATTCTGAAGTTTAACCAACCTGTTTACCTTACAGTAAAGGATTTCGATATTCCAAAGTCAGAAGAACAATGCCGAGCAAAATTGAAGGAGCTCTTCATGAAAAACAAAGATGTCACTGATATTAGAGTTATTGACATGCTGGTAATCAAGGTAAAGCAAATATATATTATTTTTTATATGTATTTAGTAACCAACTTAAAATAACTCCAAAAATCTAAAGTTAGTAATATAAAATTTGCTAAGATATTCACTAACTCTATGTCATGTTTTCTTCATGAAGCGGCTAACGATCTCAAATAAAATAATGAGAGCCAACAACCTCTACCCCAATTCAATGTTTTCATCCTAAAAGTCCCGCATTCGGGTTAAAATAGTGTAATTATTTTGTCACCTTTTTCTTTTTGGGGTTCCAATAAAACTATTAGAATTTCAAGACAGGTATACAAAATATATTATTTAGTTAAATACAATAAACTAGCGTGGGTACAAACATTCACGGACCGAACGTATACAAGTCTGTCCAACCAAAAACCACTGTCCTGTAGAATCGGAGCGCCGAGGGAGGGTAGGCGCAGCACGGTGTAGTTCCAAGCGGAAGGGACCGACGGCGATGACAGCACTCCCTGCTCGATGCAGCAGGGCCCGTTATTTCGTGTGAGCGACGTTGACGTCACACAAACGTTGGCAATCGTCAACTGAACCGCTGAGATGAACCCCAATTCGGGGTAATCACAATCACGGCACTAGCTTCAGCAATTTTTAGAAATAAAATTATTTAATTCAAAATACGTATTCCAATATAAATTAGTTCAAAGCAGGTAGGTATTATCGTTTAAGACGGTTCGACGGCGAATGAGTATCGAATGCCCCGCTCGCTTGTGCGTTCGGTCACCAAACCGAGACGTAATTGCTAAACATATATTGAGGCCTGGCTTCGCTTCCCATTTATTATTTTTTAATTAATTTTTTTTGTGTTATAAGGATATAATCCGTATTAGGCCGTTACATACCCCCCTTTTTAGGTTAGGATTTTTCACAGAAAAATCCGCTTAGAACATTAAAACTAATATAACTTAAAGTCTTTAATATGCCATTCTCCTAAATTATTACCAGACGTAAAATCTTCAAGTTCATATACAAGTCTCGACTTCTTTTTAATGATGCGACACTTAATAAATTTAGGTGCAAGTTTTTTTGAGAACCTATTTTGTTTGTCGCTTTGATAATAGGTTCGTTTCCATACGATATCTCCAACATTAAGGTCTATGTTCTTACGACGAATATTGTAATTACCACAGTTTCTAGAATGTGCCTTAATAAGTGACGCTTGCACCTTATCGAAAGTCTTTCGTAAAATGCCCAAATTTTCTGCGTATGCATCACGTGGCGCAAAAATTATGTGGTCTTCGGCGTCTGCGTCTATATAATGGGAACCACAACTAACTAATTCACGGCCAAATACTAAAAACGATGGCGTGTAGCTAGTGACTTCGTTAACCGCACTATTCAACGCAAATTGGATTTTAGGAATATAGGTATCCCATGATCTATGATCGTTTTCTATGAAAGTGGATACAGCTGTGATTATTGTTTTATTATAGCGTTCTACCGTGTTAACTTGAGGTGTGTAAAGGGGAGTGTAGTATACATTAGGAATTTGGTAAGTGTTAAATAAATTTTTAATGGTGTTACTAATGAATTGTCTACCATTGTCCATGAATATTGTACTAGGTATTCCATGAACGAGAAAAATATTTTCTTCTAAGATCTTAGAAATTATATCAGCGGTTGCCCGACGAATAGGAAATAGCAGGCAATACTTGGAGAAACAACACGTAGCAACCAATAAAAGGTATTCTGTTTCCTAGTTACGGGTAAAGGGCCGACCAAATCCACGCTTAGCATTTGGAAAGGTCGACTGCAGTCTTTCGGTCTACCCATTGTACCAAGGGTTGTGTGGTTAGGGTATTTATAAGAGAGGCAAGTATCACAACTTGATACAAAGTTTGAAACATCTTGATGCATACCAGGCCAAAAATACCTCAGTGATAACCTTTTGTATGTTTTAAATATGCCAAGGTGCCCGGATGTGGGTTCACAATGGTTTTTCGAAATAATCATCTGACGATTTTCGAACGGTATTACTTCTTTCCATTCAAATTCTCTTCTAAGTGGATTAATTGTTTTCATAAATCGGTAAAGCTTCCCATTCTCCACACGATAATTTAAAAATGATGATGCAGAGTTCAGACATCCATTGAAGGTTTTTAAATACCAGGAATCGTTAGTTGTAGGAGCAATTTGCGTCAGTGTATTTGCCGTTTCGCCAATAGCAGTGACTGGTACAGAGCGAGAAAGACTGTCGGGAACTACATTATCAGCGCCTTTACGGTGTTTAATTTCAAAATTGAAAGCTGACAATCTAACACTCCAACGCGCTAGTCTACCTGTAGGATTGTTTAAATTTAAAAACCATTTAAGTGAGGAATGATCGGTATATACTGTGAACGTAAGTCCGTTTTCCAAATAGCAACGCCAATGTTCAATTGCAGAAAGCACAGCCAAAGCTTCTCTCTCAGTAGCACTATAATTACGTTCTTGTTTAGTCAAGGATTTGCTCATATACGCAATCACATTTTCAACACCGTCATGAGTTTGTGTGAGTACCGCACCTATTCCATAGTCACTAGCATCAGTTTGAACTTCGAACGGCTTAGAGTAATCAGGACAAGCTAGAATTGGGGCGGTAGCCAAATGAGACTTAAGCTTTACAAAAGCAATATCAGCTTCTTGGGACCAAACAAAAGGTGGAGCGTTCTTGCCCTGTGAGGTTAATCGATTTAGAGGTGCGGCTAAGTTACTAAAATTTGGAATAAACCTACGGTACCACGAGGCTGTACCTAAGAAACGTCGCACTTCCTTACGGTTAGAAGGAGTTGGGTAATTTGTTATAGCTTCAACTTTTTCTGGATCAGCGTGAAGTCCATTAGAATCTACAATATACCCCAGGTATTTCAACTTATTTCTAAAAAAATGCTTTTCTGTAAGTTAATTGTTAGGTTAGCCATTTTAAGTTTCTCTAAAACACGCGATAACAGGACTATATGTTCCTCAAAACTTTCAGATACAATTATCACGTCATCAACGTATGCAAATACTTTATGCTCAAATTCGGGACCGTAAAATAAACGTCAACTAGTCTTTGTTGTGTTGCCGGAGCGTTAGTCAGGCCAAACGGCATACATTTAAATTGAAATGTACCGCGGGACGGAATGTAGAAAGCAGTTTTATGTCTATCCTCTTCTCGAATTAGTATTTGCCAAAAGCTTTTTGATAAATCGATGCTGCTAAGATATTTAGCATCACGCAAGTTGTCTAGTATCTCGGTAATATAAGGTAGACTATAAGCATCTTTTTTTGTAACCGCATTGAGCCTCCTGCTATCCAGACAAAAACGGAGTTCTCCGTTCTTTTTTGGTATAAGGATGACAGGGGAAGACCATGGACTCTCACAAGGTTCTACGACGTCGTCCTTTAACATTTCATCTAGCTGTTTAACAAGTATACGTTGTTTTTCAGGAGACATCCGATAATAGCGTTGTCGGATAGGCTCAGCGTTACCAGTGTCAATAGTGTGTGTTATTTGTGATGTGCGACCTAGCCCCCGCTCCTCATACGAAATCTTATGAAATTCTGTAATTAAATCATCAGCCTTACGCTTTTGATCATCGTTAAATACTCATAAGAACATACAGAGAGGCCTACCGGATTGGTTATGAAGTTGGACTCTGAATCTTTGCAAAAGGTAATAGCATTGAGATGTTTAGGAAAAAGTCCGAAGGTACGCCAAAAATCCATGCCCAGTATTAATTTATTTCTTATTTCCGGTACAATATACGAATCGATGTAATGTAATTTATTTTGGAATTTTATAGGAAGTTGCATTTGGCCAATCGAGTTTAGTTTCCTCCACCGGCAGCAACAAATTGGACGGGGGTAGTATCCCGCAAAATCAACCCCATGTCTAACAGCTTTCTATGTGATTCGTTCCCTAAAATAGTAACACAAGACCCTGTATCCAATAATCCAATAATTGGTTCACCCGATATAAAAACAGTGACATACGGCCGAGTTCTGTCATTATTTAAATTATTATTTCTTTTATCGATTGAAGCGACAGAGTTGAAAGTAGAATAATTATTAATAAATTTTAACCACTCCTTCCAATCTTTAGCTTGGTCGCTCCAATCGGGTTTATTTAGTTTTTTGGCGTTTCAGTTTTGTGTGATGGGTTACAATCCGGGCATTCTGGATAACGAACGTCCTTTTTACCGCATTTAAAACAAATAGGAAACCGTGTTTCACTACAATTTCTAAGTGAATGACTGCTAGATCTACATCTTGGACAAAAAACTGGCCGAGAAGTTTCAGCAGACACAGCCGTTACACCCATATTGCGATATTGATAAGAATTATTATATCGGTGGTTGGAATTTTCCTTATATTTACTGGGAGTTGCAGGTGTATTATAAGAATTAGCGTAGTTGTGCCTCCCATCATATTGTTTACTATCATTATTATATTTATTTTGTTGACCATTTTTATAATTAGGATCAGCTTGATTATGTTTATATGCGAATTCGGGGGCGAGAGTATTACTATTTATTTTAGGTGGCTCGTGAAAATTTGAATATCTAGATTTGACTATTTCATAGTTACGGCAAACGGTTTTAAGCTCATCCACGGATGCAATACAGGGAGAAGTAGCTAATGTATTAGCATAGCATGGACGAACATTGTGTATAAGTATTTCTAGTTTTTCTTCCTCAGATAGAGGTTTGCTCAAACGTGAAAACATGCCGTGCATTATTGACAAATAGATTGTAATATTTTCCTGGTCACCTTGAGTACGTGATCGTATCTCAGCGGCCAGTTTATAATCGTAATCACTGCTACTAAAATCTTCTATAAGCAATAAACGTAGGTCATTCCAAGAATTAATTTTGTCTTTGTTGTAACGGTACCAATGTAATGCGTCATCAACAAAGATTTCGTAAGCCAAAGAAAGCACCTTATCAAATGAAATACCTCTAGATTGTACAAATTCTTCAGTTTTTTGAATAAAAGAATGAACACAAGACTTTCCCGAATATTTTAACTTGCTTATCTCGGCATATAGGTTACGTTCACATGTAAGCGATAAATTAGATGCATCCGGCAGATTTTCAGCGACAAGAGTTGCATGCTTACATTGCGAAGTAGCTGGTCTTAGCAATGAAAGCTCTTTAAGTTGAGAACTTAAGCTAGACGAACAGACCTTATGGATATCGTGGACCTCCGTTACGTTTTGGACTCTATTTAAACGGTGATAATATGGTGCAATAAGGTTTCTGTTCTATTAAATAAACTCTGGTCGAATTGACTTTTAAGAATAGTTAAGTTATTTTGTGATTTACGAAGAGATTCTTTTATGTGTTTCAAATCATCACTAGGCGCTAAATGTGATTCCATAATATCTTCGGGTGGTAGCATTTGACTTAATTTAACAATTTGTTTCCTTAATGCCAGAACTGAGTCGCCCGAGCCACCTCGTAGTTCTACTTCGTATTCTAATTCCGCCTTTTGTAGGGACAGGAATTTTATGGGGTACGCCATAACTAATAGAATTGCGTTTTGGGTGTGTCTTGCAATTTTATCTAAGTGCTAATGTAACTGAATTTTTCTAGATACTGTGCCAATCTGTGATGATACTTGCTGATAATACTAAGACGGTTTATAGGCGTTCAATTATATTAACGAAATAGGAAGTACCGTAGAAAGAATTGTGAACAATCAGACGAACGAACACTTTCTATAATAAGGTATTACTCTGTATGATCACATAAGGGCATTACAACTACAAAATCAAACTTAAACTATAGGGTTATAGCCAACACCAATGAACCTATTAAATGCGACTTATAAAACAGTTCGGTCATGAATGTATCCTGTTGTTGGGCGCCAATGTCACCTTTTTCTTTTTGGGGTTCCAATAAAACTATTAGAATTTCAAGACAGGTATACAAAATATATTATTTAGTTAAATACAATAAACTAGCGTGGGTACAAACATTCACGGACCGAACGTATACAAGTCTGTCCAACCAAAAACCACTGTCCTGTAGAATCGGAGCGCCGAGGGAGGGTAGGCGCAGCACGGTGTAGTTCCAAGCGGAAGGGACCGACGGCGATGACAGCACTCCCTGCTCGATGCAGCAGGGCCCGTTATTTCGTGTGAGCGACGTTGACGTCACACAAACGTTGGCAATCGTCAACTGAACCGCTGAGATGAACCCCAATTCGGGGTAATCACAATCACGGCACTAGCTTCAGCAATTTTTAGAAATAAAATTATTTAATTCAAAATACGTATTCCAATATAAATTAGTTCAAAGCAGGTAGGTATTATCGTTTAAGACGGTTCGACGGCGAATGAGTATCGAATGCCCCGCTCGCTTGTGCGTTCGGTCACCAAACCGAGACGTAATTGCTAAACATATATTGAGGCCTGGCTTCGCTTCCCATTTATTATTTTTTAATTAATTTTTTTGTGTTATAAGGATATAATCCGTATTAGGCCGTTACATACCCCCCTTTTTAGGTTAGGATTTTTCACAGAAAAATCCGCTTAGAACATTAAAACTAATATAACTTAAAGTCTTTAATATGCCATTCTCCTAAATTATTACCAGACGTAAAATCTTCAAGTTCATATACAAGTCTCGACTTCTTTTTAATGATGCGACACTTAATAAATTTAGGTGCAAGTTTTTTGAGAACCTATTTTGTTTGTCGCTTTGATAATAGGTTCGTTTCCATACGATATCTCCAACATTAAGGTCTATGTTCTTACGACGAATATTGTAATTACCACAGTTTCTAGAATGTGCCTTAATAAGTGACGCTTGCACCTTATCGAAAGTCTTTCGTAAAATGCCCAAATTTTCTGCGTATGCATCACGTGGCGCAAAAATTATGTGGTCTTCGGCGTCTGCGTCTATATAATGGGAACCACAACTAACTAATTCACGGCCAAATACTAAAAACGATGGCGTGTAGCTAGTGACTTCGTTAACCGCACTATTCAACGCAAATTGGATTTTAGGAATATAGGTATCCCATGATCTATGATCGTTTTCTATGAAAGTGGATACAGCTGTGATTATTGTTTTATTATAGCGTTCTACCGTGTTAACTTGAGGTGTGTAAAGGGGAGTGTAGTATACATTAGGAATTTGGTAAGTGTTAAATAAATTTTTAATGGTGTTACTAATGAATTGTCTACCATTGTCCATGAATATTGTACTAGGTATTCCATGAACGAGAAAAATATTTTCTTCTAAGATCTTAGAAATTATATCAGCGGTTGCCCGACGAATAGGAAATAGCAGGCAATACTTGGAGAAACAACACGTAGCAACCAATAAAAAGGTATTCTGTTTCCTAGTTACGGGTAAAGGGCCGACCAAATCCACGCTTAGCATTTGGAAAGGTCGACTGCAGTCTTTCGGTCTACCCATTGTACCAAGGGTTGTGTGGTTAGGGTATTTATAAGAGAGGCAAGTATCACAACTTGATACAAAGTTTGAAACATCTTGATGCATACCAGGCCAAAAATACCTCAGTGATAACCTTTTGTATGTTTTAAATATGCCAAGGGTGCCCGGATGTGGGTTCACAATGGTTTTTCGAAATAATCATCTGACGATTTTCGAACGGTATTACTTCTTTCCATTCAAATTCTCTTCTAAGTGGATTAATTGTTTTCATAAATCGGTAAAGCTTCCCATTCTCCACACGATAATTTAAAAATGATGATGCAGAGTTCAGACATCCATTGAAGGTTTTAAATACCAGGAATCGTTAGTTGTAGGAGCAATTTGCGTCAGTGTATTTGCCGTTTCGCCAATAGCAGTGACTGGTACAGAGCGAGAAAGACTGTCGGGAACTACATTATCAGCGCCTTTACGGTGTTTAATTTCAAAATTGAAAGCTGACAATCTAACACTCCAACGCGCTAGTCTACCTGTAGGATTGTTTAAATTTAAAAACCATTTAAGTGAGGAATGATCGGTATATACTGTGAACGTAAGTCCGTTTTCCAAATAGCAACGCCAATGTTCAATTGCAGAAAGCACAGCCAAAGCTTCTCTCTCAGTAGCACTATAATTACGTTCTTGTTTAGTCAAGGATTTGCTCATATACGCAATCACATTTTCAACACCGTCATGAGTTTGTGTGAGTACCGCACCTATTCCATAGTCACTAGCATCAGTTTGAACTTCGAACGGCTTAGAGTAATCAGGACAAGCTAGAATTGGGGCGGTAGCCAAATGAGACTTAAGCTTTACAAAAGCAATATCAGCTTCTTGGGACCAAACAAAAGGTGGAGCGTTCTTGCCCTGTGAGGTTAATCGATTTAGAGGTGCGGCTAAGTTACTAAAATTTGGAATAAACCTACGGTACCACGAGGCTGTACCTAAGAAACGTCGCACTTCCTTACGGTTAGAAGGAGTTGGGTAATTTGTTATAGCTTCAACTTTTTCTGGATCAGCGTGAAGTCCATTAGAATCTACAATATACCCCAGGTATTTCAACTTATTTCTAAAAAAAATGCTTTTCTGTAAGTTAATTGTTAGGTTAGCCATTTTAAGTTTCTCTAAAACACGCGATAACAGGACTATATGTTCCTCAAAACTTTCAGATACAATTATCACGTCATCAACGTATGCAAATACTTTATGCTCAAATTCGGGACCGTAAAATAAAACGTCAACTAGTCTTTGTTGTGTTGCCGGAGCGTTAGTCAGGCCAAACGGCATACATTTAAATTGAAATGTACCGCGGGACGGAATGTAGAAAGCAGTTTTATGTCTATCCTCTTCTCGAATTAGTATTTGCCAAAAGCTTTTTGATAAATCGATGCTGCTAAGATATTTAGCATCACGCAAGTTGTCTAGTATCTCGGTAATATAAGGTAGACTATAAGCATCTTTTTTTGTAACCGCATTGAGCCTCCTGCTATCCAGACAAAAACGGAGTTCTCCGTTCTTTTTTGGTATAAGGATGACAGGGGAAGACCATGGACTCTCACAAGGTTCTACGACGTCGTCCTTTAACATTTCATCTAGCTGTTTAACAAGTATACGTTGTTTTTCAGGAGACATCCGATAATAGCGTTGTCGGATAGGCTCAGCGTTACCAGTGTCAATAGTGTGTGTTATTTGTGATGTGCGACCTAGCCCCCGCTCCTCATACGAAATCTTATGAAATTCTGTAATTAAATCATCAGCCTTACGCTTTTGATCATCGTTTAAATACTCATAAGAACATACAGAGAGGCCTACCGGATTGGTTATGAAGTTGGACTCTGAATCTTTGCAAAAGGTAATAGCATTGAGATGTTTAGGAAAAAGTCCGAAGGTACGCCAAAAATCCATGCCCAGTATTAATTTATTTCTTATTTCCGGTACAATATACGAATCGATGTAATGTAATTTATTTTGGAATTTTATAGGAAGTTGCATTTGGCCAATCGAGTTTAGTTTTCCTCCACCGGCAGCAACAAATTGGACGGGGGTAGTATCCCGCAAAATCAACCCCATGTCTAACAGCTTTCTATGTGATTCGTTCCCTAAAATAGTAACACAAGACCCTGTATCCAATAATCCAATAATTGGTTCACCCGATATAAAAACAGTGACATACGGCCGAGTTCTGTCATTATTTAAATTATTATTTCTTTTATCGATTGAAGCGACAGAGTTGAAAGTAGAATAATTATTAATAAATTTTAACCACTCCTTCCAATCTTTAGCTTGGTCGCTCCAATCGGGTTTATTTAGTTTTTTGGCGTTTCAGTTTTGTGTGATGGGTTACAATCCGGGCATTCTGGATAACGAACGTCCTTTTTACCGCATTTAAAACAAATAGGAAACCGTGTTTCACTACAATTTCTAAGTGAATGACTGCTAGATCTACATCTTGGACAAAAACTGGCCGAGAAGTTTCAGCAGACACAGCCGTTACACCCATATTGCGATATTGATAAGAATTATTATATCGGTGGTTGGAATTTTCCTTATATTTACTGGGAGTTGCAGGTGTATTATAAGAATTAGCGTAGTTGTGCCTCCCATCATATTGTTTACTATCATTATTATATTTATTTTGTTGACCATTTTTATAATTAGGATCAGCTTGATTATGTTTATATGCGAATTCGGGGGCGAGAGTATTACTATTTATTTTAGGTGGCTCGTGAAAATTTGAATATCTAGATTTGACTATTTCATAGTTACGGCAAACGGTTTTAAGCTCATCCACGGATGCAATACAGGGAGAAGTAGCTAATGTATTAGCATAGCATGGACGAACATTGTGTATAAGTATTTCTAGTTTTTCTTCCTCAGATAGAGGTTTGCTCAAACGTGAAAACATGCCGTGCATTATTGACAAATAGATTGTAATATTTTCCTGGTCACCTTGAGTACGTGATCGTATCTCAGCGGCCAGTTTATAATCGTAATCACTGCTACTAAAATCTTCTATAAGCAATAAACGTAGGTCATTCCAAGAATTAATTTTGTCTTTGTTGTAACGGTACCAATGTAATGCGTCATCAACAAAGATTTCGTAAGCCAAAGAAAGCACCTTATCAAATGAAATACCTCTAGATTGTACAAATTCTTCAGTTTTTTGAATAAAAGAATGAACACAAGACTTTCCCGAATATTTTAACTTGCTTATCTCGGCATATAGGTTACGTTCACATGTAAGCGATAAATTAGATGCATCCGGCAGATTTTCAGCGACAAGAGTTGCATGCTTACATTGCGAAGTAGCTGGTCTTAGCAATGAAAGCTCTTTAAGTTGAGAACTTAAGCTAGACGAACAGACCTTATGGATATCGTGGACCTCCGTTACGTTTTGGACTCTATTTAAACGGTGATAAATATGGTGCAATAAGGTTTCTGTTCTATTAAATAAACTCTGGTCGAATTGACTTTTAAGAATAGTTAAGTTATTTTGTGATTTACGAAGAGATTCTTTTATGTGTTTCAAATCATCACTAGGCGCTAAATGTGATTCCATAATATCTTCGGGTGGTAGCATTTGACTTAATTTAACAATTTGTTTCCTTAATGCCAGAACTGAGTCGCCCGAGCCACCTCGTAGTTCTACTTCGTATTCTAATTCCGCCTTTTGTAGGGACAGGAATTTTATGGGGTACGCCATAACTAATAGAATTGCGTTTTGGGTGTGTCTTGCAATTTTATCTAAGTGCTAATGTAACTGAATTTTTCTAGATACTGTGCCAATCTGTGATGATACTTGCTGATAATACTAAGACGGTTTATAGGCGTTCAATTATATTAACGAAATAGGAAGTACCGTAGAAAGAATTGTGAACAATCAGACGAACGAACACTTTCTATAATAAGGTATTACTCTGTATGATCACATAAGGGCATTACAACTACAAAATCAAACTTAAACTATAGGGTTATAGCCAACACCAATGAACCTATTAAATGCGACTTATAAAACAGTTCGGTCATGAATGTATCCTGTTGTTGGGCGCCAATGTCACCTTTTTCTTTTTGGGGTTCCAATAAAACTATTAGAATTTCAAGACAGGTATACAAAATATATTATTTAGTTAAATACAATAAACTAGCGTGGGTACAAACATTCACGGACCGAACGTATACAAGTCTGTCCAACCAAAAACCACTGTCCTGTAGAATCGGAGCGCCGAGGGAGGGTAGGCGCAGCACGGTGTAGTTCCAAGCGGAAGGGACCGACGGCGATGACAGCACTCCCTGCTCGATGCAGCAGGGCCCGTTATTTCGTGTGAGCGACGTTGACGTCACACAAACGTTGGCAATCGTCAACTGAACCGCTGAGATGAACCCCAATTCGGGGTAATCACAATCACGGCACTAGCTTCAGCAATTTTTAGAAATAAAATTATTTAATTCAAAATACGTATTCCAATATAAATTAGTTCAAAGCAGGTAGGTATTATCGTTTAAGACGGTTCGACGGCGAATGAGTATCGAATGCCCCGCTCGCTTGTGCGTTCGGTCACCAAACCGAGACGTAATTGCTAAACATATATTGAGGCCTGGCTTCGCTTCCCATTTATTATTTTTTAATTTTTAATTTTTTAATTAATTTTTTTTGTGTTATAAGGATATAATCCGTATTAGGCCGTTACAATTTATTTATTTATAATAAGGAATTCTGACTTTTGCAAAGCTTATTTATCCTGTCTGGCTGGCTGTCTCCGAAAACCGCTGTGTATCAAGCATTCCATATTGAATCTTGATATACTTTGTTTCCTTAGTTATGTTAACTATGCATGGTTAAACAGTAAATTGTTTTGAGGCGAATCAATGTTAATATACACAATATAGATTTATATCTCTCTCTCATAGTTCCATCACTACTGAGGATCGCAACCACACGTGATGTTCCTCCATCGTGTTTGATCCTGGGTGGCATGGACCGCGTGGTATAGACTACCACCAACCGTCCTCTTTAGAATGTCCGACCATTTGGTAGGTGCTCTACCTCTGGTGCGCTTGCCCTCAAGGCGTCCCAATATTATGAGCTCCTCTAATTCATGTCTGGGAGACCGCATGATGTGTCCAAAGAAGCTCAGAACACGTTCTTGACAAATGGCAGAGAGTCTCTTATGGATATTTAGCTCCAACAAAATGGTACCTATTGGTTCTCATGGCAGTTCATGGTATTCGGAGCATCCTCCGCTACACCCACATCTCAAAGGCATCAATCTTGTTCACATCGCTGCTCTTCGTGCACCAAGTCTCTGCTCCGTAAAGGAATATGGAAAACACTAGTGCCCGCACTAACTGCACCTTGGTATAGCGGCGTATGATACGGTTTTTCCAGATCCTCTCGAGATTGGTCATCGCGCTTTTAGCCATAGCGGACCTTCGGCGTATTTCCCCAGTGCAGCTACCCTCGCATGTTATCTGCGGCCTGAGATAGATAAAGTCCTCTACTTTCTCGTAGCCGTTGAGTACATTTGATTGTGGAAGAAGTTGAGCTCTATCTATCACCAATATAGATTTATATAATAATAATATAAGTAACCCATATACTTTTTTCAGGGTCAAATGGAGCTGAAGGAATCAGTGAAGATGTGGAAACAGAAAGGTCACATTATGACATACTTTAAGCCAACCGAAGAGCCTAAACCAAAAGATTTCCTTTCAAAATTCTTCTCTGGCAATGAATAAGTAGTACTTCTGTGTAAATAGTAGGAAAATCAATGAAACAAAAATATATTTAAAAAGTACATTTCATGTTTTCCTAAATTGCCATAAAAATTTAATTTCACAAAAAATTAACCTAGGTATAATATTAAGTGAATTAGTAATGGACCAGACATGGTTGCTGACATTTTCACTGTGGTGGCGGGTTCAAATCCCATGGCACACCTCTGACTTTTCGGGGTCATGTGTGTATTAATAGTCAATCACCTGTGTCAATCACCATCACCATGCACTATAACTGTGAGGGAAAACCATTGTTTGGAAAGCTATTTGTAAAATGTATATGGTGTGTAAAGTCTGCCAACCCGCACTAGGCCAGCGTGATGGACTATATGGCTTAACCACTCTCATTCAAACTCTTGATTGTAGAGTAGGCCCGTGCTCTGCAGTGGGACGTATATGGGCTGATACAGTTACAGTATAATATAAAAGAGTTGGCTTGACTTGAGACTTGAGTTCTTCGGTAAATACTATCTGTCAAAGACTGACGAAGACCTAAGCACGCAAAATGGAATCTCGCCCAAAAACTTGCCTGGATAGAGATTTAAATTCATAAGGGAACGGGCGACAGCTGTAGTGTGGATCAGTCGGTGAGACGTGGTCGAGGCCTGCGGAAGTTGCCTGCGGATTTCGTCCACAGCCATATCTGTGGTGGAGGGCTACATTTTTTATGTTGCACTGCATTTAAATTCAAACGCACTGTGGTCACTTTGTTGGGCCAGTTATAGGATATAACAAACACAATTTCTATCTATTTATATTTCTACTGTCAAACAGCAGATTAAATGCATTATAGCCAGAGTAACTAATAGATATAATGAGACTTAAATCTGTTCTGTAATTTTATGTCTCAGAATAGCAAGCGCAGTATAATGTCAGGCATTGCTTTGTAATTTATGGTGTTGTTTGGTTTATTCTACTTTGTATGTATATTTGTCCTCACATATCCCTTAAACTATTTGCGTCAACGTCTACGTTAACGTCTTTGCGCTGGATTCCATATTATAGTCCAACTTAGGAGCAGTCTATGTTTAATAAACATCGCTTCAGTAGTTTTTGAGATAGAGCAAGGGGGTCCAACCTTTTTAACTCTGCGGCGCGTATACTTGTTTAATAGTTTTTCTCAGCATCGTACTCTTTATAGCTAGTCGAAACAGACTAGTAGAATTATAGTAATTGGCTGTTGGATAGATAGGCACAAAAATAAAATTCAGAGATAGCGAATTACTCCACAGTGCACTCCTACACTTTGTACGGCCCATCAGGCTGCCGCACCGCGCCGTGTGATAGGTGTGTATCATCATCTATATATATAAAAATGAATGTTTGTCTGTGTGTCATCGATGAACTCATAAACTACTGGACCGATTTGGCTTATTTTGGTCTTGAAATATTCGTGAAAATCCTGGGAAGATTTTAGGAGTGAGAAAAATTGGAAAATTTCTAAGGAAGATACTAAAAACGTTTTTTTTTTTTGGGTATCGTTCAAGCGTGATGCGTCCAGCCAATATGGGATGATCTTTGTTTATTTGACGGGAGACGTAAAAGACGGTCAAGCTTCAACTACCATCCAACGTAAAATGATCTATCTTTCGGCTTTCCATTTTCTTTCATTGACGGCTGACGAAATAGAACAAAATTCAAAAAATGTGTTCATCGTGTATATAATATTGTCTAGATACGGCGTCTTACGCGTAATTTTGTTAAATGTAAAATAAAACGATGTCCATATCTACCAAAATAGTCCATTGTTTTTTGGAATTATTGCAACAGTTTTAAACAAGGTATACTCTATCGAAGCGTTTTGCCGGAGTACACCAAAATATATCTAATTATAATTTTTCGTTTTCATAAACGACATTGTTTTTACACGCTTTATATTAGCTTCACTTGTATGTTTGTAACCGACTCCTTAAGACGCGATTTTGATCCACTTTAAACGGACAGATTTCATTCAAATTTTGCACACCTGTCAAAGACCGATGACAATACAATAATTCGATTAAAATATATGATTATCCTGATAGATTCGCCAGGATTCATTATTCTTATAATTGATGACCATTGCTACTGACCACTAGATGGCGTATAGATGAACATAATTTGCTACTGACTAACAGATGGCGTGATAACGTCAATAATGAATGTTTACACTATTCATCGCTAGATGGCGTTAACATTGTATTCTTCAAGTGTCAAATGTTACTACTGACCAACAGATGGCGTTATGTTTTTACACGCTTTATATTAGCTTCATTTGTATGTTTGTAACCGACTCCTGAAGACGCGATTTTGACCCACTTTAAACGGACAGATTTCATTCAAATTTTGCACACCTGTCAAAGACCGATGACAACACAATAATTAAAAAAAAAAAAGATTTTCTGAAAAAAAAATGGATATATTGCACGCCGCTAACTTCATCTGGAAATACAGCCGTAGATGGATGTTTTTAGTCAAAACAATTAAATAATAGTTAAAAAAAACTAAAGTACACGCTTTAATAAGATATACAACTAAAAAAGTAAAAATAATTGATACTGAATTGGATGATTGGATTGGGTTACAGGATAAGTAATTGTTGTCACGCCACGCTTTGTAACAATAAAATATATGTATTTTACTCCATTTTCTTATCTTAAATTCAGTATCAATTATTTTTACTTTTTTAGTTGTATATCTTATTAAAGCGTGTATTTTAGTTTTTTTTTAACTATTATTTAATTTGAATTGATACTTTTAGATGCGCTGGGGAAAAAAATTAAATTCCGCATTAGTATTGTTTTCAAACTCAAGAATAAAAGAATATTGGTACGTTGATGCCGTATCTAAAGAATCTAAAGAAATCGGTAGTAAGTAGTTTTAATAACAACAGACATTAAATATTAAGAAATAAAAAATAATTTATAACATTAAACCGCCTCCAAATTTGTAATAAAAAGAGATAAATAAAACAAATCTCATAGAAAACCTAAAGTACCTACCTAAATATGCAAACATTTTTTTGTGGTCAGACCGACGCCACGCGACGTGGCGACCACGGGAAGAAGCTGTATGAGGACTGCCCTGGACAGACCACCTTGGCGTGCATTACAAAAGGTCTACACTCATTATTGGGTGGATATATAGACTGAAGAAGAAGAAAATCTGCACAAGACGGTCTTTACGCCAACGGCAATGTCATCTTGATTAAGATCAACGAAAAATAGCTTCTAGATATTCGGCCAACCTAGGAATCGAACCCAAACTTCACAGCTTTAGCTTTTTAGTTATTTCAGCCTTCCAGGTACTAAAAATCTAAATTAAGAAGTAAAAACTAATGTGGGAACGATTTTATTTTATTTTTTGCACCAAAGCGAATGCTTTTGTTTGGGTGTATTTTTTTAATCTTAAATTAATACTTATTTTTATCCTCAAACAACATCAGCTGCTCTAAAAATCAAAAATTTGACAATTATTAGTATGTGGCATTGTCGTATAATTTGGAGCTTGACATATACGTTTATTTGTTGTTTTCTGTCTACGATTTGTTATTATTTTTCACTAAAAGAATAATTTAAAGAATGGCGGGAAGGGAGACTATGAAAGCTGCTTGCAAAAATGTGCGTCCGTTAATGTCCAGTGATTTTTGTGAGGCTCGCAGACGAGCTCTAGGCTTATACAGAGCTTTTTATCGCTACATTCCATACATAGGTAAGAATAACACTTATAAGTTGTAATACCCCCAATGGTAGAAACAGTTAGTGCTGCAATAGGGTTGTGACTTGTGTCCAAGGTTTGATTTTGAGTCGTAACCTTACCAGCGTTCCATTGCCATTGCTAACGTTTGGCCGATATACAAAACGAACTTCGATTTTACTGCAACTTAAATACTTAAATATAATGTTTTGTTTGGTAAGTATAAAAGCCAGTGGAGGGGAGTGTAGTGTTTTACAGTAGACAGCGACCTGGTCGGGATCGTCTGCCTGAATAAGCAAATAAAAAATTGTAGGTGTAGTGTATTGATAAATTTATACTCTTAGCATCTGTCGTCTCGAACTGTACACTACGCGAACCAAGGGTGAATGAGATAGATCATAGACGTGGAGGACGGAACGGGGTGAAGACGTGGTGTATAGCAAACGATAAATATTAATAATTGTATTCTACTACAATGTTACACATATTAACCATAAATAGTGACTATTACAGTAGGTACTACTTGTGTACAAAGAAACTCACGAACTCGTGTATCTCCGTGAATGCAGCGGTGAAAGTGTATCATGATATGCTCTGTGAGTCGTAAGATCATTGGTTCAATTCCTAGGGCACTGGTCAGGAATCAACGTTGTGTGAAATTTTTAGTGAATGAAATCACGTATGAGTGTCAACGGGAGTATTTGTTCCCGATATGTTCCCTAGGGGAACATGGGACGAAAACAATTTAAGCAAAGTGACGGTGTCACTAGTCCTCTTCCTTCATGCAAGAGAATTCATGGGGTCACGTGTTTCTGTGCATATAAGTAGTACATTTTATAAATGCCTTTAGCAGGGCGAACATACGGCCCGCCTGATGGTAAGTGGTCAACGCAGCACACTTTCCCAGTGCCAAGGGTCCAGCACAACCGGGTCGCTGAATAGGTAGGCAAATGCACCGACCAGGTGGTCGGTACATATCTATTATTTATGCCATTTGATCTTCCTTATCCCATATCTACCATAACTTTAATGTGTCAATAAATAATAAATACAACACTTTATTGTTATTATTTTGCGGATTTTTTGTCTCGATGGATATATTTGAACCTCTTCTTATTTTTAGTGAAATATTTCGATATACCGAAATCGGAACTCGACTGTCGGTGTAAGCTAAGAGAATACTTCTACAGAAACGCTTGCATCACCGACGTTAGGATCATTGACATGCTGGTAATTAAGGTAAATTCTACATTTAATTACATTCTTGACTTTCGTCTATCGGTACCTAGTATTTTTGCGTTGATCAACGCAATCTGTTTCAATAAGAATTAAATGTAATGTGCAGCTAAACAAATACACTACATCGCAGCATGGCAACAGATATATAACAAATGAAGTTTAACAATCTAAAATAAACGCGCGTAGGCGTTGCGATCGACATCGCCCAGCTCTATATTGTCTTAAAGTTTAAATTGCATCGGGCTGTGAGATATTACTTTCACAAATTTGTTTATTTTGAAATAATTAGTTTTCCTTGTAAATAATAGACATGAAATTCTATAATAATGCATCTAAAAAGTACCAACGGCATAGCTTCTAATTTATTTGACAATCTTGTTTATTTAATAGATCATAGGTACTCACTTGCATACACCTACATGTAAAAATTATGACAGTAGTTGGTGCGTTAATTTTATATTTCAATCTAAATGAATATGCAGCACATCTCTGTCATTCCCCAGGGTTATATGGAGCTGAAAGAAGTTACGCACCAGTGGCAACAAAAGGGTCACCTAATGGCGCATTGGAAACCGACCCGGGAACCCAAGCCAACCGATTTCATCGGCAAATTTTTGTCTGGAGTTGATTAAATCAACATTGAAAGCAATCAACATAGCAACTTTCATTTAAAAATGAAAACACTACAACAAGTTCAAGATTTATTATTCATCACGGTCATTCCACATCACATGCCTTTGGAAGGCTTCTCGATAGCTGTGAGATCTGTTGCAAAAGTGAATACGTTGATTTGTAGACAACTGCTTATAAATTGAGCACCTCCATTTTCATATCTGCAAAAATCTTACATAAATATTTAAATCTGTTTCAATAAATAAATACGATATAATCGAGCATTTTGAATATTTATGTAGAAATAAGATTATTTTTCTGATATAACTTAGCACTCACAACCATAAAATTACAAATTTTCTACAAACTTATTTAATTCGCATTTATTAGTGGAGTTTGTTGATGCTGAACACTCAAGATGTTGAATTACTGAATGAAATTTTAACACGAGCTAAACAAGTTCGTATAACATTATTTTTTTAAACAATACTAAAAATCTAGGTATATATCAAATCCGTTTACGCTCTTTCAAATGTAACCATGCTAGCATATAAGACGTATGAAAATCAACGATTCAACACACAATACATTAAAAAAAACTGTACTTTGGTGTGCCATTTAATGGAGTCACAAAAATTTTTATTTAAAAAAAATGAGTTATTTTACTGAACTTAAACTATATAATGACTGTGTGATTTTTGGGTTCTTACATTATAGATGAAGAGCCTGTGGCCGCCAGACCTTCGTAATTTTATAAAAGCTGAAAGTTTGTCTGCGCATGCCTCTGACATAAACATCAAACGATCAGCTATTATGAAGTTCCGATCGTGGTTGCTTTGGAAGTTTAATGTTTCTGGCAAGATGAAAAAACCATCAAAAGTGTCTGAATACCAAGGAAATATTTGTTTGTAGTTGCCTTAATAACATATATAAAATTCGGCTTTTATACTATAACTTCGGCAAAATTACATGTTACTAAATATTACACTATCTTCAAACTTTAACGCAATGTAATTTTGTCAGCGTTATAGTATAAAAGCAGAATTTTATATATGTTGTTAAAGCAACTATAAAAAAATATTTCCTTAGTATTCAGACACTTTTGATGGTTCTTTCATCTTGCCAGAAACATTGAAGCTGATAACTTCCGCAGCAACCACGATCGGAACTTCATAATAGCTGATTGTGCGATGCCTATGTATGAGGCATGCGCACACAAACTTTCAGGTTTTATAAAATTACGAAGGTCTGGCGGCCACGGGCTCTTGGTCTATTACAAGTACTCTGTACATACATAACTATAATTACCGTAAAATACAGTAGAGGAGGCCAAAATTAATAGACACAAAATCATTGTTTACATTATAAAACATTTAGGTAATACTTTTTATAATAATAACACCTAACAGTCACATACATAGTCCTGACCCCACATTAAGATCGAGTCTTGTGTCGTGGGTATCAGGAACTACGAGAGACTTTTCGGTCTCACAAACACCCAGACCCGAGAGAAATATTTGTGGGCCGCACAAACATTTCTCTCGGTGCGGGGATCGAAACCGCGGTCTCTCGTTTCATAGGCGGCGTCTAACCGCCTGCGCCACGGAGGCTGTCAGTACTACTACGATACTGAGGGATGTTTATTTTGTATCGGAAATAACAAACAGAACATTTAAAAAAAAACAATATCGTATACATAAGTACCAAAATATGTATTCACTATTATTCCAATATAAAAATATTCATATAACAAGTTATTATTGTATGTGTCTATTGTCTTTTAAAACACAAATATGATCTATCTCATTTATTATATGAAATATTTCTCTATGCGAACATAAATGTTACAATAGGTAGATATACGTTTAATATTTAGTTTTAATATTTAATTCTATATTAGTTAACTACATTAGATGTTATAGTTATAAATTACAAAATTGCATTTATGTACAATTGTTTCATATTCGTTACCACTTCCATAAGAGCACGTTAACTAGATACAAACTGTATCTATAATAAAATGAAGATCAATGAACCAGACATTTCTAATTGTAAAGCGGTATAAATTTCGTGGAAGCATTTGGATAGTAACTCTCTTCAATAACTCTGCGCCTTAATCCAATGTATAAAGCGATCCAAAACCACAATAGACAGCTTTAAATCACTTGTCTTGTCTTTAACATTCTACCATTACAACTAGTGAGGTCTTCAACGAGGTGCACATTACAACAGCATCTTCACAAATTCTGAAAACACATCGTTTCATTAAAATGTATGGAAACACAGGAATCGCATTCGACCGATTTCTGGCATCAGATGTCACAACATATCACATTAAATTATTCCACCAGATATTCGTTCAGCTTTTTTTATTTTTTGCAAGACTGGCGAGACTAGCATGCTGTTCATAGTAAGCTATACATTCGCTCATGGACAGTAGTAAAACCAAACAACACACATATCTACTAAAAGTTTGATAGGTTACCTTCATAGTCGATTCTTCCGTCGTGGTCGATGTCTCCCAACGCAAGCACCTGGTTTAGTTGTGCGTCCGTGACCGGCTCTCCGATCATCTCGAGAGCTGCTCGCAACTCGTCTCGAGTGATGTATCCGTTGTCGTCGCGGTCAAATACCCTGCCATCACAAATATTTCGTTCATCATCATCATCATCATCATATCAACCACAGGAAGTCCACTGCTGAACATAGGCCTCCCCCAATGATCTCCACAATGACCTGTTGGAAGCGGCCTGCATCCAGCGACTTCCTGCGACCTTAGTCAGATCGTCCGTCCACCTTGTAGGCGGGCGTCCGACACTTCGCTTGCCTGTACGTGGCCTCCACTCGAGAACCTTTCGGCCCCAACGGCCATCGGTTCTACGAGCTATGTTCCCGGCCAACTGCCACTTCAACTTGCCAATCCTATGGGCTATGTCGGTAACCTTGGTTCTCCTACGGATCTCCTCATTTCTGATTCGATCTCGTAGGGAAACACCGAGCATAGCCCGCTCCATGGCTCGTTGAGTGACTTTGAGCCTTTTAATGAAGCCCACAGTGAGAGGCCACGTCTCGGTGCCGTATGTCATCACTGGTAACACACAACTATCGAAGACTTTCGATTTTAGGCACTGAGGTATTTTGGACGAGAAGACGTCGCGAAGTTTCCCGAACGCTGCCCAACCGAGTTGGATTCGCCGATTGACCTCTCTCTCGAAGTTGGACCTGCCTAACCGGACCACTTGTCCTAAATAGACATATTCGTCTACAACTTCGAGAGTCGAGCCCCCAACTCCAATGGGGGTGAGCACAATATGGATATTCGACATGATCTTCGTTTTATCCATGTTCATTTTAAGACCCACCTGTTGGGAAACTCGATTAAGGTCTTCGAGCATAGTGCTAAGGTCTTCCAGCGATTCTGCCAAGACTACAATATCGTCGGCAAATCGAATGTGAGTAATATACTCGCCGTTGATGTTGATGCCGAATTCTTTCCACTGCAAGAGCTTGAAGGTATTTTCCAGCGCGGCAGTGAACAGTTTCGGACATATGACATCTCCCTGTCTCACGCCTCTCTGTAGTGGAATAGCCTTCATGCTCTGATCCTGTACTCGGACCGACATGTTGGCGTTGTTGTATATACACCTCAACACTTCGATGTACCGATAGTCTATGTGGCACCGCTGAAGAGACTGTAGCACAGCCCAGGTCTCGATCGAATCAAAGGCTTTCTCATAGTCCACAAACGCTAAACAAAGCGGCAAGTTATACTGCTCGGTTTTTTGTATAACCTGCCGTAGCGTATGAATATGGTCTATGGTACTAAAGCCTTTTCGGAAACCGGCTTGTTCGGGAGGCTGGAAGTCATCAAACTTGCCTTCGAGACGATTTGTGATGACCCTTGAAAACAACTTATAGACATGGCTCAGGAGCGAGATGGGCCTGTAGTTCTTCAGCAAAGTATTATCACCTTTTTTGAAGAACAGTACCACCACGCTCCTGCTCCATGCCTCCGGCGTTGAGACCTCGAGGAGAACGGAATTGAAGAGCCTCTGAAGGACTTTCAGTATCGGCGTTCCACCCGCTTTCAGAAGCTCTGAAGTGATTCCGTCCTCACCCGGCGCCTTGTTGTTTTTAAGTTGTTTGAGGGCCATCTCAATCTCAAACAGGCTGATGTCCGGGATATCATCGCTAAAGTGTCGGATTAACTTGGCTCTCGGGTCTTCGGCCGAGCTAACAGTAGGTTCGGCAACCGAGGTGTAAAGCTGTCCGTAGAACCTCTCGATCTCTCTTAATACCTCTGCCCTAGTCGATACCACGCGGCCATCATCCGTCTTCAGCCTAGACAACTGGCTTTGCCCAATAGACAAGTCTCTTGCAAACACTTTGGAGCCTCCGTTCCGCTCAATTGTCTCCTTAATACTCACAGTATTGTGAGCACGGACATCGTGTCGCAAGGACTTCCAGATTCGTCTATTGAGCCGCCGATATGCTTCGGCGTCAACGGAAGACTGCAGCGTCAAAGATCGACGTTCGGCCATGAGGTCAAGAGTCTGGATCGAGAGTTTTTGTGGTCTATCTCTACGGCGAGGTCTAAAATACTTAGATCCCACCGTATGGACAGCTTTTACCAAACCGCTGTTTAACTCGTCCACTGCAAGGTTTTCTTTTAGACAATCAAAGCGATTTGTCAACTCGAGTTGAAAGCTCTCGGGGTTTTGGATATGGGCGCGAGTAGGTCGGAGCGTAGACTTCATCAAGCGGCGCCTTTCTAATTGGACGTTGATATTCAATGTGCCCCTAAGCATTCGGTGATCACTTCTGGTTTTCAACCTGTTGATCACAGAGACATCACTGAACATCCGTCTATTCGTCGTCAAGATGAAATCTATCTCATTTCTCGTAGAACCGTCAGGACTCAACCAGGTCCATTTCCTGTGAGGCGGCTTCTGGAAAAAAGAGTTCATCGCGAAGAGTCCCTCTTTTTCCAGAAAGTCGGCCAGCCTCTGACCCCTGAGGTTCCGTTGCCCATGTCCAAATTGCCCCACTTTCAACTCTGCATCGCTTCTCTTGCCCAACTTTGCGTTGAAGTCCCCCATAACAACATTGAAGTAGGTTTTGGAAGTATGTATGGCCCGACTTATGTCTTCATACATCTCCTCTACTTCTTCATCTGGGTGTGTCGAGGTCGGCGCGTATACCTGTATGACCTTCAACGAATATCTTTTTGATATTCTGAGTATAAGGTATACTACCCTGCTCGACACACTTGCGATGGATACGATGTTGTTGATGAGAGACCTGTGGACGAGAAATCCGACACCTCCTCGAGACTGTTGGTCGTCCCCCCGGTAGAAGAGCAGGTTACCAGACTTCAGGGTTATCGTATCCTCCCCGATTCTTCGGACTTCCGATAACCCCAGAATATCCCTGTGTAACCCGCTCAATTCTTCTTCCAGTTCGACAATCTTCTCGTCTGTCCTCAAAGTGCGTATGTTGTGTGTTACCAGGGCCAGTCGTCGTCGGGGGTGGTAGCCGGGGCCAACCCGGGGATTCTTAGCACCCCCTGCCCCGCCGTAACCATGGCTGCTACCATCGCCAGGAATAGGGGGGCTGCCGGGGACTGGGGGCCTGGTCAATTTTTGTGTCGACATTGAGGAGTATTTGCCAATACTCGCCACGCTTGGCAGGCGGGTTGGCGAGCGCAGGAGGGGACTCGCGCTGACGACGCTGCTGCCCATCATCAGCGGGGGAAAGGAAATAGGGTTTGTGAGTAGAGGATATAATGGGAAAGGAGAGTATGGCCTGCAGGAGTGGATACTGCAGTCATGGAAGGGAATGTTTGTAGTAACTGCTGTAGCTCGGGGGGCCGAGGTCGCGTACTCGTAGCACCTATTCTAGAACAGGCCATGACCACTAGATAGGAGCACCCCTGACCTAATTTTCAGGAATATTTCGTTCATATACATACGTAAATTCACGCTTTTTTCCCAGAAGGGGTAGGCAGAGGTGCACCCACATTTCGTCTTATATTTTTACGTCTCGCGATGTGATAGGAGTTACCTTATATCGCCATATATTTACTGGTGGTAGGTCTCTCATATGTGAGAGGCTGCCTGGATGGGTACCACCGCAATGTTTATTTTTCCCGTCAAACAGCAGTTTAAATGTACTGTTGTGTTTCTGATTGCAGGACATTGTAGCCAGAGTAACTACTGGATATATGAGACTGAGACTTAACATCTTATGCCTCAGGATGGCGAGCACAGTGGAATGCCAAGCATTGCTTTGTAATTCAAGGTGTTGTTTGGTTTTGCTACTGTTCATGAGCGGTCGCGTCGCTTACCACCAGGCGAACGGCATGTTCGTCCCGCCATTCAATTCAATGCAATAAAAAAAAATATCGGATACAAATTCTCGACTCCGGGCTGATAGTTGCTTACTGTGCAGTATTGCAATCATACAAATTTAACACAATTTTTAATGGCCCCAAAAGGTAAAATTCACACAACTTATTGCAGAATTTCTTACCATAGGTATTGTTTAATCCGCTTAAAAACTAGTAGACAAGTTGTTAAATCCTATACTTTCATTTAAGAGCGTTTATACCTTCCGCGCGCTTTTTGGCTTAAAAACAGGACTTTTCAAACGAGTTAATAGCCACCAATAAACAATTTAAAGAAAAAAATAATTAGTACTCGTTTTAGAAAAGGTTGTCGTCTAGGGATTTTGGTGGAAAACATTATAGATTGATGGATAATTTGTGAGTACTATGAGGATTACTGAACACAAGTTTCATTATTTAGGCTTTAAATGGCAATTTAGAAGCTTAAGATATCCGAAACCACTAAATATAAGATGAAAATAAAAATATTATCAGACTTTTAAGACCCTTAGGGAGGGATTTTGCTGAGAAAAATAATCTTTTTATGTTTAGTTCCTGAAAAATAAAAATTTAAACAATGCGAAATTATTCAGAAACTCTCGTCAAGAACATATTTTTTTTCACCAACTTATCGTACATAATTTTTTATAGCAATTGCATATTGTAATAGAAGAACATCTTATCAATAAATTACCATTTTTATATTTCTACAAAATTAGTTTTCATGTTTTCTACAAATATTTTAAAAACCACTATAAAACACGCTGTCCGACGTGGATCAAATCAGACCGCCGCAAGGCCTTCTAGAGGGAGGACGTATCGCTCGTCGCTCCGGCCTGGCTGCAGTCGATTATGCCGCGCGTAGTAAAAATAGCCACGCGCGGAATGCGATTACCACATCTTAGTACTTTGGTAGTAAAATATTTAATTATTTTATTACCTACAATGATTTTGTAGTGAGTATAAATTATGTTTCAGGTAATATAATGGGATGTAATTCCGAGGCTAAATTATGTTATGTATTGTAATATAAAATTAAATATATTTCGTAATTGTAAGGGGTTGTAAGGCCCCTAACTCTTATTCTTGTGTTCGAACACGAAATGATTAATAAAACGTCCGTAGTGTCTACTGATAGAACACTGATTTGAATGCAACTTAACAATGTAATAATAACGAAAATATGATTAGTATCTAAATTTGTATTGTTCATTGCTTGCACAGTAATATTTGTCTACTTATAATGCAAATAAAATATTTTTATAATATTATATTACCAATATATAAATCATAAGTTACATTTCAATTGAATGTTAGAATTTTGAAGCGCACGGATCAAGATGGTTGAGCTGACTGTATAGCGAGCCGACGCGGAAACTCTACGCACACAACTTTGGTCGTTTATGTGTGCGTGAAATTAACGAAGAAATACCTATAGTTGACTTTGCGTGCAAGGTGTAAACGCTCTCAAGTTGGTAAATTGTACATTGGTTCTATTAAAGTTCTCGTTTATACATCCCATGGTTGTCTGGCAGAAACTGCTTGAAGCAATAAGACCGACACTTGTGCATTTTTTTTCATGTAATTCTTTTTACTTTTAATAGCTGGTTTACCCTAAGTGTTAAATAAATAAAATATTTTAGATTTGATGATAATTAAGATAACAAATGAAATTTCATGACGCCTTAACACGCAGCATAGGAACTTGAAGGTAAATTAAAGCAGAAATAACGATTTCTGGAACCTCAATAGCACTCTACAAAGGAAACAATCGAATGGTTACGAGGCGGCCCGGTAGAATCGGCCTATTCATACTGTCATCTAGATTAGTTATAGCCAGTTCCTACTATTTTTTTTGTTTTTACTAACTCTATTTTTCTTTTATTATAGCGGACAAGCGTTTATATACATTCTTCCGAAGTCTAGATAAATACATAAAACTAACTATAAGATGCAATCGCTACCCAAATGTAAACCTTATGCCAATTTCCATATTTTAGTAAATACTTTGAATATAGGTATGTGTGTGTGATATTTAGCTCGATTCGTCTAAACGGCATTTTATTTAGGTCTCGCTAATAACATAGATTTTCCCTAATGAGGTTGGTGCCATCATTAATGTGAATCGTGAAAACATTAATTAAAATAATATATTCAGCCAGATTGTAAATTATTTGATTTAAGAAAAACGTCCGATTTACCTATATTATTGCAACAGGAAAATATTGCCACAATGGTCTACTATATTTTTGGGATTTAGTAATGTCATTCATTTTTAAATAAGAATATTGCCTCTATTTAATATAATACGTCTCTCAGGTGTCAACGCGTTATCAATGAATAAATAATAATGTAACCGTGTTCAGTAGTAGGCAGTACAAATTATATTATAATATAAATAAAATGTAATCGGGATTCTCTTAGAAAGGCTGTAAACTATTCTCCTAGAAGTTAAAGTTAAACTTAACATTACTCACTTAAACGCTGCGAGAAGGTCCCTCGTTATCTCTTCTTCCGAGTCCCCTCCACTCGTACTCACGTCCAATCCTTGTAACGCTTGTATTTTCGTCACCCACTGCATAAAGTCATTCTCATCTATAAGTCCATTACCTGCAAGCAGTAAGCACCCAAATTATCAAAATTATTAAAATAGCATTTTTAAAAACATTTCCAAATTCAATATAATGAATAAATAATGAATTTTGTTATGAACCCCTGTTAAATTATTTGTTTGTGTACATTAGACTCATAATCGGCCCGTGACATTGAAAATATTATTTCAAACACGCCAATATGTTATTTTCATCATATAGTTGTTCTGGCTGCTAATTTTAAAATAGACTAGATATGTAGATCTACCACAATAGGTACGGACTAAAATAGACATGCAGAAAGATATAAGACCTACGCAGAGTTTACTACCAGTCATATGTTTCAACTAAAATGAATCATTGCAGTTGTATGCTAGACGCAGCAGACATAAACTTCATATTATGTACGACTTCTAATATGGGAGTAGTGCATGAATGCACTGCGTATGGAAAATGTGGCTAATTCGAGCTAGTGCATTTCAATACGAGTAAGTATACATACTCCTTCATTAAACACATATAAGAGTTGGCAACGGAGTTTCAATCTTGCATGTATCCTTCTATTTAACCTTTACTATTTACTCATATTTACACAATGACAGGGGAAAGTATTATACTCCTATCTACTCATGTTCGCGCTGCATTAAATTATATTCACCACTTTCTCAAAACTCATATTCAACAGTTTTCATAAATCGATTGATGGTTTTTTCCACAAAGGCATCGCATACACAGTAAATTATACGGATAACACTATTTACATTCATGTAAGTTAGGTTTGTTGCCGACAAAATATTGCAATCATTTATTGTTTGGAATACCTAGGTTCTTCATACAATATCGGACTAGTTTACGACGTAGAAACCCTCTAGCAAAACAGTAGTATCAAAAGTTTCACCTATTTTAGTTTTTCTTCTTTAATATCCAAAAATATAAAATATCACAATGAAACAAGGTAGATAATACATTTATAAAGTACCTTTAGGATGTTTCTGAATATATCAATACGTAAATAGCTTGGGAAAAAATCAAGAGCCACCATATCCGGTTTTGACTCTATCTTTACTCTACTAGTGTGACATTTGGGCTATGAGAATTGTCATTGTACTTATTCAAGTCTAGGAACAGATGAACATTATGAAGTGTAAGTACAAAGTATACCCTTCCCACGACGATCAATGGGAGACTACTATACAGCATCTTCCTGCAACCTTTGTTATGTTATCTTACCTATTAGGTGGGCACCTGGCACTCAGGGTATCATAAAAACCTTTTTTAAGGCGATTACGAGTATTTTTGGTATTAAAATGACATTAATAACATTATATTTTTAATAAATAATGTTTTGTCGTCTGTCGATTTAGCCATTTCATATAAAGCCGGATGATAGAGAACGTCGACTAGCATACATAAGGCCACTCAGTCAAGCATCTCGCTCACAGAACTTCAAGCACTTAGACAATATTGTGAAGCAGTCATCCGGAAACCACGGTCAGGATTGATATTGTGGCGAGGACACAGTATAGCTGAACACGCTAAACATAGATAAACTAGTTGTGTACACTATCCTATATTCTTGAAGATCACAAACATCTGTTTTAGTCCATATTGAATAAAGTCACAAAAAATTGACTTCGTCGCCAGTAATCATAATATTGTAAAATATAACAATGCCTCTTCAATTAATTTTACTTATTGAAATAAGTACCTACTTCAAATCGTAGATAGTAACCATCAAAATTGTTTATCAAAGTAACGTTTCGTGTCCAAGACAGTAACAATAAGCCGTAGTATAATCTGTCTGAAGTGCGTGGTGGCCTGTTGGTAAACGGACTAGACGCGACTGCCAACATGTTCACGGTGGTCGCGGGTTCGAATCCCAGGGCACACCTCTGACTTTTCGGAGTCATGTGTGTATTGATAGTCAATCACCACGCACTAAAACGGTGAAGGAAAACATCGTGAGGAAACCTGCATACCATAGCGATTTATTAAAAAAATCTATGGTATGTAAGTCCGCCAACCCGCACTAGGCCAGCGTGGTGGACTATATGGCCTAACCACTCTCAATCGTAATCTCGATTGTAGAGGAGGCCCGTGCCCTGCAGTGGGACGTATATGAGCTGAAACAGAATACAATTTACAATTTCCACGATTCTTTTTTGTAGTCTGTAAAAGTGTTAACCCTGCTTCTTTGGCTAACGCAATTAGATTGGATAAAAAGATTAGTGGAGTGCGTTGTTAGATATAAGAATGGGCGCTGCGGTTACGACGAAGGTCGACTCTAATGTTTAATGATTATTTTACGTCCACCGACTGTATAATTCAGCCTGAACTTCGCAACAATGTTATAAAATGTTGCCATAACTGTGCCATATCACAGGGAGCACGCAATGTACAGTGATAAAATTAAATATTTCTTGAATATCGCGGTCGCGAGGTAGACACGTTGATATTTTAGCTCTACCATCTTATTAAACTATTTTACGAGCCTGGTGATAGTGCTACGCAATAATATTAGCATTAAAGCCACGTTTTTGAATCATTATTGGTATGACGCCAAATATTGATACAATATAGATCGCCCACTTGTTTAAAAACTAACTGACAATCTTTTCACCACATAAATTGTGCTTTTCGCTATCATCATTAAGTATGATGACCTAACGCCATAATGTGGTAAGTATTAAAACTTAATAGATAGTTTTCGTTTGATAAATTAATCTTACATTTAAATTTATATACGTAACCGGGACCATTAATTTCCTTCTAGGTAAACATACATACATCTACCACTATGCGTATTAAATAGATGAGCAAACTTATAAGGGCATTATGTAAACTTGAAGTTAAGGTCCCAAGTTGAATCGATTGGAACTTTGTCAATTACGCGTGATGTGACGACGTGACGTCGTGCAAAGGTCATTTGTGAAAATATAGGCAACATAACCTTGACACGAGCGAGGTCATCGGTTGCCGGAAGGCGTCCGCCCAACGCTCGCACGCCATTTTACAATAACCCTACTGATTTCATTGTGAATAAATTTTCTTTCGTCGATTTAATGAGCTTGGGTTTACTTATATTTTTATACTTACGTAGTAGTTAATAATGGCAGTGGAGTACATGATAAATGACTCGTTCCATTTATATCAATGAAAAATATACCTACCTAGGTATCATGTTTAACATGTTGATTAGAAAATAGTCCAATAGTAAATATGTACAGTATATATCCCTAGTTCACCAAACATAGGTAAGCGCTTCAGATATTTCACCGTATATCCATATATTGGTGCAAATAAATTACTGTTAATGGCGCTGCTAATAGCGTGCAGTTTCAACACAGAAATTATTCATCAAAGTACCGCTCCTTTCAGTGCCAAGGCGAATTATTATAGCATAAACAAAGTACAGTTTTAACTCGTTAACGAGCCAGCCATCCCTATAGTTACCTTCATAAAGTAGCAATATGCAGTCACAAATAACTAAAACAGGTGAATTTATAACAAAAAACACGTGCTCATTTTGGCATGAATTCAAACTAATAATAAGCAAAGTGAGGGAATGTGGTGGATCCTACTATTCGTTATACACATACATGTATGCGAGGACAGTAATTTATTTTTATATTCCGTTATACGAAGTACCTACGTATGTAGTACTATGTATGTGTTTGCATTTTTAAGGGCAATGGTAGAGTCATTAACCTTCATTGTATTGCATTGCCCGCTATAATATTTTATACCCTCTAGGCATCTTTTTGAAGCGACCTTTCATTCTTTATCGAGTCATTATGATCCCTGATGATCACCCATTCTATTGATACAATATTCGAAGTGATTTATAAACACAGCTAGTAGCCACAAATCATTAAGTGTTCATAATCGATATTTTCGCTAGAGGGTTTGCAGAGGACTTACTGTCAGTTCATTCGAGGCTTATTAGAACTCATAACTCTACCTAACTACAGTGCCTATGAGACCTAAAAAATCTAGTTTTTTTAATGCGTAACGGTACAAAAATAAAAACTTGTTGAAATATGGTATTTGTCATATAAATAAAAATACAAAAATGACGGTGTCAAAACCCGATTTTTGGCGCCGCACTGGATGAAAGACTCGTAAGAGATCTTTCAGGTACACTAATAACGCACTGAACGTGTTAAAGAATAGACGGGATTACGATATTATTTTATAATGGTTTCTTAGATTTACGCGAATGTTACACTTCCCGACGTTTCGATTGCTTTACAGCTGTAAAGTAATCGAAACGTCGGGAAGTCAAAAATGTAAAAAATTAACTAAATTCGCGATAAAATCCGTAAATAATAGTTTTATTTCAATGATATTATTTTAATTAAAAAATAAATCATTTACTGATAGTTACTGGGAAGTTAAACTTTGGTGTTTCTAAATTCTTATTACTAATACTTTGTAATGTTCCTTCACCTTCGGGCAAGGGCGGATCCAGGGGGGAGGTCATGGGGGTCATGACCCCCCTGGCTGGCTAGCCCCAGATTGACAAAATTTATTAATTATCTTATTGATAAAATTTATAAGCACATTTAATTCTCTGTATGTAGATAAATAAAGTAAAAAGTATGTGTGTGTTCACAAATTACGCCTGTAACAAACTTTAAAAAGTCATTATTACGAATTGGAGTATTGAAATCGGACCCAATGTTCTGACATGAACTATATGACACCCCCTGGCGTAAAATCTGACATGAACTATAATGTGACCCCCCCCCCCCCTCCCTGGCGTAAAAGCTGGATCCGCCCTTGCCTTTGGGTCTATTACAGACAGAACAAATTTTGCGCAGCAGAGGCAACAACAGTCAAACGTTTAAATATTTCATAAAATGAGATAATTTAATTACCCAGTCTTAATAGCCGTAAAAGTAAAAAATATAATGCATATTATTTCAAGATTTATCTTTTGTTTTTGATATTTTTTCTTACTTAAACTGGAAATGAGAATCTAATTGAAAATTAATTATGGATACGGAAATGTGTTTCAAGGACAATTCAAGGAAATACAGGGGCCACACGGGTATACTGTAGTATCTACTTAGTATACCTCAGGTCTATCTACATCCGCTTTTTAAATACCAAGGGATAAGTTCTAAATCTCTGTAAGTAGTACCGTAATCCGTTTTGGAAACATAATCCGTATTTACACAACTCGCCGTAACACCGCAGGAAAATTTCGTGACGAAAAGTTGTTACACTGAAAATTCTAATAGCTGTGTTATTATTGCTCTAGACGACGTTAAATTTGCCATAATTTCACGTCTAATGCTAAAATAGATCGCTGCACGTAGCGTATGAATTCCATAGTTTGTTTTTATATCTTATTAGAAATGCTTCTCGGTAATGCTCGCTTGGAATATAGGAAGTGCTGGAACGTGACCCGCGTTAATTCCTTCTACTTATGTGTTAATAGATAGATTAATAAGCTTATAATTTATAGCCAGCAATTAGTTTGCAATCGCTCTTCAATTATATAGCAACAGATATAAGCATTACAACGATTTTCCAACAACCAAGATAATTAATAAAGTGTACGATACACGGGACAGTTTCATAAGCTATCATTAAACAACGTCGTTTTCCCTTCCGGAATTGGAATCCACATAAGTGGTCGGAAGCATTTTGCGGTTTATCCAATGTTATCGGAAATTCGAGCCGGCATGCTGACACAATAAAGAATATCGCTCTTATTCATAATGAGATAGGTACCCTAATATTCGATTATATGAACCTTAATTTGTGACCACTTTCAAGCAGATAAAAGATTTGTCTTTACTTTTAAATTGTTAAAGTAAAGTCTAGCCTCTTTACCTAAAATATCACGTTCTTTCAACAAGCTTCTGATTAACTACCGACAACTCATTATGAATAAGACGGTTGATCTCTATCAATGAACAATTGCAAGTAGTGTATGTGGTCACTAACCAGTCTTGCTGGCGTCTTTGATGAGGTCAGAGATGAGATCATCGCTGACCTCAATGCCGAGGTTACGCAGCATGAACTGCAGCTCCGCCGGCGTGACGTGGCCGTCGCTGTCGCGGTCCAGCAGACCAAACGCGGTCCTCAGATCTGGGAACAATCACAAAATGTCAGCAACAAATTATAACATTCATGATATCATGTCAAAAATATATCCGTGTGAGATTCATGGATAGGCAGTAGAAAACTTTGAAATGATACTCGTATAATTATAAGACGCTTTTCAGTGATTTTTTTTATTAAAATGGTGTCAGCTAATTGCTTATTACTTTGTATAGCTGTCGTCTTTAATGTTACTTTATAGTTCTAGTGATTTTGTGTACTGTTCTCTTTAAGATAGAAATAATAAATAAGTATTTCATCTAAGAGTTTACAGTTTTTCGATGTATGTATAAAATAATTAGAAAAATATTTTTATTATGGGATAAAAATCATATTTTGCTGCCTTGACTAAATTTAGCTACTGTAACTTGTAAGTAATAATTGTAACATTTTCATTATTATTTTTTACTGAAATTCAGATGAACTAGCTCCAGTGCTATAAGTATATTTCAGCCTCCGTGGCGCAGTTGGTGTCTAACCACCTGTGAAACGAGAGGCCGCGGGTTCGATCCCTCACCGAGAGAAACGTTTGTGCGGCCCACAAATATTAAAAAAATATTTCTTCCGGGTCTGGGTGTTTGTGAGACCGAAAAGTCTCTCGTAGTTCCTGATACCCACGACACAAGACTTGATCTTAGTGTGGGGTCAGGACTATGTATGTGACTGTTGGGTGTTATTTATTTATTTATATTTATTTTATATTTACTAATTTTGGCATGCAGTGCCAGTATTACGAAACGGCACACCCTCATACATTGTATTGTGATGCTGTCACTTAAATGTAGATATATGACTTAACCAATGAAAAGATATACAATTATAATCAGGTATTACTAATCTTGTTTCAAATTAAAAGTATCCTACTTCAATATTACGTACAAAAAACTATAGTATATAATATGCTATTTTGAAGTATAGTAGGGAAAACCAGTGACGAAAATAACGATTTGCAATTTTCGTGTAATAACTCACAGACCTTATCAGCTAACAAAATAATAATTACTTCACAAATTGATTGCAACTGCAAATGCAGATTTTGAGAAAATGCATTAAATAAAAACAATGGAATTTATTACAAATTACAATTATCCTTATTCCTAGGGTTGCCTGTAACATTGGAAATAAAAACATAAATTGCTTTCATTTATCAATATATTTAATTTTATTCAGTATTTGAGATATTATTCTACCTAAAAACTATAAACAAAGATAAGAAATTTTCAATTAGTTAAATAATTTAAGCTTTCTTGTACTTTTTGGATCTAATTTTTAAACTATATTCTTCATGATTTTGGATTTCAAATTTGTATGAAGTATCAGAATGCTATTTTTCTGGCGTATCTATTCTTTCCATCATTCTTCCTTGATTCTGGCTATTCATACTTATGATTAATATAAGTATAAAAAAACTTTGTATTGGAAGAAAAACTTGTTACTTTCGCATACATTACTATTTTCCAGATTTTCACAAACTTATAAAGTTCTATTAGATAGTTGAAATTGTTTACGTCGCGACGGAAAGAGGAACAGTTGTGTAATATCATTGACACATGACATGAAATATTAAACTTGCTTTTGGGAAAAAGTTCTTTAGAGGTATTTTTGCAACATCAATTCGCTACAACCAAAATATGATGTCTGTGCAGCGCCGTGAGCGCAACTTATGTAAAGTAAGTAGACAAACATACATTTTTCACAAATTACTTTGTTACTTTCGTTCCCTAATTCTTTCTTCCTATCTATTATAGAGTTTAATCAAAAAATACCCAGCAGATTTGCGTGAAGGAGGAACAAAATGATATATCCAAGAGAATGTTCATTCAACTATCCTTGCAAACATACAATTACAATATTAGGAAGATTACAAACATACTTCGTTTGGTCCTTTGTGTCTTTTTAAACGATGTTAATAATCAACTAATCGACAATCGCTTGTGTACCGATAGATGACTGTAATACACAAACGATATAAACATGTAATGAAATGATAAAGATAAAGAAAAGCCCTGAAACTCTTTCAGCTCTTTTATGTTTGTGTCGCAAGCAATTAGTTTTTTGAGATCATTATTGAAAGCAAAGAAATGCAATATTAAACAACCACTAATCTATGTATTTTTTTCAAAACGTATTGCTTCTGCCTATAATCTGTAATAACCTCGAAAAGAGTTTTCACTATTCATACTTCGGGTACTCAACTGGTTTCTGCGTCAATCGATTTTAGAATCATTAGTGTTCCATTCAGTGTATTTATTTTTAACTACCTAAATCATACAAACATTTGCCGAGTATGTAAAATGTTTTGTACTTTCTTTCCAGTTAATGGTACTGCATAGATCCTTGCCACAGAAAGCCAGACGAGGCTATAACATAATATATATACAACTGTGGAATTATATTTTCATTACATTCAAGGAATTGTAGCATATTGGCGTTAGAAAGGCCGTACATACATCGATAAGTTTTAATAAATCATACATGTTATCAATGTTTATACACTGTATATCAAGACTGCTACCGAAAACGAAGCCGGGTGGTAGTTTAAGCGACTTCAGACACAATGCAACAAAAAAAGTAGCAAAAAAAAACGACAATTATTTTTTGTTATTTTTTTCCTATGGCCATATTTGGGTGGTAAATAAATTTTTTCCTAAAATAATAGTGTATACCCTTTTATTTATCAATACTCTAAGGTATAAAAGAGTTTAAATTATTATTTTAGTTAAAACTATGGATTTACCACCCAAAAATGACTATATTTAAAAAATCATAAAAAATAATTGTCGCGTTTCTTTGCGAAATTTTTAATTGCATTGTGTTTGTAGTCACTAAAACTACCACCCGGCTTCGTTTTCGGTAGCAGTCTTGAGATACCCGGTATATTCGTCGAGCAATTGCAATTTAATCTTACAAATAAATATTCACTGTAAATAAACAACTAATCATACGTTAGCTAAATTACTCCAAATAAACATTGCATGCCGTTTCGGCCACAGCAACTAATTTACATAAAAAAACACTTTTCACTCCGCTGACAAGATATTTAATTTTTCATTTAACGCAATCACAAATACTTACAAAAATTATTGTCCTTTTTACAACTCATATTTAACAATTTAGTACACTTAAATTTGAACACGATAGCGACATGCTATTTTATACCAATTTGCTTTATTAAGTTTTCGCTGTGCTTGTTATCTTTAACGTGTTTTAGGAAAATGGAAGGCTATCAACATCACAGCATCACATACCCGCGTCGACAATATTGACAAAAGATTAAAGACGTTACGTGTTCATCATTCCTCTCTTATCTTAAATTATAACTTTGTTTAGAGGTACCATGGACCTGTTATCTCCGTAATACCTAATTCATTTTGCGAGCATTGCAAACACTGATCATGACGTTATTTCGTCTTAGAAGTCTGCAGGGAAAAACGAATATCAATGAAATATCATTTCCTATTTTTGTCATTGTATTTGTGATGAAATGATAAGGAAATATCTTTGTCCTTGCCTTGTAAAACAAAAATGCCAAATAAAATGTTGATTGCAGAAACATCTCAGTTTTATCAAGCAGTCTCAAGAGTATTTTATTGCAAACATCTCGTTAGCATAGCGAATGAAGTTATTTTAAAAATAAATTATGTTAGACAGTTGACTATAACGACCGGATAAAATGCCAGTACATATTACTCACAGTACAATCTTTAATCGAGCTAGAATATATTGCCAAACACATGTGCCTTCTGGGATTTTTTTCAATTTATATATGAAAACCAAATTTTAAAATAAATCTGTCTACTATAGACCTGGACAGGATTTATTCCCGTGCAGTATGTTCATGTAACAGTACCAAAGCCCTAGCTAAATTAAAATTACACTTTTCCTTAAACTATCAAAAAATAGTCCAATTATTTTATTAGTAACGATTTAAATTAAAAAAAACCATGTAAATAGATATTTGTGTGTGTGGCAGTTACTCATAATAACATCTTCTCTGTGTTCGATAAACTGAAAGTTGATATTCAAACATAGAATTCAAATAAATCACTACAGTTAATTGATGTCTAATAAACAATACGGCGCCGTCTAGTTACTAACGTCCATTAATTAAAATCAAACTAATTTATAAATAATTTACATCACAATTTTTTTGAGATATATGGTCTACTAAATTAAATAACATTGCCGAAAATGTCATTTTTTTTATTAGCTATTTAATGAATGGGAATATTTGATCTACTAACTAAATTCTCTCCTTTATAGCTATTCAGAAAATTAATGATAGCTCATAAAAAAAGGTCCAAATCAGCATAAGCTAAATTATTTATTTTTACGTTTTTTTTATTGCCTGTTATTATTTGTTGTATAAGATTTCTATGGGAATAGCTTTAAGCAATTAACTACTTTTATGGTACTTTATTAAACGGTTTTATTTAGCTCACCCCGTTTGTTTGGGTCAAATTTAGTAATTGAAATTTAACCCTCTTTCCGTTAACCGATTGATCTGAAATTTGGTATACGCCTTTGATTCTGGTGACAATACAATTAGCCATATTCAATATTATTGTGAATCCAAGATGGCCGCCGCTACAAGATGGCGGACAACTTAGTTTTTTTCAATCCCATCAATATGGGTATTAAATGAAAGGGCTTGTGAAGTAGAATTCAGTGCACTATACAAAATCAAAATCAAAGATGGCCACTGCTACAAAATGGCGGATAATATATTTTTCAATCCCATCAATATGGGTATCAAAATAAAGGGCTTGGTAAGTAGGTATAATACAGTATACTATACAAAATTACAATATGAATCTCCCACCCAAGTTAAGAAATCAACGAATTGAATAGAATGAGAAATATAAACTAAAAACTTAAAAATAAAAAGTTATAGAAATATTTTAAGTTAAACGGTTTTATATTGCAGATAAATGTACTAAAAGCTAAAAAATAATTTTAAACATATGCATTGATTAAACTAAAATAAAATCGTGGGGCACGTCCAATATTTAAAGTGGTTAAAATTCATTTAAACTTAAAATATTTCTTTTACATTTTTTAAAATTAGAAATCAGATCATATTGTTTATTTAGTATTAATCTATCACAATTATTAGAGCACCGTTTGGGATGAATCAGCGATTTCAGTGAAGAGGACATGAGATTACACTTACTGTTAAGCATTGCTTCACTCGGTGCAGGCACTGTGGGTCTCTCGTCCACTGGCGACTGTTTCTTCTTATTCTTTTTCTCATCTTCTTGCTGCAACCCCAAACAAGTATCGTTATCGGACATACACTCCAGTGTATTTACTACGATTTATATGAGGCGTACACCACCACAACACTGTTTATCAACAAGGTATGCAAGGAAAAACATGTGATACTGATTTGTTTTATCAATTTGCCGGGCTTATCAATTTTGTCAAGTTTTATCGGACCATTGTCTGATCAATAAGCGTAGACATAACTATGAAGTGTAGGCCAATGAACAACTGGAGTGAGTAGACAATTTGAAGTAAAAAATTAAGAGACGATTGCAGACGGGAATTATTAAATAGACCTTGAAGCTGTAATATTTCAAAACTGCTTGCCCCACGTGTGTTATCCGCTTTGATGTACATTGTAAGAATTAATTTCGCCATTCATTTGTTGCGGCATTCCGGAAAACGGATGCGAACCCTGCCCACGCATTAGTAAACTACACGACTTATATAAGACACAACACATAACGACATCTCTCTATTATTTTTATCGCTGAAACTATTTGTTTCAGTTGCGATTCGTATATTTCTCACAGTAAATGAGACGTGAATAAAGCTCATATTTATTAACTCAACGTAAGTGTACTTGTTTCAACTGTGACCTAATTCTATTAATAGTTTAATATGTACTCAATTACAGACATTATATCACCAGTAGGTCTGATATAAATTGAGATGTTCTGAACGGTCCTTAACTAAAGTTTGTGTAATCCATGCAGCATCGATGCCAATTTCTTTACTTTATGTGCTGCGACCATGCCAAAAACATACAATGTATATCTATCTGTGATGACCCTGCTAAACTGTTTATTTACATATTTCATTTTGGAATTACTACAAATTATTTTACTGATAGTAATGATGGGAGCACGAAACTTTCCTGCTTCATTTTTCAAAAGTCGTGTTGGATTTTTTATGGCGGTAGCACCTGATTTTGGCTACATTAAAGTCAGTTCAAACTGATAAATTACAGAACTGGAAGTTGTAGTTGATAATAATACTTAAATCTAGGCAATATGTACGAGATTGCCTTTTATCCACAAAAGCTCCCAAAGATTCATAGGTGATGTGATTGACACATAGGCCAGTATAACGGGCTAATGGTGCAAGTGTGACCGAGTTGAAGTTCGCATAGAAATAGCTCATGTCGTGGTTGGCACCGCATCAATTCGAAACGTGGCCAATAAACACCACCGGCTTTGTGAAAAAAGTGACATGACCAACTCACAGTAGGTAAATAAACCGAATCGTGATGTATTGACGCGTGCTAAATATGAATACATGCTGCACACTTAAAGCTGTCTTCAAAGACTCTCCTAAATCAACTAGTTTTAATTGTTAAACAAACAGAACTACATACATAAAACAGACCACGCTCAAATAGAAAAACTATTTGCCAAGCTGCTCCCTAGTTACATGGTAAGGGCGGGGAGTATCCGCGTAATGGTTTTATCGAGTATCACATGTTGTACAAGATTTCAAGTAAAGTCTTATGTATTGTTTTTAATAAAACCAGAATTAACCTTTTGCCAGTAATTGACAAGCTGTATTTATATCTAGACAACAATAGATAATTATTAAAAAACAAAGCTAAAATGTCGATAAATTGTAGTGGAATACTCCTAACGCCTTAATCATGAGAGAATTTACTGTGAGAGAAATAGGTGTGGAATGCCATGCGAGCGTCCGCCAAAACAAATGCCGAAACCAAGAGGGCGCGGAACGCCTGAAATGGCATAGTTGTAAACTGTTCTGAAACATGCGCAGCATATTTAAAGGGATCCTTTTGGGTGGATGCTTTGAGAAATTCCAAACATTTCAACCATACAGATGACAAAGCGACAAGCCATCAGAGGTATCAATTATTCGCTTGGCAAAACACAATGTAAACAAACGGCCTTATTCAGAAACAGTTTTGAAAAATATTTTAGATATCGGATGTTTTCTACCCTTCGAACGACTTTTAAATTCAGTTTGAGCAAAGAAGACAAAGCATTTGACAATTAAAATAGATTTTAAAACTGTCTATGAATAAGGCCGCTAGTTTTTATGGTCTGATCTACTTACTTTTCTTCTACTCCGCGATGTGGTCGCCATTCCCTGAAAACAAAAAGAATATAAAAATCTGATCTCACATGGCAAGTGGCAAAACGCATGACAGGATATATAACATTCTTGAAATTTTGATCTTTTTAAACAGATTATTGTAAGTGAACGTTGGAAATGGATATCTCGTGCTAGTACAATGTTTTAACAATAAACTCATGATTGCGCGACAAGCTAATGACAACGTCAATGTAAATATAACATGTTCTCAGTAACGACTCATAATTAAGATATAGTCATGGTGTTAAGTGCAGGTAATTTTTAGAAATGGTTCCTCGGTCATTTGCGTGCATACCAGCCGCCAGGGCTTTACAAGTGTAAACAATGCCCTCTTGCTACGGTAACAATCAATTTTGTTTCTAAGACATGTCAGCTAATGATTAAAATTGTCATATTTCAAATAATTTTCAACAAGCAGATTGTCATATTGAAACACATGTATCAATCTTCATATCCTATATGCCTTGTATAACTTAACGTAAAAATGGAATTTTCCAGCAAAAGCTACTTAATTTTTTGAACTAAAGCTCCTTGATCGGCTGTCTATACAACTAAACTTTTAACTATTATTTAATTTGCCTACGTAGATTATGTAATTAAACCTAAACTGCTTAATCTACGTCCACACTATAAATTGTACCTATATAGGAGGGAATTTTCAAGCGTTGCATATATAGTTGTTAATTTAAATATTTTGTTTATTATGCCATGTATAGGACGCCGGCCTCAGTATTTCCGGCTTCCTCAGCGAGACTACGACCCTCGTAGTCTCGTCCCAGGGCCGCCTGGGTAGTATAACTATGGCGTCCCCTATCTCCTATTCAAACCCATTTAAAAAAACAGTAAAGTACCAAAAGCTAAGCCTAACCTTATGTCTACTGCTAAAATGTACCTACTCTACCATTTATTGCTCACCCATGTTTCATTATGCAGTAAAGAATATATTATGTTTCTTACTTAAACGTAGCTTTCAGGAATGTTCTATCGTCAAATAGAAGCGAAAAGTTGCATTTAGTGTGTATTGATGTTGTTTTATTGTGACGGTGAAGGAAAACATCGTGAGGAAACCTGCATACCATAGCGATTTGTAAAAAATTCTATGGTATGTAAGTCCGCCAACCCGCACTAGGCCAGCGTGGTGGACTATATGGCCTAACCACTCTCAATCGTACTCTCCATTGTAGAGGAGGCCCGTGCCCTGCAGTGGGACGTATATGGGCTGATACAGATGTTGTTTTATTAATATTTTATTGTTAATAATAACCGTTCTAAGTGGTATTTTACTATGTCATATTTTGTGACTGATACCAATATACATACAGTGATTGAAAATTGGCTTGGATCCAAAATATAGTTATAAGAAAAATGTTTCAAATTTTAGGAACGTGCTACAGTCGACGTTTGTTATATCTTTTGATTTATTACTATTGCATTCGTGGTGTTGAAGTTACACCAGTGTATCCTTTAATTCGCTTGTAGGTACTGTTACTGAGATAGAAGTTAAATCGCATAGCTGTCAAATTTGTATGTCATTGAACTGCTACAGTTGGGTCAAGGTTATAAAAATGTAGGCAACATTTTATATTCGTTTTATGTTCCAATTCTCACAAAAGTTATTCATTAAACATAATGCTTAAAATATGTAAGATACAGAAAATTGAATATTCGTAGTCACGCCTGTGTGTGCATGTGTGTGTGCACATACTAAGTTACATCATTACGTAAATGTAATACAACGTATAGCACTAGATGAGTACAAGATCACGAGTTTATAAAAATTGTTGTTGATTTTAAAATATTGAACATTGAATATACTGAGAGATTAAGAAAATCATAGTAATAAGCACTTACATTTCTCAGGCGTTGTAATCCAATACGTATATTCAGAAACATTACCACAATTATCCAGTGAGAACAAAAATCTCATCAAGCTAGCCACGTTCTCGATGTTAGACACGATTTCGTTTAGAAATAACAGAAGCTGTGGCCGATTTCTGCGTTTGTATTCTGTATATTTTTATTTATATTCAGCCCAACCATCTAATGCGTACCACGGCCCAATACACCACTGCACAAACGGAATCGAGTGAAATTTACTCATCCTTAGTTTTAAAAGTAGATAGGTACGAACGATTCTTTACTGTTACGACGAATTTGGATCCAGTTCAACACAACAAATCCTACGCAATTTTTACGGTGAGCTACCTAACAAGAAACATATATTATTATTGTACGTATATATTTCCCATGGCGTGGAATATCGTAAACTTCTAAGCCACGGAACGTCAGAAAGGTAAAGTGTGTGTACTTTGTGTCATACTAAAAATACACATAGATTCTCTGTCATCAACTGATTTTTAAACATTACATCAATCAAAATTATCGTGCTGCAAACATTTGGGTGCAAATTAACATAACATTTGATAAAAATATGTTACTTCAACCAATGCCATTCTATCAGTTATAAGCCTACATATTGGCTCTCGAATTCAAGGTAATACAGGCATTATAGAACTTAACTCGATTGTGACGGCCAAGTAGAGGAAGTGACGATTTTAAGATTTTAATGATGAAGTGTTATTTTGTTTTCTATTATTTAACTGACGCTTAGGTAAGGAGGCAATGTATGAAAATGTGATATGTCTAAAATAAATCATATCAAAGATGCAATGCACCAGGCATATACAACTGAGTGCTGTTGTTTTGTAGTTAAAAAATCATATATCAACCTAATTTGGGTTAGTAATAAATATTTTCGATAAACAAAACAAAAGTTTAACAAGCAAATGTAATTCAGCTATGACGTTTTACTGGGTTTATTTCAGTGCTAAGGCAAAGTAGAGGCAGAGCCGCGTGTCGCCGATCGATGCGGTCAAACCAATGGACCCAACCTTGCATCGCTCTCAAATGTCGCTTTAAGGATGTCACTGGTATACGCTAATTCTCTTTCATGTAGAATATGTATTGCCAATCTAACGCAATATAACTGGTAGAGGCATTAATATTTGTTCTTTCGTTTTATAATAAATTGCATGACGTTACGGTAACCTTCCATTAGCTTGATTGCAATAAGGCTTTTTATACAAATCAAGTTAAACAAAAATGCCGTTTCATTTTCACCATTCCGTAGTGATGGATCAGGGGATGTTTTAAAATTAAATTAATAAAGCTAATTTACCAATCAAATGAAATCGAACTTCCTCACTTTCTTTTTCATATCAAATGATGCAATTTGTTAAAATATATTTTTTGTTAACGAAGTTTTGAAGAATTATATGTTTATATTACCTACTTACTACAAAAATTAAGAGTATTTGTTTGTCATAGTTTATTCCTAAGTTTAGCCGCTAAAACTTAAAAGAACTATAAATATAGGTCATAATTGGGTAACCAAAAAAGCAGAAAATCAAAATATGCACTTAATTTATATGTTTATTAAATTCATAACGGAGTTTGTTCTGAATTTAATTTTAATGCTTATGTTATTTTTTAAATCCCATATTGCTAGAATGTTGTGGCACCAAATCACTTAAAATAACAGTTTCAAATTGACACAAACCTTATATTATAAAGAATTTCACTTTCTTTGGAGTCACATACGCGATATATTTTTTTCATAAAAAAGATTTCTAAACTAGTAACGGTTCTAAACAAAGTGTTTACTAAATACATTGAATATAACAGTTATGTACACAAGCTAATTATTGGAAATAATTTTCTATTGTTGTTTATCATTTCAAAGATCATTCGGATAAACGATTTTTTGGCTTAATTTTAATTATTAATTTCTCGCTACACACACAATGACACAATCTTATTAGTTGTTAATTAGTTGAAAGTTATGATTTATTCATATTTAATCCGATTTCCGTTATATTTTTTTACACATTTGCATTGAGATTATTTTTTTCTGTGTTAGTATTGCCAAAAATTACAGACGTAGGTACCTAAGTTTGCGGTGAAGATGTGAGGAGGATAAGTGCGTGGTCGCGAGAGGGTCGCAATGTTCACTGGTAACTACGAAGCAGTCTGTGGTGATGGTGGCAGTGGAAGACGAGCGGTGGAGCTCGTGGTGGCCAGCTTGCTGGGTTAGCACGAGTGCGGTGTCGCGGCCGGCCTTTGTACGTCGCGCGTCGAGCGTCCGTTTAATGCGCGGGTATTTCGGTAGATCACAGCCATCGGACAAATCGCGACCGTGCGACCCGGCCTCAACGAGCAATCTAATAATAAACTTGTTTATATTTTTTATTCCCTCCATGACTTTTCCCGATTGCACACTAATGTTCGGGACCGTCGGATGCGAAGTCGCGAAGGCCTCCCTCGTCGACCTCGAGAACCACGTGCGCCTCGAAATAGAACTGTGCGCGACACCCGAATGATCATCAATTCGGTTATTAATCGGGAACGGATTGAGAGCATTGGCGTCAAATGCGTTTCGGTTGCGTTCGGCACGGTGGAGCCGGGCGGCGGATGCGTGGGCGGCGGCGCGGCGGGCGGCGGCGGCGCGCGGCGGTACATACCGAGATGGTGTCGGAGATGGCGCTGCAGAAGGCGCTGAAGCCGGAGTGCGCGGCAGGCGGGCTGGCGGGCGGGCTGCCGCTCGCCCGGTCCATGGCGCGGTGCGGCCCGACGGTCGGCTGAGCACTGCCGCCGCGCGGCTCCGTTCGCGCCCTCGCGTTACATAAACCTCTGTGCTTGATCGCAGTCCGCTGCCCGCTCCCACCTGTCTGTTGTCGCTTCGTTTTGGCATCGCATGCAACCCACAACAATAACACCAAATAATTATAGTAACACTATTTTAAGCGTTCTCGACAAAGAGCGAGACCAATTTGTAACACTTTATCTTAACATAGCACGCGATTTGACTAGACAAGTTTCATTGTTGTGAATTCCAAAGCATCATAAAAGTTAGTCGTTACATTAGCATAAGAACTCTCCTAAGCTCACCTATATAAATGCGCAGTTTACTGCAAAGATGCGGCAATACCTTTTCAATATTTTATTTTCTCGCTGTTTTCGTAAACACTTCCCGTTGTTTTATTTATTTCTGAAAAAACTTCCACATCTAATAGTTTAGTGTTAAAAAACTGAATTTATGTAACAAATTTACTATTACTTTTTTTGTGAGAGCGTTTTATTAAAGCGTGAAGAATACCAACCGAATATTCTATGTGACTATCAAAACATCTGTATAAATATTATTGCATATTTCGTCACGAGTCTCCATAATTTCTGTAACTTTTACATACTATTCTCCATTAAAATATCGGTAACTGATAACGCTTGTCATATTAGAATGCGTGGTCACGTAAATAATTATGTCAGCCAAGTTTTTGCAGTGTTTCTAATCGTGTCTGATACGACGTGGATGTTTGTTCATGCAGGGAGGATAAAACGAGTCATTGAAGGGGTAGAAGTCGAATACGGTATTATTTTTTCTTATTATATCTTTCGTTAATTATTTGTGTTTTATCACATCAAGCCATCTCACTCGCAAAACACCCTGGATAAGGATCCAGGATCCAGGATATGTAAGGACATATAAACTAGAGTCCGTGGCCACCAGACTATCGTCATTTTATAAAAGTTGAAAGTTTGTATATGCATGCCCCTAACATAGGCATGAAGTGATCAGCTTTTATGAAGTTCCGGTCATGGTGGTTTTCGAAGTTATCAGCTTCAATGTATCTGGCAAGATAAAGGAACTAACAAAAGTGCCTGACTACCAAGAAAAACCATTTGATCGATCTCAACAGCATATTATACCGGGTATCTCAAGACTGCTACCGAAAACGAAGCCGGGTGGTAGTTTTAGTGGCTACAAACACCATGCAATTAAAAATTTCGCAAAGAAACGCGACAATTATTTTTTTATGATTTCTTAAATATCGTCATTTTTGGGTGGTAAATCCATAGTTTTTGCTAAAATAATAATTTAAACTCTTTTATAGCTTAGATTATTTATAAATAAAAGGATATACACTATTATTTTAGGAAAAAATGTATTTACCACCCAAATATGGCCATAGCAAAAAAAAACTTTTATAAAATTCAATTTCATAAAATGACGAAGTAAAAGCACATCAATTTACACATGTTGTCTTATCTATTCTTTTTGGGATAGGTAGCCGGTAGGACTCAATAGAGTTTGTGACTTACCTCGTTTGGGGATCGTGACCTATCATCTCCAAACTAGATACGTCCACGCTACATTATTTTTAACAAAGTAGGCAATATTCTCGACTAATTTTAAGTGATTGTTTTACATTCTTCCTTAAACTTGACCCCGAAAATCTGTAATTAATGACAAAATAAGAGTTAGGTTCTTGCATAGATATTAATTTATGATTAAAATTAGGCCCGCAAAATATTTTTATAATCGCATTTGAAATAAGTAATCCTTCTACGATCACGATGTAATAAAACAGAAAAATATCTAAAAAAAAAATCCACCATAATTTAATGAATGGGCTGCGACTTGATTCCAAAAATATGGTCTGCGAGTATGATAACGTTTTAATCGGTCATCTACTAGGTTCATTAGTGTACAATTTAATGAATCAACTTGTACATCGATCGTTACATGTGGATATTCATGTGTGGCCCAGTTTAATTTAACCATAACTTAAAAGCCCATCCCATATAAAAATAAATCAACATTTTAAACCAAAGGTCAAAAAACTAATAAAAGCTGCATACTCACATCGATCCAGACATTTGAGCGCTACGAAAGGACATCAGATTAAAATTCTGATGGCCTCTTTTCTGGGAAATTGAACAGGAATATCGCTTTTACAAAAATCATATATTAATAATGCTAGATAATACGCAGTACGCAATACATTTATTGTATTGCATAATCTACCATGATCTGTGTGCCTTTATCACAACATTGTAATAAATGGCAGGGCCATACTTTTATTACCGTTGACTACTGAAGAAATGGGCGGCTCTACCGAGATTGAACCACTGTCTGTTTGGCATTCTTGTTTGGTTCGATGAGTAGAACTGCAGGGAGCTCAATACCTGTTTTTCCCTTCTTCTTGTTTCTTACCTTTTCTTTTTCATTTCATCTGAAAAATTGTGCGATAATTTGCTTATTCGGTGAAGCGGAAGTAGAGGAGAGAAAGAGGAATAACGTGTAAAGTTCAGTATTATTATAATACAACAATGTTAAGGTATAATTTACAATTATCTTATTTTACTGCCTCGGTGGAGTAGTTGTACTATCATTGTTGTACGATTACAAAGATGAGGACTCGGGTTCGAATCCAGGGTCGTGCAAAGTGATATTTGATTTTTCTATTCATTTTTGAGACCGAAAGTTTGTCGTAGTTTCTGATACCCACGACACAAGATTCGAGCTTTGTGAGGGGTGGGGACTGTGTATGAATGTGACTGTTGGGTTTATTTATTATTATGTATAATTATTTTTATCCTGGGGTCAGGAATTTGAGTCGACATGGTGAAAGGCTCGCCCCCTATCACATCGTAGTGGAATAACGTGTCGTTACGTGGGTGTGGCATTTCTGCCTACCCTCCTGGGGAAAAGGCGTTAGTTTATGTTTATGTATGTTTTATGTATCTTAATATAATTAAATCCTTCTAAGTTTTTTTTTATATTCACAAGGCTGCAATAATAAAGATATTGTAAAATACTTTCCTGTATACAGGTACCATGCCTCAAGTGATGTCCCTGCGTGATTCAAGCACTGAGAAGCATCTTTGTGGTGCTGTGTTGCTTTCTCGAGACTTTGCTTTGACAGCGGCGCATTGCGTGAACTTTGCTCCAGAAGATTATTTCCTACAGCTTAACAATTACCGTGTAACTGATGACGAGACCATCCCTCGCGCTACTGTTTTGGATATTATAATACACGACTTGTATGACCGGTAAATGTATAACAGATCTTTATTCGTGTTTATGTTTCAAACAATTCATCATATTTTGCTAATATGTATAGAATAGATTCTCTATAATAATCTCTTGTCTGCAAAGGGTAATATCTAACTTCTAAACTAATTATAAAGAGGAAAGGTTTGACTGTTTGTTTGCCTAGAATAGGCTCAGAAATTATGGACCGATTTAACTTGTTAACATTATGGTACATTCTGGCCGGATATATATATCATATTACATGATATTTAGTATGTGCCACAAACATGGACTTGCATTTCACGACAACAGTCCACCAATGATTAAAAAATAAATTACATTGAACGGTATAGCCACTGAGAACTTATTTAATAAATGACTACTCATAGGATACATCCATTGTTTCCTCCTACAGTAGTATGGTTTCTTGATGTTATCCATTTTAACAGTTACTCTTTCCAATCACTCGTTGCGGTTGCGTTATATTGTATTTAAATTACATTACAATCTACTTATTTATTTACTCTGTAAATAAAAACGTATATTAAATTGATGCAGTGTTTTAATGATATTCGAAATCCCGAATATTTGTACATACTTAAGAGTCAAAATTTACATTAATAACTAAAACGTACAATTATTATATAACGCTTGGCACCAAAAACAATACATACATGTATCTACAAATACACCAAATAAATGAACATGGTATGAAAGGACTAATCAAATCGGTATTGGCGCAAAGAAAAATAGGATTTGGTGTATCGGGGTTTGGGTTTACTATGAACATTACGGCACAGTAAGAAATACGTCGTACGTATTATAATTAACATGTGATTCGTACCCAATACAGCGGGACGTCCCCTCTAATGATGTCTGGAACCTAAATAAAAAAGTAGGTAATCTACATTGACGTCTTTGAAAAAAACATGGTTCCTGTGGTCATGCCTCCGTATTGAGTTGTTCGAGCCTGTTAATTAATTTAGGTAATTCTATTCGAAATTATTATTACTAAACTAGTATTCCGTAGTACAATACCAGGCCATAAATATATATAGATATGTACGTAACAATATCCACAGGAAATGTAAAAAACTTGTTATAGTCTCGATACAATCGAAAAGTTTGGAGGGTAAATGGCTCTACCATTTACCGTAATCTATTTATACAAAATTTCTCGTTCTTTTACTTTATTTCTATAAAACAATGAAACATGTTTATAAAATTATAATCATATGTGAATTAGTTTGCTCCTAAAATTATTTATAACTCTGTAACTTCTACTCTTTTATAACTAGACGTGTAGGTAATGCCTACAACTATTTATTTTTATTGCAACGAATGACGAGACGAGCAATGAGCAGTAGAATAGTAGACGAGTAGCTAAACCAAACAACACCATAAAATTAAGCAATGCTTGGCATTCCACTCCGCCGTCCTGAGACAACTAGCTCACCCACAGAATACATAGGTACGAGTACATTGTTACGAGTATATATAAAAAGCTCACCTACAACGATTTATTGTGGTGGGTATCGGAATCTTGTATATTATGTTACAATCATCGTCAGTGTCCGCGAGCAGTTTTTATTACTGCGGTTGGTTTGATGAATTCAAACACAACGTACAAGTTGAGTTTAGATAAATATATTTATAGATCTATTTATTTTGTTAACATATCACTTGAAAGGTAAAAGATATTTATAAGTATTTTAATAATTACTTATTTATTTTTGCGTGTACCTATATTTATACATAGCGCAGAGAAATTAAATTTAGTTGTAACTGCATTTCTATTTCATATTTTGTTAATTATACTGAGATCTGCGTTTACTTTACCCCGGGTAAGTGATTAACAGATTTACAGATGTTTCCTATCCAATAACTCACACAGACATTAATGACATATTATTTATATTTATGTATTCAACCATGGGTATATTTATACAATACCAACATTATGACTTGTAAATGCTAATCTTGACGTAGGTTTTGGTGAACCAGGTATTTTTATTTTGTTTAGTCTAAATAAAGATACTGCAGCCGATGCAGTTTTTTGATTGATTAAACATAGGTTGTAGAGTTCATCCCAAAATTAAGTATGGACCTACCAGCATATTAGCCAAAACACCTTCTAACTTTCGGAATCGTTCAGGGGAAAAATATGCATATTCACAAAAGGCATAATCAAACAGACCACCAAGGTTGGCACACAAAGCCGTTATAAATAAATAATAAAATAATAATAAAAATTAATTAATAGGGATCTATGACTATTCTAACAATACATTTTAAATATCCAATCAAATCCTCCAAGTACCCACACAAAGTAAGCATAACCATTTTTATTTTATTCATTTAACGTAAAAAATTAATTATTATTAACCCATCACATATTTTCAATGTTCTTGTGTTTTTTTTTAACAGCAGATTTTCTGTTCCTAAACTTTATACGTACTTATAAATAATACTCAATTCATTTAATGTGGAAACTAATCTTCTTATACTGTGTAGAACTGTTCCACTTAGTAGAAATTATGTCGTCAGTCGCTGCCAAGTCAAATGTGAGGGGATATGTTTTTTACCCCTAGTCAATTACCGCTAGTACAGTATGTACTAAGAAAATATTATAAACTAGCTGTGCCCGCGACTTCGTCTGCGTGGAATTTAACAAAAAAGTTAATTCGTTTATTTAGTATTTTAATTATCAACCTTTGTAACGAAACCATACCGCGATCTAATTCTACAGTGGCGCCATCTCTTAGCGAGCGGCGGTAAACTCCCGTTACACATTTATTTTCAGTTTTTTGTATTAGCTTTATTGAAACATTTCTTTATATACAATATTTTGTAAATGTGATATTGATTCGTTGGTGGGAGAAGTGGTGGGAGGCGCCCGACGTGACGGCCAGTGGTGGCATGCGCGTGAGCTGCGCGCGGGCATTGCAACATTACTTTATTTTTCTAAAATAAATGTACCCTAAGTTACTCCTTGTTATCCAGGTACCTGACAAAAAAAGTCCCGTCAAAATCGGTCCAGCCATTTCAGATATTAGCCGGAACAAACAGACAGACAGACAGACAGACAAAAAAAAATTAAATATCATTTTCGGCACAGGTATCGTGTATATAACGATATGTAGTAGGACATATTTTTTATTTTCACTCTTAAAACAGACACTTCAATTTTATTTATATGTATAGATGGGTATGCCTGCCAAGCTTTTTCCCTCCATACCGAGGGAATATTTTTTGTAATGTCTGCTCTTCGAGTAGACTATACGTCAAAAATATTTGTTAGTATGAACATAAAAAATGTGCAAAATGATCTACATTAATATTATATATTTCTAAAACACTAACACATTGTATTGATTTCAGAGAGACCAGAGCCCACGACATTGCTCTTCTCCGTATAACACTAAATTTGGATGACATAACATGGCTTAATAACACGATATTACCGAGGTGGTCGTTTGGCTTGTCAGGTAAATAGTACCCAGACAATCTGTGGGCTGGTAATAGTGCACGGCATAACATATTACATTTATTTGCTCCCTGTTTATGACCCAACCTACACTAAGACCGCTGAGCAAAAACAAGAAACGTCGTATACAGTGCTGTATAGACATGTGAAAACATCTTAAGATTTATAGTGTTTTAGGATATTAAATCACATGATTTGTATCAAACAGCTTTCCTCTTAGTCTAATTAAAATATTGTGCAACCAAGACTCAAGAAGAAATTATGTGTAAGGTTCCCGCTCCGAGGAGATAATCTGTTTAACACCGCAAAGCCAAGACCGCAGGATACCTACGGAAATTGTTGAGGCAGGTGGATTTGCAACATGCATGCCTTACGTCTTGCTATCGCTAAATAAAGTACTTTAGTGTTAATTTTTATCTACAGCTTAATGTATGGCCCATAACTTATTTTGTCCGAACAGTGTCGTTAAGCTACATTGAGATTAGCTGAAATAACAAACATTTAAGATTGTCTGGCACAGATAGGTAAAGCCTGTTTATTATAACTATTTTCAGGTGAATGTACAATATATGGTTATGGCGCTAAAAATATCAACACAAAAGAGACATCAGAGCGATTACATGCTGGCAAATTGAATATAGTATCCTTGGATCAATGTACGTTCAAACTAGGACCATATGTCGCACCAAAATACGATAGCGGAATGATGTGCGCTGTTGGCGATGGAGTCGACGCCTGTCAGGTAATTGAATATCAGCTTCAAAGTATTTCACCGTATCTTGAATTAATGGAGCTCGCGGAAATTGTAAACACACGAAATTAATACCCTGTTTACTAATAAATACATGGAAACAGAGCTTTTGTGCTCCAATGTCACGCAAAACTAAGTATGTAAAAAAATAACAGTTTAAATTCAATTTCATTTCATTGCAACCTTTATACTTACATTTCCGATAAGAAACTGTTAAGTATTATCCCGTTGGATTATCTGTTTTTTATAATAGATCCACGTATGCATGTTTGCGGCACCACGGTTTTGTGGTGACTAGCCACATTGGTCAATATCAAGCAATGCACAGTTCCTTCCTCGACCCAAATATGTTTCTTCTTAAAAAACTACAGAGCAAAACAATACAATTATGTTGAAAACTAATTAGAAATATAGAGTGTAACGTCCATTGGCCGTATATCGAGACGTCATTGTTAAAACAATGCACTTACCAAAACGTGCAGTGAAGTCAATTGGACGAGCTAAAATAAGCTTGTAAATCCCCACTTAATAAAAATCTTGAATTTTATTTACCGTAGCGAATACTATCTGTCGTGTCATGTCAGTATTTAGAACTATTTTCACCATACATGTGCTAATTATCCGTAACAAAGTCGTCTGTCGACTGTCGGTGCAAGCAATTAATAGCAGTTGTTAAATTGTAAAATAAATCTGTTGCGAGCGTGCCAAAAGTTCTTCACATATTTATACATCGTTGTAATGTTTCAAAGACGCACGCTCTGCTTCTTAAGCGCCACTAGAACTTTACCTACTAATAATTATCGGCTTATTATTTTTGTGCGAATACAAATTCCTCCCTAACAATGAAATCTATCTCTTAGACCTTAGATATAACAATAAAACATATTTAAATAAAATAAATTTTGTACGTGTTAAAAGTCATCCATCATATGGATATTGAAATAATACTATATTTTACGAATTTTATCGAGAATTAGGTTTAATTTTCACTTTTTGTAACTTCACGTTTCAATTACTTCACAGCTTTCGTCACGGGGCGGATTGAAATAGTTTTATTTTATTTTTATTTTTTTATTTTATTTATTAGATCAGCCAATAATTGTTTACACCAATACAATTTTATAATAATATGAGGTTTTGCAGGAGATATAAGTGCAACAATTTCTTACAGGCTAATACCACAAGCATAATATGATTAGGCTATGATTTATATACAATAACAGAAATAAACTTAAAATACAAATATGGATTCACAGTTACATTAAATACCTAATAGTGTTATTATATACGACTTTTTATAATAATAATAATTTATATATTAAGGACATATTTTTTTTTTATTCCAGACAGTGCTTTACAATCTATACAATAAAAAAAAAATAATGAGCAGCGAAAACAAATTGTATGACAGTATAAACACATATAGCATGGCTATGAGACCACAATGCAACCGTTATTAGGAATCAGAAAAGTTTTCAATAATTTTATTATAAAATTTACTAATATTGTCATAGTGCACGTCTACCTCATCACTAATGCTGTTTAGGATTTTACAGTCTTGGAATTGGTGAGGTTGCACCTAGAACCGTCCTTCGCAGAGGAGGACTGAGTGGAGTAATGCTATATCGAGGATATCTCGATGGGACACGAAATCTTATTTGATTTAGTAATTTAGGGCAATCTATTTTATTTCTTAAAAGATTATATAGGAAAAGAGCATCAACAATATTGTATCTACAGGATAGTTTTTGAATTCGAAAGAACTTAAGGCGGCTATGGTAAGAGGAGTAGTGCTTCGATTTACCAATAGAGTATGCTAAGTGCCACAGAAACCGCTTCTGGACTCTTTCCAGACGTAGTAAATGTGACGCGAAATGTGGCCTCCAAACAACACTACAGTATTCCAGAATACTCTAGTACTAGGCTTTTGTATAGAATAATTTTTGTGCTGCTGTGCTTGAAACCCCTGGTATTTCTTATAACAAATCCCAGCATTTTGTTTGCTTTTTTATCATGTATTCTATGTGCGGAACAAAGGTAATTTTCTTATCAAATATTACCCCTAGGTCTTTAAACGTTTCTACTTCTTGTATTTTATTATTGTTAAGGAAGTAGTCACAATTTATCTCACGGTGTTTTCTAGAGAATTTTAGGTGGTAACATTTTACAATTTAATGTGTAACAATTGCGTAAATCTAAGAAAGTATAATATGGATTTTTGCATGCTTTTCTCTGATATCATGGTAATATCAGAATCCAAGGACGGCATTATACTTAGAGAGTGATGTCAACAAAGTGACACCGCGTGTGTGCTAGCACCGAATTAATCACTTGGTTTAATGTCTTTTCCGGCGTTTAGACGGGACGGGTAATGTGAGTCCGACTGTTTACTGTGTCTTAAAGCCGGACATTTCTGAGAAGTTTCTCAGTTTATGTAAGAATGTGTTGAATAAAATGTTTATCTTGAATGGAAAATAAGTGGCAATAAAAAATCGAAATCTCAGCAAAATTTGTTCTCTTGCACTGGTACTGGTGCTCTATCAGCCTGTCATCACCCACTGTTGGGTGTTAGGAAATACTCTACAGCTGAGAGTAAGGTTGAGAAGGCTTATCCCATGGTCCACCACGCTGGCTTAATTCGGGGTAAAGTCTTCATGTGTGTACCATAAAAAATCGTGTATAATCTTTATGGTATACAATATACTTTAAAGTGCATGATAATTGACTATTAATAGTTAATACACATTAAATTCCTAAAACAAAAATCCACTAAAAACCAAAAATAAATAAAATAATAACTACCACTCCAAAGCAAAAAAATAATATTTATTTCATGGAGCTCGTGCATGTTGATTAATTTGCTTAATGACTTGACTAGCCAACAAATCAAAATATATGCAGAACATATTGAAGGCGGGCCGCCAAGTACCAAACTTGTAGGACCTATGCCTTATATTAATTTAAATATCTATATGTTTGGTACTGGGCGACCCGCCTTCAATATGTTACGCATATATTTTGATTTGTTGGCTAGTCAAGTCATTAAGCAAATTAATCAACATGCACGAGCTCCATGAAATAAATATTATTTTTTTGCTTTGGAGTGGTAGTTATTATTTTATTTATTTTTGGTTTTTAGTGGATTTTTGTTTTGAAGTCGGTTTTTATTTTTTTTATTAAAAATTTTAGTTATTTTTATCTTTTTAGTGTTGATAGGCATTTAAAAGAAAAAGATTTGGTCTCCACAAGGAATATGTTCTTTCCGATGACAATAAAATGGCTAAAATCGGCTAAAAGCTGCCAAAGATATTGGAATATTCACATGTTTATTATTTGTCCCGCAACTACTGTAGCCTAGCTTTTATACTGAACTCAATGCAAAAAGAACCGTTGAAATCCTATTAAATTTTGAGGAGTTCTACTCTCCAGGTCCGAACATGATAATAAGATCTTAATGTTGTGTTCCTGAGATCAAACTGTTAATACGTTCTTTCCAATGAAAAAGAAATCACTAAAATCGGTTAAAAACTGCTGAAGATATTAGTATTTACGTGTATTTTAATTTTATCACCCCCCCCCCCTCACCCATACCCCTTTTTCCCTCCCTTAATGTAGCTTAACTTTTATAATGAACTTAATGCAAAAAGAACCATTGGAATCCTACTAAATTTTGAAGAGTTCTATTCTCCAGGTCCGAACATAATCATCATATCTTCATGTCGTATTCCTGGGATCAACCTGTCAATACGTTTTTTCCAGTGAAAAAGAAATCACTATAATCGCTTAAAAGCTGCCGAAGATATTAGAATTTACGTGTATTTTAATTTTATTACCTCCTCCTTTTTTTGAAGTCGGTTAAAAAGTCAGTGTGCCCTGCGTTTTGAACTCTCGTCCATTGACTCGGCAATCGCCTCTAGTCCATTACCGACTGGCGACCACGCAATTTTTTCTCGTGAAACATAGCTTTACTAAACTTAAAACTTAATCCTATTTCCTTTTCATAATAGTATTACCTAGGTAGATGAGATCTACCCTCACTTTTCGTTTTAGTAAGGTTAGAACATATATTTTTATGAAGTTATAATAATCAATTGGATTATAATTATCCATAGATACTTATACCGGGTATCTCAAGACTGCTACCGAAAACGAAGCCGGGTGGTAGTTTTAGTGACTACAAACACAATGCAACTAAAAATTTTGCTAAGAAACGCGACAATTATTTTTTATGATTTTTTAAATATCGTCATTTTTGGATGGTAAATCCATAGTTTTTGCTAAAATAATAATTTAAACTCTTTTAAACCTTAGATTATTTATAAATAAAAGGGTATACACTATTATTTTAGGAAAAAATGTATTTACCACCCAAATTTGGTCATAGGAAAAAAATATCAAAAAAAAATTGTCGCTTTTTTTTGCAACTTTTTCTGTTGCATTGTGTTTGAAGTCGCTTAAACTACCACCCGGCTTCGTTTTCGGTAGCAGTCTTGATATACCCTGTATAGATATTATCAAGTTCTGAACAAATTTAGTTTTAGATATTGAAATATTTACACAAAGGGATCAAGCCGCACCTTTTTAAATGGCTAGATCAGGATCATACCTCACAATCCACAGCTCATACCCTCAACCACTGAGCGAACAATACAATGAGACATACGTAATAATTTCATTAATCCAGAAGAAAAGATGATTCATGTAATTTACATAGGTATTTAATACATAATTTAAGGACTTCAAAATAAGTGGTAAATATTTAATTTCGGAGTAGGTACCTACCTACATAGTAATGAGTAAATCCAATAATTTCAGCGCTTATCAGCGACCTTACAGATGACAATAACTATTTTATACTGTGTTTATAGTTGTTGACTCTTTCAATTGTATGCATTTTCCCGTTGATAAAACCCAAACAAATATTTGGGAAAGATCTTACATGGACCGTGTAACTCACTGCTCTAGATATTATTAATGCAACCACAAATGATAAAATAATTGTTGTTAAAATAAGGTAAAATAACATTAGCTTTATTAAATTCTTAAAACTCAATTTATTTACTGGGAAATGCAAAATTTTCACCATTCATGCGCCTCTACACATCGATATCAATGTTAATAAGTCAATGCGTCTACATATAATTATTGCACTATATTATAGAATTTTCTAATTTAAGATCTTCTATCTATGAAGATAAAATGATAGTATCTAATATCTATGATATTATGTGGTAAAAAATGAGTCCACTTAGCGTTGCTATATTATTTATTGAAGTGGTAGAGCCCTGTCAGAGCGTATTTAACTTGCTTTATGAAAGTGCAATTAAACACAGGTACCTATAGTAGTAGGTATAAATAGTAGATGCGTACTAGGCATGCCGCTTTTCCGTTTCAACTTGGGCATATCCAGTTATTGCATATTCGCCGTCACGACGAGGTAGAACTACGTTGATCCAACTTGGACCACACTAGAAACGGGCAATTCTACCGAAGTGGTGCCATTGACTTAGAAAAAACCAAGGGCTTGCTGGTTATTATAAAAACGATGCAAAGTATCTTTATCAATGCGTTTTCCGATGCAGAGATGCAGGATGGCGAGCGCAGTGAAATGCCAAGCTGTTTGGTTTTGCTACTGTTCATGAGCGGTCGCATCGCTTACCATCGTCGAACGACATGCACGTCTCGCCATTCATGGCAATAAAAAAAAAAACAAATAAATATTAACAATCGTTGGATCTACATATGCTCTCAACATTTTATTGGATACTATACTGACTTGAATCACGACTTAATGAATTCATAGTTTGTAAATAATACCTAAGAGCTTGAGATATAATGTATTAACAATTATTTTTTCTAGGGCGACTCAGGAAGTCCATTGATATGCGACGGGGTGATCCAAGGCGTTTGCAGTTATGGAATGAGCTGCGGAGTAAACGGCATACCCGGCGTCTACACTAGTGTAGGAGCTCACTTACAATGGATTCGTGATATCATGAAAAATTAACTTCCTTCTTCTTTACCACATTTGTCAATGATGTAACCAATACAAAGCCAACAATAAAGGAATTAAGGAGCGTAGATTAGGATAGCAGTGTATACTGGTCATACATATTTTTTTTTGTGAATTACGCAAAAGTAAAAGCACATTATATTTGACAACATGTATATATATTTATTACACATTTAAAAGACTTATTATGTTCTACAGGAAGGAAACAATGTTTAGTAGCAAGCCCATTTTAAAGTACGTGTTTGATGATATTGCTGATGATTTTTGTAACTTCACAAACATTTTATGTAGCGAATTCAGGCGGAATAATACATATATAATATTTTTACTAACTGCAAAAAAACATTTTATTACTTATAAGTAAATGCTTACAATATGGAATAAAACATACGAGACATAAATGTGAGGTGTTAACCCATAGTTAGAGGGAGAGACTCCGTTAGAGACAAACGTGTTTGCATATTGCTTACCAACAATATTATGTTGCGGTCTACTATATTCAACCTGAATAATCAGAAATGCAATAAAACTCCCACTAGAGGAAAATTTTATCTTTAAAAAACATACAAACTAAGAGAGTCGCCTTGTTCTTTTTATTGAGTCAGCTTAACAAAAAAAAAGAAAATATGCAATAAATAAACTGCAAACTGTAATCGAATGGAATTTGAGAGAAAAGTAAGAATTTATTAATACACCTACAAATGCAATAAATAATTATCTAATATATGAAAAATCCAAACAACCCTGTTAACACACCTATTAGACCTAATTTGATGTTTTTTCGTAAAGCTACATATTTTTGCAAAAATAAATTCGGAGTATTTACATTACAAAGACAAAAGTTGATACAGAAGTATCAATACAGTATATCTCACAAGATATAAACATTCCCAAATATCAATACATCAATATATAAGTATCAGTAGAGTATACCAATCGCTATCTAAATAATTTTGTTTTTATTAGCCTGAAAAGTTTACAAGTAAGATATACTACGATTTATATAAGTTCGCCTCAATATGTCGACCGCTGCACTGCTTAAAAATCGTCTATCTTCCATTGGCGTGTGGCGAAATTCTGAACTACAAATACAATTTATATATTTAAAGCATTGTTAGAAATATGTTTTCATAACAAAAACAACAAGCATTTATACTCGCAACTTATAGTATTAACATGCCTCATATAAAAAAAAATGCAGAGAGAAGAAAATATTTTGACAACAACGCATTCGGACGCCAAAAGATCGTAGACAATCTACATCGTGAATTTGAAAATTTTATGATTTAACTCAGTGTCATGGAATTAGATAGGATGAATCTAGTCTTGTTTTGTTTCCAATGTAAACTTAATGTTGATAAGTTAATGTTGATAATATATAAAGTTTAGCCAGTGGCGGCGTAAAGTAGGGGCGGAGGGGGCGGTACGCCCCGGGTACCAAGCACCAAGGGGTGACAAAGACACCCACAGAAAGCACACAAAATCTACCTGTATCCAGAAATAACTACTAACCCTTGTATCTAGCTATTTGTATACAAATGGTATATTTTGAAGTTTATCGCAACTGTAAATATCGTCTATTTTAAATAAAATGTCTGATTTTCTAAAAGAATGAATTCTAAATTTCGGTAGCTGGGTCTCGCAGTGGATAAATTTGAGATTATCCGCTTGCACGAGTCTAGGAGCCACTTGCCCCTGCAAGACACTAAGGCCCACATAACAGTTGATGGCGTGGAGATCTTTATCAGCTCCTGGTGAAGTATGTTAGAGTTGTCTTGTATAGTCGTTGGAATGTTCATGTCCATTTCAAAAGCCTGAGATCGAAACTAGTCAAGGCAGCAGACACATTCTCTAGCCTAGGGCTTCCCAAACTAAGCGTCACGACGCCCTGGGGCGTCGCAGCATTGTCCCAGGGGCGATCGAGTCGAGTGAGCCAAACTGGAGCCCCGTTTTGGGAAGCTATGCTCAGAAAACCAAGCACATTCTTCCCATATCAGTTAACCAAAGGTAAAATAAATATATCGGTTCTTTTTTGCTTTATTTTTAATTAAAATGTCATGTCAAATTAAGATTTTTTCTGAAATCTGAATCTATTATTAGGGGCTGGTCTGAGGGAAAAAAGAATTTCTTAAGGGTCTGTAAATGTCTATGTGTGAACAGTACAAATAACTTCAGGAAGTCTTGATCTAACCGACTCAAATTCGAAGATTCCGGCACCCCTTATCAGAGGCTGTACGCGGGAGTTGTGCGATCGACGGCCTTTTACGGTTTCTTTTTATATATCATAGGTAGCAGACGATCATACGGTTTACGTTATGATAAGTGATCACCGCCGATCATGAACATCTGTAACACCATGGGGCATAGAGATGCGTTGCGACCTTTAAGGCGAGAATACACTATTTTCTTGAATGTGGCCAGGTCGTATTTGTCCGAAAATGCTGATGTTGGCAATTGGATCTCGGGATTTGTTGTACGTAGAAGAAAATATCGAGAGAAAGGTACTAAAGTGGTATTTGGAGGTTTGCCGCGTTGTACGTTAGCGGAACTCAGCAGCAGAGAAAATTCCGAACATCTGAAACAACTCGGTCGCCGATGATCGACCTGCCCGACGTTGACATCGGTCGAAAGGGAAAAGTTGATATAATGCCGCGATCTGTTGAGCATTGGTATTGGTATCTCTGAACAGACTGTGCTGTTCTCTCGAGTGGTGGCGTAGCGGATGATCATTATTCAAGGGATATCGTAAGATCTCCCAAGGCGCCGCCTGTTTTCTGGCTGGTTTCCTTCCCTGGGACGTTGACGCCAAAGCCTTTTCGTCGTAGGTTTATTACTAGCGACAGGAATCGTCATGTCAAAGGAAGCCACCAGCCCTTAGAGTCTTAGAGATACACTGGCCGTCTTGGAGGAGTGGTACCCTAGGATGGACAATCATCCCAGTGCTGATGAGTGGACCAATCTGGCAACGCGTCTTTTTTTACCAGTGGCCGAACAGGCGCCACGGCATGTTGCGGCCCATCTGACACTGGTTCTATCGGGGCACGGTTGCTTCGTTGTGAAAACACTCTCTCTTTCGGAGTGCCCGCTCTGGGGTGACGAGCGCAGAATACTCCATGCAGCTGCCAGAGTAGACCTCTCGCTCTCAGCCGTGATGCCTTCCATGGTCGAGATTCGGAGGGCTTGACAAGCAATGCTCTCGTTCTGCGAGATCGTGATCTCGCGCTCAATTCAAAACCGCCCCGGGTGCCAACCTACCTTACGCCGCCACTGCATTTAGCATTTTCAGGGCTTTACAACCGTTGCAGCGTTTGCGAAGACCGCATAAATAACTTATTTAAATAATAAACCCATAATACGAATTATATATTAGATACAGACATAGAGGTACATTTCTACTCTGTTAGACAAAACAAAGAGTATTAAAGGAAGATAGAAGAGTGTCGTTAATGCATAGTCATAGATAATTACATCAATTACACCAACCATTACTTTTTATCTTCCACGTTCGTTTATCTGAACGCCTCAATGTGACATACATTAAGAATTTATTACCAATATTTGGTTAAGGAAGCGCGATTTTATCGATTGCTCTATTTGGTAATAATACTAACTACTAAGAAATAAACTAAATTGTACCTACTCGTTTCACTAGCTTTGCTATATTCGAATGTTTTCTATGAAGTTATGAATATGGAAATAAATCATTCATATTTATAATATTATCATTATATGACATGACAGCCTTCGTAGCGCAGTTGGTTAGACGCCGCCTGTGAAGCGAGAGGCTGCGGGTTCGATCCCCGCACCGAGAGAAATGTTCGTGCGGCCCACAAATATTTCTTTCGGGTCTGGGTGTTTGTGAGACCGAAAAGACTCTCGTAGTTCCTGATACCCACGACACAAGACTCGATCTTAGTGTGGGCTCAGGACTATGTATGTGACTGTTGGGCGTTATTTATTATTATTATTTATTAAATATGGAAATGAGATGAACGTAACAATAATATTTTTTTTATTCCTCTAAAGATGTTTAAAAATGCAGTTGAAACCCAATTAGAAAAAAATATATTCCGAAGTACGCCCAGTTACATCGGGTCATGTCGGATGTCGGACCCGATAAAATATCGGGTGATTTAAGGAATTAACATGTAATATGAAATTTATTTTAGCCATCGAATGATTTATCTTCTCTGTTCAAACTGAATTCAAAAATCGTTCGAAAGAGACAAAACATTCGATAACTATATTTTAAAATTGACTATTAATAGAGCCGTTATGCGATACCGACATATTAATTGCTCCGACAAATACCGTTGACGTTGTTTGAAAGGCCGGTTCCATAATAACTACGCAATGTAACCGTTTAACTAACAGTATGTACAACATTCTATTTTCAGATTCGGAAAAGACGCAGTAGGCAAGGAACTTCACGTCAGCTGATTTGCGTAGAAGTGAAGTATTTACGTAGTTTCATTTTATATATTTTCTAAAAATAGCAAACATTTGCGTGGCTAATCACTTTGTTGTACACATAATTGTTTGAGAGGCGTATACTTTTTAAGCTCCGCCCTAATTTTTGGGCTAATTTGAAAAGTAGCCAATAAAGTTTATTTTTTGTATAATTTAACCTTTAAGAAAGGGTGTTGAAATGCCTGAGAGCGTAATATAATAGGGATTGCACACTTATATAAAATACGACCATTTTATATACTAAATGAGATATTAAATTATACAGTAAGTCTAACCAAAACATACCTTGTCGATTCAGAGTATTTGTACTGCAATCAAACCCCTAAACTCATTCACTTATAAAATCACCCAAAACTTACAACGGCATAAAGCTATCGGCCATAAGAGAAATATCTTGAGTGCAACAATTCACTACAACTAATATACTATACTCATTAAACAAAACTTCTCTAAAATTGGTAACGACTGTTTAAATACGAAAAGCAGGCGTATTGTCAAGGAAAAAGCACAAACTTACTTACGTGCCAACATCTTAGAATTCACTATACACACAACAAATTATTTAAATGCCCCCATAATGCTTATTAAATAGGTTCTTTGGAATCTCACAATTCAACTAACAAACACATTGCTAAATCTCAAATATCTTGTGACACAAATTAACTATTCAAGTGTTAATAAAAACAATTCATTCAATATAAGATTCCGTAGGATTCAAGCTCTTTGTTCTGAGACATTAATATTAACGACAACAACAACATACATACCCTACGAACAAAACACAACTTGAGAAGATACACAAACAACACCATTATAACTAGAATTTCTCTAATATTTCCAGGGTTTACATAAATAGTTTAATGGGTCCCAAGAACAACATCATATTATCTTGAAAATTAGATGGTATGGTTGTAAATTGAAAGAATACATTTGGTCAAGAAGATTATTGTGTTATATCAAGACTGCTACCGAAAACGAAGCCGGGTGGTAGTTTTAGTGACTACAAACACAATGCAACTAAAAATTTCGCAAAGAAACGCGACATTAATTTTTAATGATTTTTGAAATATCGTCAATTTTGGGTGGTAATTGGGTGGTAATCCATAGTTTTGCTAAAATAATAATTTAAACTGTTTTATACCTTAGAGTATTTATAAATAAAAGGGTATACACTATTATTTTAGGAAAAAAATTATTTACCACCCAAATATGGTCATAGGAAAAAATTACCAAAAAAAACTTCGTTTTTTTTTTTGTAATATGTTCTATTACATTGTACCTGAAGTCGCCTATACTACCATCCGGCTTCGTTTTCGGTAGCAGTCTTGATATACCCTGTATGTTCCAATAGGATTCTGTTCTTGTATCCCATTATTGTGTGTTATGGTGAGGTAAGTTGGAAGGCAACTGTTGAACACACCACATAACTAAACCCTGTTGTACGGATGAGATCACCACATGGGAGAAGTGTTAACGTTGCCAAGTGTTTAGGACCAGTTGAACCATGTCCGGCCCTCTGCGGTGGGGGTACTGCTACTGCTCTTTGAAGACTTCGGGGTTTTTGGAGTCTGTGGCACGGAATCTTCGCCCTCTTTACCTTCAGCGTTCTCTAGTGTGGCCTTCAACTGAAATTTTAACACATATTTGAATACACATGCATCATTGCTTTAAGTTTTTATAATTGAATAAAATCAGTTCAAGTAAGTGTATTATTATAATATGCATGTTACATTTTTTTTTATCTTTATGTATTTTATACTGACGTTATAAGTTACGCAATCTTATTTAATTTATCATTATTTTTACTATTTCACATAAATGCCCATGTTTTCTTCTCTTACGATCCATTCTATAATTTTTGGTTGTCTGAAAGAGATCTCTTATAACGATAAAACCGCCAATTGTTCAGTTTTCAGGATTCTATGTTTTATTTTATACTCTAATTTGTCATGTTCAATAAAGTGTTGTGTATCTATGAACACATTTTTAATTTATTTATTTATGCTTTTGATTGTATACGGGACGTAATGCCTGACGCATTTTCGGCCAGGCGACCTTTGGATGGTGCAGAGAGGAGCAAAGTAGGCGTATAAAAAAAGTGATGTCATGATAAAGAATTAAATTTACGTTACAAATATTATAATAATAATTCAACGTATACAGCCTGATGACGAGCTTAATATCCTTTACATTATTAAGCTCGATTAAGACAGCTGAGACAATAGTACACCAACCTAATGCAGGTTTATCTTTAAAATATACAAGGTATAAGTAAATATTTAAATTGTAACCTTAATATTGGTCTTTGCTTGCATTTCACGTTCGTACTCCCTCACGTCATCAAGGGTCATATTATACCAGTCGTCCATCCAAGCGAATGCCTGTCGGTGACCAAGTAACAAGATCTCGCGAATAGCCTGAAATAACCATGTTATTTTTTAAATTAAAATACTTCAATATTTTAGTAATGGCATATGAATATACCCATTTATATTTTTGTCATTTTTGTAATCATCGGGCTTTAAAGCTTTGTAAGTATTCAGTTTTAATCTATAGCAGAAGTTCAGATTCATGACTATTTTTCATACAATTTTTCATGCATATGTGACAAACAGTTTTTAATTATTATAAAATGTAAACTTACCGCCTGAGCATATTCTTCGACACGTGTCTGCAACCCCCATACTTCAAACTTGACTGACACGGATTTGTAACAGCACATGATTGGCTGATGTGTATCCCTCCACCCCTCGACTAGGGGTCCGCGGCCAGTCTTTTCAGATTTAAAATATTTCGGATCCTCAGCCTCTTTGTAATGATGTGGCTTTATCTCATCATAAGCAATGTCTAAAAAGTCCACTGTCCTAAGTTCCAACTCTTCAGGTGTCAGTCCTAAGCACTAAAACAAATAATTTTACTTTTGAAATATAGCTAGAGACATAATGTACCAACCTTTCATAATATAGGATAATGTATTGTTTCCAGTTTATGTGTTAAATTACTTACATTTTCAGTGGTGCCATTATTGTCTTCATATCTGGTCTGAATAGATATCGAAAACTTTGGAATGAAAGAACACTGAAAAACAAATTAGGCGACATTTAACACTAAACTTTCATTTTATTTGTAAGATTTTGTGAAAAGCTGGATATTGATTATTGGTTAAATTATTATCTTTCTGACTCGTATTTACCCGAGTGCACTTTAGCAAAATGAGCAAATTGTATTACAATTTTACTTTCAAAATAAAATAATTGAAAATACTCACTGTGTATTCTTCATTGTTTTCACCACACATGAAAAAATTACATAGATTTAGTATGAATGTTATAATATTGACAAAGAGTCCTTGGTCCTTCAGGATTTATAGAACTGCCACACTGAGAACTGCTGTATTAATAGAATTAACAAACCCTACACCTTTATTCTTTACCTTTATTTCTATATCACAGGTGTTTACCAATGGGACCATTGATAGGTTTTTTTGTATATCAATCAATGGGACACAGAAATTGATATCTGAATGAATATGCATATACTATAAAACAAAGCATGTTGGTTGTCTAGGTTTCCTATGCCAAAAATGCTCACCTGTAATTGTATAAGGGTAATAATTCCATGCCTTCTCAGTTATGTAAAATATTTTTGGTATTAGAGACTGGAGCCAGTAGGGTAGGTGGCTGGGAACAATTTATTAAAACAATAACGAAAACAGAAAATATATGATACATCTGCTCATGGACAATAGGAAAACAACACCATGAATTACAAAGCCAGGCTAGGCATTCCACTGTTCTCACCATCCTGAGCCAAGATGTTAAGTGTCAATATGTCTAATATTATTATTATCTCCCAGATTTCCTTTACAGAGGCTTAAGTGATAAGATCATGTCTTATAAAGATTATTTCTGATGTATATGTATTACTTATGGTTTATTTGGAGAACAAAAACAACAAATTTTAAAAACATGCAGAGGTTTAATATGAATGAGAAAGTACCAAATATTATGTTCAAACTTGAACAACAACAAAGAATAGTCACCTTTCTCCGGTAAAATAAATTAAATCTATACGCACAGAACATGTTTTATGAAAATGAATATTGTGCAAATCAGAGAAATTACTATTATCAGAAAGTATAAAATGAACCTTATCAGACGACTATCCAACAGATACCAATAAGCCAGACATATTTACAAAACATGAATGGTTATGTAATGCTGGTGCACAATTAATTAGGTTATCAACAATACTGATAAGTATCATATCATTTCCCAACCCTAAACCTAGTGTGCCAATTCCAAATATTATCTTTTTTATAAGAGGTTCTCTGAATATGTTTAGGCCTATATGCTAGAGGCTCAGTTTGGATTTTTCTCTTTATTAAAAATAGGTTTGCTGAAATAATTTGGGGTTTATATTTCATAATTATAGTTGAAATGGCGTAAATGTACAAAGACAAAGAAATCAAAATGAACAATATACTGAAGCATAAAGAAGTGTAGTGTACATTAACTTTCACAGGGTTTCAATTCAGGGTTTAAAATGAACAGGCTAATTAAATCATATATATTTAGTTACATACCTGGACAAATGTATTCTCTTCTCAGTGAACTGACCAACACCGTTTACTTCATCATTAACCTGTTCGTTTGCTACCACTTCAACGCCTTCACCATTATTCGACTGCTCAAAGCTATGTCGAGCTATCATGTAAAGTTGACCAATTCGGTACTAAAATCAAATAATTGACAAGTAAAATAGCCTGCCAAATATTTGTAGCATTTGATATTAATAAACAGGTAATTATAAACAAAAACCGGTATTGGGAAAAATGCCATATCGATAGATCGGTTTGTTTTCATTTGTTAATCCAAATGTAGCTTAATAAACAGAAATGTCGAAAAGAATGGATGAATTATGATTATTGTCTTTTTTTGAAATGGAAAATATATTCTCGCTTCAATGTTTTATTAGGCATAAACCTTTTCATTTATAAAGGTTATGGATATACAATATCGAATGTAACATTACACCTAAGGATATACATTAATCGAAAACAATAATCAGAAACAACAACATAAATATAAATTTCTCACCTCTTCCACAGTCATTGGCATGCATATTCTATATTCTTTCGTCAAAACCATTCTTAAACAATTCTTCTATTTATTGTTTAATTTAATTAATGAAACCTATTAATCTGTTGAAAGAAATGGGGTAAATTGCAAATTTGCAAAGCACAGACGACTAAAAATACAGACGGCCAACATAGAGAAAGTAATCACTACGTTCTACGGCCAACTCCATACAAATTTTTTAGCACGTTATGAAAACTCACACATGGAAACCAAACATGCTTTTCTACATATATATTTCATTCAAACTTCATCGGATCTTTCTTTCTTTTCATTGATATTTTGTCACTGACCAATAGTAATAAAGAATTTTGTTCATCGTATTTGAGCCATCTCTTTCGTACGTTATACGTATATATATTAGATGCGTTTCCCACCAGAGCTGATCTGAAATCGGTACTTTACCGAAATTACCGATTTTGAAATATTTAGGGATGTACGTTATACTTTCAGTAATCCGATTTTTACTACCGGAAATTTACCGGTTTTATATTTGGGTTTCATGCTTTTATGTTCAAATTTATGGATTCAAAATGAAAATAACAAATAAAACCAAGTTATAATTCTAAACCTTTAATCAACAATATATTCTTTGATTTATTTGATGTTATATTTTTATATTAAAACACTTTTATTTAAAAAATTTTATCCTAATGAATATTATAACCTCCAATACTTTTTTATACATCTTCAGATTAATTTAAACATTTTCAATTTGTTAATATCTCTTAATTTTAGGACCAATAAAACAATGCCAAATTTAAGAACATGACTACAGAATTAAAATATGCATTGACAAATAAAAGTTTAAATGGAAACATTAATAATTGCAAATTATATTTTACAATACCATGAAACAGCACAAGATTACTTTGTTGGTAAATTTTATCTAAGACACAATTGACATTAAGTAAATAACAAAGCGATTTGGCTTACTTTTGGAGAAATTGAAAAGCAAAAACAAGACATACATAATTAAAATAAGCTATCAATTAACAAATAATTAGTCAAATCATGGAACGCATTAAATGCATGATAGCTATACTAAAACTTATTTGATTAATTATTATAATATATTAAAGGAATAGGCAGAACATATGTTTAAAATAAAGTCATTTTAAAGAATGTTAATGCTATTACTATTATAGTATGCACAATATAGGTCTATAATATAATCTTATAAACAACTGCATTGCACTGAATTTGAAAATATAACCAAAATCTTTAGCAAATGCATTTTTATGAGAATCTTAATTATATCAAGAAGTATAAATATTATATACAGATTATTAATGAACATAATTACTTCTGTATATAACAATATTAACATATAAGTCTACAAAAAGTGATCCTGCAGACATAGTAGAGACTTTCTTTGTACTTCCAACGATTAACGCATTTGCCTGCAAATTGCTTGGACTGGAAATTTCACCCGAGTCTAGCCTAGAAATTATAAAACAATTAATAAAAAAATAAATATTATAAGGGCACAATCTGTTGAAGTTGACTGCTTTCCTGACTTTAGATACATATAACCATAAAAACTGATAATTATAAATTAATATGTTAGGAACTTGGAAATACCTATACCAATAGCTTTAATCTTGCACTGTACTGTGCTGGGTCGACTTATACTTTCCACTGCAGAGCACAAGCTTCCTCTACAGTCGAGAGTACGAATGAGAGGAGTAAGGGTACATAATCCATCAACTCTAGACACTAACAAAAAGTTAACCTTATCACATGTTCAGAGATCTAATAAATCTGTATTTTAATGGGTATTTATTTCAACTTATTGTTATTTCTTATATTCCTGTAGCAGATAAAACTAGAAATAGGGTCACAGCGGAATAACATATTATTATATTTACCTCAATTATGTCAGATGAGGTTAGATTTATGTTTTTCAATAATTTCAATAATTTGGTATTTCTTGCTCCGCCAACATAGCTGTTCGCTTATTAAAGTGTTTGTATATTTTGTTTGTGAAGGCTGCACAGATATTTCTATGTTTTTTCGTTTGTGCACTCGGGAACAAAACACATAACTAAAATTAATAATTATCACGTAAATCACAAGTTTTTAGATACGATTTACATAAACCAAATTATATCACGTTTGTACTGTTAAATATTTACGTTACTGATTACAAAACAGATGAAATAACATGCAATTAAAATAAAATAAGCAAATCCAAACTAAGCAGCAATCGACTGTTGTAAAATATGGCGGCAATATGACGGCGACAGCGCACGCCGGTACACGCACACATTCATAAAAATGAAAGAGATGGGGCGAAAACGGCATATGAGAAAGCGAGAAAGAAAATTGGGTCACTTTTTAAGCCCGAGTTAAACGGGCCTGGCTGCAAAGCTCCTTTTTTTTTTGTTCTTTTCGTTCCGTAAGGAACCGGCTAAGATCCAAGACCATGCTGCCAAGTTGCAAAGCTCCGTTGCACACTCCGTTGCTCCGTTACAATTGACAGTAGTGTTGAGTAGGACATACAAGAGGCAGTACATTTGTCCCGTACATCGAAAAAACATGTACGTCAAAATGTAAGAGTGGCTCAACTTTTAATGTGTACTACTTCATATTTGGTGTACTACTTGGTCTGTAATGTCATTTCATTGACGTGAGCCGTGCGACAAAGTTATGAGCCATAAATAAGCATCAGTACGCCTCACTTCAATTGAAGTGGGACATTGTACTGGCTCAGTACAAAAATGAGGCTGCTCTTACAAACTCTTTTTCAAGTCATGTCCTACTCAACACTAATTGACAGTCAGTCAGACAATCACAGACAATTGTGAAACTCAAATGTCAATTGATTTTTTTTTTTTGGGCACGTTCCATTTGGCGTTCACGGCGCTCCAAACACTCATTTCGCCGTTCCATTTGACGATCACGCCCGTCGTGGTCGCGGTAAACACGTCATGACAAACGCTCACGCGACGCTCACGACGACCAGCGGCGTGCACAGGATTATGACACTGGGTATGCGGCGAAGTACTCGGTCACAAAAACTTTTTCTTTTATAGTTTTTTAGCATAGCCACAGCCACGCGACGGATCTCTAAGTCGGAAACCATGCCAACATAACAAGTCTTAGATGTACTACTATTCATGTCCATCTTCTACGGCAACGCAGACAAAACAGCGATCGATCGTCGCGGCGGAAGAAATTCTAATAAGTAAAATAAAAAAAACACACCTAGTCAGCTTTCAATTTTCACATATTCAAGGTTCCGGTTAGTTGAGATTACTATACCTATCCCGATGTAAATAAACGCAAGATTTCGGCCACCTCATTCATTCATTTGATAAACATACATTTTTAACACAAACCTCGCAATCAAATAACATTTAAAAAATAAACAAACACACTAGTAAAAGCAAATGACTACAATTAATATCGAAACTTAGTAATGAACTGTTAAATGTACACACTTTCAAATGTTAAAATGAAAAATCCGTTAAGAAATCTATTTTCTTTTACAAACATTGTAGTATAAAATAGTAAACAATGCAAAAACTCATAAAAAAGCAAAATGGCCCCCGCGAAACACAAAACATTTCTATTTAAACAAATAAAACCTTACTAACCAAAAATGCATAATGTGCATAGGTGATTTATTAGATTCCAGCCTATTAATTTTACTCGGATTATAGGCAACGAACATTTACGATTACTCCCGACAACTGCCGAACTCGCGAGGCCTGCCGCAGGAGTCGCGGCTTTCAATATTCATGGGTGTGTACGTTTGCGACTGTGCACGGACACTAAAATTACTACACACATGCAAACAAATGTAATGCGGGACGCGGCGGCATGACTTCGTTGATTAGGTACATTGATTTGCTTTGCAGCGCCTCTTGCTTTTCGCGTGGCAACCATAATGTTTGCGTGATTGCAAATAGGTGCTATTTATAAAATTTTAGGCGTTTTTAAGTTATTATATTTTGTTTATTCATTTATTTACTATGAATTAAAGTCATCTAAAACGTACGAACGTTATAATAAAATATCTGTGAATGGCAAGTAAAGCACTGCATTTCTGCCTACAAGGAGTGCACGCCCCTGACGACGACCCATGACAAGAGGTGGGTCACAGAGTACATTACTATAAGGTGGGTACTGGGTCGTGGTGCGCGTTGAGAATATTGGCGGGATTTTGAAATGCCAAAACAATTAACAATGTATCTGGAGAGCAATCGTTTATTAACAGATACTCAATATGAATTTCGCAAAGGAAAAAGCACAATAGATAGCATTAGTATATTTGTATCTGATATCCGGATAGCATTTTTCCAAATAGAATCAGTAATTACCATATCTTTATTTATTGTACATAACAATAGTAAATTATAATGTGTCTTTATTTATCTATTGTATTAAAACCTATCTTGTAACTTTATTCCATTTATTTATTTTTATTTTATCCATTTTATGAGTATTGGAGGTATATAGTTGTTATTATTATATCACTAATATCTGGTCTCTTCTTTGACCTTCTTGTGAGAACTCTTTCTCACATGTTTAGTGAAATGAATACTCAGCAGAGTTCAGCCATAGCAAGCGTTTAATGTTATACATACATTAGGTATAAACTTTAATCACAACACAATAAGAACTTAGCAAAAATATATGTATGTGAAAAATATTTGATGTTTATGACATATGTTAAACTTGTGTGTTTACAATAACAACTTTGAACAACGACTAACGTCCCAAATATTTTTCACACATTCGAAGGCTTATTTTATTTTTGAATCTACATTCAAAAAACCTTCCAGCCTGTCTTACACACTGACATGAGGTTACATACAGTCCAATAGCAACTCTATGCTCTAACAATGAGAAAAGTGCTTGTAGCCCTATGTTGTAGCCAAAAGCCAAATAATAATAAAATACAAAACAGAAAAAAAATTATGTCAAAACAACAAAAATGTCACCGGAGAAAATTACTATAAACGCATAATGCAACCTAACCTTTTTATAGCTATTTTAAAATATTTATTACCTAAACCAAGAAGCTTATACCCAAATGGAGATTGCATTCCGTATACAACGTGTAACAGGATTAATTCACAACCTCAGACACCCCAACTTTAAAATATTATTGCAATCATAGTTTATGCTTTGAAATCGTACTACCATAATTACAAAATCTTTTATTTATGAAATTAGTTATACCAAATGTAGGCACTTAACATGGTTACCTTACGAGTTACAAATAAGAGTGCACTACTACACACGCTCGCGGACACGCACACATGTACACAAGACCCATTTACACGAGTACCTAGCGTCGAACGCTGCGCCGCCGGCAGAAACAGCTGACAATAAACGAAATACAAATTACGTATGTAACTGATTACTTGGTGGCTTGGTAAACAAATTATTATTAATTTAATATGTAAGCATAACATTTGTGTTTTGACTATAAAATCTAAATATTTTACTTAAAAGATATAATGCGTACGAACATAAGACAATATTTTGCATGAATCGGCTATAAAATATTATTAATTTCACTTCCACTAAACTTAGTTCCTACAGGCCGGCAGGATACGGGCGTCATTTATTTTGCATTACTAATGAATAAGATAATAAGATAACGCAATATCTAACAACGAAGACTAGATTGGGAATCACAACACAAAAAATACAACAAAATTAACTTACGTGTTACATGGCACTTATGCGGCGATTTCTTTTTACAATAATATGTTCGAAATGTCCACCACCTTGATACACTTTGATGCAAATTTGCGTAATTGTTCACGTAATTTATGTAAAACTTCAGTGTCACTTTTCACTTTTAGGAAGGCTGCCACTATTCTACTTTTTAGTTCCTCCACATTAGTACTTTCACTGAAGTATACCGATAGAGATTTATTACGTCCCCACAAAAAAAGTCAAGAGGCGTCAAGTCAGGTGACCTAGGAGGCCATTGCACAGGTTCGCCGCGACCTATCCAGCGCTCTCCGAACTCAGCATCAAGATACTGTCGGACACTACACTGGTGCCGTGCCTGTTGTTAAATGTCCTGCCTGCCAATGATACATTATCACCACAGAGTGCGGAAGTTCTCACCATTTCAGTGTATTCAATATTCGAATACCGAAAAGACATCGCGCGCGAAAGTTGTCGAAATATCTACTTAACACTTAAACACAAGTAGACACAGATAACTGCGGTGCACGACTAGATTTTTTTCACATTGTCGGTGCCCATTTAGGGATTGCAATAACGGGATATCCGGCACACCGGGATTCCGCATACATTGTAGCAAAATTATAAACCGAATTTAATCACCATTTAAACGTTCCGCGAAATTATTTTTCATAGAAATACCTACTTGTTGTTTCTTTTCATAGTGATTTTGTTACAATTTAATTTGTTTCATTTAAGTGTTAAGTGCATGTATTGCGCGGGATTTGGATCGCCCGGGCTTGCAAATACCGGGAGTAATTTTTTTCGCGGCGCATCCCTATAACCTTTTGATGTACCGCCGCGCGCGCCGTCGCGTCGCGTCGTTTGTCGGATGGATCAAATTGCATTAAACAATAGCTGCATCCTGCTCTATCTAGTTGTAGTTAAATGTGCGGAAAAGAGAATATGATAGTTATTTATTTTGGTTGCTTATTACGTTTATTCAGGCCTATCGTTGTGTGCGTTTGATTAATGATAGATTGCTTAAATAAACTTTATGACTATCGAAATAAAGTTCATTTTTGTTCATGATTTAGTTTATTCGAGTATTCGTTTAGTGATTTATTTAAAAATGATCTTATATCCTGGAGTTACGTTTCAATTTCGTTTGTACGGAGTACTAAATGAAAGAGTGTCTGTAATTTACTTGGTCTTAACTAATTATATTGAAAAAAAATACCTACCAAAAAAATGTAAATATCGGTTCAGTAGCTGATTCTGAACGTACTACTTTCCGCTTTTACATTTAAATCTGTTACATGTTGTATAAAAGTGAAGCACAAAAATTTGACCTCGAATGACGTTGCGACTGATTGCTATCCTTTTCTTTCGAGTGACAATGAATGAAAATTTTTGTTCATTCATTGTCACTCGAAAGAAAAGGATAGCAATCAGTCGCAACGTCATTCGAGGTCAAATTTTTGTGCTTCACTTTTATATACGGAATGCAATCTCCATTTGGGTATAAGCTTCTTGACCTAAACGCTCAAAACGCCCCATAACCCGTTCCACTTGGGTTTGTGATCGTAACGCTCACGAGCAAGTGGAACAGTAACCCCCAAATACTGGATAGCTACTCAGCCACCGGACTCATTTGATATGACGTTATTTTGAGGTTCTGTTAAATTTCGAAATGAAATACTGGATAGCCATTTAGCTCATAAATCGGTCTACTCAGCAAACATCCAGCTAAATTTCCACAGATTAACGAAAAGTTTGTTTTCAGTTACAATTTTTATTGTATAAATATAAACGTTGGAAAAAAGGGCGGGAAACATTCGACTTGTTAGGCGCGCTTTTTTTATTTTGAATTTTATTTGATGATTAATTAGTAATTTATTGGTGACTAGTGGATTAAATACTGTTATTAGATATATATTTAGTTTAAGTATTTAATTTATTTACTTTTTTCTCGTTTACTTCTGGCCACCGGTAAGTCATTTAATTTTCTTGTTGGACGATGGCTGAACCCCCTGACCCGGGGGGGACAGTCCCTCCGGTAGCATGCAATGTAATTGTTACCACGGAATTAGAATCAGAGTCGGGAATGGACACGGATGGCTCGCTCTCGCAGCGTCCACTGAAACGCAGTCGCATAAATAAAATTTGTAAACGCTGCAATAAGCGCAGGCGAACGCGTCATGGTTCGGATGACAACAAATCTATTAGCTGCCAATGCGATAATGATTGCAATGAGCAGCCTGTACCACCAGTAATTACCACCCAAACTGACTTGGGCCAGGGCCCCGAATCCATAAATCCCCAACATACACCTAATCCAATAGGGAGAAAAATGTATGAAGCCACGGACAGCGCTCCTTACTTACTACACGTACAAAAAATTCAATCTTCCCCCAATGATGGCTCCACTCTCCACCCTATAACGTTTGGCAAATTTCTTAAAAAGCACGACATCAAAAATATTATCAATGGCAGTATAAAGCGTATTGGCAGAAATAAAATTTCTATGGCATTTTCAAAATTTATTGATGCCAACAATTTTCTTGCGCACAATAGTTTGATGTCACAAAATCTTACAGCCTATATCCCAACCTTCAATGTTACTCGAATGGGATTGGTACGCGGAGTTCCTGCCGACTGGTCACCAGAAGAAGTACTAGATAACATTTCAGTACCTATAGGATGCGGTAAAATTATAAAAATAAGAAGGCTAAATTATAAAGTTTTTGAGGATGGGTCCCCAGTGTGGAAACCCTCCCAAACAATCGTCTTAACATTTGATGGACAGGTGCTACCTAAACGCATATTTATGTGTTATAATGCTTTGCCTGTAGAAATGTATATTTTCCCCACCATCCAGTGTTTTTCTTGCTGTCGCTTCGGTCATACGAAAATACAATGCAGATCGAAGCCTAGATGCTTCAAATGTGGCCAAGAACATTCTGGAGATTCATGTAGTGTAGAGGAGGATTGTGCTTCATGTTGCTTGTGTTCTGGTAACCATTTTGCTATAAATAAATGTTGCCCTGAATATAATAGACAAAAAGATATTAAGTTGTATATGGCTAATAATTGTGTATCATATGCAGAAGCAGCTAAGAATTTTCCTTCTGTTAATAGATCCTTTGCTGATGTATTAAACAATAAAACAACACATACACAGCCTTTACAATTAAACAAGGCGCTTAATAAGCCTTCCACATCACATAAAAAGACAGTTTTTTTAAAGCCTCGCTCCCCTCCTAAGCTTGCTAGTGGTTATAATAAAGAAAAACATCAAACAATTATTAAGGATTATAACATGCCATCCCAAACATCTAATGGTACTGCATTACAACCCCAACATCAACAGAAATCAATAATAGACATTGTTTTAGCCTTGATAAATTATTTGACTCAGTCTAATATAACAGAACCGTCCCACGTTGCCTCAGAAATATTGAATTTATTACATGCTAATATAAATAATGGACCAAGTAATCCAGTGGAATTGTCGCAGTGCAATCAGCAAGAAGAGTGATATATTATATTTGGTAAACAAATACAACCCTTTTGTTATTGCACTTTCAGAGACATGGCTTAAGCCAGAGTCTTTCTTCAGAATACCATATTATACATGCCTAAGGGAAAATAGACATGATGGGTATGGTGGTGCTGCCCTACTTATTGAAAAATCCCAAATATTTTCTCCTATAACCCTCCCTCAACACAGTGATGACTTCTCAATCATTGCAGCGCTCATCAATAAAATATGTTTTGTATCCATCTATATTCCCCGTCCTTCATCAATCATTTTTAATCAATTAAGTGGTATTCTTTCTTCGCTCCCTCATCCACTTGTTATGTTAGGAGACTTCAATTCACACCACAGATCCTGGGGTAGCTCTGTGTCAAATACCCATGGAGAAGCTTTACTAGAATTGTTAGATAGTCATAATCTATGTATCTTAAATACAGGTAGTCCAACTCATCGTACAGGTCCTGATGAGATTAATAGTGCAATTGATCTGTCAATCTGTACCCCTAATTTAGCTTCTTCATTATCTTGGTGTACCTTACTTTCAACATTTGGGAGTGATCATTTTCCAATACTAATAAAATTTCCCCAAAAATTCAAGAAGCTGCAAAAAGCGCCTCGATTAAAATATAAATTGAATGGTGGGGATTGGGAAATATATCGATCAATAGTTGAAAAGTGTACATCCACTCTTCCTAGTATATCACTCAATGAACCGTCTACTTGTTCAGATGCTTTTTTGAATTTATTACATGAAGCAGCTGGAAAAACATTCCCTGTAAAAGAAATACCAAAAAATAAGCTTCCTTCTCCACCTTGGTGGGATGAGGAATGTACAAAAGCTATTAAAAAAAGAAGAGCAGCAGAATGGGCATATCGTAGAGATATGTCCAATATAAATTTTAAAACTCTACAAGAAACCATTACATATACAAAAAAGACATTAAAAAAAAAGAAATCTGAAGGATGGAAAAAGTTTTGTAGCTCCCTTTCCCCACAATCACACCCTACAATAGTCTGGCATAATATCAGGAGATTCAGATTGGGTATAGACGACAAAGTTTTTTCAAGTGTTATTACTCACGATTTAGCACACAATTTCATAGATCATTTAGCTCCTCCATACGTGCCACAGAAAGATTTAGTTTTATCAGACCCTTTTGAAGTTTCTAACCGAACGGGCCTTAACTCACCTTTTTCACTTGTGGAATTAAAGGGAGTTCTGAATGGTATGAGAGACACGGCCCCTGGAATTGATGGCATTACATATTCGTTTCTTGTAAACCTAGGGGACATAGCTCTTTCGTATTATTTAGACATCATCAATTTGGTGATGACAAGTGGAAAAGTGCCTCCTTCATGGAAACATAATTTAGTGTTGCCAATATTAAAGCCGAATAAGAATGCCAATAGTGTTTGCTCCTATCGTCCCATAGCAATGTCGTCTGTTTTAGCTAAAATTGCTGAGCTGGTCAAAAATCGACTAGAGTGGTTTATTGAGCATAGGGGTTTATTATCCGACAGTCAATTCGGATTTAGAAAAGGAAGAAGTACTATGGATAGTGTCAGCATATTCGTTACTGATATTCGTCTTGCCTTTTCAACTAAGGCATCGGTAGTTGCTGTGTTTATAGACATTACTTCGGCCTATGATAATGTTCGCTTAGACCTTCTCAAAAATAAATTGTATAATCTGGCTGTCCCAGAAATGCTCAGTAATTTTATCATAAATATCCTCACTGAAAGGAAAATTACTCTAGACACTCCTAACTCTCCAAGAATATCTAGACTTGTGTGGCAGGGGCTTCCCCAAGGATCTGTCCTCAGCCCCCTTCTATACAACATTTATACACATGATTTAGCATCATCACTTTACGAGCCTGTCTGTGTACTTCAATATGCTGATGATTTGCTTTTATATACAACCAACCAATCTATTAATTCCGCTTGTTCTACTATATCCTCTTCACTATGTAACTTAAAGAATTGGTTAAATATACATGGTTTTGAATTATCTGCTTCAAAAAGCACAGCAGTCCTTTTTTCTAGACAAAGAATTACTTCGCCCCTTAATATACAATATGATGGTCATCAGATACCAACTAAAACAAATACAAAGTTTTTGGGTGTTGTGCTAGATACTAAACTTACAGGACTGCCTCATTGTGATTATATAACTGCTAAATGCGAACGACATTTAGGCATGCTTAGATGTCTTTCGGGTGTTTGGTGGGGTGCGCATCCATTCTCTCTGAAACTGGTATATAATGCAGTCATAAGAAGTGTCTTGGATTATGGAACTTTCTTACTGGAGCCTGGAAGTAGAGCGGGTTTTAAAAAAATAGATGCGATTCAAACGAAAGCCTTGAGGATAATCTCTGGAGCTATGAAGTCAAGTCCTATTAATGCGTTGCAAGTGGAATGTGGTGATCCTCCTTTATTTCTTAGACGACAATTTATTTCTGATAATTTTTTGTTACGAAACCTGCAATTTTACAACTCTCCGCTTATAAATAAATTACAGACGCTCAGTGAACAGGTTAGACTGTCTAAATATTGGACACATAAATTCCTCCCTTGCTTAATCAATAGCCTACGAAAATTTCAAACCATACAAGCTCCTATTCACAATTCCCGACATCTTCCAATATTCTCCACAAATTTTGAATCTCTAATATTGTCACCGAAGATTTATTTTAACTTAGGCATAGACAAAGACGAAACAAATGCTAACATTTGTTTTAATAATATAGTAGATAACAAATGGTCCTCGTGGCATCATATATACACAGATGCATCTAAACTCTCAACCCGTGAATGTGTGGGTGTGGGAGTATATCATAGCCAGTACAAAATAGTCCAGAAAATTAAGCTTCCTCCTGAGTCATCTGTATTTACTGGAGAATGTTTAGGTCTACTCAGAGCAATTGAATATGTACTTATCATGAAATTAACTAACACTGTCATATTTACAGATGCTAAAAGTACGTTACTGACATTAGCTAGGTACCCATTTAAAGGAAAATTATCTCATATAATAATGCAAATTAGGTCTAAATTATATCAGTGTACCTTATATAACTATTCAGTTACTTTTGCTTGGGTACCAAGTCATTGCGGTATTAAAGGGAACGATAGAGCTGATGAGCTAGCCAAGCGTGCGGTGGATTGTGGAGACCTTTTTCCATATCAAAATTATTATACTGACCTAGCTGCTCTAAGCAAGGCTAATCTCTGTGCATCCTGGGATGAACTGTGGGCAGTTAGTAGCCGTAGCAAGGGTAATTATTATTACAGAATACAACCCAATATACCAATAAAACCCTGGTTTTTCAAGTTTACGCTTAGTAAGCTGGCTACATCTATTTTAATACGGATGCGTCTGGGGCACGTCTGTACCCCAGCCCATCTTGCTAAGCTTGGCATTATTGAAAGTTCAACCTGCTCATGTGGGTGTGATGTTGGAGATTTAAATCATATCATATTTTCCTGTCCCAACCATGATTCAGCCCCTTTGTACAACCAATTGCAGTCCATTCCTGTACCTTTTCCTACCAATATAGCCACTCTTCTATGTACTAACAACTTGAAGATTTATAATATTTTATCTACTTATATATGTAATAATAATATTAAAATTTAGCCCCTATTCTGTTTTGCTATCATCCTAAAATTAATGCACTGGTATAATCCCAAAATTATCCGTTACCCAATATCCGTGTACCTTATACAAACTATCGTTTCCCTAACTTTCATCGAGTCTCCTTAAATAACTAATAAGATCAAAAGACATCGACACTGGCAGAAGCACGAATAGTGCATTGCCAAGAAGAGAGAAAAAAAAAAAAAAAAAAAATATAAACGTTCCATTTGACGCAATATTCTTCATACATGATTTCCCTAAATTGGAAATTTAACCCTTTATATTTAATATGAGGAATCATTGTAACGTTTTTACTTTTGTTACGATTATGTTTAAAGCTATATTATATATTGCCATGTTATTATTTTAAAAATCTGTTAATAAAATCATGTGGGTGAAACAACTTATGTCCCTATATCCGTAGCGAGTTTATTAAAAATATTATGATGTTTGTTTATTTTATTTATTGTTTACAATTGCACTCGGTTTTAAAGTTAGTTTTTGGAATATCTTTTCAATAAATAGGTATATAAAATACCAAACAACGGCTGCAGAACCACCTAAGTACCAAATGGAGAAGACTATGTAAATAAATACGATATGAGAAAGAAGCTGTGCTGGATATTATAAACAGGTAAGTATACACGTATTCCTCTAAGTTTTAACGAATTTAGATGATAATTAACTATTTAATATATAATATGAATCGATTATTCACACATTTTAAATCATCATCATCATCTACAGCCTGTAGGATCCCACTGCTGGGTACCTATAGGCTTCTCTCATATTATGCCTCCTATATATTATCTCCTCCTCATATAGTAGTATTATGTAATAAATATGGAAAATAAAGTATGGTACAATGTGTATAACTCTAAATAATCCTTTGTTTCAGGAGCTGGAGTGGAGTACATAAATATTCAATGTGTACCTATATAATAAGACCGTCCAAGAAATATGGCTCATATATATAGTGCCATGTATATCAGCTATAGACTAAATAAGTAAGCTCAACAAATATATATAAAAAATAAAAAGAGATATATAAAATTATGACATACTTTAACTTAAACACTTTTGCAGGTAACGCTATAGAAATCATGCATACAACAAATCATGTGGACAATACACACCCTTTGAAATGAGTATGTAATATAAAAATATACAAAAAAGAATGAGACAAATTGTGTCAAGGAAGAAATATTTGCATCAGAAAACAGTGTTTTAAATCAAAGTTGAAGAATGTTATGAATTTTAATTAATATGTAATACATAAAATAAATTGTTTATTTCACCTATTTTCATTGTTAAAAAATGACATATTTTATTTCTATTGTACATTTTTTATAGTACATTTATTAATTTAGTTTTAAATTAATGTTAAAATAATTGTTATTATTTTGTGTTTATAAAGGATTATAGATATAAATGTAAGACAGATCTAAAGAAATGTAGATAATTAAAAAAATATAATATGTACTAATGCTGTTATTAAAATATACTACAGTAAAACATAACTCATTTTATTTGTATTCATTCCATGGTAATTCAATAAAATGCACTGTACGGTTTAAAATATGTATTTTATTATATTATTCCTTGTTGCAACATTTTCATTGGTTATACTATGTGGAGCTGGTGGAAATGATTCAGAAAGATAAATCTCCAATATATGATCATTCTGGGAACATGCTATATTATGTAACACAGCACATGCCTCTATAATAGTAAGCTAATTTTCAAAAACTTATAGCCCAACTTGCAGACAAGAAGATCTTTGTTGTAAAACCAAAGACCCTCTCCACTGGGTTTCTTGTTTTAGTATGGTCTTGATTGTAAGCTTCTTCAGTCTCCCCTTTCCAGAAATGCACATAAAGGAGAATCATTGAAATTTTTACTATCATGCACCGCGCCTGGCCATCGCCTATAATGTTTCTTATCCTCAAGTTAGGGTCGCAGACTGCTTGCACATTTATAGAAAAATTGCCTTTTCTGTTTCTAAATGTTTCTGCTTGTGGTCCTCCTAAAAACAAGATAATAAAAATTAGAGCTCTAGCAAATATTCTTATTTCAAACTACAAATAATTTTATGTAAATTGAAAAAATATATTCATAAAATTGAATTCTTTATAGGAAACTACTATTGTAGTTGAACATTGTTCCAGTATATACTGAATAGCTACAATCAGTACAAATCATTGTATGATTAATTATGTTATATTATATATTTAGCCCTACAACTATTTAGAGAGCTTGGTTATATGGGGTACAGTGAGTTGGGGAAGAGCCAATTACCTGCTAAATGTTTTGATTCCAACAAGCATATATATATAAATTATTGTGTAGAAATCATTTAGAGTGTGCCTTTATACTGTGCATAATATATTATTCTATTCTTTGATTAATAATATAATATTATGTACAGTAAAAAGGGATACTCTAAATGATTACTACACAATATAAATACGCTAGGCATTTTAGAAGCACATTTAGTTAAAATAGGATAAGAAAACATATATTTGTGTACATGTAAAAGCTTAATAGTTATGTATACATTATTATAAGTAGAAATTACCTGGAGATTTGATCCTTATATGTATGAAATTTATAACTTCAATCACTCCTGCGATCGCATAGAAATCATTCGCAATATGGCATTGTTGTTGTTAGTTGGGAATTTTCATGCCACGATTTTGTAGTTTAACTAACTCTGCTGCAACTTTGTGTTGTACAGTCGGCTGTTCCACATGAAATACATCTCCAATAATCTTCTGGTAACTGCCTGTCGTAGAATATCATAAAGCAAGTAACAGTTGGTCGCAAGTTTTTATCAATCGACTTCTATTTGTAGTGGGTTCTATTTTGCCTCCAGCAAGGAACACAGATGCAGAACAGTTTCTTTCTTCAGGCGGAACCTCACTTTGTTTGAATGTTTTCTTCTTTGTATTTGTCAAAAGCATTGATTTTTTCTTGATTGACTCGCCTTGATGAAGCTATATCGTCATCAGACAGCGATGAAACCGACGCGAGAGTCATTTTAGTAAATTTTATGTAGAATTGATAAAGTTAAGAGTGGTCGCAGGCGGCCTTAAGACGACGGCTGCTTAAAACTAGAAATTCTTAAAAATTTGACTGTTTGACAGCTGTCAAACTCTTAAGTTGCTTTCGAGAATACGAATCGGATGAATAATGCCCCATTAAATATTTAATTCTTAAGTGGTTTAATCGAAGTTATATTTAACTGGAATCAATTTAACAGGTCATTAGAGCTAGTTAATCGGAGTTAAAAGTTAATTGGCTTTCCAGTATTTGGGCATAAATATCGCGGGTCGTGAGCGTGGTCGTTGCGATCGTCAAATGGAACGCACTGGTTGTGGATTGTGTCAAGTTGTCATTATAGGCTTGGGCCTAACCAATGATTAAAGAATAGAGGGGATGAAACATAAGGTCACGTGACGCGTACCACTTTGATTCACAAACATGGCGGCGGCTCCGCCCCTAAAAATAGTGATACGCTAGTACCAAATTTTTTTATCGATATCGATCATCAACAGTGGCATACGACTAACATTAATATAACATTTTTAATTTTTGCTTTACATGTCAATTGAGTATAAACAGGGGATTTTAGGACTTGACAGTCAAGTCTTTAAAAATTAAATCTGATAATAATAGGTCAATGTTTTGATATTTTTTTCATGCTATGATTTATTTGATGGGTAAGTTTTACCTGATGATTGGATTGGATTTGTCAAATAATACACACGTGAGATAAAATACAACTTTATTAATAGCTAGAATTCGGTTGCGACTTCGAATATACCACACTTTTTTCCTTAAGCACCAATTTTCACCATGTCAATATTTCTTTTGCCAAATTATAACTAAAATCTAAAAAAAACAGACATTTAGCAAACAACAATGAAAATATGTACACTAAACTAACAACTTAAATATATAAATAGAAATAAAATATCTACACAAAATTAACAATTAAAATGTAAAAATATAAATTAAACAATTAACTAAATAAACACAATTAACTAAATAAACTGACATTATTGTGTTCTGTGACATGAACTATTGTAATTTTAAATGGCGATATAAAAAAAAGAAAAAAGAAGACAGTTCGTGTTGCTGACGAAGTTTCTTGCGCCACTTCTTCTTCACAGCTACAACACGTTCCGAAGCAGTGGTAGCAGAAATGAACAATCCAAAAGATCTTTTGAAAGACTATTTGAATAAATAATAATAATAATAATTAATCTTTATTTCATTACAACATGTTTACAACATAATAACACCCTGACTCCTGAACTAGGAAGCCCTGTATAACAGAAGTCAGTCTCTTTCGACAATTATTTATTTAACAGCTGCTTTATATAAAAAAATATGAAACTCGAAAAAAATAAAAATAATTAAAAGACTTAATAAACTATGTAACAACACTAGATCGCCAAATGAAATGAACTTAAACTATAAAGAATATTTTGATTTTGATTTTGAATAAAGGAATTGTAGCGGACATCGCGAACGAAGGCAGGAAATCAGCACTAGAATAAAAATATTTTTCGAATAATTCAATCAAACAAAAAAAAAACATAAGGTACATACATACATAAACATACAAGCGGTGAATAATGTGGACTATAGATTTTAATTTATGTATAAATATTGACTGCCTCAGTGGCGTAGTTGTATTATGGTACGGTTACAAAGCTGAGGTCTCGAGTTCGAATCCCGGGTCGCGCAAAGTGATATCGGATTTTTCTATTCATTATCAGCACAGTCAGGAATTTGTGCCCAATATTGCGATAGGCTCGCCACCCACAACATCGTAGGACGGAACATACAAGGCGAAATAAATAAATAACACCCAACAGTCACATACATAGTCCTGACCCCACATTAAGATCGAGTCTTGTGTCGTGGGTATCAGGAACTACGAGAGACTTTTCGGTCTCACAAACACACAGACCCGAGAGAAATATTTGTGGGCCGCACAAACATTTCTCTCGGTGCGGGGATCGAACCCGCGGCCTCTCGATTCACAAACGGCGTCTTACCGCCTGCGCCACGGAGGCTGAAATGTGGGTGTCCTGGTTGCACCTCTGCCTACCCATTCTGGAAAAAAGGCGTGAGTTTATGTATGTATAAATATTAATATTATGATAAATAACAAAACTAATAAAAATGCAACTGCTACATAAACAATAGTAATATGATGTATTAAACATTTTGATCTTAGTGTGGGGTCAGACTATGTATTTGACGGTTGGAGGTAATTATTTCTTGATATTCCTAAAAATATACTTATACTTTACAATTATCGTTACTTTTTTAGTCGCCATAATGTAAACATATGACCAACTAATACTAATTTACATGTTACAACCGTTACAAGGTTATACCTGTCGAGGACAAACACCCAGTTGCATCTAATACATTTCGTTCATTATTACGTTGCACCATTCTTTGCTAAAATCAAAAATACCTATCAGGATATTTAATACATACCAAATAAAATAAAATAACATAGGTAGATTTTTATTGCTATTATTTGACTGAGGAAAATCATTATGTCTCACTTAGAATTCAATCAATGAATATGAAAGTGTTGGTTAAGATAAACAATTATAATAATTAATAATAAAATATAAAAACTATTTCTGTTCATTAAAAGGTTCTCCAGAACATTAGACAATAGACTACCAATTGTCCAATTATCTTGCATGTCATCTTTGTTATTGATTAACAGTTGTATTATTAATAGGATTATTAGGTAAAATATCATAATTACTACAATTTCACTTACCGGGAATATTGTTGGAAAGCTGTTTTCTTTTTCAAAATGTAATGAACAAATAAATGTATTTATTGCAGGGTTCCAATAGCTTCCAATTTTTTGTATCCATTTTGTCCTGGTTTATATGTTTATAGGGAATCTAAAAAATATTTTTATTTTCACTTTGTTTGTCGGTCTGAATATATATTTAAATATAAACTATTTTTTTCTTTTTTTGAAAAATAAAGATCAAAATATTTAAAAATGATAATATCGATATGAATAATATCGTATCGAATCCACTCATCTCTAAACTTGTGTGTAAACAAACAATGAGGTTGTTATTTACACTACTTGTATAAATAACGCCTAGAAGAGTCTAAAACTTAATCAACAAGATCCAAATACATTTATAAATGATAAAATAAACCCAAAATGTAAATTTAGCACATATTTGTTAGTATTTCGTAAAAACAGTTACTAACCTATGAAAGAAATGTTAGGGTCCTTTTTGCTTGAACTCGACTCGAATCCTTTAACACAACACTGAGGCATTTAAAAACTTAACAACTAAACTAATAAGCAAACTAAACAAACTTAACAAACGAGATTAACCAATGAATAATCCGAAATTCTTTGACTGTGCAGATTTGTTTACTCCGATTGACAGATAACGCCACAGTTTGACATTTCATGCAGTTTTTGGTTTAATAGTCTGTGGTTTCGAAAGCATAACTCACAGAACAATGAGGTACATAGAAGAAACGTTAATGACCTTTCAACGTACACTCTAATTTTGACAACAAGAAATAATTGTGCTGTGATCTCGTCTGATAGTTATCGATATCGACAGATGAACTTTATTTATAGCAAATTCGTAGGCATGATAAAATAAACTTTAATTTGATATAAAACACATCGGTAGATATTCATACATATACATGAATCATGTAAATGTAAAAAAACAATACATGTTTGATTGCGTTACTCTGCTAGTACGCAAAGCGAAATTTGTGAAGAGTAAGGTGGGAACTTCTTTATTGACACTTAATATTTAATAACGGATTTCTGTCATTTCGCTATTCATTATGTAGGGTACCATTTCACATGTTAGTGGGTACTTCTGACGAAAATTGTAAAATTGGCAAAAATAATGCGAGTTCTCGATATGCTATTAAATCAAGTGTATAAATGTATGGAGAACCATCTCCTGATCATAAATTTGGGGAAAGGAAGGTAGTGTCTAGAAGGAATTCTGTATTCTGTATTAGCCCATATACGTCCCACTGCAGGGCACGGGCCTACTCTACAATCGAGAATACGATTGAGAATGGTTAGGTCATATAGTCCACCACGCTGGCCTAGTGCGGGTTGTTGGGTAGCTAGAAGGAATGTTTTGAAACAATTAATTAATTTGTTTATTTATTATTATTTGGGAAACAAACAGAAAATTAAACATATAGATTACATTTAAATGTTGTACAGAATCCAGTAGTTTCCACTAATAAATTAATGCAGAGAAAAGAGTCGTCCAGGCAAATGAGAAAAGCTTATCACGTTAAACAAATGCAATTACGTCGTTAAGGAAATGTATGAAAATTAATGTTTTTTTTTTTAAATTATAAGGATGATAAAAAAAAGTATTGAAAGATAAATAAAGAATATAATATGCAGTTTATTGGATTGGTAAAACTATACGGCCTACTTTTATGCTGATTTGGGATATTATTATGTCTCTCACTTTCCCTCTCTTCGGCCATAGAAAGTCCACTGCTAAACATAGGCCTCCCCCAAGGCTCTCAACATTGAACTATTAGAAGTGATCTACATCAAAGAGCGAAAATTATCTGTGATGGAGTTTATAAATATTGTGGGTATAGCACGCCGCCCTGAGGAACGCCAGCAGAAATAGTGCACCAAGAAGATTAATTATCCCCCACACTGATGCGTTACAGGCGCCCAAACAGGTAACGACAAAACTAATCAACTATACGTGTAATATAATTATGATATGTGCATTTATTTTAAGTAATCCAACGTATGAAATACATAATATAATTTTACCATTTCTGAATGCAGATGTAATGACGGGACAGCATTATATTTTAGTCTACGCCATTTATGATTTTTGTTAATAAAACAATCACTGGTGAAATGTTTTGAGCAAATACGGTGCTGTTTTTTCAATTGTAAATCTGTTCGTGCGACAGCATCAATCCACTTTTGCTTCATAGCTTCATTTGTAGGGAATCTGCATTGAAAAATAATTATAATATGAAACACTAAGATTATATCATATGGCATTTAAGACCACAGGTCTCGCGCAGTGGCCGAGCGCTTTTTACAACTACACTACCGGGTAAGTATTTAAAGTACAAGCCAACTTATGTAACATGGCTAGTAAACTAATATATGCATTATTTATATTATCGATAAAATGTGCACCACATCACTATTGAACATGACTACCAAATTGGTAAAAATGAACAATATTTAAAAATTACTGAATCGAATGGCCTGCGGGTTATTAGAATATGACACCAACATAATAAAGTTTAAGTTTAATTAGTTATTTGCAACCCTGTATAAGTTTTTAGCAAATATTATTTGTTTACTGTCTACTCACAAATGGAAGCTGATGATTTCAGCTTGTTTTTGAGTGCGCGGAGAACGCGATCTGCATCCTGCAATAATGCAAGACATTGGTATTTCGCTTGGCTTGATTGTAAAGTACACAGGCACTGTTTAATTATTAAAATAACACAAAATATTTAACAAAATCGGGAGACGACTATGTCAAGCGCGCACGAAAGTATAACGTAACTAAATTGTGTTGGCGCGTTGCCGGTTTGTAAAATTTGACATAAATTCACTTTTTAATTCGGCTGCGTAATCATACCCAACATAGCAATTTGACGTTTCATGAGTGAACATGAGCCGTCCTTAGCACATACTATTTGTCTCATTCTCTCCCATGATTTGGCCCATTGGAAAAAACAGGATAAGTATATGAGTAATTTTCAGGCTCTTTCTATGTACCTCATTGTTCTGTGGCATAACTAAAATGGCGTCATTTTGGTCTATGGGCGGTCCCAGTGTGGTTAGTGAACAAAATATTGCCATATTCGAAACAAAGGAATTATTATTTGTCTCTTTCATTAAGGGACAAGTCAGCTTTGTGTAAATGAGACAGATACATAAATGTACATTCCGCGTCGATATTCTTAACATAACTATAACTTGACATATATAGCTACATTTGTGCGTCATCCTTTATAATTCTTTTATCATTGGGCCTAACCGGTCACTACAGAGAGCGCTCAATTTAGTTCATAATCCAAGTATGAACTAGTTCGCTCTATTAGTTCATTAGTTCTTTTCATTTCAATTTCAGTTCATTATCCATCCCATGGTTGTCTGGTAGAAATTGCCTTAGAGCGATAAGACCGCCATTTGTACTTTGTTGTTTTGTATTATCTCTAAACTGTTATTCCTTTTTATTGTGTACAATAAAGAATTAAATAAATAAATTATTTGTCAACAGCTAAATCTGAGGTTGGTCACATAGCGCCACTGTCTAGTAAAGTGGACGCTAAAAATTATATAAAAAGAACCAGGAGCGGGATTTTCAATGTACTAGTTCGCATAGTTCACCTAAAGGAGCGCTATTCCCACTTAGGTCGTTCGCGAACTATCCAAGACTAGTTGTCAACTGTGGTGTCAACTGTCAACCTACTGTTTGACCTACTGTCAATTGTTTACTTTCGACTTGGCAGCATGGTCTTGGATCTTAGCCGGTTCCTTACGGAACGAAAAGAACAAAAAAAAAAAAAACTACTGTCAATTGGTGTGAAATGTAAATTTTTGTCGTACTCGTCGTTAATCATAGTAAATATTACTTAAATGTATTTCTGTTAAAACTGAAGGATTTGTATACACTTCGAAAATGGATGGAAAAGAAGTTATTGAGCATTTAGTTGCTTTGAAAGTGATGAGACTCACAAAACCGGCGTTGATTAGTCCAAAGATTGTTACCTGTGATTCTAAAGATTTGCCAGGGAATATACTGAACAACTATTTAAAAGACGATGCTACATCAGTCACGCAAATGGAAACACTTGCTGCTGGGCAATTCCTCCTGCTACCCCAAAGTTTTGGGAACATTTATTTAGGAGAAACGTTTTCTTGCTATGTATGTGTTCACAATGAAACCAGTCACCCTGTGCAAAGTGTGTCAATTAAAGCAGATCTCCAAACCAACTCACAGAGAATTGTTCTATCCACTCAGCAAAACATGTCCCCTACAATGCTGGATGTTGATGAAACATTAAGTGATGTCATTCACCATGAAGTAAAGGACCTAGGTACACATATTCTAGTGTGTGAAGTAACCTATATGTCCAATTACAATACACTAGCATCATTTAGAAAATTCTTCAAATTTGAAGTCATGAAGCCTTTAGATGTCAAGACAAAGTTCTATAATGCTGAGTCTGATGATGTGTATCTTGAGGCACAAGTGCAGAACATTACATCTGGCCCAATTATACTTGAGCAAGTTTCTTTGGAAAGTTCACAGCAATTCACAGTCAACTCATTGAATGAAATTAATGATGTATCAGTATTTGGAGATGTCACATTACTCCAACCACAGGAGAGCTGTCAATACCTATATTGTTTAACTCCAAAGGAGAATATTTCTAAAGAACTCAAACTCCTTGCTGCCGCTAAAAATATAGGAAAGCTTGATATTGTCTGGAGATCAAACTTGGGTGAGAAGGGCAGATTGCAGACAAGCCAGTTGCAAAGGATGACACCTGATTATGGTGATATCAGAGTTACATTTGAGAAATTGCCTAACAAAGTATTAGTCGATGAACCATTCAGCTTCAAATGCAAAATAACAAATGCTAGTGAAAGAACACTAGATTTAATCTTGAAGTTGCGTTCATTACAAGATTGCAGTCTGCTCTGGTGTGGTATATCAAATAGAAAATTAGGTCCATTGGAGCCTGGGAACTCAATTTATATAAATTTAACTGCACTACCTATAAACACAGGTTTACATAACATCACTGGTGTATCACTAGTTGATCTGTTCTTGAAGAGAACCTATGATTATGATGATTTAGCATCAGTATATGTCTCATAACTAATATTATCATTGTATCAGCCCATATACGCCACACTGCAGAACACAATCGAGAAATTGATTGCAAGTGGTTACAACATATACTCCACCATGCTATCCTGGTGCAGGTTGACGGACTTTACACACCATAGAAATTTTACAAATTGCTATGGTATGCAAAGTGCATGGTAATTGACTATGAATACACATAACTCCAAAAAGTTGGAGGTGTGCCCTGTGATTTTAATTCGTGAATATATTGGCAGCCGTGTCTGGCCCTAATACCAACAGACCACCAAGCACTTTTTAAAATGCTCATTGTTATATAATTATATTATATTTATGCTTTATTGGTAAGAAGTATGTTTAAATAATCATAATGTTATGATGTATTATTTTAATTCTTGTAAATATTTATTTTTGGATTGAGCATGGTATTATAATACATGCCGAAATTATTCTTAAATCCTTGTTCAGCCTTAAAACAGAGCTATGTACTGTAATGTTCTGCATTGTATGAATAAAATTGAAAATCGTTTACTTTCTAATTATTCTTTATTCATTTAATTGTTCGTTATCGACACACTTTCTATAGTATAAATTACTAAATAATTTATGCAGCGATCCTGTTCACTACTACCTACCACAACTTCATTTAGTGGTCCAAAGAATAGACCACTATTTATAGTGCTGGTTAACGTAGTGATTTAAATTCTCTTTGGTACTGGTCTCAGGTCTATGCCACTAACTACCCCCTAGATTACAGGCGTGATGATAGGGTGACATATACATAGATAATAAATAATTTAAAAGTATCCGCATGTCAATAACGATATTTCAAACGACAATCAAATTGACGTTTGGAAGTAATTTATTTTAATTTTCATTTGCGCTTTTACAATAATTGAGAAACTATTTAAATCTGTCACGAAAATAATTAAATAAGACATAATTAGTAACAATTTTATCGCATTTATTTATTCATGATGGAAACTAATATTGTTGACAGATTGTCTTCACCTGACGTTTCACTTTTCAGCTATTTTGTTGTGTTCGAGTCTGATGTGGCCCAATCATGTTGAGTCTATCTATTTCTATATCATAACTCAATTCTTTTGCTGTAATAAATGCGTGTCTAAGGCAATCATTTGTTGTAAATATGGCATATCAAACACTATTACAGGAGTACATGTTAATACCGCCCATGACCAGGGCTTATACTACTGCTTGTGTGGTCACTACTCTGGCAGTCGTGAGTATTAAATATTGCGTGAATTATCTTCATTCTGGTTGTTATTTAGAGCTGTCTGGTATGAGATATCGTCTTCATTTAGATGTCACCTTTCCGCGACAAGGTGCCAATGCATTAAACGCTCATAGGTACATTAGCGCGGTAACAGAAGACGTGTTGCCGGCATATAATTGGCAGTTTTATTATCATCTGACATCTTTATGAATGTAGTTTGATAACGACGACTATTTTTTACTTAAGTTATAATTTGTAACTAACCACAACATAAAAGAATAACAATTGTTTCAGCAACTTGAATTGGTGTCACCACTTCAATTATATTTCAATCCGAATCTAATTTTGAACAAATATCAACTATGGAGGCTGATAACAACATTTCTGTTCTTTGGCAACTTGGGATTCAATTTCTTTTTAATATGATATTTACGTACCGATACTGTAGGATGCTTGAAGAGGGATCGTTCCGAGGACGCACAGCTGATTTTGTTGTCATGTTTGTGTTTGGTGGAGTATTGATGATTGTATCCTTTACAACAGATATTTTCGTATTACAACTTGAGTTTTATTGGAAATGCATGTGGTCGAGGAATGTGGATATTAATAATTTGCATGATGGATGTTACTTTTGGAAATATTTTTATTTCACTTTATTGTGATAGAGACCACAGACACCTTGCTGGCAAGTTAAGATAACTAAGCAGGGGATAGAATCTTTACATGAAGTTAAGTTACTTACTTTTGAGATTATTCCTTGCTTGTGTAGGTGACAAGAATATATTTATATGTTGTGGATTGGATCCTTTGAGTGCAACTATACCTTTTTGGAATATACCAGTTACATAGTAAGACACTATGTGACTAATCTTCAGTATGTGACAATAATATTGGCAACAACAATAATTAAGCTGTTTGTCAAATGCCAAACACTAAGTATATATATCCTTAACTATGGTTACAGTTGTGTGCTTTCTTTGTTAATTTATTATTTTTAGGTCAAGCATTTACAATCATGATTGTTTATGTTTGGTCACGGAGAAATGTTTTTGTGAGGATGAACTTCTTTGGTCTGATGAATTTTCAGGTAATATATATTTTTTATTAATTTTCCAATCTATAGACACATTAGAGAATAATGTTCTCAGAAAGTGCTGTTCAATTGGTTCATCAGATAAAAATGAATATAATATTCCAAAGCCTTTAAACTAGGCTTTCTATAATGCAACACACATACATACACACACAACAAAAACAGGGTTCAGCAAGCAAGAGACTTGTGACACTAAAACAAGCAGGTTTGATTCCTGTGCTTATTTTAGGTCTGTAATTTGCAAGTTACTAAAACATTATTAAACCAAATTGAAACTGATTTAAAACACAATATAAGCAACAAAGAGGTACCTAAACTTTGAACAATCAATATACTTGTGTATCCTATGTTCGGTATCAGAGTTCCATTCCATCCATCCATCAGCCAAAGGAAGTCCACTGCTGAACATAGGCCTCCCCCAATGATTTCCGCAGAGACCTGTTGGAGGCAGCCTGCATCCAGTGACGTCCCGCGACCTTTACCAGGTCGTCGGACCATCTTGTGGGTGGACGTCCTACACTGCGCTTTCCGCTACGTGGCCTCCATTCGAGCACTTTCCGACCCCATCGGTCATCAGACCTCCGCGCTATGTGCCCTGCCCATTGCCACTTCAACTTGCTAATTCGGTGGGCTATGTCGGTTATTTTATTTCTCCTACGGATCTCCTCATTTCTGATTCGATCTCGTAGGGAAATCCCGAGCATAGCCCTCTCCATAGCTCATTGAGTGACTTTGAGCTTCCTAATAAGGCCCATAGTGAGATAGGCCACGTCTCGGTGCCGTAAGTCATCACTGGCAGCACACAACTATCGAAGACTTTCGATTTAAGGCACTGAGGTATTTTGGACGAGAAGACGTCACGTAGTTTCCCGAACGCTGCCCAACCGAGTTGGATTCGACGATTGACTTCTCTCTCGAAGTTGGACCTGCCTAACCGGACCACTCGGCCTATATAGACATATTCGTCAACAACATCAAGAGTCGAGCCCCCAACACCGATGGTGGTGGGCACAACATGGACATTCGACATGATCTTCGTTTTGTCCATGTTCATTTTAAGACCCACCTGTTGGGAGACTCGATTGAGGTCTTTGAGCATAGTGCTAAGGTCTTCAAGAGATTGCCAAGACTACAATTCCAGAGTGCAGAGTTCCATTGACTGCATACAATTATGATTGTGATGATTAAATGTTGCAAGTGGCGGGTGGCCCTTGTGCGATGTCGAATCGATATTTCGCTCCGTGAGGTGTATTATTAGAAAGCCTTTTTTTAAATTCCGACATATCCATTTTAAAGTTATGAAGATCTTTACTGATTTATTTATTTGTCATACTATTATAATTTAAGAACATTTGCCTTTGTCTTACAACAAGACACTAATAGGCGATACTTTTACTTTTTATTTGTTTACAGAATACTTGCCAAATAACTGTCAACAGTTATATATATAGTAAGACAGGGATATAATTGTTATACAGCCAAAATTTGTAAAAAGTCTAATGTTCATGTTTGTTCCCACTTCATTAATGAGCCTGTTTATTAGCCCATACTTCAATTATATAGTTTTGCTTAATTCGCATAGGTATTTGAATCTTATTACTATTATACTATTGTTAACAAAATATATATAATTTTTATTAATTTATCGAAAATCAATCAGAACATCAAAACTAGGTTTACTAACAGATTGCTAAATATACCTGGTTTTGTTTGTATTCTATAACTTATTCTATTTCTACTAAATGCCTGTACTTAGTAAATGTATTCACTGGCCCTCTAGATACCCTTCAAGAATATAGGTGAGACTATGCCACAATGACGCTCTGCTTTTACAAAAAATATCTGTGGTATTATGAATTTAGGTCATAATGATTGAGTCTGTGCCCATCTGCCAACAGTAAAGGCGTTATATTATGTGAAAAATAATATTGTAGTTTTAAGTAAGTAAAGTCATAATGCATAAAGCCACCTGGGTTACCACCGAATGTCGTTTCCTAACGCAAAACGGCAGTTTAAATACAGTGTTGTGTCCCGGTTTGAAGGACACTGTAGTCAGTATAACTACTGGACATATTGAGACTTAATGTATTGTCTCAAGCCGGCGAGCAGTGGAATGCCAAGTATTGCTTTGTAATTTATGGTTGTTTTGTTTTGCAACTGTGCATGAACAGTTGTATCGCTTACCATCAGACGAATGGCATGTTCGTTTCGCCAATCACTTCAATAAAATAAAATATAAAGATATAAAGTTAGATTTTGTTCCTTGCAATACTTTTTTTTTGATGTTTTAATAATAAAGATATTGTTAGCACTCACAAAAGAATGTTCTGTATGATCTGTTGTTCTGTACGATGACAAACGTTTATCATTGCTTGACGCTGTACTGTCTGCTATTTTATATTAATTTACACTGCAGGAAGTGTTAGATTCGCACTATTGAAATAGATGACACTAAAATCTAGATGGACATCTTCTCTGTGAAAATGTTTAATTTAGCTTGATACACAAATTGCACCGTTACTGTATAAATAAGTGTTTCTTAAAAAATAACATTCAACAAATGCACCATCACCTTCAGGCTTATTAAAAGAATAGAAGAGCCCTCTTGGCGCAGTTGGTTAGACGCGAGCTGTGACACGAGAGGTGGCAGGTTCGATCTCCGCACCAATATGGATATTTGTTTAGTCTTCAAGTATTTGAGTTGCGTATGGTTGTCGGTGAGAATGAAAAGTCTCTGATACACACTGACAATTAATAATTCTAAATTATTAGTAAATATTTATTTATTTATTTCTCTCACAGAAAAAGGGTACACACATGTTAAAAAGTACATATTGGATATGAGACTGGTGTCTGATATAGGCAGAGCCTGTGTTTCAGATCTCCAAATTGATGTTAAATAAGGGTCAGGATTATATATATGGCTGATTGGTTTATTAATTTTTGTTTTCGCAGGCACCATACCTCCCTTGGTGTTGTTAGGATTCTCGGTTCTACTCGGCAACGCAATCTCTGTTGATCTTGTTGGAATGGCGATAGGCCATGTATATTTCTTCCTAGAAGATGTCCTGCCAAGACAACGCGGGGGCCAAAGTTTCTCAAAACGCCCCGATTCCTGTAAGTATTGTAGATAGATCTTGTTGTCCAAAAAAAGACTAATAGCTCTCGCAAATTTTATTAAACATTAATCAAACACGAAACGATTTAAAGTTGATAATTTAAAATAAATGACAAAGAAATGTAATAAGAAATTATTAATTGCTATTCTTTGGCTTACCAATGACACTTTTGTAAAAAACGTAAGAATATTGAGATGATTTTTTCTATACCTATAGTTGCTTGCCTTTGTATTATATTGTTGATATAAAATATAATACAAGTTTTATTGTATTTTTTTGTGTTTAGCAAAAGACTTTTCGACACTCAACCAGAAGAAGCCGATTACATTCATCTCCCTGAGGCAGAAAATCTCCGACAGGGTGGCTATGACTGGCGATTCAACGCAAACAACGAAGAAAATGAAGGCCAATAAACATTTTTTACATAAAGTTGTGTGGAGCGTTGAGGTATTATGAATAGAACAGACATCAAGAGCGTTTGCATTGTTTATATGGTACCTATAGTTAGTGGTAAACACAATGGTTCGTACAACAAGTTCGAATCTTCGTACGATCGAAGTTTATATACGATACGAAAGTACCTACATATACTTATCAAAGGCGGATCCAGGAGGGAGGTCATGGGGTCGTGACCCCCCCCCCCTGGGCTGTCTCCAGATTGACAAAATTTATTATTTACCTTGTTGATAAAATTTATAAGCACAATTAATTATTCTTTGTATATCGATAAATAAAGTAAAAAAGTGTGTGTGTGTTCACAAATCACGACTGTAACAAACTTTAAAGTCATTATTACGAATTGAAGTATTGAAATCGGGCCCAGTGTTCTGACATGAACTATAATATGGACCCCCCCCCCCCCTGGCGTAAAGGCTGTATCCGCCCTTGATACTTATGGTCATTATTGACTCATGATCGTAATCATAGACTAGAATTTGAACATTTACAGAGTAGGTACATTTGTATCGTCATAAACTCCGATCATCCGAAGATTCGAACTTCGTTTCGGATTTACAGAGTAGGGCCCTTCAAGTGATAGTGATTTTTTCTATTCATAATCGGCCCGAGTCAGAAATTTTTGGCCGATATCGCAATAGGCTTGCCTTCTATCATATCCTGAAACGGAGCAAACAAGGCGAAATCAGTTCGTCTTAGTTGCATTTATGCCTTCACCATATGGGGAAAAGGCGTGAGTTTATGTTTGTATGTTCAGGCTTGAGCCTACGACATGTCCTCTTTGAGGTCAGACCACTGCCAATTAGGGCTATCTCACTTTTAACATAACGAGTGTACATAACGTGGTTACTCCATAATCCGAAACGACAACAAGTATTTTAACGTCTTACGTAAAACTGTACGAATATACCTAAATACTTTACAAAATGCTCGAATCCTCTATCACACGTCGTAAATTTAGACAAGTTCGAGAAGTTTTTTAGAAGCTTTTGTCGTATTCGTATCGAAGAATAGACTAATCTGGATCCCCCTGAAGTGAATAAAAGTTCGGAAATATTGTGTTTGATCTCCGTTCTGATCTAATACCTCAATAGTATGGAGTGATACTAATTAAAGCCAAACTATTTAATATATCAATCTTGTGTATAAAGGTATTTTGTGGAAGGTGTCATGTTTAGTACATTGATGTAAAGTTGTGTGAACTTAGCCATAAGATAAATATTCCAAAGCGAATTGTATTTTATTCCTCACATTAAACACATGCAAATCGTATATTATGTGTCATTCATAATTTAATCATTCTAACGGTGACAGTGAATATTTTTGGGAAAAAATATACTGATGAATAGAGTATCGAATATGAATTAAAGTACATATTTCTCAATATTTTGTTCATGAATAATTCATTGTATTTTCCTAAACATATAGTCCTAAACTCTTTAAGGGCTTAGATATTTGCTTTTCATGGTCGGTATTTGTATTGTTCCATATCATAGATTTAGTATAAAACATAGATCGGCAATGTGAAAGAGATAGAATGATTTAACTCATATGTTAAAGCGAGATGCATGATGCGACCATACGTTTACACAGAAGTAGCCTGCAGTGACCCAGAGTCGAAATATGTCAAACTAAGCGAGCAACAAAATTCGCTTATTTCATAATTTATTTAATTTTACAGTACTTGGTCATATTTATTAAACGTAGTTTATTATAGTGCATTGTGCAGTGCCAAGCTGTGGTTCATGCAGGCGTAAAAATTCGAAATAATTAAAGTTTTCACAGGTACCGGCCACTTTCGCACAATACTATTTTGTGACATATTATATATTAAATGGAAATCCGTGTATACATATCGGTAGAGAATAATATAGTATTTCATTATATAAATACGCTGAAAGCATCCTTTGCGTATAAAAAATAATATCAAATACGTGAATTTACAATAATTTCAACCAAAAGTTGCTAGGGATTGACTGACAGGTTCGATCAATAAAGGTTGTCGAATAAAATAGTCGATGACAACACATGTTTCCCTACATTTTATGAGCTATAGTATGTTGTGATAGTGTGCATTCTTCTTCTTCTTCTACCTGGCGTTATCCCGGCCATATTTCCCCGGCCATTATTATAGTATTCATTCTACAATATTACTTATTACTTTACTTTTTCTCATTTTTTTATATTTGTGGAATAGTTATTATAACACTTCATGTATGTGATTAATGAATTAAGAACCTGTTTCAATCTCTGCCAAGAGGCTGTCAATTTATATTTCATTAATTTCAGCCACAGGAATGCGACTAATGAACATAGGCCTTCCACAAGAATGTCTACATCAGTTTGTTGTAAGCTGCCTGCATCCAACGACTTCCTACAAGCTCCTCCGTACACCTCTAACGCGGCCTAGCAGGCGTCCAACACTTTCCAATGTGTTACAAGTCAATTAATTGACTTAAAAAAGCATATTTTTTTAACTCTAGTATACATACAGGGTATATCAAGACTGCTACCGAAAACGAAGCCGGGTGGTAGTTTAAGTGACTTCAGATACATTGCAACAGAAAAAGTTGAAAAAAAAAAGCGACTTTTTTTTTTTGTTATTTTTTTCCTATGGTCGTATTTGGATGGTAAATTCATTTTTTTCCCTAAAATAATAGTGTATACCCTTTTATTTATAAGGACTCTAAGGTATAAAAGAGTTTAAATTATTATTTTAGCAAAAACTATGGATTTACCACCCAAAAATTACGATATTTAAAAAATCATAAAAAACATTGTCGCGTTTTTACGCGAAAATTTTAGTTACATTGTGTTTGTACTCACTAAAACTACCACCCGGCTTCGTTTTCGGTAGCAGTCTTGATATACCCGGTATAGTAAAAATGTGTTTCTAAGACTTACGCGAATGTTACTCATTGAAAAAAAACTAATAATCACGGATTTTGTTGCAGACTGAGTCCACCCTGTGACTACGAAAGCTGTAAAGTAATCGAAACTTCGCGACGGGAAATTAAAAATGAAAAAAAAATAACCGAAAACGCTAAAACTTTGTAAATTATATTTTTATTTTATAAAAGTGTTTTTTGTTCGCAATTTAATTAGTATATGTACTATGTATACATCACAATTAAAAAAAAATGTTCAGGTGAACATAAAGACCCATACAAAACATCTCAAACAAATGTTTTCAAATAATATGACAATTTATCTTTATTTATTTGTGTGTTTATCAATCTGTATTGAAATAAACACATCAATAAGTTTCTGTTAATATATAATAAAATGTCGCATATATCCATAACATTTTATTTCAGGCCGACAGCTATATCGATATCGATATGATAGTATCGAAAGTTCATGGTACACCACTATATGTCAAGCACACATGTAAACTTCACGCACACAATCGTAAATCAGTTTTGGTCGCGCTCAAAATGACACATTGCCGATCTATGTTCTATACTACATCTATGTTCCATATACACTCTTCAGACCATTAAAATAAGTGTCTTTTTAACGAAAAAATCTGCATTACTGCCCATAATACTAATTAATCATAATGGGATAAAAATCAAACAAAATTTGAAGTAATTAGAATTGTTTATTCTAGATTTTCACGCATCATTATCGGGTCGGAAGAAAACCACATAATGCAACGCATTTTTGCTTTCATTCAATTCACAAAATACACAAATCGCAAGTTGTGTTAGGATCAATAGAAAATAAATTACACCGAATATAGATAGTAATTGAAAACAGACGTACAGTATTCACAGAAAAAAAAACATATTTTAAGATCACAATCATAGTTACTTAATTTTTTAGAAACTTTTCATAACAAAATCAAATAAAAAGTCATAAAACCGTTTAAAGCGTCTTTTAGCGCTAATTAGCAGCTATGACTGAAATAAATCAGCGATAGTAACAAAAAAAGTTCAAATACGGATGTACAACAGCTAGCCTCAAATAAAATGTTAGCTAATACAAATAGCTGCTTTTGCGTTATTTCCACGTACATCATTGGAAGTCTTGCGTTTTTTGATCTCTAAGACCGCCCATTCCAATTGACAACTTTAATTCATTTACTATGAATGTGTTTGCACAACAACATTCTTTATCACTACGATAACAAGAACAATAAAAACTATAATCAGTCTTCACGCAAACTTTAAAATCCACTCAATCCATGTTTTTCCTGCAAACACACTCTTCCGTGTTCAAAGGTAGTGTTATACAGGGTATATCAAGACTGCTACTGAAAACGAAGCCGGGTGGTAGTTAAAGCGACTTCAAACACAATTCAATAGAAAAAGTTGCAAAAAAGCGTCAATTTTTTTTGTTACTTTTTTCCTATAACCATATTTGGGTGGTAAATACATTTGTTTCTAAAATAATAGTGTATACCCTTTTATTTATAAATAATCTAAGGTATAAAAGTGTTGAAATTATTAATTTAGCAAAAATTATAGATTCACTACCCAAAAATGACGATATTTAAAAAATCATAAAAAGTATTGTCGCGTTTCTTTGCGAAATTTTTAGTTGCATTGTGTTTGTAGTCACTAAAACTACCACCCGGCTTCGTTTTCGGTAGCAGTCTTGAGATACCCTGTATGTATATCAATATGTCATACCGTAAATGTTTACAAAAATTAAGTAGGTGATTTTTAAAAAACATTAATTGATAAGGTAGGTAGGTAACCTACGTACCTTATATACCTACATGAAAATATTTTTGCTATCTACCTTTGTATCACGTAAATAGTTCAGAAATAACGGGGACACAAAACAATGTTTTACTACATACAACACATCATATGCATAGGTGATCGAATTGATAAAAAATTGCATAATTTCAATCATACAAAACTGTGATACACCACTGGCAATCATTTGTTCATACACAAAATAAGACTAGGCTCAATGTAATATGTTTAAAAAAACTTTCGTCTCATAAGATTTTCAACAGCAGGCAAATGACCTTTTGACATTAGTCTTACGATACATTCAGTATGAATTATTCAATTTGTTTGAAGAATATAAGTTTAAATCAGTGTTTTGACGCAACGTATACTTAGTGTGAAAATTTCGCCATTTCAAAAAATATCCTAACATTATGCTACGTAAGCGTTAACAACTAAATCACAGTAAATTAAGAAACAAAGAGAATCAGATCATTTGCAATCAGCGTGATTTCATTTGAATAAACAATTCTCTTTTGCTAATAATATTACGGAGAGTTAAGATAAAGCTGACGTCCCATTTCGATCTTATCACAGCACTATCAATCAGATGATTGATTTGGTATTTTGTACGGCATTACAGGAAATACCTATATAAAAGCTATTTAGAATGCAAATAAATATTACATGCTTATCGTGACCATATTCACCATGTGCAACCTAAATGCTTACAAAAAAAATGGGACATCCACTTCATATAATCCAAACAAAATGTTAGATAATAAAAATTAACCAAGCAGAAATGTCCATATTTAAGTTTTTGGTGTCGTCGTTGTCACTACCTAATTTTGTTGTTACTATGAACAAAAACGAGCCTAAAATATATCTACAAAAATCACAAATGGGACATCTTCATAGCGCTACGATTGCAAGTAGCACCGTTATGTCGTCCGGCTTTCCACCTGAAATAAACAGTCAAAGTTAACAATGAGAAACTCAGTGTTAAAACAATATTATTTTAATAGCGATCAATTAAAATTGTACCTAGTCAGGTCATAAATTCTGTCACATGTTAATATAAAATAATTGAAACAAGTTTATTCATTATGTAACTATTTATTTCTATGACACTAAAGTTTATTCAAAATGACCTCCGTGATTTTGAATACAGGCCTTCAATCTGCGCGGCCAGTTGTCTATCGCAGCACGAACGAGGTCCATGTCAATATCGGCGGCTGCCTCAATCAAGGATGTCTTGAGTGACTCCAAATTTGAATGAGGCTTTGAGCACGCCTTTTCCTCCAAGGGTTGCCATATCTTGTAATCTAACGGATTCAAATCTGGACTGGAGGAGGACCAGTCTTCGTGCCGGATGAAGTCGATTTCACGCGCCGCCAGCCAGTCTTGTGTGCTCTTCGCTCTATGAGCTGGCGCCGAATCTTGTTGGAATACCCAATGCCTGTTATTGAACATGGTATGAGAAACAGGTTCCACAAGGTTCGTCAGGACTGTATTTTGATACACAACTGCATTCGTTATTACACCTTTCTCACAAAAATGTACCTCTGTTAAGCCCCAATAAGAAACTCCCAACCATACCATGAGCGAGGATGGAAAATGACCTCGTTGGACACGCGGAATATGGTTGCTCGCTTTTCACTACTGTGTGCGTACACCTTATCATTTTGTTTGTAAGCTTTCTTCTACGGTACATTTTTTTTCATCTGAAAAAAGGATTTCTTTTTTTCCCGCCTACCGCTTCAACAAAGCGCGGCATCTCTTCAGTCTCAGGTCAATTAGACGAGCATTCAAACAATGTCCTGTTTTTCTTCGATATGCCCGAAGCCCTAAGTCTTCATTTAACACCCTTTTCACCGTGGTTCTGCTTAAGAGATCCCCATCTAAAGAGCCAACAGTTTCTGCTTACGTTTGGGATTTCTTTGAATTCGCGCCTTCACAGCTTTTATCACTGCTGGAGTCCTAACAGACCGAGGTCGACCACTTCTTGACCTGTCATCTACACTAGAGTCTTCATTGTATCGTTTGTTGGTACGATAAACGAATCTTTTGGTTATATTCAAATTTTTCAGTATGTCAAAAATTTTAATTGGCCCGTAACCGCAACGATACAACGCAATAACTACAGCACGGTCTTCTTTAAGCGTCCACTCCATATTTAAAAATGAGTAAAATTCTAAAAAGTATACATTTTTATTTTCATGAACAATTTGAAATTCGAATTCAATAAACTTTTTTGTGGCCCGCATTCTAAAAGAAAAGTTTTTACTGTGTGACAATACTTATGACCTGACTGTGTATTTAAACAAAATATCTTTGGGTCAGAGCAGTGGGCTAAGATAATAATCTGATATCAACAAAAGATACTCATGTCCCATATTGTTATCAATCAAAAATCCTTCTCTTTTATCAACTTGTCCTTTACCCACTGACTGACTTACGTGAGGTCGTTGCACCATGGGTTTTTACATGGCACAGAAAAAAAAATAGATAATTTAACATCACCCAATTACTTATATACTTGAAATATTTAGATTTATGAACTAAAAAAGTTAAGAAAATGGTCTTATATGGAGACGGAAGAACAAATCTCCAACGGACTTAATCATGGTCACGACGAATGTTTTATCTTCTTCCCTCAAACTGAATTCAAAAGTGAGAATGGGACAAAATATTCAATACCTACATTAGGTTTTAAAACTGTCTATGAATAGAGTCGTAAATGCATAGAGACCTTACACGCCGTGATCACGACATAGGCAAACAAAACAAAACACAAATGTAAATTATATTGATGGAAATAATACATTAATTTTTCCAATTAAATCCAAGAAAACAAACAGTTAAGTATATTTAAATTCAATAATAGGAAAAACTGTGTTTTTTTTTTAAGAAATATGATGCAATTGATATAATTTGACTTACCGATAGCATCAATACCGTTCTGGCGTGCGCTTTTAGCAAAGGGCGACATGTAGCAGTCGTCGAAGGAGAGGTTCCTGGCCATCCAGGCGATGGAGTTGGCGACGGCCTGCAGCCGCTGCGGCTCGGCCGCGAAGTCCTGCGCGCGCCGCATCTCCGCCACCAGCACCGGCTCCGGCACGTTGTCGAACACGCCGTCCGTCGCCACCAGGATCACGTCGCCGCACTCCACAGAGAACTCTGATGTCTCCGCCGACTCGGGCCTGGAAACATTTATTTTTTTCAATGAATAGCGAAACGAACATGCCGTTCGCCTGATGGTAGACGATAAGACCGGATAAACCTTGAATTAGAAATGAATGCTTGGCATTCCACTGCACTCGCCATCCTGAGACATAAGTTAAGTCTCAATATATCCAGTAGTTAATCTGGCTAAAATGTCCTTCAATCCGATACACAACAGTGCATTTAAACTGCCGTTTAGCGGGGGACATAGACATTGTGGTGTTTCCCATCCACGCAGCCTCTCACATATGAGATACCTACCACCAGTGTAGTGTTTGTGAGAGCTAAAAGTCTCATAGTTCCTGTTATCTACGACACAAGAGTCGATCTTAGTGTGGGGTCAACGCTGTATCATCATCATCAGCCCATATACGTCCCACTGCAGGGCACGGGCCTACTCTACAATCGACAGTACGATTGAGTGACACTCTCAACTCTGTATGTATTGAGTTATTTATTTATTAATTTACATTAACTTACATCCAACAAAACACAAATATACATAATAGAATAATTTTAACTGCGTCTTTGTTAAAGAAAATAATGTTTTGTAATGTTATTTTGAACTAGTTGAAAAACGCGACAGTTCATTCATGCTTCTGTATCAGCCCATATACGTCCCACTGCAGGGCACGGGCCTCCTCTACAATCGACAGTACGATTGAGAGTGGTTAGGCCATATAGTCCACCACGCTGGCCTAGTGCAGGTTGGCGGACTTACATACCATAGAAATTTTTATAAATCGCTATGGTATGCAGGTTTCCTCACGATGTTTTCATTTGATGATTGACTATCAATACACACATGACTCCGAAAAGTCAGAGGTGTGCTCTGGGATTCGAACCCGTGACCACCGTGAACATGTTGGCAGTCGCGTCTAGTCCGTTTACCAACAGGCTACCACGCACTTATTCATGCTTGCATGTAGGTAATTAATAAAAGCATACACTCAAAAATACAATATTAATTGACAGAGAAAACTTTAAATTATTATTCTTATCTTACGTATGGATGTCTGTGGAAGACTTATTTGACCTATTTTATTGCGCATGTCAATGGGCGGTATATGTGCATTTGGGTCGTCCATTAGTCTCTCGCGTCTTTAAACTTTTATACTGCATATATCAGATACGGGTGCAAAATTAAGTGCGTGGTGGACTGTGGGTAACGGACCAGACGCGGGTGCCAACATGCTCACTTTGATTGCAGGTTCAAATCCCAGGGCACAACTCTGACTATTCGAAGTCATGTGTGTATTATTAGCCAATCACCACGCACTACAACGGCGAAGGAAAACATCGTGAGGAAAACTGCATAGCTTATAAATTCGGGAGAATTTCCATGGTATGTAAAGGTCCGGCAACCGGCACAAGGCCAGCGTGGACTCTTCTGCCTAACTCTTCTCAATCGGGCTTTCAATTGTAGAAGAGGTATATGCCCTGCCGTGGAACTATATGTGCTGATACAGACAGGTGAAGAATTAAATGCATAATACACTCATTTGCAAAAAAAACGGGCGGTTTTGATTTTAATTCTTCTTTAAAAAAATACGGTACCAAAATGATTTCAATCTTTTGTACATGTTACTGGTTTTAAAAATGCCGTGGTGTTTAAAACAGTACGTTCTAAATTCAAAATTTCGTTTGATGCTTGTTTTTACAGAAAACCACTTTTTATCCTACATTTTTGGTGCGAAGTTCCAAAAGATAATATCGGTTTTCATAACTTTTAGTCAATTTTTATGAATTTATTTCATATTCTTAATTGTCAAAGCTTCATTTATTGCTGTTTAGCTGTCTCAATAATGTTAGAGAAATTGGTAAAAGCTACCAAAATTATGGCGCTGCTCGAAGAGGGTTGCAGCCAATGCTTCGTGGCTCAGAGGCTAAGTGTGAGTTGCTCGACGGTTCAAAGGACCTGGCAGCGGTATCAAGACACCGGTTCCGTCGAGAGAAGGCCTGGTTCTGGAAGAAAACCATGTACCCAACCACGGGATGATCGTTTTCTTGTGAGTCGCGCATTGAGAAATCGCAAGTCTTCGTATGTGGACCTTAAGAACAACCTCGAAGAAGTAAGAAATGTGCATATTAGTCTATGGACGGTCAGGAGGAGGCTTCTCGCGGCCAATATATGCAGTCATCGCCCGGCCCGCGGCCCTAAGTTACTCCGTGAGCACAGATTTGCCAGGCTTAGGTTTGCTCGAAATTGTGAGTCATGGACTCAAGAAGACTGGAATAGGGTATTGTTCTCCGACGAAGCCAGGATATCTCTGTTCGGTGAAGATCGACGTCGGCGAGTGTTACGAAGACGAGGAGAACGCTTTGCACAGGCTTGTTTTGAAGAAATCACACCTTATGGTGGGGGCTCTGTTATGTTTTGGGCAGGAATAAATTCAATGGATCGTACAGAGTTAGTCTTCATTGAAAACGGCTCACTCGACACACACACTCGACTGGACATCGATACATAACGGAAGTTCTAATTCCTCATGCACAACCCGCATTGGCCGCTTTAGGCGAAGACTCAATTTTTATGGACGACAACGCTCGCCCACCGGTCTGGCGATGTGGAAGCGTATGTGCAAGAGGTCGGCATTCGTCGTTTGGATTGGCCAGCTCGAAGTCCCGACCTCAATCCTATAGAGCATGTCTGCGACGTTCTGAAACGACGCGTGAGATCAGTACAACCGGCTCCGCAGACCATCAGAGAGCTGAAGAATGTGATTACCGCGGAGTGGGAACGTATTCCGCAAGCAAGTATCCGGGATATCCTCGCTAGAATACCCAGACGAAGTCAAGCTGTGATTTCAGCTAGAGGGGGTCACACTCGATACTAAACATTTATCTACTTTTACTTTATTAAAGAAAAACAAACAAAAATCTTTGTTAACTTTTACTTCACGAGCATATGCACTACTAGCGAGCATACACTACTAGTGAACTTTAGCATTAAAACCCATAAATTTTATCAAATTTTTATGATAATACTGACGAAAACGATTATTTGCTTATTAATTTTCAAAATTGTGAAAGTAAAACTACCTATAATTATCAAACAAACCAATAGTAACATTTGAAATGGTTCATTGCTTGGGTGCCCGTTTTTTTTTGCAAATGAGTTTATTATCATGTATAAGAATAGAACGTGTTGGATAAGTAAACTGTGACTTATCCAAAACATGAAGTTGTATGAAAACATTACGAAGTACGCATGCAATATTTATTTAATTTCAGATTGAATACCTATACTTTTTTTTTTCAATAAAATCGATTGTGTCATTGACCTATAACAGCAAAACGAATTCTAGCTACCGTACATTTATAAGCGCAATGGAACCATGATACTCATTGAGCCGTTAATAAATTCAACAATCTAGGGATTTTCCCCGTTCTAGACAAGCCAGTCTTTATGCCCATGACATATATGTTATACTTTAGTGCATTTATAACATCTAATTCAACAACCCTTAAATAAAATATGCTGTTCTACACAAAATCAGTTTGAACTAAACTTTTGTTTTATAATTATATTCTTGAAACAGTTACGTCTTATGAAATGATGAGTTAATTAATTGGCAACGTAATTTTATGACCCAAATACGAAGATTTCACTTTTGCTTTAAAATCGTAACTATTAATATAATTGTAAATATAATACCATAAATTTAATCAGAGCACGTGAGAGTTTAAGGTTTGGCAAATATCCAATGAGCTAAAAATTCTAATATTAGTGCATACAGAAATACAACAGCTGTGTTGTGGAATGAGCACATGACCACTGGGTTTTAGTAGAAGAATCAAGTCTTATGATTATAGAAAATAGAATTATCTACAAGCATCATACCGTCGGGGACAAAGTCCATGTTTGTTTGCACTACAATTATTCATATATTAAATGAATGAATGAAACGTATAATAGGTTCTACTGTGAATTGCCACTTATTAAGCTAGTAAATCGATGTTGTTCACGTGTTAAATTGTAATAGTTTACTATGTAAAAGAAAATCCGATATAAAATGCAATACATTTAGGTTTGTAGGATATAACTAATGAAGATGTAGTTTCCTAATTACAATTTATAAAACCCCATATAGCAAAAATTGGTACTGAAGCGTAGTGTTTGTTTCATACTCATTAAAATTTCTATACATTCTAAAAATACCCTACAGCCAGAGCTTACAGCGTAGCGTACAGGCCTTACGTAACGTAATGTGTTTGATCTACCACATTGTGCCGCACTGCCCTGACGTCACGTGTAAAATATTTACACATCATAATATCTTAGTATTATTTCTTTACTTGCAGTGTTTAATTATTGACATGTAATAAAAAATCGCTTTAAAACACATACCGATCATAAATAAAGTACGGAAGCGGTTCTAATTAGTGCTCTTTAATTATAATTCTATCTAGGCTTAATAAACGTGTTGGTAACACTGTAAAATTGTTATGAAAATATACGAATAAATAAAGAATGTATAAATTATGGAGGCAACACGCTATATAAAATGTTCGTTTTTGATGGTACTAGAGTACGATTTATGCATCAAATATTACATGGAAACAATACAGGCGATAAATCACATGCGTACACACGAAACTGTCAGGGTCATCCATTCTCAAAAGTCAACAGCATCGGATATATTTAGAGCAAACATACTATATTCGAAGTCATTATTAAGATTTTTTTAACGTTTACCTGGCCCTACTCCAAATCCAAAAAGAAAACATGTGGAGACTGTGTTTTGGTAACATGAAGATTAACAATAGCTAAGTCCTATTTTGTTTTTCTTCTAAAGGGTTCCTATACTTATGTATATCAAAATACGTCTGGGTAACATAAACTATTTAATAAACAACTATGCGGTCGTTAATTACTTAATAATTAGAATAATTTCAATAATATTCGAAATGGATATTCGTATGTACGAGATAGTTACAAGATCAAGGTTGAGTTCAAACATTTCTTTGATTATAAACACATCGGTCTTACTCATAGACAGTTTTGAAAAATAATTGTAGTTGTCGAATTCAAAGTACATTCGAAAGGGACAAACCAATCGATAACTAAAAAACTTTACGTATGCCTAAGATTAAGGCCGATGGAAAATGCTTAATGGTTTAAGGGGCCGTCCATTAATCACGTGATCTTTTATTTAGCATTTTTAACCCCTCATCCCCTTTAATGGTATGTGGTGAGATTTAAGCCCCCCCCCCCCCCCCGTTCATCCAATATCACGTTTATTTTTAGTATCTACAAAGATTAGTATTATTTTTCGAATATTATCTTTAAATACAGGTAGTATTATCCTGTTTTCATCTGAAATTAAGGACCATGATAAAAATGTCTCGACAGAAAGTTTGCAGTTGTTTTTGATTGGCATACAAGTAATAATAAACGAAAAACATATAATGTATCATTTTAATCAAAATTATAATGTGTAGAAAAAAAAATACACGTGATATCTTACAAGGCCCCTCCTCCATTGTGATATTTATTATTTCGTGACTTTTTTCAAAGGGGAGAGGGGGCTCTCCCTCTTTCAAGCCTCGCGTGATTAATGGACGGCCCCTAAGTTGTAAGGAAATAAACATAAAGTAAACATATCGAACCGAACTAGCAGTGCCTCAACCCAAAGAGAATAATAGCGGATATCGCTCTCAAGCTACACAATCAACATACATAAAAAGTAATATTAAAAAATATGATTACATCACTAGTATAATCATATGCAGCTATCAGTTGGTGAATGTATTGTCGCCATGCAATCTATCACATACGTGCACTTTCTAATTGCATTGCGATAGCAGATAGGGTAACGATACTGTAGATTTCATATCTATAATCGTATGATTATAAATTATACATATGCAATTTCTTTGCACGGTCTGATTAAGTTTTACTTCTTGAATTTACCGTTATCTTTCATAGCTTCAAAAACTATACTGGACATTTTACATTAAATGCACTTTGATAAGAACCTATTTTAAAGCCAATCAAGCGAAGCTATAGTTAGCGTCTACGTCACTTACTTTCCTTTCGCATTGATAACTATGAATTTATCCAGACTAAACATCTGATTAATACATTCGGTATGCGGCGATGTATTAACTTATTCCTAATTAATATAGTAGACAACTGTTAATTTATCATCGAACGACACATGCAGCAAATAGAACAGAACAGCCTTGGATGCAATGTTTATACCACTATCTATATTGAAATAACCTTTCGTTACTTTTCTAATGGCATTGCAAACAGATAGTGTAAACTATTTCTCTATGTTCTGACGTGTTATATATTATGGTTCAATTAAAGAAGACCATCCGTCATTTAAGTAAACAAATTATGTGCATTATATTAACGGATGTTCGAGATAAACATGTACGGTTTTATAAGTTGGATTCCAAGCAGAGCCATGCATTTCCCTAGCCAGTTTTCTAATTCTCAAAACCCCAAAATGAACATTCCGGATCAGTCAGTCAGGCGGTGTATAAAGTTTACGACGTGTAGTAGCCAATAGGTATAATTTTATGGACAATAAATTATTGTACGAGTCGCAGTTTCTTTGCCAATTCCACTACTTTAATAGGTCGGGCATAGAGCTCCGTATTCTTTCTTCATGAATATTTTCTGCACGCAAAACAAATTTAAAATGTGTTGATAGTTTCACCACATCAAACTGTAAAATATTATCACAATTCACGTGTCGTCTGCCTTAATTTTTGACGAATTCAAAGTTGATGAGATGGTCAATTCGTAAATTGCCTTTTCAATAATTATAAATGAAACAGTAATTGTAAATGAGTGCATAGAATTTTAATTGTCCGCACAAAACAGTAAACACATGATGCAATTTGCACGAGACAAGTATATTTGATAAAACACATCGTACACAAAATATGATGTTGATTCGAACAAGTATTTGGCAAACGCAGGTATATGCGGACAGGTAAATGATCATATTATACGAAACAGGAATATTTAACAACCTCTTTAAAGTTTAACCATACGAGTCGGACACGTTCAGAGAGACATTTATGAATTTTAAATCAACATATCTAACCCATTTGGGTACAGATAACTACAATGTCAATAAAGCATAAAACATTAAATGCACAATGAATAACCAATTATAGTTATCTTTAGACTTGTAATATTCAGAGTTAGTTCTAAAGAATCCAAAATCCCAGTAATATTCACGAATAATCATGTTAGAAAATATTATAACGATTTAGCTCGAATTTACCATACATACATAAACTAATTTGCAAAAAAAAACGGGCACCTAAGCAATGAACCATTTCATATGTTACTATTGGTTTGTTTGATAATTATAGGTAGTTTTACTTCAACACTTTTGTAAATTAATAAGCAAATAATCGTTTTCGTCAGTATTATTATAAAATTTTGATAAAATTTATGGGTTTTAATGCTAAAGTTCACTAGTAGTGTATGCTCGCTAGTAGTGCATATGCTCGTGAAGTAAAAGTTAACTTACTGTATCAGCCCATATATATCCCACTGCAGGGCACAGGCCTCCTCTACAATCGAGAGTACGATTGAGAGTGGTTAGGCCATATAGTCCACCACGCTGGCCTAGTGCGGGTTGGCGGACTTACATACGTGCACTTTCTAATTGCATTGCGATAGCAGATAGGGTAACGATACTGTAGATTTCATATCTATAATCGTATGATTATAAATTATACATATGCAATTTCTTTGCACGGTCTGATTAAGTTTTACTTCTTGAATTTACCGTTATCTTTCATAGCTTCAAAAACTATACTGGACATTTTACATTAAATGCACTTTGATAAGAACCTATTTTAAAGCCAATCAAGCGAAGCTATAGTTAGCGTCTACGTCACTTACTTTCCTTTCGCATTGATAACTATGAATTTATCCAGACTAAACATCTGATTAATACATTCGGTATGCGGCGATGTATTAACTTATTCCTAATTAATATAGTAGACAACTGTTAATTTATCATCGAACGACACATGCAGCAAATAGAACAGAACAGCCTTGGATGCAATGTTTATACCACTATCTATATTGAAATAACCTTTCGTTACTTTTCTAATGGCATTGCAAACAGATAGTGTAAACTATTTCTCTATGTTCTGACGTGTTATATATTATGGTTCAATTAAAGAAGACCATCCGTCATTTAAGTAAACAAATTATGTGCATTATATTAACGGATGTTCGAGATAAACATGTACGGTTTTATAAGTTGGATTCCAAGCAGAGCCATGCATTTCCCTAGCCAGTTTTCTAATTCTCAAAACCCCAAAATGAACATTCCGGATCAGTCAGTCAGGCGGTGTATAAAGTTTACGACGTGTAGTAGCCAATAGGTATAATTTTATGGACAATAAATTATTGTACGAGTCGCAGTTTCTTTGCCAATTCCACTACTTTAATAGGTCGGGCATAGAGCTCCGTATTCTTTCTTCATGAATATTTTCTGCACGCAAAACAAATTTAAAATGTGTTGATAGTTTCACCACATCAAACTGTAAAATATTATCACAATTCACGTGTCGTCTGCCTTAATTTTTGACGAATTCAAAGTTGATGAGATGGTCAATTCGTAAATTGCCTTTTCAATAATTATAAATGAAACAGTAATTGTAAATGAGTGCATAGAATTTTAATTGTCCGCACAAAACAGTAAACACATGATGCAATTTGCACGAGACAAGTATATTTGATAAAACACATCGTACACAAAATATGATGTTGATTCGAACAAGTATTTGGCAAACGCAGGTATATGCGGACAGGTAAATGATCATATTATACGAAACAGGAATATTTAACAACCTCTTTAAAGTTTAACCATACGAGTCGGACACGTTCAGAGAGACATTTATGAATTTTAAATCAACATATCTAACCCATTTGGGTACAGATAACTACAATGTCAATAAAGCATAAAACATTAAATGCACAATGAATAACCAATTATAGTTATCTTTAGACTTGTAATATTCAGAGTTAGTTCTAAAGAATCCAAAATCCCAGTAATATTCACGAATAATCATGTTAGAAAATATTATAACGATTTAGCTCGAATTTACCATACATACATAAACTAATTTGCAAAAAAAAACGGGCACCTAAGCAATGAACCATTTCATATGTTACTATTGGTTTGTTTGATAATTATAGGTAGTTTTACTTCAACACTTTTGTAAATTAATAAGCAAATAATCGTTTTCGTCAGTATTATTATAAAATTTTGATAAAATTTATGGGTTTTAATGCTAAAGTTCACTAGTAGTGTATGCTCGCTAGTAGTGCATATGCTCGTGAAGTAAAAGTTAACTTACTGTATCAGCCCATATATATCCCACTGCAGGGCACAGGCCTCCTCTACAATCGAGAGTACGATTGAGAGTGGTTAGGCCATATAGTCCACCACGCTGGCCTAGTGCGGGTTGGCGGACTTACATACCATAGAAATTTTATAAATCGCTATGGTATGCAGGTTTCCTCACGATGTATTCCTTCACCGTTTTAGTGCGTGGTGATTGACTATCAATACACACATGACTCCGAAAAGTCAGAGGTGTGCCCTGGGATTCGAACCCGCGGCCACCGTGAACATGTTGGCAGCCGCGTCTAGTCCGTTTACCAACAGGCCACCACGCACTAACTGTAGCATTAAAAAATATATACTTTAGCATTAAAACCCATAAATTTTATCAAAATTTTATGATAATACTGACGAAAACGATTATTTGCTTATTAATTTACAAAATTGTGAAAGTAAACTACCTATAATTATCAAACAAACCAATAGTAACATTTGAAATGGTTCATTGCTTAGGTGCCCGTTTTTTTTTCAAATGAGTTTATTATGTAATAAGTACGTATTTTATTATATCTTGGATCTTTTGGCGTCCCATAACACCATCAACGAGTTGTGATGCTGTTGTCATCTGTCAAAATATTAGGAACAGTTTTTCTCTCTCCACTTTAGACATGTTGATAGTTGATACTATTAGATAACAAGTATAAATGTTTGTTGTTATACATATTACCAAAATACATCCCAGACAAAGCGTTAAATTTTTTAAATATGATTTGTAGCTGCAAAATTTGCCACTCAAGAATAAACGATAGATAAAGTTGATTTAATGATGATTTCCTTCTTAGCATAGGAAGCATCAGTAGGTTATGAAATATGAGATTCAGTATCAGATTGTGAGTCGATGCAATACAGTTGGCATGCCTTTTTCGAATTAAGAAAGACACTTTATGGCTACGTATTGAATTAACAAGACGATTTTTTAGCCGTTCTGCTGTCTACCCGTTCCGGTATACAAACTTGACGTTATATTATGTAGATACTTATATACATATGCGCATTTAAACAAAACTCATATCAACCCATGTACATCCAACTGCAGAGCACGGGCCTCCTCTACAATCGACAGTACGATTATGAAAAAAAAAAACTCACCTATCACTAAGTACATTCCTATCATGGCCTGGCGGTGGCAGGCTGAGTTGGTACGGGGTGTTGAAGTAGTGTTGCTGCTCGTGCGAGCGGTGCACCACCCTGCCTCCGCGCACCACCATGTACCCGCTGTCTCCGATGTTGGCCGCCCGCATTATACTCTCGCTGCGGTCTAAAATCATCACGCATGCTGTGCTGCTACCTGCAAGAAAAACGTGGCACCATAAACAACTTTACTTCATATGTTAGCACACGAATATTATCATGAAAGATCTAACTAAAAAATAAAAAATAATTGAAAATGAGTTAAAGATCACAGAACGGAGTAAAATTCATAAGTACATTTTTTTTTGCTATAAAGCATGGGGTGCTGGAGGATAAGTAATTGCTGTAAACATCCCACGTTTTGTAACAATAAAATGTATATATTTTATTCCATTTTCTAATGTTAAATTAATTATCAATTATTTTATACTTTTTAGTTGGATCTTTTATGAAAGCGTATGATCGATTATTTATAAACGTTCTAAAGCGATTGGAGTAATCTTTCATCATTAGATAATCAATTTAATCATCAAAAATAACATAGGCTATTTCTGATTTATATAATACTTCAATAATAGATATTAATAAGTTGAAGCGTATTAATGTTGAATTTGGTAGTTAAATATAAAAATGCTTGTAGCATTTTAATTCAACAAAATAAGCGTGTTATACTGATGAATAGTCGACATTGCATTTTTTTTTTTATTGCAATGAATGACGAGACGAGCAAGCCGTTCGCCTGATGGTAAGCGATACGACCGCTCATAAACAGTAGCAACATTCCACTGCGCTCGTCATCCTGAGACATAAGATGTTAAGTCTCAATATGTCCAGTAGTTACTCTGGCTACAATGTCCTTCAATCCGAAACACAACAGTGCATTTACGCAGTGTTGTTTCACGGGAGAAATAGACATTGAGGTGGTACCTACCCAGATGGCCTCTCACATATGAGAGACCTACCACCAGTAATGCATGATTGCATGATGTTTTATTAAAATATAAAAAGTAACATTAAGTTTAATCTTGTCGTTATGAAATGTTCGATAAACTATTGTATTGATGATAATACCTGCTATGCAAATAAAGACGGTAAATGTTTAAAAATGCGTATAACATGTAATTGTGATTTGCGATTACACGATGTATTAAATTTTTTGGAGCTTGATGCATCGGAAATACCTCATTACAATTTTATCGTTGTAAATATTTGTGTTTCATTGACTTGCGGTCGTACATTTAGAGTCCAATGTCCAGTTCAAACGTACGCTGTGTGAGTAGCCGTGAATGGATGAATCTGATTGAATGACAAATTCGATGTTCATGAAGTCCGGCTGAATACAGAATAGTATGGGGGAAACCGAGCGAATAAGAACCGGTTTGTTGTACGTCCAACAACACATTGTATCCCGCTCGAGTTCATGGGCCCTACTATATAAATCCGAAACGGAGTTCGAAACTTCGTGACGCTTTTCGTTTCAAAACCTACTCTGTAACACGAAATTCGAATCTTCGGATCTAAGAATGAATGATTCCAATATATCGGCAATACGAACATTTACAGAGTAGGTACATTCGTATCGTCACAAACTTCGTTCGTCCGAAGTTTAGAACTTCGTTTTGGATGAATATAGTAAATAAAAATGTTCGGATTGCCGATATATTCGAATCATTCATTCTTCGATCCGAAGATTCGAATTTCGTGTTACAGAGTAGGTTTCGAAACGAAAAACGTCACGAAGATTCGAATTTCGGATTTATATAGTAGGGCCCCATAAATTATTTCCTACTTTCGGGTCTATCGGGCGTGATGCAGATGAGCGCAATATGCGCAATGAATACTAATGCACATCACAATACGCCGTATAATTTTATGATAATGATTTTATTGCAAACGATAAATTGGAGTTTCAAAGGGCTATTGTTTATGTTTATCGTTAAAAAATGACTTTTTTTTCAAACTATCTCACATTAATATAATGTGCACCAAGTTTTATGTAACGTAATGTATCAGCCCATGCACATCCCACTGCAAGGCGTGGGCCTCCTCTACAACTGAGAATATGTTTGAGAGGGGTTAGGCCGTAAAGTCCTTCACAATGTTTAAAGATGTTGAAAGATTATCTGTATCAGCCCATATACGTCCCAATGCAGGGCACGGGCCTCCGCTACTATCGACTACCGATTGAGAGTGGTTAAACCATTAACGACCGTTCTCAATATCCTATCTATCTTTAACAAGGGATTAAAATAGCTACCATGACTATGTCGATTCAATACTACGCTACATAAAATAAAAATAGACATACCTATTTATGTAATTTAGCTATCTATAAATATGTGCACAATGTTCGTACCTCTTTATCTATGTTAACTGAAACATAAAATGCATCTAAATAAAGAAATCTTTTGTTAAAGATAGATAGATTATTGAGAACGGCTGATAGTCCACCACGCTGGCCTAGTGCGGGTTGGCGGACTTACATGCCATAGAAATTCTTATAAATCGCTATGGTATGCAGGTTTCCTCACGATATTTTCCTTCACCGCTTTAGTGCGTGGTGATTGACTATTAATATACACACATGACTCCAAAAAGTCAGAGGTGTGACCTGGGATTCGAACCCGCGACCACTGTGAAAGATTAATGACGTCCAAATTTATTATTACAACTCTTATTAATGTTATATATATCATACACATATAAAGTAATAAAATAATCTATAATAATCAACCAGCTTGGAATGAAAATAATCTTGGTGACCTTTGGGTAGCACTAGTGGCATCTCTGCTAGCCCTTCGGGAGTACAGGCATTACCTTATATACTTATGTGTTTATATTTACATAATTTTGTGTATTTCTTGTTATTTTCTATCATTCAGGTTTATTTAAACACAAACATTTTCTGTTATAAATCTTGAGACAATTGATAAAATTGTATTCACAATCTATTCTTATCTGAGTATAAGAGAGCTAAAACGAATGTACATTACTCCACCACTATATTATAATACCTTGTAAATTTATACTAGTAAAATTGTGCAGTTTTAATTCCAGCTCATTCTGAAAATGTTGTCATGGTTATTAAAGTCTGTACCAGTTTCATTTAGTATACATAAGACTGCAACAGAAGTGGAAAATGACACTAAATTTTCTCATATCATTGACCATTATTTTATCATCATAGTGAAATCTTAAGTCTAACAACATATAGCTAGATATAATCAGATGATTCACATTTCCGTACCTAATATTGGTTTCTTGTGTTCCAATAATTCATAGTAGGACTTGGCCAGCAGGTCCCCAGGTTCAGACAATTTGAAATGACCCATTTGGACCAGTCTCTCACACGTCCTCATGAGATACGAGGAGAATTCGCCTGGATCAATACCATATGCACGCCATCCACCAACACCATCTGCGACTCCTGTTGACAAAAAGGCATTTTTCAGACAAAAAGACAGCCACCGTGGCGCAGGCGGTTAGACGCTGCCTGTGAAACGAGAGACCGCGGGTTCGATCCCCGCACCGAGAGAAATGTTTGTGCGGCCCACAAATATTTCTTCCGGGTCTGGGTGTTTGTGAGACCGAAAAGTCTCTCGTAGTTCCTGATACCCACGACACAAGACTCGATTTTAATGTGGGGTCAGGACTATGTATGTGACTGTTGGGTGTTATTTATTTATTTATTTATTTACTGGAGATAGGTCTGTATAGCCTGGGTAGGTGCCACCACAAAGTATATTTCTCTCACCAGACAGCAATTTAAATGCACAGTTATATTCCAGTCTTAAGGACATTGTAGACAGAGGAATTACTAGACATAATGAGACTTAGCATCTTAAGTCTGAGGATGGAGAGTGCAGTGATATTCTATGCATTGGTTTGTCCTTCATGTTGTTAGGTTTTGCTATTGTCCATGAGCAGTAATTTCACTTACCATAAGAGAAATGGCATGTTTGTCTTGCCATACTTCAAAATAAAAAGAAAAAATTAGATTTAGTCATGGTTCTTAGTCATGCGTTTGGTTATTTCATAAAAAAAATATATAAAAATATTCATTAAAAAAAACATTTCAATAGGTATATTAGTAATTACTATGAACCAAGTCTTCATGGCATTTTGACATATATGTTTATTCGTCAAAATGATGGCCGCTTTGTTAGCCAAACTGTTTATCACACATTTTAATTGTAATACAAAAGGCACATGTTTACATCAGTAAATATTTTTTATCTTGTTATTGTGCCTTCATAGCATGTGTTTAATAATGAGGCATTTCATATCTATATACTTAATACAATAAACAACAATAAACTTCCAAGACGTCCAACTTGAATAAAAGTCAATTACAAATAATAATTTTCGTATTTGAATGCTGCTTCACATACCTATATAATATTATCTATATGCTTTATTGTACGCCAAAATGAAAGACACATACAAGTACTTACAAACTAAAGGCATGGTTACAATAGGCGGCCTTATCGCTAGCTGCGATCTCTTCCAGGCAACCTTTGGATGGACTAGATTATTGTGAAATTGAAATATAGGGTAGTGCAAATAGTGAGAGAATAATAATAATAAACAATAATAATTGATGTACATGCTATATTATATTAATTTACATAATACAAATACATACAAACATACATACTAATATATATTGAGCTAACTATAATGATGATATAAGTAAAGAGGAGCAAAAAAATATATATAACAGGATAATACGTTACTGCAGTGAGAGATAATGTATCTTAACAAGTCTCTTAAAACTTGGTAATGTCTTAGCTTGTCTGACAGACAATGGTAATTCGTTCCATAAGCGAGCAGCATGAACTGATATGATATGAATATGATATGATATGGTAGCAATATGAAAAAAATACTCAAGTCAAAAGTGCAATATCACGTTTTTTATATGACATTGAGTATGTTTAATGCTTGAACAAATAATCCCCATATACTTATCATCATTATAATATGCCAGTTATTACTGTGGAATATAAATGTAATATGGCTATAAGCTAGGGGCTTAATAGTTTTAATTAAGCCCCTAGCTTGAGTGAAGTTAACAAGCATTTTACTATATACTTTGATGTGCACAAAAAGACCCATCATTATTTAAAAGAATAATCTATATCTATATATATAAAAATGAAACCCGTTTCGCGTTGTCACGGCATCACGTGTGAACGGCTGAACCGATTTGGCTTATTTTGGTCTTGAAATATTCGTAAAAGTTCTGGGAAGGTTTTAGGAGTGAGAAAAATTTGAAAATTTCTAAGGAAGATACTAAAAACCTTTTTTTTGGGTATCGTTCAAGCGTGATGCGACCAGCCAATATAGGATGATCTTTGTTTATTTGACGGGAGACGTAAAAGACGGTCCAGCTTCAACTACCATCCAACGTATAATGACCTATCTTTCCATTGTCTATCATTGACGGCTGACGAAATAGAACAAAATTCAAAAAATGTGTACAACGTGTATATAATATTATCTAGATACGGCGTCTTGCGCGTAATTTTGTTAAATGTACAATAAAACGATGTCCATATCTACCAAAATAGCCCATTGTTTTTTTAGATTATTGCAACAGTTTTAAACAAGGTATACTCTATCGAAGCGTTTTGCCGGAGTACACCAAAATATATCTAATTATAATTTTTCGTTTTCATAAACGACATTGTTTTTTGAATTGATACTTTTAGATGCGCTGGGGGACAAATTTAAATTCCGCATTAGTATTGTTTTCAGACTCAAGTATAAAAAAAAATGGTACGTTGATGCCGTATCTAGACATTATAATGAAACGATATGCAGTTTTATATTTTTAAATATTTGTTTTATTACTTACGTCACCTGGTAAGGCAGTATGAAGGTTTTATTAATTTGTATATGGTAACGTACTAGACGCGACTGCCAAGAAGTTTACGATGGTCACGGGTTCAAATCTCAGAGCACACCTCTGACTAATCGGATTAATTTCTACGTCAAATAAAATCCGCAAACCCGCACTAAGGCAGCGGGGTGTACTATATCTTCTTCTTCTATAATATAAAAATGAATCGCAAAATGTGTTGGTAAGCGCAAAACTCTTCTTCTTCTTCTTCTTTAAATGATAAATGGCTCCCCCGTGGAATCGGAGATTTTGCCAATGTCAAGTTGTTTGTTTGTTTTGTAGTAAAGACGATTATTTTTGATACAGGTAGAGAGGTTAAATTCATAATTGATGACGGGTAGCATAACAGATACGAAATTAAAAAAAAAGGCTCTGACCATATAATTATGATATTAGTTAGGTTAGTGCTAGTATTATAAGACTGCCATGAGCAGTGTGGGAGAAGAAGTGTTAACAAGTTAAGAAGTTGACCATAGAAGCATGTAAACATATAGCGGACCACACCTATATTATACCGGGTATCTCAAGACTGCTACCGAAAACGAAGCTGGGTGGTAGTTTTAGTGACTACAAACACAATGCAACTAAAAATTTCGCAAAGAAACGCGACAATGATTTTTTATGATTTTTTAAATATCGTCATTTTTGGGTGGTAAATCCATAGTTTTTGCTAAAATAATAATTTAAACACTTTTATACCTAAGATTATTTATAAATAAAAGGGTATACACTATTATTTTAGTAAAAAATGTATTTACCACCCAAAGATGGTCAAAGGAAAAAAATAACAAAAAAAAAATTGTCGCCTTTTTTTGCAACTTTTTCTGTTGCATTGTGTCTGAAGTCGCTCTAACTACCACCCGGCTTCGTTTTCGGTAGCAGTCTTGATATACCCTGTATATTATGAAATCTAGGAAAAGAAGGAAAAGGATTTATAAATACATGTTATTGAGTTTTATAAATTTGCACAAACTATATATGAAATGAGGAAAAACACATGTTAACATAAAAGTTAAGTTAACCGGGCGGGGGATACCAGGTGGGAGAATTTCGTACAAAGGAAATAGTACTCTGGGGCATTCCAGTAACATGTGTTCCAAGGTACCATCTTCAACACCACATTCACACAGAGAATGGTCGCGAATACGTAACTTGGCTAGAAATACTGGGGTACACACATGGCCTAATCGCATACGAATGATTGTCGATGTAACTTTTTTATTAATCTTCTTGAAAATGAAAAACCAGGGCTTCTTTGGTATGTAGGGTTGAATTGAACCATAACGAATGCCTTTAACATATCTAGTAGACTGCCAACTTTCGTCCCAAGCCGTCATGAGATTTAATTTGGTGTAATATAGAAGGTCTCGGGGATAACACTCTTTGTAAGTTAACCTTCCCGAAGAGATGGCATTACGCACACATTGGTCTACAAACTCATTATGGGATATGCCAGAATGACTAGGAATCCATGCTATCACCGTTTGAATACCAGAAGTATGGCATAGTCGTAGAGCGTCTTTTATTTTTAATTTGAGGTAAAAAGATGTTTTGTTAAAGGGGGACTTAAGAATATCATGGAGGAGACTGGAGGAGTGTGAAAAAATTATGGATTTATTTATGCGGTGAGAGAGAACAAACATAATTGCTTCTAAGACAGCTATTGCCTCACCGGTAAAAATAGAGGTAGCAGGAGGGCATTTATAGTTAAGAATAACCCTTAATTTTGGAATCCATGCAGCAGCACCTACGAATTCGTCTGCAGAAAATTTAGAAGCATCCGTAAATAAGGGAAGCCAGCCTTCCCAATTTTCAGCAAGAATTCTATTAAATTGGGTATTAGCATTTGTGTCATTTTTTTGTACGCCAAAGTTGAGAATTATTTGGGGCTTAAAGAGCAATGTTTCGAATGGGAAGGTGTAGGGAAAATGGCAAGGTGTGCGGAAAAGCCTGAAGGATGAGAATTTTTGATAGCTGTTAATAAGGAGAGGAGCAGTCTTGTTAAACCAGTACCTGGAATTATGGATCAATTGAGAAAGTGAATTTAATTTGTCATGTAAAGGATGGGATGATAACTGAAGGGTTTTACAAAGATAGCGATCGCAGAGAAATTGCCGACGAAGATAAAGAGGGGGTTCCAAACATTCTACCTGGAGGGCATTTATGGGAGAAGATTTCATCGCGCCACATATTATACGCAGGGATCTGGCTTGTAGTTGATCTATTGTACGAAGAGCCAGTTTATTACATGGCTCTAGTAAGAATGAGCCGTAGTCAAAATGGCTACGTATAATAGCGTTATATAATAGTTTTTGGTTGTAGGGGTGAGATCCCCAACGAACTCCAGCAACGGCTCTCAAAACATTAATACCCTTCTCACACTTCTCAGTTACGGATCTTAAATGTGGGACGCCAGTCAGTTTGGAATCTAAATCACTCCTAGAAATTTAACTTCATTATGAAAGCCAATAGGTTGGTAATTAACTGACAGTGATATAGGGGGTATGGATCTTTTGCGGGAAAAGACCACAGCTTTACATTTTGGTATGGAGAGTGAAAGCCAATGATCTTGAAGCCACTGGTTGAGGTGAAGTAGCGCAGTATTTAGTCTATTTGCGCAATCCATAAGCGATTTGGAAGAGGTATACAAAATTATATCATCGGCAAATTGTAAAATATTCACTAAAGGGATCACTGATTTATCTAGGTCAGCAGTGTACACATTGTAAAGGATTGGACTTAAAACAGAGCCTTGAGGAAGGCCCTTCCATACAGTTCTTGAATTTTTAATGGAACCATTGACACTAAAAATGACCGAGCGCCCTACGAAAAGGTTAAATACAATGTATATCATCCTCGGCGGGATACTCGGCTGCAGTAGTTTCTGCCTGAGCAGGGGGAGATGAACATTATCATAAGCAGAGCTTATGTCAAGAAATACTCCAATAGCGCTTTCTTCGCAAGAAAATGCTAAGCGGATATCCGTAGTAAGAATGCTCAAGTTATCCATAGTGCTCTTGCCTCGTCTAAAACCATATTGAGAATCGGCTAAAAGCCCTCTGCTCTCAAGGATCCACTCCAATCTATTTTTAACTAGATGTTCTAAAATTTTACATAAGGTTGTAGAAAGGGCAATGGGTCTGTAGGAAGACGCGAGATTAGGATCTTTACCGTGTTTGAAAATTGGTAAAATAATTTGTGTTTTCCAACAATCTGGCAATGAACTATAAAGATAAATATGGTTGATTATATTGAGCGGATACTAAGGAAGAAAATTTTAGAAGATTTAGAAGATCTAGTAATGAAAGAGTAAGGGATGCCATCAATGCCAGGCGCTGAGTCCTGAAGCTTCTCTAGGGTGAAACAGAGTTCATCAAAAGAGAATTGATTGAAGAAACAGAGGACAGAAGAGTAAGAAAGCAGTCCGCAGAAGGGGCAAAAGGAGGAGCTATATTGTTAATGAAATCATGAAGCCAGAGATCGGTATTATTTGATGATGCACTCAAGGCATCGCCTACGGAACCACGAAAATTTTTAATTTTTCTCCAAACCAAAGAAGACGGAGAACGAGGGGAAAGCGATTCACAAAATCTAGACCAGCCTTCAGCTTTCTTTTTGGCCAAAAATCTTTTAGATTTCGCAGTAATCTTTTTAAGGGATATAAAGTTCTGGAGAGACATGTCTGACGCAAAACATAACTCAGCAGAGTTGCGGAGTCTTATAATCTCTGAACATTCCGAGTCCCACCATGGGGGCAACGATATCTTACCAGACGAAGAGTTTTTGAGGGGGATACAAGAATCTGCAGCCGACAGTAAAGCACTAGAAAAGGAATTGCATATTGAAAGGAAATTGGTGCATGATACAGGTTCAATAGCAGAAAGTAAACTATCAAGTTTATGTCTGTAGCTATCCCAGTCTGCTTTGGAAAGCCTGTATTTTAGAAGGGGAGCAGGTTTTGGGGTTGGGGGAATAGAAGTATGCCATGTGGATACTATAGGGTAGTGGTCGCTGCCATAAGAGAGAGAAAGGATTGACCAAGATAAGGACGAAGACAATCCGGAAGATACAAGGGTGAGGTCAACTGCGCTAGGACTGTGGGTAGGAGAAACTCTTCTTGTGGCTGAGCCATCGTTTAAAACACAAATATTTAGGTCGTCAATTAGGTCAAGGAAGGATGATGATAGGGAATCATTGAAGGGAGATCCCCACAGAGAGTGGTGAAGATTAAGGTCACCCATAATAATTAGGGGGGAAGGAATATAATTTAGATGTCTATGGATCTCATTGATTATATGGATGTCTGGATGGGGGATATAGATCGAGACAAAGGTTACATTAAGGGCTCTTACAGCGACCATTTGGAATGAGGAATTATGAGGTAGGAGGGAAATTTGGGAGAAGTTCACAGATCTTTTGATGAGGATAGCACATCCAGCCCGTCCATCGTCTCTGTCATCCCTCAGACAGGAATAGCCGGATAACCTAAAAGGTAAGCCCGGTTTCAACCACGTCTCAGAGACAGCAAAAACGAGGGGGTTGTACTGATTAATGAGATGAATAATGTCATGTTTTTTGGAGCGGATACTCCTACAGTTCCATTGGAGAAGGTTGAGAGCCATATTGTATTTTAAAGTGAGTAAAAAGCTGTTCCAAAAGATAGAAAATATTAGGGGGAAGGGCATCACTGAACTTAAACGCGATGTTTAGGAGAGCAGACAGGAGTAATTCGATTACGTTCTCATTTGGAGAAGGGGAAGAGCAAGAGGTTTCAGGTTGGGTTGTATTGGATGGGACTTTGGGGGGGATGGCACAACCGTTGGGTGTAGAAGACGAAGGGGTAGATGTGATATTACTATGCGCTTTCATGTCATAGCCTTTAGGTTGGCTTGTGTTAGCGCGACGTTCGATAAAAAAGGTTTTTTTCCTTTGAATGTTGGGAGGTGGAGAAGGCAGAGATAGAGATGCAGTAGATTTGGGAGGGAGTATATTAGAGGATTTGGCAATGTCGGCAAAAGATTTTTTAACAGGACGGAATCTACGAGATGCTTCCGAGAAAGAAATATTCTCTTCTGACATCACAGACTTTATAGCCTTTTGGCGGGAATGTTCTGGGCAGTTGGGGTAAGTGGCCATATGAGCCCCAGAGCATAATAAACATGTGGAATTATTAATAGAGGCCTGGCAGGTAGATCCTGGGTGGGGTTGGGCGCAGCGGTAGCAACGAGGTTGTGACCTGCATTGGGATGCTACGTGACCAAAGCGGCAGCATTGACGACATTGTATGGTGGGAAGTTGGTACAAAGAGACAGGCATAGACGTGTTAAAGCAGTAAATTCTCTCAGGAAGGAGATTGCCTCGAAAGGTTAGAACCACTGTGGTGGATGGAGTCCACTCCGTAACACCATTTATAATTGATTTTCTATTGAGGCGTCTGGCTTTTAGTATCTCACCATAGGTCTGATGGGACTGGATGCCTGAGACGAATTCTTCAAGGGGCCAGTCAGTGGGGACATGTCTGACCACACCCATTCTGCAAAGTTGGTATCGTGGTATAGAGGCAATAAGTTTGTTTTCAGTAATTACTTAGGAGTTTATAAAGTTATTTGCCGAATCCGCAGTATTGAATTCAATTGTAATTTTATTGCGACCAAGTGGTTTTATGCTACCAGGAACAATGTTGGGCACTTCCAGTTTAAACAAAATTTTCGCAATTTTGAGCGCCTGAATGGGGTTACCGTTCTCTGATGATAAATGAACCACGAATGGTCCCTTATCAGAAGAGAAATACATGTTTTTTTTGTCAAAGTCCGGGCAAGTATAGATATCCTGAATAGATTCTGCTGGAGATTTATTTTTTTTAGGATTATCTATGGGCGACTCCAATGGTCGTTTTATGGCCTTTTTATGTAAACCCAAAAGAGAAGAGCTTTCAGCTATATTAGAGTTACTGCCTCCCCCATCTGGGGGAATATCGTCGTCCAGATCCATTTGAGGGTAGAAACAAATACACTCACAAACAAAACACTCTTAACTAAAGAAATAAAAACTAAACAAATTTACTACTAATATTACACACAATTAAGTAATAACACTACATATAAAAATAATTAATTAAATGGTACAAAGTAATAGAAAATATATATTTTTTTAAAGAGAACAAACAAAACGCGTGTTTAACCTCTCGCTGTCAAAATGACACTCAAGCGCAAAACTCAACAATGCCTGGACCAATTTGGCCAATGTTTATTATTACTTTATTACTAACAAAAAGTAATGGCGTGCAATATTATTTGGAAAAACAGCATTTTGGTGCTGAATTAAGGGAAGGAATATTGGATGAACAATAAAAAACGCTTAAGATTTTAATGTCAAAATTACATAAGGCAATCTTTATATGTATATGTATATGGAGAGATGGGATATAATAGAGTGGAAGGTACGGGAGAGGACTGGGATAGCTGACAGATTTGATAGGACCAAATGTAAATGCACGTTATAAGACGGGATGGATAATAAAGAGAAAGGACGGGACCGATCGGGAAGAGATTGAACAGACGGATGAGACGGGATTGAGCCGGACAGTAGGACAGCTATGTCAAGTTTAGGTATACAAGAGTTTATAGGAAAAATAACATGTATTTGGTGTGGAGTGGAATCAAAAAATATATGCACCCAGGCGAAGCTGGGCCGGGCCGCTAGTTAGTTTATAAAAGTGCTATAGGACAAATTGTACATTGTCCCTAGGTCGTAATTAATCATTAATATTGGCACAATTGCAGTTAAAAAGGAAAAATAACAAGAAGAAACATTTAATACTATTGTGATTGGAAAATATTTCTGTACTTTAATTACCTATGTTGCGGTATCAAATCATTTATTAAAAAAATCATAATAATATACTTGAATACAACTCATATTGGTCGTGGTCTAGAATAGGTTGGCACGATTTGAGGAGTAAAAACTATCAGAGGCGGTAGGGATTGAGTCCCAGATGTATGTTTTCACTGTTATTACAAGGTAATGCATAGTTTTCGAAAAAAAAATTAAAATAGTTACTAACCTCAAATCACATATTCGGTAAAATGGAACGTAATTATGGGCGATTGACAATCATAATATCAATAATAACATGTCAAATTTATTGTACATAGTTTAAAATTAGGTGAAACGGAACGTAAATATGGTAGATTATAAATAAATTATAAATGATCTTTTGCTTTATTTGTTTTATAACAACCTCGTTAAAAGTTAAAACACATTATGTTCCGATGGAAGTTTAAGGATAAAATAGGTCGAATTTGTTCCAAAACTGACTTAAGTCTTTTGGGAACTTTTTATGAATGCTTTTTGTTTTATTTGTTTATTAACAACTTAGAAGATATGTTCCAGTGGTATAGGTCTACCAGAATCTCATGGCATTTTGGGAAATTTGAATTTACGCATTGATATTGAATTATAATATACATACGTGCCTTACGAGTATTTATAATATAGAGGGAGCGCTGGTACTATCAAAACGTAGATAAAAATGGTGGTACCGAGCCACCAGTTTCGTTTTAATTCTCTCTTCTTATTAGTTCTCACTTAATCAAACAACTTTCAATTTCCAAATTGTAAAATCAATGTAAATGTCTAATAATTATTTATTTAAATATTTAAATAATTATTAGATTCGATAAATGTTATACGAAAGATGCAAGATTGTAAAATAAAAACGTATAATTTTATTTTCAGTCTTCTTTATTTCATTAACACTTTAGTCAGAGCTTATTTCTAAATACTCTTCCTGTACATCTTCTGATGAAGACGATAGATAAAGGAATAATAATAAACCGTTCCTTATCTAAAATCTCTGGAAACTCCTGTAAATAGGTATTTAATACATTACTGTTTAGCTTTTAACAAAATGATATCAAAGTATATACGATAAAACACATGCAAATATCTAACACTAACCAAAAAAAAATGAAGTATCAAAACTATTACTGACTTACTTGTTAAAGCGACGTCGATTTTAAAATCGTCGATTTTGTTTAAATTTGACCAAATTATTCACGGATCTGGCGATAAACCTTGTAAACAATGTGTCGCACTTATGATTGTAAAACTAATTTGTACATTTTCGCTAAGAAAGGATGGAAATCTTAAAATATTCATATCAAATGACCTTAGAGTATATACATATAGAGGGAGCGCTGTCATACATTTGTGTTTTAAAAAACGTAGATATTTTCTTGGTCGTAATGTTGGTAGCATTGCTGCATTATGGTTGCCGGTTAACATATTTTCCCCAACTGTATCAAAATTTAATTACGTTTTTTGGTCCCAATAACAATATCGATACATAATATTTTTAAAGAATGAAAAATTGTGGCGACTATTTTAACACGTTTATCTATAATTCCGAATACGTTTTCACTGCGAATACGAAGTAATTTTACCTGTGCGTTATTATACAATAGCATAGCAATATTGGAAATGCTTGGTCGTGAAATGGTAAATGATTTAGTCCCTATGCTTCGATAGCCGAGCTTCGTTCGTATTCGGTATTGAAAATCGTGGCCGCCATTTTGAAGTTTTTACTTATTGTACCGATTTATCTCAGAATCAGTATCTGAGGGTATCTTGGCACCAATATGCCAAATTCATAGTAAGGTTTAAAAAAACTGTGGCCGCCATTTTGAACATTTGATTTATTGAACCAATAGCTTTCAAAATCAATAGCTGAATGCAACTCGGCAACAATAAGCCTAATTTATAGTTGTATTAAAAATCTGTGGCCGCCATTTTGAACTTTTTATTTATTGAACCAATTGCTCTCAAAATCAATATCTGACGTTATGTCAACACCAATAAGCCAAGTACATAGTCAGATTTAAAAAAAACTGGCCATTTTCAACTTTTTAGTCATTGAATCGATTGCTCTCAAAATCAACATCTGAGGGTATCTCGGCAGTCGGCACCAATAAACCAAATTTATAAGTAGATTAAAAAACTGTGCTCGCCATTTTGAACTTTTTATTTATTAAACCGATTGCTCTCAAAATTAATATCTGAGGGTTTCTCGGTACCAATAAGCCACATTCAAAGGTAAAGTATTGTGGCTGCCATTGCTCTCAGAATCAAAATCTAAAGTTTTCTCTCTGTCCTGTCTCCCTCTCCCCCCCTCTCTCTCTCTTCAGCCATAAAAAGCCATAGGAAGTCCACTGCTGAACATAGGCCTCCTCAAGCCTGTGTGCCTTGCATCCAGCGACTTCCTGAAACCTTAACCAGGTCGACCGTCTACATTCCAACAATGTAGAAACTACTAGTTCTACTATTTAAAATTAAAAATGTATTCTCATCATATTAATTATAATAAAAATATTTTATAGGTATCCAACAGTCTTCTAAACGACTCCTTCTTATAATATTAACGCTTTGGCGTCTTATTTTTCGATCTAGGGGAATCCTAAAAAAACATTATATAGATTTGGTTGTTTACATATCTTTAACAAATAGATATTGATTTTGAGAGCAATCGGGTTAAAAACAAAAAATTCAACATGGTGGCCAAAATATGCAATTCTGACTATAAATTTATGTTATCCGTACCCAGGGACTGCCAGATATTAATTTTGAGAGCCATCGGGTTGATAACAAAAAAGTTCTAAATGGCGGCCAAAATATTCAATTCCGTCTATGAATTTATGTTACCGGTACACGGAGACGGCCGTTAAATATTAAATATATACCTCCTACCAGAAGTCGCGCTAAGGCTCTAAAATTTAAATGGCGGCCAATATTCACAATCCAAAATTAGTAAATTTTAACTCATTGTCATATTAAATAAATGGCGGCAATAATTTTATTTTGTCGGTTTAATATAACGTCAAATTATTTTTTCATATTAATTTATTTATATTAAAAAACAGTTTAAACAATTTACCAGGATATCGAGTTATTATTATTTTTTTTAATTTGCAACACTGAAAAATATGTCTGAAAAAAAGCGCGCTAATTCTATTTTTTTTTAGTAAAATTCCGTCGATTATATCTCCCAATATATTAATAAATATGCAATGTTACCTATGGTAGCTAATTATATACTTATTAATTATGCGTTTGGTAGAATTTGGGCACAATTTAATGACGCATAATGGCATTTTAAGATTTTTCTTTCTAGAAGATTTCATGTGTACCCCACGCTGTCTGAATCCATACTGATTGTATCAGCCCATATACGTCCCACTGCAGGGCACGGGCCTCCTCCACAATCGACAGTGCCATTGAGAGTGGCTAGGCCATATAGTCCACCACGCTGGCCTAGTGCGGGTTGGCGGACTTACATACCATAGAAATTCTTATAAATCGCTATGGTATGCAGGTTTCCTCACGATGTTTTCCTTCACCGTTTTAGTGCGTAGTGATTGACTATCAATACACACATGACTCCGAAAAGTCAGAGGTGTGCCCTGGGATTCGAACCCGCGACCACCGTGATCATGTGGGCAGCCGCGTCTAGTCCGTTTACCAACAGGCCACCACGCACTATACTGATTGGCGGGAAAAAAAAGGTGGCCCCGGCACCACCATTTTTATCTACGTTTTTCAAGTACCAGCACTCCCTCTATATGTATATACTCTAAGCAAATGACATAACTCAAGTTTTGAATCAGCTGTTGACCGATGGTATTGCCAGATAAAAATCATTGTTTTTTTTTTAATTTTATGCCATGAGATTCTGGTAGACCTATAGTTAGTATAACACCTTTGCGGGTAAAATAGGTCTACGTTGTCCCAAAACCGACTCCGAGCACCCCTACTTCACGTAGACTTTTGGGTACTACCCCTAGAGTGTTTATAAAAAGCCGGAGGGGCAGAGGGAGAGCAGCCCCCGCCCACCGTAACTAAGGATAGGTGACCGTGCGAGCCGTAGCGGCTGAGAGCGTGGGTGTCTATCCTTTGTTACGCAAGGGCGAAGGGGCTGCACTTCCCGCAGCGTCGGAGACGTTGCAGAAGCAACTTTTGTTTTGACAACAAGTATTTTGAGGTTAGGTTACTTTAATTGGGTTTTCTCAGGAATGGTGCGTTACCTTTTCATGGGAGTGGTACCCGGGGCTTAGGGCACTCCCCCCTACCCCCTCCACCCCCTACCTACCCACAATTCGTGCCAACGTATTCTAGACCTCACCCTTTATGTATGTTGCGCAACCTGTTCAAATATTAGCCAATAGGAAGGCAGAAAAAGGTGGCCCGGCACCACCATTTTTATCTACGTTTTTGAAGTACCAGCGCTCCCTCTATATACAGGGTATATCAAGACTGCTACCGAAAACGAAGCCGGGTGGTAGTATAAGCGACTTCAGACACAATGCAACAAAAAAAGTTGCAAAAAAAAAGCGACCAATTTTTTTTGTTATTTTTTTCCTATGACCATATTTGGGTGGTAAATAAATTTTTTCCTAAAATAATAGTGTATACCCTTTTATTTATAAATAATCTAAGGTATAAGAGTGTTTAAATATGTATAATATAATATGGCTTCGTTTTCGGTAGCAGTCTTGATATACCCTGTATATACTCTAAGCATTTTATATAAAACTAGTGGTCGGGCACGGCTCCACCCGGGTACATACACGTTTTAAAATGGCAGTCAAAATGTTTAATTCTGACTATCAGTTTAGAATATCGACCAATCGGACCACGAAAAACGAACAAAATTTCCTCATATTTGCTAGAAATATCACTACTGCTTTCCTCCTATAGGTCATAGCGTGATGATATATAGCCTATAGCCTTTCTCGATAAATGGACTACCCAACACTGAAAGTATCATTCAAATCGGACCAGTAGTTCCAGAGATTAGCGCGTTCAAACAAACAAACTCTGCAGCTTTATATTAGTATAGATAAATGGGATATTTACTTAAATTAAATTTCCACCTGTACAACTGAAACAAGTATGTGTTTCTACTTTCTGGGGACATTAAAAATGTTGAACAATAAATTATTTATGGTATCAAAATTATCAAAATTATTAAAATTATTATTATTAATTTATCAAAATTAGTCACAGGTAAATTCCCTTGGTTTTTTAATGTCTTTACTGTTCATTGTTTTTTTTACCTACAATAAATTATAATTACTTTTGAGATTGTATTATAACCCATATTTTAAAAAGACCTTTACCAATAACATCCGCATTGTGGAAGTTGGTGGAAAACCACGCGTCGTCACCAAATTGTCCCTTACGAGTTCGCCCATTGGCAATGTCCTTAGGAAAACCACACACAACAGACACTAAATAAGGGTATTTCTTATTCGAAACGTTTAATTCTGCTGCACTGGATAAACTTGCAAGTCCATTCCTAATAGCACGTGACAACAGTCTTCCAGTCCAGAAAATAGACTGCATCATTCATTAGTTGGTTCGCACTTTGACACCAGCTTTTCACAACTTCGTAAATGATACAAATGACACCATTTTAAAAGAAAAATATCACATAGCATTCACAATAAAACACAACGCGATGTTTTAAATTATAAAATTATGTTACAACGATAGCGAAGAGTCGAATTTCCAACAATTGTCTTGTGTCTTGTGACATAGAAAAAACATTCACGACCAGACGACCATAACCCACTCAGACCTCAGTCCACAGCCACACCACACCACAGGTCGTAGACAGATAATACCAGGCCCGTTTAACTCGGGCTTAAAAAGTAACCCAATTTTCTTTCTCGCTTTCTCATATGCCGTTTTCGCCCCATCTCTTTCACTTTTATGAATGTGTGCGTGTGCCGGCGTGCGCTGTCGCCGCCATATTGCCGCCATATTTTTCAACAGTCGATTGCTGTTTAGTTTGGATTTGCTTATTTTATTTTAATTGCATGTTATTTCATCTGTTTTGTAACCAGTAACGTAAATATTTAACAGTACAAACGTGATATAATTTGGTTTGTGTAAATCGTATCTAAAAACTTGTGATTTACGTGATAATTAATAATTTTAGTTATGTGTTTTGTTCCCGAGTGCACAAACGAAAAAAACATAGAAATATCTGTGCAGCCTTCACAAACAAAATATACAAACACTTTAATAAGTGAACAGCTATGTTGGCGGAGCAAGAAATACCAAATTATTGAAATTATTGAAAAACATAAATCTAACCTCATCTGACATAATTAAGGTAAATATAATAATATGTTATTCCGCTGTGACCCTATTTCTAGTTTAATCTGCTACAGGAATATAAGAAATAACAATAAGTTGAAATAAATACCCATTAAAATGCAGATTTATTAGATCTCTGAACATGTGATAAGGTTAACTTTTGTTAGTGTCTAGAGTTGATGGATTATGTACCCTTACTCCTCTCATTCGTACTCTCGACTGTAGAGGAAGCTTGTGCTCTGCAGTGGAAAGTATAAGTCGACCCAGCACAGTACAGTGCAAGATTAAAGCTATTCATCATCATCATCATATCAGCCACAGGAAGTCCACTGCTGAACATAGGCCTCCCCCAATGATCTCCACAATGACCTGTTGGAAGCGGCCTGCATCCAGCGACTTCCTGCGACCTTAGTCAGATCGTCCGTCCACCTTGTAGGCGGGCGTCCAACACTTCGCTTGCCTGTACGTGGCCTCCACTCGAGAACCTTTCGGCCCCAACGGCCATCGGTTCTACGAGCTATGTGCCCGGCCCACTGCCACTTCAACTTGCCAATCCTATGGGCTATGTCGGTAACCTTGGTTCTCCTACGGATCTCCTCATTTCTGATTCGATCTCGTAGGGAAACACCGAGCATAGCCTGCTCCATGGCTCGTTGAGTGACTTTGAGCCTTTTAATGAGGCCCACAGTGAGAGGCCACGTCTCGGTGGTTAAAGCTATTGGTATAGGTATTTCCAAGTTCCTAACATATTAATGTATAATTATCAGTTTTTATGGTTATATGTATCTAAAGTCAGGAAAGCAGTCAACTTCAACAGATTGTGCCCTTATAATATTTATTTTTTTATTAATTGTTTTATAATTTCTAGGCTAGACTCGGGTGAAATTTCCAGTCCAAGCAATTTGCAGGCAAATGTGTTCATCGTTGGAAGTACAAAGAAAGTCTACTATGTCTGCAGGATCACTTTTTGTAGACTTATATGTTAATATTGGTGAAGGTTAAATCACAACAGAAGTAATTATGTTCATTAATAATCTGTATATAATATTTATACTTCTTGATATAATTAAGATTCTCATAAAAATGCATTTGCTAAAGATTTTGGTTATATTTTCAAATTCAGTGCAATGCAGTTGCTTATAAGATTATATTATAGACCTATATTGTGCATACTATAATAGTAATAGCATTAACATTCTTTAAAATGACTTTATTTTAAACATATGTTCTGCCTATTCCTTTAATATATTATAATAATTAATCAAAAAAGTTTTAGTATAGCTATCATGCATTTAATGCGTTCCATGATTTGACTAATTATTTGTTAATTGATAGCTTATTTTAATTATGTATGTCTTGTTTTTGCTTTTCAATTTCTCCAAAAGTAAGCCAAATCGCTTTGTTATTTACTTAATGTCAATTGTGTCTTAGATAAAATTTACCAACAAAGTAATCTTGTGCTGTTTCATGGTATTGTAAAATATAATTTGCAATTATTAATGTTTCCATTTAAACTTTTATTTGTCAATGCATATTTCAATTCTGTAGTCATGTTCTTAAATTTGGCATTGTTTTATTGGTCCTAAAATTAAGAGAATTTTAAGTGATAAAATTAAGAGATATTAACAAATTGAAAATGTTTAAATTAATCTGAAGATATATAAAAAGTATTGGAGGTTATAATATTCATTAGGATAAAAATGTTTAAATAAAAGTGTTTTAATATAAAAATATAACATCAAATAAATCAAAGAATATATTATTGATTAAAGGTTTAGAATTATAACTTGGTTTTATTTGTTATTTTCATTTTGAATCCATAAATTTGAACATAAATGCATGAAACCCAAATATAAAACCGGTAAATTTCCGGTAGTAAAAATCGGATTACTGAAAGTATAACGTACATCCCTAAATATTTCAAAATCGGTAATTTCGGTAAAGTACCGATTTCAGATCAGCTCTGGTGGGAAACGCATCTAATATATATACGTATAAAGTACGAAAGAGATGGCTCAAATACGATGAACAAAATTCTTTAATACTATTGGTCAGTGACAAAATTATCAATGAAAAGAAAGAAAGATCCGATGAAGATTGAATGAATTATATATGTAGAAAAGCATATTTGGTTTCGATGTGTGAGTTTTCATAACGTGTTAAAAAATTTGTATGGAGTTGGCCGTCTGTATTTTTAGTCGTCTGTGGATAATACCACAGACCAAAGAATAGACCACTAGTGGATAATACTAACCACAGGTCCACACACTATAATAAAGCATAGACCAAGTAGTACTATAAAGACATCAATGGACATCAATGTTATAAAATCGAAATAGCTGTAATGCAATAAAATCGATTCATCGATTTTCATAATTCAGAAATGTAGATTGTAAGGAATTTGACAGCCTCGGTAGCACAGTTGTATTTTTAGTCGTCTATGCGCAGTTGGTTAGACGCTGACAAAGAGATAAAGAGTAGACCACTCGCTGACTGTAAAATGATAGGTTCGAAGGTTCGACCCCCGCCCCGACACAAATGTTTGTGTGACCCACAAATTTGTGTGTCGACTTTGGGTGTTTATGAGACCGCAAATTCTCTCATAGTTTCTTATACCCAAAATACAATACTTAATTGATCATAATTTGGGGTCAGAACTATGAATGTGACTGTTGGGTATGGACCGACTAAACGGAAAAACATAGTTTTATTTCGTAGATTTCTGAAGTCTCGACTCTAAACATCATGATTGGAGTTAAGACCCCAGAAATGGTGAAGTACTATGTTTATCTTGGTCATATTCTATCTTTTGTTATGGAATATCCGACAAAGGAGCTCTCTAGGCGAATACAATTAGACTGGGCGGTTTTCAGACGACTAAACACGTGTTAGAATCACGCCAGTTTACACAAAGCTTGAAAACTCGCCTCTTTGACCAAACTGTGCTGCCCACCGGCCACCATGATCTATGGTGCCGAGACATAGAGATACCGGCGTGATGTTCGAAACAAAATTGGTGTGGTCTGAGCTCTGAGCGATCTGTGCTCAGATGCTTGGAAACTGCTAGATCGAGTCCCAAATGTTGAAATTTGACGTTGAACAAAACTTCGAGATGTCGAAAAGTTCGCTTTGGGATTCAAATGGAGTTGAGCTGGGCATGTTGTTATATGCACTAATGGCAGGTAGAGTAAAGTGCTAACAGAATCGTGGTCAAAACAGGGTAAGAGCAGCGTCGGCCGTCCGGCGGCAAGATAGGTCAACAACATTGTCAAAGTCGCATCCAGGGACTGACAGAAAACAGAGAAAAGTGGCATAATATGAGAGAGGCCCATACCCAGCAGTGCATTTATGTTGATGTTAACAGCATTTGAGAACAAAAATTTTTGCAGGAAAAAATGTGCTGAAAGAAGTGCGTGGTGAACTGTTAGTAAACGGTTATTGGACCAGAGGTGGCTGCCAACATATTCACGGTGTTCATGGGTGCAAATTCCAGGTCATGTGTGTCAATTACCGCACACTTAAACGGCAAAGAAAATCATCATGAGGCAATCTGCATACCATAGCTATTTATAAAAAAAAATCTATAGTATGTAAAGTTCGCCAACACGCATTAGGCCAGAGTGGTGGATTCTATGGCCTCACCACTCTTAATTGCACTCTCGAGTGTAAAAGAAGCTCGCGCCCTGCAGTGGGACGTATCTGGACTTATACAGTCCATGACAATATTGTTTCAGAAGCATTTACTGCCTACAATGCTGCACAGCATCGCGGCGTCACGAGCTCGATTTTAAAGAAAATTAATATGAATTGATTTTTTCAATCGATACGTAACACATCACATCTCTAGAATGGTGTAGAAGACTGTAGCGACACCTACATTACATTTACTTGGGTACTAACTACGCGCCATCTGTTATTATTGAACCTAAATCACTGGGAACTGAATGTTAATTTAAAATAATAATTAAATCACTTTGATTATTTAACAACCTTTAGAAACTCTGGGTAGGTTTTAAGCAAAATCCAGCAAGTTGCAGCAAAAATAATTGTGTCGTCAAATAACATGACATGGAAAAGTGTGTTTTGAACACATTTGCTAACACTATTTACCACGAGACGGTTCAACAAAGAATTTCAATGAAGAATCTAAAGCCTAGTCTAAATTGGCTGAATCTTATGTTATTAAAATTCTATTAATATATAATGTGAATATTATTCATATTAGAATTGCAGTTTTTGAGTGAAAAAAATATATCAGCTGTCAGTTTTTTTTTTGTACTTTAAACATAGGAACCTTACTGCAACGAAATAGAGATAGTTTTCTATTGAGTTAAAATTTAGGAACAGTTCCTACTTTTGGTTCCTACGGACAGTTCAATATTGATCCATAAACAATGAGTTCCCTCTGACGTTTCAAACGGATCTATGGATAAAGGAAGGCGTTGTAGAACTTGTAGAAGAGAGCTCATCTTTCGGATTAGATGTAATGACGGCTAATTAACTTGCTATATTTCGTTGCCGATATCAGGTTTTACGCCTCGTATTACAGTGTCGCGGCATCAGATCTTTCGTTTTAGGCAAGAGTGTAAAGAAAAGGCTTAAAACTGGTGTTCGATAAGTCACTTGGCAATATGCCTGCCGTCAGGGGAGATGGAATGCGAGGACTCGCCGTCTTCATATCGGATATAAGAAATTGTAAAAGCAAAGAAGCTGAAATAAAGAGAATCAACAAGGAGCTGGCTAATATAAGAAGTAAGTTCAAAGGGGACAAAACTCTTGATGGGTATCAAAAGAAAAAGTACGTTTGCAAACTTTTATTTATTTTTCTGCTCGGTCACGACATCGATTTTGGGCACATGGAGGCGGTTAATTTGCTTTCCTCCAACAAATATTCTGAAAAACAGATCGGATATCTTTTCATTTCCGTCCTGGTCAACACTAACAGTGACCTAATTAAACTTATTATTCAGAGCATTAAAAATGACCTGCAGTCCCGCAACCCCATTCATGTCAATTTAGCCCTTCAGTGCATTGCTAACATTGGCAGCAAAGACATGGCTGAAGCCTTTGGCACCGAAATTCCTAAGCTTTTAGTATCAGGGGATACCATGGATGTTGTTAAGCAATCAGCTGCACTCTGTCTTCTGAGGTTGTTTCGAAAATCACCGGAAATTATACCAGGAGGTGAGTGGACATCTCGTATTATACATCTACTGAATGATCCTCATATGGGTGTGGTAACTGCAGCTACATCCCTCATTGATGCTCTTGTAAAGAAAAACCCGGAAGAGTATAAAGGGTGTGTGACACTTGCTGTTGCTAGATTAAGCAGGATTGTAACTGCTAGTTATACAGATTTGCAGGACTACACTTATTACTTTGTGCCAGCTCCATGGCTTTCAGTCAAGTTGTTGAGATTGCTACAAAACTACACCCCTCCATCAGAGGAACCAGGGGTCAGAGGGAGACTTTCCGAATGCCTAGAACCATATTCAATAAAGCACAGGAACCGCCAAAATCAAAGAAAGTTCAACATTCAAATGCAAAAAATGCTGTTCTTTTTGAAGCAATAAGTCTCATTATTCACAATGATAGTGAACCAAACTTATTAGTCCGTGCATGCAACCAGCTGGGTCAATTTTTGAGTAATCGTGAGACCAATCTCCGTTATTTGGCTCTTGAATCAATGTGCCATCTTGCTACATCTGAATTCTCACATGAAGCAGTAAAAAAACATCAAGAAGTAGTCATACTCTCAATGAAAATGGAAAAAGATGTGTCTGTTCGACAACAGGCTGTGGATTTGCTTTATGCAATGTGTGATAAGACAAATGCTGAAGAAATTGTTCAAGAGATGTTGGCTTATTTAGAAACAGCAGATTATTCTATCAGAGAGGAAATGGTTCTTAAAGTAGCCATATTAGCAGAGAAATATGCAACAGACTTTACTTGGTATGTTGATGTGATTCTCAATTTGATCAGAATTGCTGGTGACTATGTATCTGAAGAAGTTTGGTATAGAGTAATACAAATAGTAATCAACAGAGAAGAAGTGCAGGGATATGCTGCTAAAACTGTTTTTGAAGCTTTACAGGCACCTACATGCCATGAAAATATGGTCAAAGTGGGTGGTTATATTCTTGGAGAGTTTGGTAATTTGATTGCAGGTGACACAAGATCATCCCCACAAGTGCAGTTTGAACTGCTACATTCTAAGTATCATTTATGCTCTGTAGCAACAAGAGCCCTTCTTTTATCAACATATATCAAGCTTGTGAATCTATTTCCTGAGATAAAAAATCGTGTTCAGGAAGTATTTCGTGCTGATTCTAATTTACGCTCTGCTGATGTAGAATTGCAACAAAGAGCATCTGAATACTTGCAATTGAGCATTGTTGCAAGTTCAGATGTATTAGCTACTGTACTTGAAGAAATGCCAGCATTCCCAGAGAGAGAATCATCTATACTTGCCGTTTTGAAAAAGAAAAAGCCAGGCCGTATACCTGATGATGTCAGAGAATCTAAGAGCCCTCAACCTATTCCTGCTCCAGCAGCCATCACCAATGCTACAACAAACAATACAAATAGCTCCAGTGCAGATCTATTAGGTCTATCTACACCCCCAGGTACTACAGCACCTACTTCTGGTAATGGATTATTAGATGTACTTGGAGACCTTTACACAACTCCAAAAATAAGTCCCAGTACAGTACAACAAAATAATATTAAGAAATTCTTGTTCAAAAATAATGGAGTCCTTTTTGAAAATGATTTGATACAAATTGGAGTCAAAAGTGAGTTCAGGCAGAACTTGGGTAGAATTGGCTTATTCTATGGGAATAAAACACAATTTCCTATTCAGAATGTCCATCCTGAATTACATTGGACAGATATACTCAAACTAAATGTACAAATGAAGCCAATGGAACCAATATTGGAGGCAGGTGCTCAAATTCAACAAATGTTAACTGCAGAATGCATAGAGGACTTCACTGATGCACCTAGTATGTCTGTGTCATTTGTTTATAATAATGTTCCCCAAAAATTACTATGAAACTTCCACTCACCCTAAACAAGTTTTTTGAACCTACTGAAATGAATGGAGAATCATTTTTTGCGAGATGGAAAAATTTAGGAGGAGAACAGCAAAGAGCACAAAAAATTTTCAAAGCTCAAGGAGCCATCGATTTAAATGCAACACGTACTAAATTAGCTGGCTTTGGTATGCAGTTACTGGATGGCATTGATCCCAATCCTGATAATTTCGTATGTGCTGGTATTGTACACACCAGGGTCCAGCAAGTTGGCTGTCTTATGAGATTGGAACCAAACAAACAAGCTCAAATGTATAGACTGACAATTAGGTCAAGCAAGGAATCAGTCTCACAAGAAATATGTAATCTGCTGGCAGATCAGTTTTAAATTGTTAGCTTATGTATACAACTGGCTAGAAAAACATCAATAGGGATCACACTTGATGTCATAGTCACACAGATGGTCACAGTCGCCATGTAGAGTTGTAATATGTTTAACTGGAAAATGTGCAATAAGTTTATTAATTATGCATTTTCCTTAAAATGAAATCTCGTGTGTACAATTTAAATTTATTTTATTGCTAATGTAGAATTAGGTTTTCTAAATTGAGACACAAACGAAATTATGTATGAAATTTGTTAAGTCAAAAGACAATGAATTTTGTTCAAGCTAAGTGATGTTATTGATATTAATTCATTATTTCTTTTACATCATGTAAAATAAATACTTCCAATGGTAATAAATAATATTTCATTTGATTAGTAGTACAATGTGATAATTTATGAATTGTTTTAGTAAAGAAAAAAATATACAGTCTGTAATTAAATATTCCATTGCATTTGTCGTGTTTTTAACATGCATAGGAATTTTAAAGTTATTTGGTATATCTATACCAAAAAATATTGCTTTATGTGTATATATAGGAAGTAACTAAGGTTCTCAGTGCTTCATCAACGTAATCCATAACTCCAGATATCTACAATTCGTAATTATACTGTTAAATATTCAAATATGTATATTGGATTATAAAAATATTGTACCAAAGTGCATATTTGGCTGTTACATCATTATGTATCACAAATTTTTATTGATTTTTAAAATCTCAGCAGAATGGAACACTACTTTAGTTGATTTGCAACAAGAAAAAACTGTACATGCAAAAGTAACACAAAATTGCGGGAATTATTCAAAATTTGGTTCCCTATTTTGAATGGAGAACCACCTCCTTTTTTGGAGTTGGTTGATAAGATACATATTCTGTGGTCAGTTTGTCCATATTGCTGAGAATCACTCGTTATTGTATTCCTAAGTGTTATCTATTATTACTAAAACAGCATGTATTAAATATTGTGTAGGGTGATATCACTTTCCATGATAGTGTCCTATAAACTAACAGTTGGACGAAAACTAAATGAATCGCTGTTTTTCAAGTTTATTAATGTTCTTTATTTCTATAAAGTTCCTGTCTACTTAATTAATTTTTAAAGTGGAAGAAGTGTGTTTAAGCTCCTGTTTTTCCTTTCTTAAAAGATTTTCCGATAGTCAGCTAATACGCTATTTTTACGCTTATTTATTCTCGAGCTTAAAATTATCATATATTTTTGTTTCTTCTAGCATAATGAACTTTTTGGATAAAACTATTAACTAGTAATTGAGAGTTGTATTTGTACCTAAAATAAACGTTTGGATAACACATTTTTAAAAGTCTATATTCATAAATTAATCAGTAATATGAAAAAGAAATGCCTATATCTGTACTATATAAATAATCAATGACATTCCTGTCGACTTTAGTTAAATTTACGTCTAAAGATTCATGCTCATCGTATCCTACTTAAGTTAATGATTTCGTCGCATAAATTGCTAGCATAGTGAGAAACTCTAGACTGGTTTCATACTATTGTCACTTAATGAATTCTATTAATGGTCTATCATGATGAGCTCGAAATGTGTATTGTGTGTGGCGTGTAACATCCGAGATTGAGATAATTGATGCGTGCTTTTGAGTTTATATAGGAATCTCACATCCTTAGATGATTTGTTTCTATATTTTTTGTACCACAAAATGTAGAGTGTAGATTTAGGTAATTTAGTATTACGAACATGGAAATGTTATAAAAACCAGTAGCATGCTCTAGATTTCGTTGCGTAGTAGGTTTGTTAAGAAATCAGTAAATATAAATTAATATATCTTTTCAAATAAATCTTGTTAAGAATGATATAATATTATATGTATATTATGATATGAAATTATACATGCTTATTTGATACATGTACACTTCTTATAAATGTGGTTATCGTCAACTGTAAAATATAACAGAGGGGCGTGATTCAATAAATAGACATAGATGTTTGTTCTTGTGCTTTCAAAACAATACTGTAATTGTCTTAAATAAAATATTTATCCAAAGCATGATATGTTTTTTTAAATGTAGATATTACTCTACCTACGCAAAATTTTAAAACACACTATCATTAGTAAACTTTTTATTACAAAACTTAGATCTAAATTATACATTACATTGGATTTGTATCCAATATTATCCAATAAATACTAATCAAACCATTCTTCTACATTTGGGGAATTTTCTAACACGTCATTCGATTCACTGAAACAAAAGAAACAAGTTATAGTTCATATATTACTCGCACATAAATAAACATAACAAGTATTATTCCTATTGAATTTTGAATATAATTTATACCTTTTGTGTATTTTATAAGTTTGTTAGATTCCAACCAGAATTTTGATATATGCCAATTTATGTTTGAATATAGCCCAGGCAATGATTGAATACATCAAATAGATCTTTTGATATTTTGAATCTGTTTTCTTGAAATATAAACTCAAGTAAATATAATTATTATAGAAGTAATCAAAATTAGATAAATTAAAAGAATGGACTACATATTCATGCAGTGATTAAAATTTTCTAGTACTGTTTTTTTAAATCAAACTAAATTATTTTAGACATATAATGGAAAATAAAGACATGTGCTCACATAAACAAATAGCAGAACAGGACTTATGATAATATGAAGTTATAAGTTCTTTAATTATGTTATTCACATGTTGCAGTAGGTGATAAAACTTAAATTCGTTATGTAATAAAATTAACATTTTTTCCTACATTTGTAATATAATGATAACGACTTGATGGGTGCAGTTGGTTAACAAGCTGGCAATGAAATAAGACGCGGGTTCGGTCTCTCCGCCTCGAGACAAATGTAAGCGCAACTTACAAATATTTGTATCGGGTTTCGGAGTTGTGGAAGCAAAAGTTTATTTATTAGAATTAATAAAGAAAATGTGCCTCTACTACTTAAAAAATGTATACCTGTGCAGAGTTACCTATACCTAATTGCCGGCATTCGAATATCGAATTCAATTTACACTTATTCATTTTGAATCCCAACAGCATGATTTCTAAACTTGAACTTGGCTTTAAATATTTAAATCCGGCAGATGGCGTTGCAAATCTAAAATAATTACTTCGACGGATTGATCTTTATCAATAACTAGTTGGGTTGCCACATCGACCAATCTTCTGTGATTAGATGGACCCACGTTGATATCACCGAAGCGAAGGCTTTCTAAATATTGTCCTTCAAAACGACCCATTTTTTTTCCGACGGTGCCAGACCCTATCAAACGCCTTGGCAATGTCGAGGCTCACAGCAAGAGCCTCACCCTAGCGATGCAGGACAAACGCTAGAAGATCACCCGTTGATCGATATTGACAGAATCCGTACTGTCTGTCACTGATCAACGAGTGATCCTCCAGGTAGCGGACCAATTGAGCGTTTATGATCCGCTCCATGACCTTACACATCACTGAGGTGATAGCGATAGGGTGGTAATTGGTAGGGTCCGACCGATCACCCTTTTTGAGGATCGGTTGCACACTGGCTTCCCTTCAAGATTCCGGCACAACACCTGTGCGATAGGACGCTCGGTAAAGGCGAGTCAGTGCTGGTATCCCATCAAACCACCGCTGGTATCCCATCCGGACCACTGGCTTTCCGCACATCGTGAGACCGCAACTCACGCCGCACATCACACTGCCTGATGCGAATATCTGCCATTGAGAAACCGCAATCAGGCAGTGTAGGCAGCGTCTGAGAACCACGGTCTTCGAGGCAGGAATTAGCCGCAAAGAGATTTTGCCAGTAAGGCAGCTTTCTTTTGCGGCTTGTGAGCCAGCGAACCTTCCGGGTACCTCAGCGGAGGTCAAGCTGGACGGTAGAAGTTAGACTCAACGGCCCTGGCCAAACTCCAATAAGTACGACTGCTAGTCGGGTGATTGGCCAACGCACGCTCAATCCTGCTCACGCGCTGAGCACAGACGACAACTATTTGGAATTAGCCCGAATGAGAACTATCGGAGGATTAACGTATTCATATTGCTTTTGGTAAAATACATTTATTCGCATTTTGCTATTATAATATGAATACGATTTTCTTGATTACTCTTGTCAACCATTCGATTAATGGCATTGAAGCGAAGTTAAAAATAAGATTCGAAAACTTATAAGCTACACAGCAGCTTGATTTTATACTATTGCTGTGGCAAAATTTAATTAGTAGCCAAATTGTATTTATCTGGTCAGAAGATCACGAGCTCTACGACATTATCACAAGTTTCCCGGTCTAACATCTAACATCGAAACCAACGCCGGATGAAATATAACATTTTGGTGGTTATAAGTGTAGGTATTAGAATAAGCACTCACTTCCAGGATCTAACTATTGTATATTTTGTAAATTAACACAGAGTAAAATTATAATTTTAATTTATTAAGTGCGTGGTGGCCTCTTGGTAAACGGACTAGACGCGGCTGCCAACATGTTCACGGTGGTCGCGGGTTCAAATCCCAGGGCACACCTCTGACTTTTCGGAGTCATGTGTGTATTGACAGTCAATCACCACGCACTAAACGGTGAAGGAAAACATCGTGAGGAAACCTGCATACCATAGCGATTTATAAGAATTTCTATGGTATGTAAGTCTGCCAACCCGCACTAGGCCAGCGTGGTGGACTATATGGCCTAACCACTCTCAATCGTACTTTCGATTGTAGAGTAGGCCCGTGCCCTGCAGTGGGACGTATATGGGCTGAAACAATACAATACAAAAAAATTATAATTATGCGACTCGGAGCGAGATGTGCTCGTGACGAGAGATGGCAGACTGTCTTCTTTCATCCAAATAAACCGACCCTTTTATAGGACTACCCGAATGAGGATCGGTGGGGATAAATCTTCCAGAAAATATATTTAAGCCATAAAATAGGGTCTATCCTTTCAACTAAAAATTAAGGTCGGCCCAAACATCTGGGCTATTGTCCAAACAGAAAGGTTTACCCAAACATGTGTACTATTGTCTAAAAAACATAAATTTGTTGCAAAGGATTACCGCCACTAAAGAACTTAACTATAATAATACAGTTTTATTGCCCCGGCATGAACGGGTCATTACAATTAGGAAACAATAATTTAGAACAGCATCTTTTTAACTAATATTATACAATAAGGTACAAAAAAATTCTTACTTAAATAAAACGACTCGCAGATGTTTTATGGTCTAACATCTGCAGTCATATCTTAAAATGAAATGCGTGTTTAAATAATAATAATAATAATAATAATAACACCCAACAGTCACATACGTAGTCCTGACCCCACACTAAGATCGAGACTTGTGTCGTGGGTATCAGAAACTACGAGAGACTTTTCGGTCTCACAAACACCCAGACCCGAAAGAAATATTTGTGGGCCGCACAAACATTTCTCTCGGTGCGGGGATCGAACCCGCGGCCTCTCGTTTCACAGGCGGCATCTAACCAACTGCGCCACGGAGGAGGATTTAATAATGTTAAAATTACAAATAATAAGCGTGTTATTTTAAAAGCTAAATATAAGTTGGCGTATTGCAACCGCTTTAAAAGCTATATCTAAGTTGGCGTATTGCAACCGCCACAGCACCCCCCTACCAGTGAATGACAGTTCACGAAAATCCACTTTGGAAATAGTCCGGGAAGCGGACGCGCCTTCCGGACCTTGTTCGCTGGTGTGCATCTGTTTCGTGATGTACATCTTCAGTGTCTTGAGTTGTCCGTTGCCTTGGTGCTTGATGTTCGTCGTCAGCTGAAGTGTTTTCAGGGTCAGCTAACACATAGGCTGGTTTAAGACGGTCAATGGAAATTGTAACGTCACGACCGCGGACGTTAACAACAAACGTCTTCTCCCCTCGCATGACAACCTTGAAAGGGCCCTCGTAAGGACTCTGCAGGGGCACTTTCGGACCCTCGCGGCGCACGAAGACTTGGTCAGTGGTGCTGAGGTCTTTAAAAATGAAAGTTCTTTTCTCGCCATGCCGAGATACTGAAGTCGGTCGCAGCTCTTGAAAGTGTTGCCGTAGCTGTTTCACAAAGTCCGTTGCACTATTGCTGTTGGTGATTGTCGTCTGTTGCACCAAAAACTCTCCTGGAATCCGCAGTGGCTGACCATATACCATCTCGGCGACAGTAGCCTCTAAATCTTCCTTCCAAGCAGCTCGGATGCCCAGCAGCACGGTAGGGAGAATTTCAGTCCACCGTGTATACTGATGACATTTTATAGCCGCCTTCAGCTGACGATGGAAACGTTCCACCATACCGTTGGACGCCGGATGATAAGCCGTAGTCTTGAAATGCGTCGTGCCTGCCAGTTGATTGAGGTGCTTGAATAGGTGCGACTCAAACTGTCTACCACGGTCGGATGTGATCCTCAATGGTGTGCCAAAGCGTGAGATCCAATGGTTGTAGAACGCTTGAGCCACCGTTGTTGCTTCCTGGTCTTGGAGTGGTATTGCTTCTGGCCAACGAGTAAAACGATCTATCATTGTGAGACAGTACCTGTAACCTTCAGATATAGACATTACGATTATGTCTATATGGATATGCTCAAATCTGGATTTCGGTGGAGCAAATGATCCAACTGGGGCAGATACATATCTGGAGATCTTCGCACGTTGACAATCGATGCAGCTGCGAGCCCATTTTCTGCAATCGGAGTTTATTGACGGCCAAATATAACGCTGGGTCATAAGTTTGACCGTAGCATTGATTCCGGGATGCGAAAGGCGATGGACGGTGTTGAATGCAATTCTCCTAAACGGCGTGGTGATGAATGGTCGAACAGCTTGCGTTGATACGTCACAGGTTACGGGGATGTCCGTGCCTGGAATCAGTATACGTTTCAATTGCAAAGACGTATTTTCTTTTAGCAATTTTCGAAGTTCTTCGTCGTCCGCCTGCGAGTCAGCGAGTGCCTTGAAGTCTAGAGTTGTTTCGAGCTCTTCTACGCGAGACAATGCATCAGCGACAGGGTTATCTTTTCCAGCAATGTGACGAATATCCGTTGAAAACTGGCTGATGAAATCTAAGTGTCGACATTGGCGTGGTGAGCATTGGTCTGATTTCTTCCGAAATGCGAAGGTAATGGGCTTATGATCAGTATAAATAGTGAACTTTCTCGCTTCTATCATGTGTCTGAAGTGTTTGACAGCAAGATATATAGCTAGGAGTTCGCGGTCATAAGCTGCATATTTCTGCTCGGTGGGGCTCAATTTCTTCGAGAAGAAGCCCAGCGGTTGCCAATGATTATCCACAAACTGCTGCAGCGCTGCGCCGACGGCGTAGTCCGATGCATCACACATTAATGCTAACTGTGCATCGGGTTTAGGATGAGCAAGCAAGGTAGCCTCCGCGAGACTCTCCTTGCACGCCTCGAAAGCCTTTGTAGTAGCTGGTGTCCAGGGCACAGGAGCATTTCCTTTAAGGTTACCCTGGAGTAGGTCGTTAAGCGGTGCTTGAGTTGCAGCTGCACCTGGTATGAACCTGCGGTAGAAATTAATCATACCGAGAAATCCACGTAGCTTTTTGACTGTGTCTGGTAATTTAAACCGTTGTATATCGACAACTCTGTCTGGAAATGGTTGAGTACCAGTTGCAGTTACCATATATCCCAGGAAACGAACTTCTTTCTGACCAAAGATGCACTTGCTGGGGTTGATGACGACGCCATATTTCTTAAGACGATTAAAAACAATTTTCAAATGCTTGAGGTGCTCTTCATGTGATGATGATGCAATTAAAATATCAATGTACACGTAACTAAAGTCCAATCCCAGTAGCACTTCGTCCATGAAGCGCTGGAAGGTTTGGGCTGCGTTACGTAATCCAAAAGTCATGTACATAAACTCGAAGAGTCCGAATGGAGTAATGATGGCTGTCTTAGGTATGTCTTCCTCTGCGACTGGTATTTGATGGAATGCTCTTACTAAGTCAAGAGTGGAGAAAATGTTCTTCCCGTGCAGTCCTTGTGCAAAGTCCTGGATGTGTCGTACTGGGTATTTATCGGGTTCTGTCCGACTATTGAGTGCCCGATAGTCTCCACATGGTCTCCACTCATCTCCTTTCTTGGGAACCATGTGTAGTGGAGAAGCCCATGAACTTTTTGATGGCCGACACAATCCTAGTCGTAACATCGCCTCGAATTCTCTTTTAGCGGCAGCCAACTTGTCTGGAGCAAGACAACGGGGTTTGTGCGCAACTGGTGGGCCTGGAGTCGTAATGATGTGGTGTTTTGTGCTGTGGCTTACTGTTTTAGGTGCGCCATCCGGACGAATAATATCTGGGAACTCCTGCAGAAGCTCATGGTGATGAGCCATTAATGACTTTGATGCTTGGTTCCTGACACTCTGTTATCTCCGCTTTGTAGGTAAGCAGGGTGGAGGAGTCTATCAAACGTCTACGTTGCAGATCTGGTAGGAGTCCATAATATGCCAAAAAATCAGCACCTAAGATTGGCTTGGAGACATCAGCTATTATGAACCTCCAAGTAAAATCTCGTCTTAGGCCAAGGTCCAACGTTAAATTAGCAATTCCATATGTAGCGATCACTGTCCCGTTGGCCGCAGAAAGCTCGTAGTTGGACTTTTTATGCTGGCCTTGGATACGATGACGAGGAAACACGAGATGTCAGCTCCGGTGTCCACGAGGAATTGGATTTTGCTGGCTCGATCACAGACGAATAAACGGCGTGATTTCTTAGGGCAGGGGTCGTTTGCCGTCATTAACGACTGCCCGGAGCGTTTCCCGTAGCCTTGCTGCATGGTGGAACACATTTTGTTGCCTTCGTATCAAACCGCCAGTGATACCAACACAAATCACGTGGACGTGGACCACGGCTTCTGGAACGTGAGCGAGATCGTGATCTGTTTCTATCTCGCACTCGCGCACGTGAAGTGGGATCGTTGATTTCTCGACGTAGTAAAGCAATCTCGTCCTTTAAACTGACGTACATATTTTTCATGTCTTCCGATACCGATTCCTCTTGTTTGGTGGAAGTAGGACGAATTCCGGCCTCTGCAATAGCCTCTGGACGCATTGGCAAGTATTCTAATGCTGCATCTGCAACTTCCGCAGCTTTCTCCAACGGTTGGTCCTTAACAGTTGCTAGGATGGGCTGTAAGACCGTTGGCAATCGTCCTTGCCAAAGTGTACGGACAGTAGATTCCGACATATTCTCACCAACTAGGTTTCGTAGACGTCGAAGAAACTGTGACGGCTTATCATCTCCCAGGTCCTCGCGTTCCAGCAACTGACGTGTTCGCTGACTTTCCGATGTACCACAACGCTTTATCAAAATCGCCTTAAACGTTGTATACGGAGCGTCGTCGGGCGGGCTTAAGATGACATCACGCATTGTGTCTATGATGCTAGTTGGTATCTTCTGTATTATCAGTGCGTATTTTGATTTCTCCGAGTTGATGCGGGCGGCAGCAAACGCAGCTTCTACCATGGCGAACCAAACTTCTAAATCATTCGATTTGCACTCTGGTATATGTGGAGAACACGACGCAACCTCCGGGGCAGATTGTTCGCTAACGCTTCCGGTGTTCATTATACTGCTCACTTTTTCTATGTTTTACTCAAAAACAATGTCTCTTCCACGGAAAACTCGCGTACTACCATTAAACTTTAACACACTACACTTAAATCACTCTTTTTGCTTCGGGGTCACCACTTTGGTGGTTATAAGTGTAGGTATTAGAATAAGCACTCACTTCCAGGAACTAACTATTGTATATTTTGTAAATTAACACAGAGTAAAATTATAATTATGCGACTCAGAGCGAGATGTGCTCGTGACGAGAGATGGCAGACTGTCTTCTTTCATCCAAATAAACCGACCCTTTTATAGGACTACCCGAATGAGGATCGGTGGGGATAAATCTTCCAGAAAATATATTTAAGCCATAAAATGGGGTCTATCCTTTCAACTAAAAATTAAGGTCGGCCCAAACATCTGGGCTATTGTCCAAACAGAAAGGTTTACCCAAACATGTGAACTATTGTCTAAAAAACATAAATTTGTTGCAAAGGATTATCGCCACTAAAGAACTTAACTATAATAATACAGTTTTATTGCCCCGGCATGAACGGGTCATTACAATTAGGAAACAATAATTTAGAACAGCATCTTTTTAACTAATATTATACAATAAGGTACAAAAAAATTCTTACTTAAATAAAACGACTCGCAGATGTTTTATGGTCTAACATCTGCAGTCATATCTTAAAATGAAATGCGTGTTTAAATAATAATAATAATAATAATAATAACACCCAACAGTCACATACGTAGTCCTGACCCCACACTAAGATCGAGACTTGTGTTAACTAATATTATAACTTAATTAACTAATATTATATAATAAGGTACACAAAAAAATCTTACTTAAGAGCGTTTATACCCTGCACGCGCTTTTTGGCTTAAAAACAGGACTTTTCAAATGAGTTAATAGCCACCAATAAACAATTTCAAGGTAAAATAATTAGTACTAATTTTAGAAAAGGTTGTCATCTAGGGATTTTGGTGGAAAACATTATAGATTGATGGATAATTTGTGAGTACTATAAGGATTACTGAACACAAGTTTCGTTATTTAGGCTTTAAATGGCAATTTAGAAGCTTAAGATATCCGAAACCACTAAATATAAGATGAAAATAAAAATATTATCAGACTAATAAGACCCTTATGGAGGGATTTTGCTGAGAAAAATAATCTTTTTGTGTTTAGTTCCTGAAAAATAAAAATTTAAACAATGCGAAATTATTCAGAAACTCTCGTCAAGAACATATTTTTTTTCACCAACTTATCGTACCTACATAATTTTTTATAGCAATTGCATATTACAATAGAAGAACATCTTATCAATAAATTATCATTTTTATATTTCAACAAAATTAGTTTTCATGTTTTCTACAAATATTTTAAAAACCACTATAAAACACGCTGTCCGACGTGGATCAAATCAGACCGCCGCAAGGCCTTCTAGAGGGAGGACGTATCGCTCGTCGCTCCGGCCTGGCTGCAGTCGATTTTGCCGCGCGTAATAAAAATAGGCACGCGCGGAATGCGATTACCACATCTTAGTACTTGGTAGTAAAATATTTAATTATTTTTATTACCTACAATGATTTTGTAGTGAGTATAAATTATGTTTCAGGTAATATAATGGGATGTAATTCCGAGGCTAAATTATGGTATGTATTGTACTATAAAATTAAATATATTTCGTAATTGTAAGGGGTTGTAAGGCCCCTAACACTATTTATGTGTTCGAACACGAAATGATTAATAAAACGTCCGTAGTGTATACTGATTGAACACTGATTTGAATGCAACTTAACAATGTAATAATAACGAAAATATGATTAGTATCCAAAATTTGTATTATTCTTTGCTTGCACAGTAATATTTGTCTACTTATATTTATTTATTTATTATTTTAAATCTTTATTGTACACATAAAAAAAAATACAACATACAGAAACAAAAAAATATAAAAAGTACAAATGGCGGTCTTATCGCTTAAAGCAATGTCTTACAGACAACCATGGGATGGATTTAAAAGAAGGAAAAAGAAAGGGCAGTGTAAAATAAATAATTAAAAGTGAGGAAACTAGATAAAACTCATACTATCAATATATATAATCTAAACATAAAAATACACCAAAATAACATACATACATACATACATAATAAAAAGCATAAATACATACATATATAATACTACAAACATATACATATATAAATATATAATAAATACAAATTTAAAATTAGTTAGAAGTAGGAAATAATATTATCTACTAAAATCTGTTTATTTCGAGAGATAGAGGTAATGTTCTTTGATTTGCCTCTTGAATGAAGACAGCGATTGCGCCTGTCTCACCACAACAGGAAGCGCGTTCCACAATCGAACTGCTTTGACAGTAAAAGACTTGTCCATAAATGTCGTGGTGTGCGCAGGCATTCTCAGCCTAAGATTCTCGGACGACCTCAAGGACCTCAAATGTGAGTCATGAAGAAAAATAAATCGTTCTTTAAGATAAGATGGGGTGAGAGGATTGAACAAAATATTGTAAAGAAGACAGAGAATGTGAGTATTCCGACGAAGCCGTATAGGTAACCACTTGAGCTTAGCACGAAACTCAGAAACATGGTCATATTTGCGAAGACCAAATATGAATCTTATGCAGAAATTTTGAAGACGCTCAAGTTTATTTAGTTGGTCTTCGGTGAGATCTAGATAGCTGACATCGGCATAATCAAGGATGGGGAGAAGGAGGGTTTGCGCAAGCGTAATCTTCGTGGTAACGGGCAGAAAGTTGCGTAATCTTCGCAGGGACTTAGCTGAAACGAACAGCTTACGGCTTATTTCACGAAGCTGAGGACCCCAAGTAAATGACTTATCAATAAGTAAGCCCAAATTGCGGACAGTGTCACTGTAAGGGATGGTTTTCCATTACAATAAACACTGGGGAGTTGATTCCAATCCAGCTTCGAGATCATCCTAGGGCTACCGACAACAATGACTTGTGTTTTCAAGGGATTGATCTTCAAACCATGAGCTCTACTCCAATCACAGATGTGTTGAATATCTGTATTGATATAAGCAATTGCTTATAATGCAAATAAAATATTTTTATGATATTATATTACAGTTACATTTCAATTGAATATTTGAAGCGCACGGATCAAAGTTGTTTGAGCCGATTGTATAGCGAGCCGACGCGGCAGCTCTACGCACACAGCTTTGGTCGCTTATGTGTGCGTGAAATTAACGAAGAAATACCTATAGTTGACTTTGCGCGCAAGGTGTATACGCTCTTAAATAAAACGACTCGCAGATGTTTTATGGTCTAACATCTGCAGTCATATCTTAAAATGAAATGCGTGTTTAAATAATGTTAAAATTACAAATAATAAGCGTGTTATTTTAAAAGCTAAATATAAGTTGGCGTATTGCAACCGCTTTAAAAGCTATATCTAAGTTGGCGTATTGCAACCGCCACATTACTAGCCAGTAGGTATAGAACCGGTGGAATTATTACGCTACGACCTGTAGGCTAATTCCAATTATTATTACTTTCTTTTTACAGTTATAATGGTAGAACTAGATGCTATGAAAATTTCATATGATGTGGTCGAGTCGTTTTATTAATATTACCATAATACTTTGATAATTCAGAATTCTAGTAATTTTTCTTAAGAGTCGCCGATCCCTAAACGCACACGATGCAGCTGAAATTAACTCAGTATAAACTTCAGAGAGATGTTTGTTTGTAACCGATTTCTTTGGGCGCGATATTTTTCCAGATAATAATTAAGCTTTACATTTAATTTATAAGTTGTGCTGATCACAGAATAATAAGAAAAAAATCCGTATTGTGATTTTATTTGCATTTATATCTTTGTTTTCACGCGGGGATATCCAGTTACCCCTAACGCCTCACCTCGGGGGAAAGTGGAGTGATTATGTTGGGTTCACCGGTCTATGGCATACCAACCAAAACCCCGCGTGGCCGTCTTCGGCACAATTGGAACCTGCATGACTACCAAATACAGACAATTTGTGCATATTTAGGGCACTAAATTAAAAGTTTACTATTACGAATATTTTTTTAAACCTGTTTATGGAATACCCGATAATTATTATGTACGGAATAATTATACACAACAATTATTGCAATTAAGTATCTGTCTACTATCTGTATCTGTATCAGCCCATATACGTCCTACTGCAGGGCACGGGCCTCCTCTACAATCGAGAGAACGATTGAGAGTGGTTAGGCCATATAGTCCACCACACTGGCCTAATGCGGGTTGTCTACTATACAAAGAGTTAAAGTAATAGGTCTTAATTAGCTTATTTCTTCTCTAATGTTATATTATTAATATTATATCTGCTATCATAACTTGGTGATGGGGGGTATGATTGGCTCTGACTGTAAAAGCAAATTCTGGTGGGGTGTATAGGGGTAATGTTGCAATTGAAATGTTTGGGTGGCTACTGTAGATAAAACAACAAAAAAAAAACATTAAACACCTATCAAGTGATGGATCATTACTGAACATCTCAGTGGGTACAGTTGGTGGTGCTCGCTCTGGCAGCAGCTCTAGGTACGATTGTCGAGACTGCAAGTGTCGCTCCACTTCCTCTGGAGTCATGTGTCCATCACCGGCTGACAGACCGAAGCCCAGAGGTGGCGGCCCTTTTGCCATTGTTGCACCGCTCCCTTGATGCTGAAATTATGCAAATATAGGTTTTATCATTTTATGGGTCTAATCTAACATCCCTGTCGTAGGACTCGTTAGATATTGCCAAATAAAATAACTTCAATTTACACTACTCTATATTTCATATTCAATATATTAAAATGCCTGTATTTGCAATAGAAATAACTATGATATGTAGAGAGAAATACAACAACAAACATGTTATATCTACACATCTACTAAATAAACATACATAAACTCACGCGTTTTTCCCTAAAGGGGGTAGGCAGAGTTGCTACAGGATACCTAGATATTGCTTTGTATGTTGCATTCCAAAATGTGACAGGGGGACGAGCCTATTGCCATATTGGGCACAAATTCCTGACTCTGGGCTAATAATTAATAGAAAAACCCAACATCATTTTGTCCAACTCGATATTCAACCTGAGATCTCAGTTTTGTAACCATACCATAGTACAACTAAGCCATCAAGGCAGTCTTATTAATACGGAAGTTCTTTATAGACATGTTATTAAGGACTCTGTAATGGTAATCTTAATAATAATTATATTAACTTGTATGTTCAAATAACTGCTTAATAATACTCACAAGGTTACTATTGTTAGGTGGTTTCTTTGGCATAACTGTTCTCTTCCTTTTGACAGCAGTAGCACCTTTATTCACAGCTGCATTCGCTGCATTTTGTTGCATTGCACTTGTTTCCAATTTTCTCCTGTTTATAAATTATTCATAAGATACATATTATTCTTAGCATAATTGACTATTCAAAATATACTCCATTTATGGCTGGAGTCTATAAATGTGTGCCCCTTCTCTTTTTAACAGTTTATTAACATATTTTATTTATTTATATTTATTTTTAAATTTCTGAAAGTATGTTAAGGCATACTGTGACTCGTGGTAGTGGGTAGAATTTTATAGTTTAAGATTAATATGCAACACATAGCATAATTAATCCATATAACAAACACTGCATTAATATATCCAAGTGCAGACATAACACCAGGAGAGCTCTGCAAACTTTTAAACTATAAGCAATATTACTTTGGTTGCTATCTTGTTTTCAGAAACAAGTAAAAAAGTGTTAATTGCTTTATTGGCTGTATTCAGAATTCAATGAAGTCCTACCTTTTTATAACATCTATGCGGTTGCAGTCTACATCATCAGATGAATCTGTGTCATCACTACCAGAAGTAGTACTCTCTGGCCTTTCATACTGCAATAACCGGTCCAGCAGGAAACTCCTGTCCCGTGCTACTTTCAGCAGTCTTTTTTGGCTACATCTAAGTGCATCTTGGAAACATTCATTTTCCTACAACATTATTTTTTAGGTATATTGACAGACCCCTATTATAATATCAAAACTGAAAGAACAATGGCGAATTTTTCATTGATCTTAATTTGAGCGTCTTAAAATTGCATATATACAAAACAATTTCCAATACTTTTGTACATTTTTTCAAATAATCATACGAATTATATAAAGATTTTTTTCAATAAAGTTAATACAAAAAAACTGAATATAAATGTGTAACGGGAGTTTACCGCCGCTCGCTAAGAGATGGCGCCACCGTAGAATTAGATCGCGGTATGGTTTCGATACAAAGGTTGATAATTAAAATAAAAATGCAAAAACCAAAAAAAAAAGTGTTTGCTTCTGAAATGTTTGCACAAGCTGGCGTGGATACGTTTAACGCCATACACAGAAAACGCATTGTGTGTTTTATGTCCAGAGTTGACGCGTGTAAGAACACAATTATTACCAGTCTGGCTGAAAGGCTGATGCTGACTGCAACATACAGACACTGGGTGGAGGTAACCACCCGACTGTGATATATATTTATAAGTATTACTAGCGGCCCGACCCAGCTTCGCCTGGGTGCATATATTTTTTGATTCCACTCCACACCAAATACATGTTGTTTTTCGTATAAACTCTTGTATGCCTAAACTTGACGTAGCTATCCTACTGTCCGGCTCAATCCCGTCTCATCCGCCTGTTCAGTCTCTTCCCAATCCGTCCCGTCCCTTCTCTTTATTATCCATCCCGTTTTATAACGTGCATTTACAGTTCGTCCTAACAAATCTGTCATCTATCCCAGCCCTCTCCCGTACCTTCGATTCTATTTTACTTTATGTCCCTTCTCTCCATAAACATCCATATACATCTTATATATAAAATAGGAATTATTAAAATTTAATATGAGAGTTAAATAAAATAAATAAATAACACCCAACAGTCACATACATAGTCCTGACCCCACACTAAGATCGAGTCTTGTGTCGTGGGTATCAGGAACTACGAGAGACTTTTCGGTCTCACAAACACCCAGACCCGGAAGAAATATTTGTGGGCCGCACAAACATTTCTCTCGGTGCGGGGATCGAACCCGCGGCCTCTCGTTTCACAGGCGGCGTCTAACCAACTGCGCCACGGAGGCTGTCAATGAGATAGCAAAATAATAATCGTCAACGTTACTACTACACTTGATGCATAAACAATAATCGTATTGTGTGAGAGAAACAGGAGACCGGCTTCGTTCTCATCCCTACTCCGTGCTGTTTACTGGGTCAGAACTGACACCTGTAGACATCTGGCGGGGATAACTAATTAAATGACGATTGATCAGTTTTCGGCCGGAGAGGAAAAATGATTAAATTACTAAAATGGCTATTAAAATATAAGGGTTGATCGTAGAAGGGTGAAAATTGAGGATTGTATGTATTTTTGTATGTTGTATCATAAAAAAATAGAAATTAAAAATTTTGTCTAAAAAATAAAAATAAAAATTTAGGGGTGGACTACCCCTAACATTTAGGGGAATGAAAAATAGATGTTGGCCGATTCTCAGACCTACTCAATATGCTCACAAAATTTCATGAGAATCGGTCAAGCCGTTTCGGAGGAGTTCGATTACGCACCCCGTGACAGAAGAATTTTATATATTAGATTTTCTGTTTGACATATGTTTTAATTGTTTTATTGCATTACTTTATTTCGTGTGTTTTACTTGCGTGTAATATGGATCTTGGGTCTGCAATAAAGATTATTATTATTATAAAAAACTAAATAAACTAATTAACTTTTTTGTTAAATTACACGCAGACGAAGTCGCGGGCACAACTAGTTCAATATAATATTGGCAAACTCCGGAATTTCTCAGTTATTTTAATTTTGTAAATAATTATACTTCATTAATTTTTTATTTGCTTAAATACACACGCCGGCAGAATTAGAGGAACACGCGTTAAATATTGAATTTCTTAGAAAATATTATAATAACTGAATGTTTTTATTTTTCAATATTCAAAATGAGGCAAAATTTATAACAAATTACTAAAATTGAGTAAAAAATACTTTAATTAATGACGCAAATGCAATTAAACGGAAATACAGTAAAATGAAATTTCTGTATTGTCAAATGTAATCGTGTATTTTAAAAACTTACAGAAATAATTTAAGAAAATTAACAATGCGTATTGCTACCACGGGCTCAGATAAGAGTCTGGATATGATCCTTCATGCTTTTAATGACGTCATCAATCATTTTTTGCGACAAATTCTCCCACTCTTGCACTAACATGAATTTTAATCCTTGGACGATCTTAGGGGCTTGGTTTCTTCCATTTATCTTTCTTCCGATAACGTCCCATTCGTTCTCTATGGGATTCACGTCTGGTGATCTTGCTGGGCAATCCATTTGCGCGATTTGGGCCTGATTTAAGTAGTCGCGAACCATTTGCGCTGTGTGGGGCCGCGCATTATCATGCATAAATAAAAAATATTCGCCTATGGATGGTGCAAAAGACGATACATGGGACTCTAAGATCTCTGCGACGTATCTTTGTGCAGCTAAAGACCCATTTTCTATAAGTATTAACTCCGCGCGTGCTTCCAAACATATACCACCCCATACCAAAATTGACCCTCTGCCATAACACACCTCTTTCAGTAAAGTTTCCTCGATTAGCGTTCTCCTCGATACCTCCAGATCCTCTCCCTTCCTTCTATGCAATTCACAACAAAACTGCTTTCATCACTAAACAAAACTCGGCTCCACTCATTTGTCCAGTCGCGGTGTTGATGAGCAAAAGCTTATCTGGCTACTTTATGTACCACCTCGAGTTTTGGAACTTTTGACAGAACGTAAGACTTCAGTCCAACTTCATTTAAACGTGTTGTCACTGTACTACTCACTGATATTAACATCACGGACTTCTTGTGACATGTTTCGGGTCTGAATAGCCGTTTGAAGACGATTTCTCAAAGTTTTCAGCCATATAAAATGACCATCCTGGGTACTGGTCCACCGTTTTCTGCCTTATCCTGGCATCCGCACATAAGAGCCTATGTGCCTCTAACGTTTAACGTTGAGAAAGACGACAGATACCGACACACCCAATGCGCCACTTACTGAATCCTACTCTTGACCATTTTCAATCATTGTTGCCGCTCTGGCAACTTCAGTGGAAGGTAAGCCACTCATTTTATATCCTACAAGACAGGTACTCTAAAAACAATAACAATAAAAATCTCTTGTCACATAAAATGAAATTAAACAAAATTTTGTGAAACCACTTGAAAGTGAAAAAATCTTAAAAGCACTTGAGAGCATATAATTAACGATAAAAATTTTGTGTGTGTTCCTCTAATTGTGCCGGTGTGTGTAGTAACAACACATACTATTTTTTCTGTATTAAAAAATAAGTAAATTCAAAGTATGATATGAGCCTGGCCAGAAGACTCGTATACTTAAAGCAATTGATTGACGATTGACATAGATAACACAGCAAAAAAAAATGATAGTCTTTTGACGTTTCCGTTGTGTGAATTGTTGATAAATATTTAATCAGGACAATTATTTTTGACCGAGTTAAAAATAATTGAGGAATAAGGAGGAATAAGGAGCCTGATACTGCATTGTGTGATCCTTGCATTGTTATGGACTTTTATATTTACTGTGTGTGATATGTTATATATGTTATGGTCATTGATCTTATTTTATGCTTGGATTGATTTATAGTAAATATGTTGAGAATTGAAGATAACTGTCAACTGAGACTGCGGCAGATCAATTGTAATTACTAATGATACGTGTAAATACACTTTTTAAGCTAATATAAATAAAAACACAAGATACTAATAGAACGGGTGTCTCATTATAACTTTTATTTATTATAACATTATATTCCTGACAACACAATACTTTATAGCATGGTCAGCCATTTTACTCGTAGGTGTATAATCTAGGTATAAACACAAAAATTCTGATGTGAATATCAATTTTTCCCCTGTTTCTTTAACAACAATTATTACACAATATGTTCAATTAGAAATTAACCCACAGGCTAACAATATTTTTTTCATCTTAAGACATTTAATGTCAATAAAAATAATGTATGGACAGTTGCCATTGTTCTTTGTTTTCATTTTCATTTTTGTTTTATTGCACTCATTGCAAGTAGAGATGAAGATTTATAATTAAATTAAAAATCAAATTTGCCACTTTAAATATTATTGGTTTAAAGTAGACAATTCACAGTTTCAATTGTGTAGGTAGGGATCATCAATATGTACCTATTTTAATGTCTTTACATTCAGAAGGTAGAAATATTAACTATACTGTTAATCAAGTTTCAAATACTACTATCATTATTAAAAAGGCATAAAATCTATATCTGAATATAGATTCAAATCAAATTACACTATTTGAAATTTGATTTCACAATCTCATACCACATTACCACTATGCTTTGGAATTAAATGACTATTTAATTATTATTTAATGACTATTTACTTACGTAAATGAGAAATTTAAGCTTTTTCTTCAGATTTAAGTACTGTAACCTGTAGTTAGGTTCCGGTTCGGCATCGCTGCTGCTGTCGCTGGAATAGTCCTTTTGTGAGTTATGAGTCCCTGGAGGCTCTGACGGCGTGTTGCCGCTTACAGTAGCTGCCTCATTGGCCTGCATGTTTGCTATAGAGCGGCAGTACCACCCATCTAGCATTTTCTGTAATTTTGTTATAAGTAAATCTTGTTCTAATCTTAGTTTTTAACGCTACAACACTTTAAAAAGTATTTGTACCTTGGGATAATTTTCCGCCGCCACTATAAATGTTTTAAAAGAATCTTAGGTCTATGAAAATAGAAATGATGTATATTTTGATTTGGGAAAGTGACACTTGGTTGTTGTTTTTTATATTTATCCTGACGGAAAGGCAAAGGTCTAAGCCATACAGCCTAGTCTGATAAGTGACACTTGGTTGTTTTTTCCAAAGAATAGACCACTAGAAGAACGACATCTCCATACTTTAAGCTGAAAACACATTGTAGGTTTTTGTCTTACGCATAGAGTAAAGAGTACAAAACTATGGTAAAGAGCACATCTTACATGGTTCGTACGGGTCGTCAGAGGGCCCACGTACGTTTTTATTTTTTTAATTTCATTGACAAAGGACGTTTTTCTCGTCTGCCAATGACTAAGCTTTTAGGGATGGAAGAGTCGATTTTTATGTACTCTTTATCTCATCTCTATATAAACAAATAAATAATATATTTTATTAATCTGTGGAAATTTAGCTGGATGTTTGCTGAGTAGACCGATTTATGAGCTATATGGCTATCCGTGGTCTATTCTTTGGGCTATCCAGTATTTCATTTCGAAATTTAACAGAACCTCAAAATAACGTCATATCAAATGAGTCCGGTGGCTGAGTAGCTATCCAGTATTTGGGGGTAAATCTTTAAAACTACGCAACGGATTTTGATGCGGTTTTTTTAAATAGTAGAGCGATTCAAGAGGACGGTATATATGTATAATACGTACATATTATTGTACAGAAATCTATTTGTACCCGGGCGAAGCTGGGCCGGGCCGCTAGTAAAACTATAAATATTTCTTCAAACTTAAAGGTTGCCGCTCTAATGAGCGACCTACCCGGCATGCACCACCTCATCACTTGCGGCCAACTCGTTATCGCAGGTGGAACACGGGTTCGGGGCTTGTGAATTGTCAATGCGCAACAACACAAGACAAGCATGCGAGGAACGGCCAACGAGTTGTCACCGAGTGGCCTATGCATGGATCAATGATTATAGAATAAAAGCATGGATGGCAGCGCGGCCGGCGATCCGGTCACGTTACAGAGTTGATGTAATGAGTGTATGTTCATATAATGGAGATGTTTTATTTTGGGCCGTTTTGTGTACGTCTAATACAAATTCTAGAAAAAAATGTGGAATTCAAATAAAATACATTTAGATTTCTTAGACAACAGGGGGCTTTATACAAAATGTGATTGTTTTAGTACAGAAGCAATATTTTCTTCGATAATCTGTCCTCCATGATGCCTAATTGTCATTTCGTTCAAAAATGCGCGAACCCATTTTCTTTAACTTGAATATGTCTTATTTTTGAAAATCTCCTACAAATTATAATTATTGTCTATATTTCTTTTTCTATATTCCTCGCTTTTTAAAAGACGATATATGTTGTTAAAGAAGTCACTTTTATTATTTTATTTATATTACATGATTTTAGTTTAAGAACGAAAATGTTTAACTTGACAGCAATTGCAAAACTCTGTGGCCGTTATTCGTATTATTTTTAAACCCCTCAACCGTCGGAACCGGAAGCCGGTTCCTTCCGGTTTCAAGCAATAAGCAACCTAATGTCATTGAAATAGGGTCTATATTAATACGGCTCATCGGATTTCAAGCAAAAAAGCAACCTAACATCATTGAAATAGGGGCTATTTTTGAATCAAGGTCAGTAGGCGGCGCTTACGACAGGCTAAGGGTTATTCGCATATATTTCGCAAATGTGTATTTGCTTCTCTGTTGACCTGGCTTTGTTTTATGGATTCTGATTCTCGCAGATGATATATCCTGACGTTTAAACGCAATTACTAGTTCGTATTTTGGTGAGTAAACATGTATATTAGTTAGAATGCCACATGTAAGTAATACTTTTATGTTTTTTAACCGACTTCAAAAAAAGGAGGAGGTTCTCAATTCGACTGTATGTTGCTTTTTTTTTATGTTTGTTACCTCGTTTCTCTGTACTGTGTGAACCGATTTCGACCATTCTTTCTTTGATTGAAAGCTGATGCTTGTCATTTGGTCCCATAAAAATATGGTGAAAATCTGAGCAATATCTTCGGACCTGGAGAGGGGAACTCCTTAAAATTAAGTAGTATTCCAATGGTTCTTTTTGCATTAGGTTCATTATAAAAGTTAATTTACAGTGAGAGAGGAAAAAAGGGGTGGGGGTGAGGTAGGTTGCCCAGTACCAAACATATAGATATTTAAATTAATATAAGGCATAGGTCCTACATGTTTGGTACTTGGCGGCCCGCCTTCGATATGTTATGCATATATTTTGATTTGTTGGCTAGTCAAGTCATTAAGCAAATTAATCAACAAGTGCAAGTTCCATGAAACAAATATTATTTTTTTGCTTTGCAGTGGTACTTATAATTTAGTTATTTTTTGGTTTTTAGCGGTTTTTTGTTTTGAAGTCGGTTTTTATTTATTTTATTAAAAAAAATTCTATGTTCATATTTCTCTCCTAACCCACAATTCTGCTTTTCAGTACATCAAAGTGGCGCTTTGCTTGAATTGCACTTCTGCAATTGTTTATATGAAATGGTTTCTATCATTGAACAGAATCTTATTAACTACATGGGATGCCAATTCACTCTCGTGTAGAGTGTTTCAAGACGTTTTATTGCTGAAATGGCAGAACAAGAAGTAAGTATTCTATTTTCTTTTTTCTTCATAAACTTGGGAAATGTATGTTTTATGCCAATTAATCAAGGTCAATACAAGGTAAGGAGTATTACAAAAGTATTCATGTTAGAGCTGAATTGCATTGTGTCCACAGGACAAGTCTACTAGTACATAAATATGCAAGAAGTGATATTTTATATATTGTTGTTTAAATTGTTAAATGAATTACATTTTTTTTCATTTCGCTCTGGATACACAGATGATCTAGTGTTATGTATAATATATTATATTATTATTATTTCCATAATAACAACACTATGTCTGATGGTAAGCACAAATGCCGTCCAGGCGGAATATCTAATGGCATCAGACGACTGTCCCAAGATATTTCATACAATTATCCGGCCGGCCTGCTAAGATGCCTCTTTAAACAATAGCGGAAAGACCTGGGATCATAGGAAGGAGGGAACACATGTGACTGCAAAGAGTTATTTATTCATCATAATTCTTCGATATCTTCAATATTAAATCTTTTTTATTTTGTTTTAGTTATCAGAACAAACAATTATCTGTACAAACTGCTGGCTGCAAATAAATCAAGCTGTAGACAATGAGCAAGATTTTATTCCAACTCCGCCGTAAGAAGATTCTATCAATCTCGATTCTTTTGGACATATATAACACCCACAAGTGCTTCATGTTGAAAGGAACATAGCTGGACACCGGACAGTGGGTTGCTGTACTCATACCATGATCATAATGTGGTATTTAGCCTTTAGGTTGGGCTAGGCAATAGTACAATACGGGAGCACCGGCATTGTTCCTAGATGTTTTGACTGGAGATTATTTTCAATAATAATAATATTAAAAGTTTTTATAGTGCCCATTATACTCTCCACAACAGGTGTTATTCCTAAATATTTACATCATAGTATCAAACTCTTAGACCTTCCCCCCAATATGTATATTCCCATGCAAAAAGCAGCAATATTGAACACTTGTCGTACAGTAAGGAAGTTCTTGCAAAGTGATGACCAACTGCCTGAACCCGATGTAAGTCATCAATAGATGACGGTTACTTGGCCTTGGCCCGTAACCGCCATCACGACACCAGCTAAATGCTGAGAGTATAAACCTATAAACAAAAATAATAATAATAACTCTTTATTATAACACCATATACAAAGGATAAACAAAACACAAAAACCAAAGAAAAAAGAAGAAAACAATAGTTATAGAAACATAACGTTGGTGATATAACTGGCGGTCTTATCGCTTTAAGCGATCTCTTCCAGACAACCGGTTGGTAAAGGAAAGATCCAATGGTTATGGACGGTGCTTATTATTAACAATAAACTTACATGCAATATAAATATATAAATAGCGATATAAAACGAATAAATGCAAGATATGATACACTTAAATACAATATAATACATATACATGCATATATACATAACAATAATAGTGAATGGTGATAAATCTATTGCGAAAGGTAGAAATCTTTCACCCTTGATTTAAATATTTCCAGCGAGGACGATCGCTTAATTGTAAGAGGCAAAGCGTTCCACAGCCGCACTGCCTCAACAGTAAAGGAACGGTCATAAAATGACGTCCTATGTGCTGGAAACTGCAACATCAGATTCTCTGATGACCTAAGAGAATGTGAATTAGCAGTATGTAGGAAATTAAAACGTTCCTGAAGGTAGCGCGGAGAAGAGGGATTAAACAGAACACTGTAGAGAAGAGACAGGATATGAGCATTTCGGCGACGACGTATAGGGAGCCACTTGAGCCTGTTACGATATTTAGAAACACGGTCATATTTGCGCAAACCAAATATAAACCTGATACAAAAATTTTGAAGGTGCTCAAGCTTATTTAGCTGGGCCTCAGTAAGATCGAGATAGCTGGTATCGGCATAGTCGAGAATAGGGAGCAAGAGAGCTTGTGCAAGCGCAATCTTAGGCGAAATCTTAGGCAACATTTTTAGGCGAATTTAAATAAAAAATATAAAGCAAGATCTGGTTTTACTTGATTGTCCTCAAGTTTTGTTTGATTTTAGTTTTCTTTCATCAATTAATCCTACTTTTTCCTTATGTGTGCTCAGAAATAACCAGTTAGAATTAATGTCAAATACATTATTTGAATAATAATATCTTAGACCTTAGGATAATATTATTTTTAAGTATGCAGATACCAAAGTATATTAGACTTCTAGGGGTAGACCAAATATAATGTTTAAAATAATGTTTAATATAATGTTTAAAATTCTAGATTTTTAGTTTGTAAGCACTGTCTTATTGTTGAAAAATCTGACCTAATGTGTTCGATCAATATATTAATGTACTGTGCCAATAACTCGTTTTTTCACCTACTGACCCCTTTCTTTTGTACTGTTCTTTTTGTACTATTTGCGAAAACTTTTAAATGGCCCTTTTGTATTATGTGTATATGTTACAATGTAATCTAGCTGTAAGTTTTCCGAAAATAATAAAATAAAATAAAATAAAAAATAAATGTTACCTTGTACAGAAATAATTGCTAGTAAGTTCTTTTACTAGACATTAAGGTATAGAAATAAACATGGCTGCTATCAGATTCGATTCCATTTTTATAGCGTATTCATTTGTATGGACTATAATCACTAAGCGCTTATTAAGTGCATATATAATAATAATAATATAAGCCTTTATTCAGATAAGTTTAAAATATACATGTACATTTACAATTTTTCGATAACTTAATCTGTCTGCCCTACTTTGGCAAAGGCCTCCTCCATTTCTTTCCATTCATTTCTGTTCAGCGCTTTTCGAGTCCACATTTTTCCTGCTAATGCTTTTATGTCGTCTTCCCATCTTCGTAACGGTCTTCCTTGTTTTCGTTTTTTGTTTCTGGGGTACCAGAATACAATACTTTTGTTCCATTTTTCTATGCCTCTGATAATATGCCCCGTCCATTTCCATTTTAATGTTCGTATTTTGCTTATTACATCGTAAATTTTTGTGCGTTTTCGGATTACTTTGTTTTGTATTCTGTCTGTTTTCCTTATGTTGAGCATACTTCTCTCCATAGCCGTCTGGCAAGTTTTAAGTCTTTTGGTTTGTGCTTTTGTAAGGGCCCAAATCTGACAGCCGTATGTGAGGACTGGTAGTACGCAGGTATTATATAGCTTCGACTTCGTAGACATATTAATTTCTGTGTTTTTCATGATCTCCTTTAGACTCCAATAACTTTTCCATGCATTTGCTATCCTTATGTCAATTTCTTTTGACATTATGTCCTTAAATGAGATCAGTTGCCCCAAATACACATACTCTTTCACATATTCGATTGGTTCGTCATTTATAACAATCGGCTCTTCTATCGCGTTTGTCATGGCTTTAGTTTTAGAGGCATTCATTGTTAGTCCTACAGCACGACTTTCTCTGTCTAGGTCAACAAGCATATTTTGAAGGTGATTCTTTGATTTGGAAAACAGTACAATGTCGTCTGCGAATCGTAAATGGGTTAAGTTTTGACCATTTATGTTTAAACCATATATGTCCCACTCTAATTTCCGGAAAATGTCTTCCAGAACTGCCGTAAACAATTTGGGTGACAAAGGGTCGCCTTGACGAACTCCTCGGTTAATTCATCTCATGTTCGATTGAATCAAAGGCCTTTCGGTAATCAATAAAGCAGCAAAAGAAAGGTGTATTATATTCTTTATACTTCTCGAAGACCTGTCGAACGGCGTGAATATGGTCCAGAGTTGAATAACCGCTCCTAAAACCAGCTTGCTCTCGTGGTTGGTTTTCGTCTAGTGTTTTGGTGATTCGGTTAAGAATGACTTTTGCAAAGATTTTATAAACATTGGACATTAAGCTTATAGGTCTGTAATTGTCTATTAAACTCTTGTCCCCCTTTTTGTGGAGCAGTATAATTGTTGATGTTGTCCATTGTGTTGGTACTGTTTCACTATTTACTATGTCATTAAAAATGCGTGTGAGTATTGGAGCTATGTAATCTTTGCAGTTGATGAGTAGTTCGTTTGAAATTCCATCGGGTCCAGTGGCTTTGTCTCTCTTTTGCGTTAATATTGCGTTTCTCACCTCTTGTATTAATATTGAAGGCACATTATCATGGTGGCTTAAATCAGTTTCCTCAAAGTAGTTTGTTCTTGAATACATATCTTCGTAAAACTTCGTAGCAGTTGACAGTATATCTAGTCTTCTCGTTCTTGATTTATTGAATTTATCTTTTATGCTAGGGATCCAAATTTTCTTATCTGCAAGGCACTTGAGGGCTTTTTTGATACAGCCTGTTTTGGCTATATGTTTTACAAAGATGCTGCGCCTATAATGTTGTCGGTCTTTTCTAATCTGAGTTTTAATCTCTTTACTAAGTTTCCCTATTTCTTGTCTTACGTGTTTTGTTTGTTTGTAGTCGATATTAGTTCAGCTCTTTTTTCAAGAAGTTCTTCTGCTCTTTTTGACATGTTTTTTTGATTTTTTTGTTCTTTGTAATTTCCAACGTCTAATTTTATAGTTAGTATTCTGTGTAGTATATTATATTTCTCTTGAATATTTGACAGCTGAGAGAACAACACTTCTGCGGATTTAATTTGTCTCTAACAATTATTGGGGATATTAGTTTATTTCTCACTGTTGTGTTCGCTTTGAAGGGCCGTCTAGTAGCTGATGTTATTGATGTATTTAAACATGCTCTGAGCATTCTATGGTTGCTGTTGTAGTTAATATTGCTGATGGTGCCACAATCTTTGAATACTTTACTTCTATTCGTCAGTATGAAGTCTATTTAATTTTTGTACGTGCCATCGGGGGATATCCATGTCCATCTTTTCGAAGTTCTTTTTTTGTACAAGCTGTTTAGTATTTTCAAATTGTTTTCGAAAGCCATTTCTAACAGTTTCTGTCCATTCCGTGATCTTTTGCCTTTACTGTGTGGGCCTAGAATGATATCCTCTCCAGCTCTTGCCTTCCCAACCTGTGCGTTAAAGTCTCCCATTACGATGCAGTTTTTGTGTGTATGTTCTTTTCTAGCAGTGTTTAAGGACGTGTAAAAAGTTTCCACATCTAGGACACTGGATTGTTCGGTTGGGGAGTAAATTTGAACAATTGACCACTTTTCATTCTGTGATGGAATACTAATATTCAATATTGCGATCCTTTCTGATATACCGACTATTTCCTCAATGGAGTTCTTCAGATCTTTTTTAATTAAAAATCCCACCCCATGTCTCCCCGGAGTTTCCCCCTTATAGTATAGTATAAATTGTCCATAGTCTTCAATGGCTTCACCATTTCTTCTGACCTCGCTCAAGCCTATGATGTCCCACTTAATTGGTTTAAGAGCGTGAACCAGTTCTTGTAGGTTCTCTTCCAATCTTAATGTCAAAGTGTTATATGTTGCTATATAGAAGTTTTTGTTATATGTTTTCCTGTATCTGTTTTGTTTAGCGCAGGTGTGGAGATATCGTTTGGAGGGTAGTGGTCGCTGTTCCCCGCGGTGACCGGCCGTCTTGGGGTGGATAAACTTGTTTCTGTAGATGATATTTTTTTGTTGGGTTGTCTTGATTCCGGTTATCGATGTCTAGTGATCGTTTTTTGACGATGTTGGTAGATTGGATGATGTAGATCTGCCTCTTTCGATGTAGTTCAGCATATTTGGCTTATTAATTTTCTTTCGGGCAGACACGGTTTGTTGGTTTGGTGATTTATTTGGTGAATCAATACATTCTCTTTTGCTCTTATCCCTTTTATCTTCCTGGGAGTCTTTTGTGACTATTTTATCTTTTATAAAGTAGCATATTTTGCTTTTCGCTTTTTCTTCTTTTAGTTTCGGCAGTAGTTGTTTTCTTTTTTCCAAAACTTCCTTACTGTAGTCTTCTTTGATGTAGATATCAGAAGTGATTTTCTTCTTATTCCTATAAATTTCATCTCTTTTCCAAGTAGTTGTAAATGCTACAAGAATAGGGCGTGGTGCCGTCCCTTTGACTCCTAATCTGCTAACTTTGTTTATCTCTTGGGGGCTTATGATAATGTTCATTTCATTTTTGACTAACGTTGTAACGTGTTCTATGAGTGATCCACTGTTATCTTCTTTTACTCCAAAGAAAATAAGGTTGTTTCTTCTCCTGCTTTCTTCCATGAATTTTAATTTATCTTGCAAATTTTTAATGTCTGATTTTAGGGCTTTATTTTCTTCTGCAAGCTCAGATAACTTTCATTCAGATTTTCTGTTACATTTTTAGTTACCGCTTCGGTTATCTCTTTTGTTTGTATAGCCATCTGCTCCTTTAGTTTCTGCCAGAAGTTTTCCATAAAAGTTTGAGTATCCATACTATATATTTTTTTTTTGGTATATATTTTTTTTATTAATTTTTCTTCGTATTACTGAACGCACCTTTATTGACAGATGTCAAACATGTCTGACTATTTGTCTATCCACTCACACGTCCACGTCAGTGTCACTTATTTTGACAGAAATCTTCCGATTCCCGCGTTTTCAATATTCATAAACATAAAGCATTATATCCTAGTACCTATTCTAGCTACAGGGAAATAAAAATACCTTTAAGTATCTAAAACTATGCAGAATTATTAGATGTGACAATTATTTTACAAATATAATTCAAATGTGTTGTAAACAAATAATAAAAATTCTATACAGATCGAATTTCAATGGTATTTCATTTTCAAATCATGTTTTCACCCATTAAATCATATTACATACCAATAAAATCCATTTGTAAATAAAGTATATACTATAAGCTTTCTTTTGATATCCATATTTTAGTACTTAAAGTTATTCTTATCTTATAAAAAAACAAAAAATACACCCATAATCACTTAACCAATTTTTGTTACGTTTGCGTTTTGCCAATATTGCTTAGTGACTCCCGAGTTCCGGGTTACGATTTAATGTTGCCAAGTAAGAACGAGATGTAAGAAAATAACACCTGGATGATCGATGAACTTTGATCGGTATTTTTTTTTGTTTAATTATGTGTTTTAGAAATCATATTTAAATACAAATTACATACTGGTGAAATGATGAAATATGATTTTATAGACTATGTATGTAAGGGGCGTGCGCTCCTTGTAGGCAGAAATGCAGTGCTTTACTTGCCATACACAGATATTTTAATAAAACATTCGTACGTTTTAGATGACTTTAATTAATAGTAAATAAAAGAATAAACAAAATATCATAATATAAAAACGCCTAATATTTTATAAATAGCACGTATTTGCAAGCACACTAACATTATGTTTGCCAGGAATTTAATGACAACGGCGCTGCAAAATAATGTATCCACAGACCAAGTAGTACTACAGACGGCCGACTCGCTTAACCCCTAGACTAGGGATGAGATATACTTGCAAAATCAAGTACCAGGGCTTCTAAGTACGAGTACGTAAAAATACTAGGGTTCAAAACCAGGGTCTAAAATATTGTAAAAGTATTTTGTAAGTATGAGTCGGCAATGTGGTCGGCAACCCTTCGCGTCCCAGCCGCGGCGCAGCGTCTATAAAATACTTGCATAGGAATTCAATTCGTATTTCATAACGAATAAGGAGCAAAAACGCATAAATAAAAAAATACTTTGTAAGTATTTTCTATTCACGAATACGATTGTGATTCTTATTTATTATGGATAGTTATGGATAGTTTTTCTATGGAAGTATTTTTATGTAGTGTTCCAAGTTCCTCGCGCACCGACGTATAGCGGTGCCTAAATTTGAAAATACTTGCATAGGAATTCAACCCGTATTTGAAGGCACATAAAGAGCAAAATAGTATGAATAAAAAATACTTTGAAGTTTAAAGTATGTGTTATTGACAGATACGATTGTGGTTCTTATTAATATTCTATTATGAATCGTTTTCCTATGCAAGTATTTTCATGTGTAGTTTCCAGATCTCTCTGCGCATCGACGTACTTTCATACTTATAAGTATTTTCTGCTCGTACCAGGGCGCCGTAATTCGAAGTGAATACCTGGTTTTAAAACCTGGTATCGTAAATACGTCTCATCTTTACCCTAGACTGTCGTTTGTCATGACTGTAGACGGTTAGACAGTCGGAAACGCCAGGCGCGGCTTCAAGCAAAAAGTAACCTACCGTCATTGAAATAGGGTTCATTTTAGTGTGATATAAAAAATAGCAAAATAATGCAATTGATGTAACTTTTTTCAAATTCAGATATTAGTATTTGTGTAGATTAGAAATAAAACCCTTCAAATGATATAAACAACTATTTATTTCATTTCATTTATACATTCAAAAGTATTCGTCGAAATATACAAATGTGTTTATTACAAATATGACATCTTAAGTTGAAATAAAGTACACTTTTGCCTTACGTAGCTACAATTTTACCAAGGTTCCCAACTGGGCGTACTTGAATGGGAGGTACCAAAGATACGAAAAAATGTAAAGCCTCTTATATTGGATTATATTTACATAAGCATGTGTACTATGTTATAAGTAATAGAAATCTTTCATCATAAATAAAATTAGGTATTATTAAAATTCTGACATTTGGTACATTGACTTTACACATTATTCATTTAAATATTTATATGAAACTAATATGAAGGGGTAGTAAATAAACACAAAAAACGAAATCGAACAAACATGAATTTAGATAATAATAAACATTTTCAATTGAATTAATTAGGATGCAACAACAATACATGTATTTATAAGATTACGAAGTGTCTACTGTTTGTGATTGTTACATTCATAGAAATCAAACAAATATTTGGAGAGAATATTTACATTATTGATTATTGAATTGATGAGTGATGATTTCTTATAAGTTACGAGCATTATTTTCCAAATATTCAATTGTTTCCTTGACGTCACTTACACTGCACGTTTAATACACGTATTCACTGCACAAAGCAATCCTTTCTGGTCATAACATTTACAAATTCACTAAAAGAAAATACAAGTAAATCTATGGACGCATTTGTTGTAAACAACATGGCGGCCCGGGGCGCAGACAGGCTGTTACACAATTAACGCTGGGTACCTCTATATTTATCGGTAGATGGCGCTGTTACACAATTAATGCTGGGCATGCATAGAATGGCTTAACATTCGCCAATAGATGTCAGGAAGTCATATTTTCAGTTTGTATTTCAGTTTTTTTTGCTACATTTTTTAAACATGAATCCTAATTATTAATATTCCTATTTCCTAATTAATATCCTAATTAATATATTAACATAATATTGTTCGGGTTCGATTCCCGCACCGAAACAAATATCTGTGTGAAGTAGAGGTATTTGTTTCAGGTCTGGCTATTAGTGAGACCGAAAAGTCTGTTGTAGTTTCTGATACCCACGACACAAGACTAGTTCTTTGTGTGGGGTCGAGACTATAAATGTGACTGTTGGGTGTATTTATTTATTTATTTTATTACATTTTTGGATATTTAGGAGACTGTCCCGCCCTCACACCCGGCACTGCAACTCCTGTAAGCCAGGATCAATAGTGGCACGCAATATAATGACACCAAGTATTGAAGCTCGGCGAGTCTCCGGGAATGTCTAACTTGTCTTTAACCCGCAACGAAATGAATCAGAAAGTTAAATTAATAGGTGGAGTTGGAAATAAATAATATCCACTTCCCTCCGTGCAAAGCGGGTGACAAAACATTGAACTAAAGAGGTAAATGACCTCCCAAAAAGACTTTTACAGCCGGAGAAGCCAGCTGTAAAGCACCACGGAATTCATTATTACATTTAAATGGGACCTATTGTGTGAGCTGTTATACTTGATTCCAGTAATAGGTATGGCAAAAACGCCGGAAAGCACGGAAATTCGTCCTAGTCTATTTTTGGATATTTGATTACAATATATGACATCATATTTTCAATAAACAATGATGTGTCGGATTTGATAGTGGCAGCTTTTCAATAATTTTCGCCAGCCCCCAAACCATTTAAAATCCACTAAAAGCAATGTTTCCCAACCAGGACCAAACTACCAGATTTTGTGGAAAATCCACTAAGTTGGTAACACTGGTGAAAAAAAGCTTCAAAGATGGCCGCCCATGTAAGTTCTTGTCCAGACGATATTTGATACAGATCACAGATTAAGTAGAGATGCTACGCATCAGATGACAATCTTCATAGAAAAAAATCAGACCTCACTAGATGATTTTGACAGCACAGATAACTTATGAAAATCGTTTGTTTTTTAATTTTGTCTTAGTTATGTATACAGGTCTTTTAAGATTGAATACCATGGTTTGATGGTATTGTAGCTAGTTAATTTTGTTTTTTAAAAGGTAAAAATAAAAGAAAGAGTAATTATGTTACTGTTTTTTATTTTTTAATTTAGTTTTATATTTCATAAATGCTTTTAGCTGCATTGGCGGTAAATTATTACAATTATTGATACAGATGTTAACCGGTTTAAAACAGCGCGGGGGCCAATAAATAAGTTACTATCTACGTGTAATAACATGAATGGAATATAAATGACTTAGTCCTATCAAATGTTAACATTGTTATACCTAGTTTTTTAATGTATTTATTGATTTTGCATTAATGAAATTTTAGCGATCGAGACATGCAAAGCTGTTATCCTTTTTTATAGTGTTTGGTTTAGAAACCAAATTATAGTTTATGGCAGATTTTTAAGAAAATATCCTTAATTACGACGAGATTTGTATAGGTAAAGGTACTGGTAGGTATAGCGTAATCCATTACAGTCAAAAATTGTAATAGTATTTAAAAATTACGAATAAGGGTAGGTAAGTGGTGGTTGAAAATTAAAACAAAATAAAAATAAACAATTATTATTATTTCAATCAATGAATAAATATTTAGGAATAAATAGTGACAATTTCAAATCTATAAACTAATAATTAAAGATTTGTACGATTTATTTAGTTTTTTTTTGAAGTGAAAACTTCTTTAGCGGCGTTGAGCACTTTTTCTGTAATGGGTATAAAATCTTAAACTCTCGTCAGGACACGTGACCTGATCGTAAGACGAAAAGCGTAAGACGGATGGAGAGTAGACAGCTGTCAGTTAGCTGTCAGTTTATAAAGCTTTGATGAATTGCCAATGATTTTGAGTGGAGATTTCAACATAAACTTCGCAGACGATAAAAATCAACTATTAATTGAATTTTTAAATAATGAATTTGGTTTAACTATGTCGAATGATCGCAATCTTAGCACAACGAAATACAAAACTACTATTGATGCGGTCTTTATTAGACATTTAAATAGGTTCGAATCAAAACTGTTCGTTTCTTACTTCAGCTACCATAAACCTATCGTATCAGTTTTAGAGATTGGCGATGATAGTTCTGGTAATGATGATGGTGAAAAAGTCGTTGAAATTATGGATGAAAGTTGATTTTTCGGAGAGATAAACTTTTAATGTAAAATAATTGTAATAGTTTTAAAGTGTTAAATTTTTAATGTAATATAAATTGTCATGTTTGTGTACGATAGCGCAATAAATGAATATTGTATTCTACCACATAAATGATAGTACTTTTATACTGATAAAGCAATTGGTGCAAAATTATTCCCTAACCATTCCAAAATATCAAACATGCTCAACGTTAATAATCAAGTTTTCACTTCTGCCGGCACTCCCGGAGTGCAACCCGTCTTTTTTATTTGGCCCGGCATAGTAGCCCGGCACAGTGCCTCTGCCTCTGCCTCGGCTTCTGCCTCTGCCTCTGCCCGGGCCTCGGTCTCCCCCATTTCCGCACTGCCCGCTCAATGTAAAGTTCAAGTTAACTCTTAGCACTAGTGATGGTTTTTTATTTGTTTAATTGACACAAACTATGCATGCACTCTATCACTGAAATAAAAAAATAAAACACTCACGAGCATTCTTGCTTTTCCATTGATGACCTAAAATTGAAAATGTATTTTATTATTTTTCTTTTTTATTTCAATAAATTTGTCCAATTGTAATACTAGTTTTGTATCAGAATAACTACGTTAGTAAAGCCGGGTACAATTTATATGATGCGGCTGATGAACGCAGCTGAAGATATTTAGAAAATTGAAGATTCTGCCGCGCCGCGTCCAAGAGACCCTGAATATTGTACCACTCTTCAGCCGCGTCCGGCAGTCTTATAATTTGTTTTTGGCTTAATAGTAGATCATTTCAATGTTCGGATTATTCGCAGTCGCGCATCTATACTTTATCGTAATGTACGTAACGGTTTGCGGTCCCTGATGGCGGCTTCCATTCCGTATATATAATTTTTTTTAATAGCCTAGATTGTGTCCCACTGCTGGGCAAAGGCTTCCCCTTTATCATTCCATTTGACCCTGTCCTCGGCGAGCTCTTGTGATTTTGGCTCGAATGTATCCAACTCGTCTTTCCACGGTTTGGATGCATATTTGGAGAGGAAATATTGAAATATTTAAACTGAATTAATAAATTAATTCTTTGATATTGAAAATTTAAATCACCATATAATTGGCTTCATCATACTTAATTTATAACAATCAAATCCAACATCAAACATACCACACATTCTAGTTTGAACAAAATGGTTGCCTGTAAAGTCGGTTTTACGGGCGAAGATTTTACGTGACAACGTCTTTTTCTCGGTAGAATATTTATTGATATGAATATAATTAAATTGCACAATAGGAACAAGGAATTGAATGAAAATAAGAATTGCACAAATTTTAACTATAGAAATATATTTTGTTTACTAAAACATTGTACATGTAATGACGAATCTAAGCACTCCATATTTTCACTACAGACACAGCTGACGATACTTTAACCACACGTGTGAACTTGTATTGTGACGCTTTCTTGTTTTTCCAACGCCAAGAACGTTCGAGAAAGACAAAGACAGAGACACAAGCATGCGCCGATTCAATGCGCCTAATTCTCTAGTGCTGCGCGCGCACCGTTACGTTACCGGGCGTTACACTTTTTCATAAGTGACTCCCAGCCGCAACCTAATTTAAGACGTTGTCACGTCAATAAGAAAAATCGTATTTTGCCTGCTCTCGATTGTCGAGCTCGTCAAGACGATTCCTCTGACTCCAAACACGGGGGGTTTACTTTAAGAAATGACGGAGTTATGCCTGGACAAATATTTTAGGGGAGAGAGGGAGGAATTTGGGGATTTGGTTGGGGCCAATCTGTAGAGCTCACCGAGCCGGTTCCAAAGATACCAAACTCGGTGGGTCTACGATCTATATTGGCCGAGATAGGATTGGGGGGGGGGGGTGAGGTAAATTTTCGGGGTGGGGGTAAGGGAGGGGGGGGGGGAGGAAGGTTTCGTGGGGAGGCTAACTTAAATTAATTTTTTGGAGGTAAAATATTTTTTTTTGGGGGGGTAATTTTTTGCGTAATTTGGGATTTCTGGCGGGGTCAATTTGTAGCCCTCACCAAGACGGTTCCGAGGATACCAAACTCGGTGGGTCTACGACCTATGTTGGCCGAGATAGGATTGGGGGGTGAGGTAAATTTTCGGGGTGGGGGTAGGGGAGGGGGGGGGGGGTAGGTTTCGTGGGGAGGCTAATAGGCACTATTTCGGAATAAGGGTGGGGGAAGGCAGGGGGGGGGCTATGGGACAATTTTGGAAAAAGTGGGTGAAACTGAAAAATAATTCTCTAGTGCTGCGCGCGCACCGTTACGTTACCGGGCGTTACACTTTTTCATAAGTGACTCCCAGCCGCAACCTAATTTAAGACGTTGTCACGTCAATATGGAACGCAAACTCTGATCTTACAAAAATGGCGTGCGACTTTCTACGGAATACTGGAAATCAATTAAAATATTGAATTGTTTTGATATATTTTCAATTATCAAATGGCACCTATTTATTCTTTATGATATGTTTTCTCTCTCTAACACTTTATTTATCATTTTTTCATAGAATTAACACAGAAATATTTAATGAAAACCGACAATCAACGACCGTGATTTACTTTCGTGTCTAAAAAACTTCGAATCACGCGTCGAATATGGCTTATTTTTAGATAATTGATAATTATTAATGTAAAGGTATCTTTTAATAAACTATATAACAACAATAAGAGAGTAAAAAATCAATATTTACATTTTTAAAAAATCCTGCGCACCACTCGTCGTTGTTCTTAAACAACACACGAGTTTGCCTGTTTTTTTTTAAATATGCCTATTGCTAATGTCTTTTTGGCCAATGTTACATTAAAGGTACTTTATTCAAGCATTGTATATATTTTTTTCATAACGCTTTTTATAATATATTTTGAATTTAGAACGCTTTTTCATTACTAGTGTATTTTCCTATAAAAATGACAGCTTACGTCAAAATTGGAGGTCGGGACGTTTGAGTGGTTAAATGAAATCAATCCTAGTTGGCGCTTATTATAAACAGTTCTTATCTGTGATAACCTGTGGTACTATCACATTCGATTTTGCAACTGTTTTATTGTCAAAAACAATGATTCAATTAACATTAAATCACACATCAATCAATTATATAATACTGTGATTGATTAAATTCTGTACTCAAACATAGATTACATATTGAGAATAAATTTACTGTGGAAAAATGTTAAGCAACAATGCCGTGTACACATATTAGAAATACTTATGTATAAAATGTGTGAATTCCAAAGTAGGCAAGATCGTGTTTCGAGCACACGTCTTGTTCTTGTTGTCATTTTTTTATATATTTCTACTACCAGTGTCATTTTAAAAGAAAACAAAAAAGAGACTTCCTGAAGACAAATAACAAGGTTAACTTTTTCCTATTATAATTCCTAAAACAGCGCGTGTATTTTGAAATTTTAACTTCAATAACATAATATTTGATTGTATAAAAATTACTCCGTTATCTTTAGTATGATACTTTATTATCTTTAGTACAAATAGGTACTGACTATTTGTTCCCATATTTCTTACTTTAAGTGAGCATATTTGTATTCTTTACATTTAACATTATAAATAATTTCTCTATTACGCACATACTCTGATCGTTTTTCTTCCATTTTTTAAATGAACGCACAGACGAACTTTTGGCTAATTACTGATAATTAAATAAATAAATACACTTAACAGTCACATACATAGTCCTGACCCCACATTAAGATCAATTAAGTGTTGTGTCGTGGGTATCGGGAACTACGAGAGACTTTTCGGTCTCTCAAACATCCAGACCCGAGACCAATACTTACTGGGTCTCACAAACATTTGTCTCGGTGCGGGGCTCGAACCCGTGGCCTCTCGTTTCACAGGCGGCGTCTAACCAACTGCGCCACGGAGGCTGTCAATTACGTCCAGTCTAGTATTTACAAACAACTGGTCAAAGAACTGCGGTGCTTATTTCTATTAAGTCAAGTTAGATTCCCAGCCACACCTCATGTAAATAATTAGAAATGTCCAAATTGTATTCAAAATTTTTAAATTGTATGCAGATTGAATAAAGAAAATTATACCTTGTACGTATTATAAATTCTAATTTAATTGTAAGTTTTAAGAAATGTTATATTAGTTTGGCTTAAAAAGCTGGTAGCCATATTTACAAAACCGATTGTTGTGTAAACTCAAGTTTGTCCACAATCGCAAATCGCTCAAAAGCGCTGTGGTGCACGGAGAAATTGTTATTTTTTTCTCTCTTCAAATTTCATTACATTGGACATTATTATCTTTACTACTATTGGACTACTAGTATAAATGTACATTGTATAAATTATGAAAGAATATTTTAATGAAAGCGTTGTAGATATTTTTTACTTTCATTTCTAGTTCCTAATTTCACCACTTGTCAATTTATGTTAGTTGCGCTGTATGTCTCAGACGTTTTTTGTTTTTGAAGGTCATGCCCTCGAATTTCGACCGACAGTGTGTACACAACAAAAGAACCTATTGTTCAGATCGCTGTAAGACGCGTTGCTCTAGTATTTATGGCCGCTTCTTTACTCTATGCGTAAGACAAAAACCTAGAGTGCGTCTCACGAATCAAGTCCCGCAGCCGCGGCGCCACATGCGTAGGTTGTCATGGAATGAAATGTTGCTAGCTTTTATTGGTGTATTACCATAGCCCTGATTTCAGGATAATTACATTATATTTTTAAGATAAAAATTAATTATTCAAAAATTATATATATATTATATGCGTTAGTGAGCGATGCGTCATGCCATTTAAATAAAATAAACGAACTTGTTAATGATCAGGGCTCGCGTATTAACATCGCAAATAAATCAGCGATTATGGATCTGACTCAAAAGTTAACTGCCATTGTGTCTATGCTTGCGTTAAAATCATCTTGTAACGAAACGAAATTGGCGAATATACAACTCGAGTTGGAAAAAAAATCATAATGCACGCGAGATTAAACCGAGCAAAGAATCATTCGCGGATAAATTAAGTTTGCGTCTCCCTAAAGTCACACCCGCCGTGCAGTCGCGCGTGCCGCTTCCGTGCGTAGTTGCCTGTCCGACAGCTGAGCGGTCAGCTGATTACGCGTCATCGTCCGCAACAAAAGACGCCTTAATGAAGGCTATTAATCCGAGTGAAGACGGTTTTCAAATTGTGGGCGTTAAGAAAACCACCAAGTCTCGCGTTGTGCTTCGTGTTGCCAATGAAACACAACTCAAGAAACTTGAGGCCGTCGAGGCAATTAAATCAGCGGGTTTACGCCTAGAAAAACCTAAAGGCCGCAGGCCGCGTATCCTCGTTAAAGATGTGCCCGCCTCAATGGAAGATCGCGCCTTTATTAGCGCTTTATATAGGCAAAATATTATGAACGAATTGCCGGTAAAGGAGGATGATTTCCTTAAATCGGTGAAAATAGTTCGTAGGCGTGTTTTGGATAATGGTCGCAAATGGATAGGCATCGAATTAGACGCGGACGTACGTAAACATCTCGCGACCACTAAGGACAAATTATTCATCGACTGGGCAACTTGTAGATTTATTGATGATCTAGAAATTGTTCGCTGTATGAATTGTCAACAGTACGGACATGTACACAAGTTTTGCACTATCAAAACGCCAACCTGTGCGCTGTGTGCTGCGGAACATGAAACAAAAACATGTCCTCATAAATCCCGTTCTGATTTCAAACCGATTTGCGCGTCATGTAAACGCTTAAAGAAACCACATAATCACAGCTGTGGTTCCCAAGATTGCCCTACTTATAAACAGAAGTTGCAGGCGTTATTTCTGTCGACCCAATATAAATAGGATATGGATAGCCTCACGATCGGACAGTTAAATCTTCATAATGATAGGGCGGCGACGTCAGAATTAAATATATTAATTACCGAATATAATCTTGACATAGTTCTCGTCCAAGAACAATATCAACATGCGCGCTTACGTGGTAGGCTGGTACAACTCGATAACAAGGCGCGAGCAGGCATTTATGTGTCGAGTTCAAACTACACCATAACCTCTGTGCGTAATCTTATGACATCGCACTGTGCGGTCGCGGAGGTTTCATCTCCATCAAGTAAAGTTTACGTTGTGAGCTGTTACTTTCAATACTCCGATCCTGTCGGCCCACATATACATCACCTTCGCAGTGTTTTGCGATCTCTTGCCGGCAATAAAATTATTATAGGCGCCGACGTTAATGCGTCGTCAACCCTTTGGTATGGCAAATATCGTCAAACCGATGCAGAACGTCGCTGTGCTGTCGAAGACTTTATTGCCGAATGGAACCTCAATGTACATAACACCCCTGAAGCACCACCAACTTATTGCAGCCCCGTTGGCGAATCTTCTATTGACGTCACACTTTCTTGTGGGGACGTCCAGATTGTTAGGTGGCGCGTTATTCCTGACGCGTCATGTAGTGATCATCGCCTGATAGTGTACGAGTTCTTACCCGGATTTATACGGGGTCCGCTTAACAACATCTCTGACTTTAGGTATAAATCTAAAGGGGCTAATTGGGAATTGTTTAGATCTGTTTTCGCGCGTCATACCGGAGATTTCACTCGCAATGATCTCTCAGCTGAAAACTGTGCTGAAATAATGTCTGACACCTTTACATACTGCGCGGATTTAACCATTGGTCGCAGTTCTATAACCAATACCCGCAGATGTGACTGGTGGAATAGTAAATTACTCCACCTTCGACAAAGATTTCGACGAGCGCGTAGGCGGTTTAATAGGCTTAAAAAACGAATCGTTCCTGAAGACATACTCACGAGTGCTTTCATCACACTTAAAGTGGCCAGGTCTCACTATAGGGCCGCGGTAACAAAAGCTAAAGGTAACTTGCTGCGTAAAATAGTTGAACGCCTCGAGAGAGAGGGTCCCTGGTCTCCTCTTTACCACGAATTCAAAGCAAATAGGTCAATTAATTTGGCCTATATAGAAAACATTAAAGTAAATAACACCTATACTACTGGTATCGAGGAGACCACGGAAACTCTTTTGAATTCCCTTATACCTGACGATTGTGTAGATAATGACTCCGAATACCAAAAACAAATAAGACTCTGGGCCTCGGAGCTACCTTCTTCCCCAAAATCAGATCATCCATCTCTTAACGAATTTCTTAACATAGTAAACTCTTTGCCAATTAACAAAGCATCGGGAGAAGATAAAATATCGAATAAAATGATAAAGGAAGCGTGTAAGTCGTCGGGTGACACTATACTGAAAGTTTTAATCGGTGTATTGATGACGGCATTTTTCCCCGGGTTTGGCGTTGCGGTTTCATTCGTGTTATACCTAAAAGTGGAAATAAGCCCCCTGAAGACCCTAAGTCATATCGCCCAATTACATTATTACCATCTTTGGGTAAAGTACTTGAAAGGCTTATTGTCCCTCGTCTGTTACCGGGTGGTCCAAAATTTCATGACCTACAGTTCGGTTTTACCAAAGGTAAATCTACTGTGGACGCGGCTTTATCGGTTAGAAGAATTGTCGTCAACTCGGATCACAAGTACGTATTGGGAATTTTCTTGGACATCTCCGGCGCATTTGATAATGCCTGGTGGCCAATATTACTATTGAAATTAAAGATCCGAGGTTGCCCTAGGAATATATATTCTATGATATATTCCTATTTTTGTCATGGGTCAACCAAATTACAACTTGGCCACCATGCCGTATCGAAGGCGCTGACTATGGGCTGCCCTCAAGGCTCGGTTATCGGTCCATATCTATGGAATTTGGGGTTCGATGATATTTTCTCAATTCCTTTTCCGCCGGGTTGTTCTTTAACTGGATACGCAGATGACGGACTCCTACTTATACAATCCAATAGTAGAGCCGGGCTCGAGAGTTCGGCTGACACGAGTCTGCGTTTAATTTTGAACTGGGGTGAACGAAATCAACTAACATTCGCACCTCAAAAAACTTTTCAAATGTTGTTAAAAGGGATTTTAAAAACACCCCCGCGTATTAAATTTAACAATGTACCAGTTAAAAGAAAGGAATCAGTTTGTTACCACGGATTAATTTTAGAGAGAAATTTCTCAATTATTGAACACATTAGAACCGTCGGAGAAAAATCGAAAAATAACTTCTATGCTTTAACGAGAATATCAAGGGCAACGTGGGGATTATCATTTAATACTTTGAAAGTTATCTATGGAGCAACTTATTTGGGTTGTATCTGTTACGGTTCTCCAGTTTGGGCCGATAGATCTACTGTTGGCGCTGTTCGTAGGAAGTTGCTCCAGAGTCAACGCCTGGCCTTGATATTCTTGTGTAAGGCTTACAGAACCGTTAGTACAGAGGCTTTGCCGGTTCTCGCGGGTGTGCTTCCGGTCGATCTGGAGGTGCAAAGACGCGCCGCATTATATTATTCAAATAGAGATACAATAGACACTAACTTTATTGCATCCCGAGACTTTTTAAAGATTAGCAGATTATTTAAACCGTATCCTGCTGCGTACACTGAATTAATTGACGAATGGCAGAACCGGTGGGATATATCCTCAAAGGGGCGTCACTTATATCAATACTTTCCGTCCGTTCGCGATCGCTTAAGAAAATCGTGGCTAGAAATTGATCACTGTGTATCACAGTTCCTAACTGGACATGGCAACTTTAAGAGCAAACTATTCACTTTTAAGCTGGTTGAATCGCCTGCGTGTCAATGCTCTACACCTGACTGTGAGTACGAACAAACTGCACATCATATACTTTGGGAGTGTGATCGCTGGTCCGATGAACGCGGCATAATGTTGAACAATATGCAAATAACTTCTGGTGTTGCATACTATACGGACCTCGTGGAATCTAGGAGGAACTTCCGTGCTTTCCGGCGCTTTTGCCATACCTATTATTGGACCCAAATTTAGCAGCTCAAACTATAGGACCCATGTAATTTGTTTATCCCGTGGTGCTTAATACATCTGGCTTCTCCAGTTGTATATCTTTATATAAGAGGATACATACCTCTCGACTCAATATTTTTTGTCACCCGCTTTGCTGCGGAGGGAAGTGAACAACTATTTGTTTCCAACTCCTCCTTTTGTTTTTTTTTTCTTTCTGATTAATTTCGATGCGGGTTAAAGACAAACTAGTGTCCCTGAGAGACTCGCCGAGCTCCGGAGCTCGGTGTCATATCTTTGTGTGCCACTGTTGATCCTGGCTGACAGGAGTTGCAGTGGCGGGTGTGAGGGCAGGAAAGTCTCTATTCAAAAATTATAATTTAATCAATAAATTAAGTTTAAAAAATATATAAATTGACATAAGACTGCAATTAAAAGGTTTTCTTTGTTCAGACATCCATAACATACTGCACGTAAAATATTTGTATCATGTTAAATAAAAAAATGAAAAATATATTTGCATCGTGTAATTATGATAATCGAGTAAATTTACTCCAGATATACTGCTATCACTAGAATCATATACATTATTATCATCAGATTCAGTCTCGCTATCACTTTCTGTTGAAATGATGAAACGGTCCATTTCATCGTCCATCAATCCATCGTTTTTAAAATACTGATCTTCCAAATTTTCTACGTGTTTTACTTGTATCGATCAATCTTCTGGCGTGATACTTGCAAACGCATCTTCTACCAATTGTACTATTTTTTTTGGGTCTTGATCTACATTTTTATCTGCCACGCGTCTTTTCACAAGGCTCCAAATTTTTTCTATAGGATTGAGTTCGCAATGATAGGGTGGCAGTTTTAAAACCTCATGGCCATGACTTTTTAAAAGTTCATCCACAACATATGTTGGTTGACCTTTATTTTGTTTTATGAGATCAAAAAGTATGACTTTTGTCCAGCTCTCCTCAAAAAATACACCCTTTTCGTGCAACCACTTTTGCATTTCACTTTTTAAATTCGCCATGGTAGGTGCCTTATTTATTTGAGAGCAATGGTATGGAGAATTGTCCATAACCACAAGAGATTTTTCTGGCAGATTCGGTATCAATTTTTCAGTCATCCACTTTAAAAAATTTGTAGTATTTATGTCATCATGATAATCAGATGACTTTGACTGTGACTTAAAAATTAACAATGCATTGTTAATAAACCCATGCTCGGATCCAGCATGGGCAATTATCCATCGACTTCCAACAGACTCTGAAGTGAAAAGTCCTGGCTCAGTTTCGCTTTGCCAACAGCTTTTGGCATGGTATGTGTTATGAATATATGTTTCATCCAAAAATATCACAGGCCTTTTGTCAACCGTTCGTTTTTTTTTTGCATTTTTAAGATATATCTTGCGCGCCACGCGGTTATGTCATAGCGCTCCATTAGCAGTTTTCGTTTTGATTGGCATTTTTTATATCTAAATCCAATACTTTGCAATATTCTATGCAATGTGGCTCGGCTTCCTTCAAAATTTATGTCGTATTTCAATGCTGCTCGCAATTTATTCAGAGTAGGCAGCTCTTTCTTTACTATATAAAATTCGTGAATTTTATGGCGAATGGCACACAAATCAAAACCATCCAAATTAATCTTTCTCGGGCGTGGACGACTCTTCCCAGGTGTTACAATTTTTTTTGATGTACTTGCAGCTGTTTTACCTTCTTGTGTAATTCTCGAAACGGTTTTTTCGGATACACCTGTAAAAAAAATTCTTTCTGTTATTTGGGACAACCATCAACACAAAGAAGGAGGTGTTTAACAATTGACGAGGACAAAAAAAAACATTATTATATAAAATAATGAGAAAAGCGATATTGATAAACAGATGATATATTTTAGGTGTAAGCTATTTAAAGGAATTTTAAATAATACCATTTCTGTAATTTAAATTAACTAAATACGGAATATCTATAGGAAACATAATAAATAAAATCCTATATTTATAAAAAAAAAACTAACTAGCAACCCCAAATATGTACCTGTGATCATACCTGTGATGGCGGCCACTCTCTTGCGAACGTTGTTTAATGGTATTAAAACGCTTTGATTCTGCTATTCTGCTTCACAGAACTCCCTCACTTTCAATATCATTTCACGACCAGCACTTTTTACAACTTTAGGCATCGTTAACAATACTTTTAAGCACGCAAATTATATAAAACTCAATGGCAAACGCTCACGTAAACAACACCTGACAACGACAACCACAGACAACAAATTATTAGAACGTTAGATCTGTCAAATTTAATACCGCATTACGCCGCGGGACTTCTTTAGTGAGATAGAGTCTACAGTTTGTTTTCAGCATAAACAGCACGGAGTAGGTATGAGAACGAAGCCGGCCTCCTGTTTCTCTCACACAATACGATTATTGTTTATGCATCAAGTGTAGTAGTAACGTTGACAATTATTATTTTGCTATCTCAGTGTAACTCTCATATTAAATTTTAATAATTCCTATTTTATATATAAGATGTATATGGATGTTTATGGAGAGAAGGGACATAAAGTAAAATAGAATCGAAGGTACGGGAGAGGGCTGGGATAGATGACAGATTTGTTAGGACGAACTGTAAATGCACGTTATAAAACGGGATGGATAATAAAGAGAAGGGACGGGACGGATTGGGAAGAGACTGAACAGGCGGATGAGACGGGATTGAGCCGGACAGTAGGATAGCTACGTCAAGTTTAGGCATACAAGAGTTTATACGAAAAACAACATGTATTTGGTGTGGAGTGGAATCAAAAAATATATGCGCCCAGGCGAAGCTGGGTCGGGCCGCTAGTTAAACTATATATATCTTGCAAATAAATTCTTATATATTCAGCAATTTAAATGAAATTAATTTAACTATAATAAAAATTATGAACGCATTAAAGGTGTCATGTGGATGTCATTGATTATCAAAATTCTTTACTATCCACTAGATGTCGTTGTATCATATATAATGATACTTAAGCAATATACTTTTTTAAAGTACATTGCGGAGCCGTATTGCCCCGAAATATCAAGTGGTTTAAAAAAATCAGCACTGTAATATAAATTGTAAATAGTAACGGAATTACATTGTATATAGTTACTTGGGTAGTCCTAAATTATAAGCCGGTAGTATTATATAGGCACGCCATTGAAGGACCCAGGTCAGGAATAAGGTGTTCTTACATTTTGGTGGCTTTTATTGCACTTCGTATTTCTGTCAGTCGAATTTGAACCTTATATCTACCGCATGTGTTCTTTCAGCTGAGAGTGGAACCGTGTCGTCGCGGTCAATCTGAACCGGATTGATTCCTCGTGTTGTGATGGCTCTCGGTAGTGAAGTGAATGATAGCTCCTCAAAAAATTCTTCTCAGAAAGTGAAAAAATGTCCAGCGAACAGTACAGTGAATGATAAAAGCGGTGGCGAAAATGTTACCAAAGGTAAGTTGAAATGGTCATGCCCTCAGTTATGTAACATTAAAAATGTTTTTCGGTACTCGGTCTATAGTTCTTTTTTTTAGATAAATTGTTTCATGGTTGTATTGAGTGCAGTAAGGTCATGTGACCACTATTGGTTAAATCATGTGATCATTTTATTTTTTTGTTCATTGTTCACCATAGTCAGTCGAAGTTCACGAAAAACCACGTTCGCGCAAGAATCGCATTATTAACTGGAATATGGTCCGATAATATATGTATAATAAAACTTTATTAGCTATATGAAGTATACATAAATTAGTAGTATGTTATAAATTATTACACAACTTCTAGATGTAATTACATGCATATATAAATATAGGGTTATTGAGTATTCAAAGTGCATGTCTCTGTCAGTGACTTAAAATACTTTAAACATACTGAAACATACTCAGAAAATTAACTCTTAATAACAACCTTTAAATGTTATTCACATGCTAAATATTTCAGATTTGTGCTAACAATGAAATTCACTTTAATAGTATAAATGATGTTTGTATAGCATTAAATTTCTCATTCATTTCCTATCTTAATATAAGTTTGGCAATCAATAACTTTTAGAAATGTTTATTTAGTGGTTTAGAAGCTATTTGATAAGACAGCAAGCAAATTATAAAGTAGGTCACAACAATTATAGATGATTTAAATGCAGGACTTTGTCTTATGGTAGGTACTTATTTTATGGGTATTGTTCATAGCTGTATGTAATCTTACTAGATTCATACAAGAATGTTTGGTAATTCATTTGCAAACAGTTCTGAAAAAAATCTTATCATAAGATACATTTAAGTACTTTCTCAATATGATTTATCTTAATATGTCTATGCCACTGTATTTAATAATATTTGCTTGATCATTATACACTTAAGTAAATGATCTTATAAAATATACCAGTATTTCATAAAAATGTGTCTGATATATTTGTTATATAAATTATTATAGTAAGTAATAATTATAAAAACTTTAAAAAGTATTTTTAACTTCTTGGCCTTAATAAATTGCTTGTTATTTATAAATTAATGATAAGATTGCAACATATTTTTTATGAATAATTAAAAACATATTGACATGTAAGTAAAGTATAATACTTTGTGTTTCTTTTCAAATATTGTTATTTCAAGTTACATAATAGTCTTTATGATTTTTCCATAAATCTAGATGACTATAACTGGACTTATAATTTATATCACATCCTTTTTATTAATTTATGAAGTAAGGTCATTTTTTAACTCTCACCAATAAAATATCTACCCATAGCTGTCATGTCCCTATTTTCTAACATTAAGATAATGCAAACACATTATAATATTCATAACAAGTTCCTCATCTATTGCTTTTAAAAGTCTGTGAAGGGTTATCATTCTGTGTTATGTTCATTGGGAGTAAATAACAAGAAAATGATTGCTTATATTCCATTTACTGCAAAGGATTTTGTATTTAGTATTTCTTACTTGTTTACCATACACAAACAGAATCCTTATGTACCTTGATCTATAAATGTATATCTTAAAGTGCGTAATTGTTTCGTCATTTGTGGGCTGGGCATTATCTTGATAATTTATTGTTCTTAATATAAATTTTATCTCAATATCAGAATACTGTATTTCATATTTTGTCACTTACAGAATAGGTTTAGGCCTAACCGTTCACTACAGAGAGCGCTCAATTTAGTTCATAATCCAAGGATGAACTAGTTCGCTCTATTAGTTCATTAGTTCTTTTTTTGAAATAATTTAGTATGAACAATAAATAAAGAAATAAAAATATTGAAATAAAACTATTATTTACGGATTTTATCGTGGATTTGGTTTCATTTTTTCATTTTTTGAGTTCCCGACGTTTTGATTACTTTACAGCTTTCGTAGTTACAGGGCAGACTGAGGGATTAGACATCCGCTCTGTAACTGTTACAATTCAACTACCCTTATTTTACAATTATTAAATTAAAAAAGTTAATTTAAATAGTCTGTATTTGCGATCCGATCTACGCAGAAGGAGCTCACAGTGTCTTGAGGTCTGGCAGTTGGTCTTTTGGGTTCCGATTTAATTAAATGTAGTATCGGATCCCATGCTTGTGCAAGCTTCAAGCCATCTTCTCTATTGAAATTGGATGTTTTTTAATTTCAATAGCCTCGCGACACATCCTGGTCAGGAAACGGTGTTCTTTAGCGAGGACTTGGGGCTGGTCAAAGCAAAGGTAATGCCTGGAGCCTTCTTCTATACGTTCAGCAACTGCAGACTTCGTTGAGCGTCGATGTTTGACGTCAGCTATGTGTTCTTTCACGCGGGTCCCTATGCTTCGTTTTGTTTGAACTATGTAGGAGAGGCCACAGTCGCAATCTATTTTGTAAACGCCCGGTTCTTGCAAGGGTATATGACACTTGACAGGTGGTAGAAATTGGCTAATCTTCTTAGGCGGCTTGAAGTAGGTTTTTATAGAAGCACGCTTCAGGATATAGCCAATCTTGTCCGTGACTCCTTTTGTGTATGGCAAGACAACGGGGACTTGTTCAACTGTGGCTGGCTCCATTCGATTTCTGTGACGGCGGCGTGGAATTTGGAGCTTGTTGTCTCGCAGTACTTGCTTGACATGTTGCAGCTCAGTCGCCAGGTGTTCCTCGTCACAGATTCCTCGTGCTCTCTGAAACAAGGATTTACCCACGGTAGCTAACTGTTTTGGGTGGTAGTGAGAATCACCGTTCAGATATTTATCTGTATGGGTCTTTTTTCGATACACAGTGTGACCTAGGGACTGATCAGGATTACGGATTACCTAAGAAGGCAAGAGATTTATTATGTTCCAACTCCATAGTGAATTGAATTTTATTGTTGATGGAGTTAACGTGATTTAAAAATTCAGTTACTTGGTCAGATGGTAAAATTGTGAAAGTATCATCTACATACCGCTTGTAAAATCTGGGTGAGACTGGGGATGTACTAAGGGCTGTCTCCTCGAAGTCCTCCATGAAAATATCGGCGACTACTGGAGATACAGGTGAGCCCATAGCAACACCATCCACTTGTACATAGTAATGATTATTCCACAACATGTAGCCAGATGTGAGGCAATGTTTAAGTAGTTCTACATATTCTAGAGGGATGTCTTTCTCTGCTAACTTCTTAGTCACAATTTTGCTGCAGTATTTTACTGGTAAGCTTGTGAATAGTGACTGGACATCAAAACTAACCATTGTCTCATTGTCAACTAATTGTAGATGTTTAATTTCGCTGACAAATTGGTATGAATCCTTCACAGATGCTCTAGTCTTTCCTTTGAGTGGTGAAAGCACTTTTGCTTATGGAGACTGTCCCGCCCTCACACCCACCACTGCAACTCCTGTAAGCCAGGATCAACAGTGGCACGCAATGTAATGACACCGAGCATTGAAGCTCGGCGAGTCTCCGGGAATGTCTAACTTGTCTTTAATCCGCAACGAAATCAATCAGAAAGTTAAATTAATAGGAGGAGTTGGAAATAAATTATTGTCCACTTCCCTCCGTGCAAAGCGGGTGACAAAACAATGAAATAAAGAGGTAAATAACCTCGCAAAAAGACTTTTACAGCCGGAGAAGCCAGCTGTAAAGCACCACGGATCAAATCCTTATTACATTTAAATGGGACCTAATATGTGAGCTGTTACACTTGATTCCAGTAATAGGTATGGCAAAAACGCCGGAAAGCACGGAAATTCGTCCTAGTCTCTACAAGGTCCGTGTAGTATACAACTCCAGATGATATTTGCATACTATCCAGCATGGTTTTACGCTCATTCTGCCAAAGACTACAACTACTACTACTCCCAAAGTATATGATGCGCGGATTGTTCATATTCGCAATTTGCTGTTGAACATGGGCACGCAGGCGATTCCACAAGCTTAAAAGAGTATAGTTTAGACTTAAAGTTACCATGGCCCGTGAGGAACTGTGATACGCAATAATCGACATCTAGCCATGTCTTCGTCAAACGATCACGCACGCAAGGAAAATATTGGTATAAATGCCGTCCCTTCAAAGATACCTCCCATCTATTTTGCCATTCATCTAATAGTTCGCTATATACCATAGGAAGCGGTTTAAATAATCTGTCGACTTTTAAGAGTTCACGTGCAGTTAAAAATCTTTTATCCATATTCTCCCTAGTAGAGTAATACATGGCGGCGCGACGTTGCACCTCCAGATCGACTGGAAGTACACCCGCCAGGACAGGCAAAGCTTCGGTACTAACAGTTCTATATGCCTTGCACAAGAATATCAACGCCAAACGTTGGCTCTGGAGCAGTTTTCTTCGCACAGCACCGATAGTAGCCCTATCAGCCCATACGGGAGATCCATAAAAAATACATCCTAAGTAAGTTGCTCCATAGATGATTTTTAGTGTATTGAAAGATAGCCCCCACGTTGATTTCGATATTCATGTCAAAGCAAAAAAGTTCCTTTTCGACTTTTCCCCGACGTTCTTAATATGTTCCAGAAAGGAAAAAATTCCTTTCCAAAATTACGCCGAGATAACAAACCGATTCTTTTTTCTTTACAGTGATACTATTAAATTTAATTCGCGGCGGTGATTTTAAAGTTCCTTTTAGAAGTAATTGGAACGTTTTATGTGGTGCAAACTGTAAGCGATTTCGATGTCCCCAATCACATATTAATTTTAAACACGCGTCTGCCATATTTTCTAATCCCGACCTACTGTTTGACTCTATAAGCAAGAGGCCATCGTCCGCATATCCGGTCAAAGAACACCCTGACGGTAAGGGGATTGTAAGAAAATCGTCGAAGCCTAAATTCCACAAATAAAGACCTAAGACCGAGCCTTGTGGACAACCCATCGTCAGTGGTTTCGACACGGCATAGTGTCCAAGTTTAAGTTTTGTTGTTCCATGCGAGAAATACGAGTAAATAAGTGAATATATATTTTTAAAGCAACCTCGTAATTTCAACTTAAGAAGCAGCATTGGCCACCAAGCGTTGTCGAAAGCACCGGAGATGTCCAGAAAAATACCGAGTACATATTTACACATCGATGTACTTACCGCTCTTCTAACCGAAATTGCCGCGTCGATAGTTGACTTACCCGTAGTAAAACCGAACTGATTTTCGTGAAATTTTGGTCCGCCCGGTAGCAATCGAGGGACGATAAGACGTTCTAAAAGTTTACCTAGCGACGGCAAGAGTGTAATAGGTCTATACGACTTAGGATCATGTGGAGGTTTATCGCCAATCTTGGGTATTATCCGAATGAGACCGGCACGCCATACTCGCGGAAATACCCCTTCAGCAATGCATCTGTTATAAACAGTAAGTAACGCATCGCCTGCCATTTACACGCCTCTTTAATCATTTTGTTCGCTATTTTATCGTCACCGGAAGCCTTGTTTAGGGGCAAAGATCGTACGATTTCACTAAATTCATCAAACGACGAGAGATTTGAATCCGAAGAGTTCGGCAGTACCCCGGCCCACATCCTAATCTGCTTGTGGTATTCTGTGTAGCACTTTTGCTTCGTGCTGAGCCAATCTGTAAGTTGGTGTGTCGATTTGACTCACAATGGGACGTAGTGGAGCATTTTCCTTGTGTATTTTTGGCAATCCATACAATTTGGGAGGTTTTGCACACGATGTGATGAGTGACTTAATATTCAGATCTAACTTTTCGGAGTATTCAATTATTAAAGAGCTAGTGGCCTTTAATATTTTGTTAGTCGGGTCTGATTTGACTATTTTATAAGTACTTTCATCCGATAAAAGTTGTTCAATTTTCTGGTTGTAACGAAACGTCGGGAACTCAAAAAATGTAAAAATTAAACCAAATCCGCGATAAAATCCGTAAATAATAGTTTTATTTCAATGTGTAACATTCGCGTAAATCTAAGAAACCATTATGAAAAAAATATAGTTATGATTATTGTAAGTTTAGTTGACGATTGTTATGATTTCATATGATTTGATAAAATTTCAACCATGAGGATTTGAAGTTGTTTGGTATCGATATCGAAATATCAAGGCGCGCACAGTAAAAGTAAATAACTCGGTTGGTTACATAGCGCCACTGTCTTGTAAAGTGGACGCTACAAGACATATAAAAAAACTAGTTCGCATAGTTCACCTAAAGGAGCGCTCTTCCCACCTAGGTCGTTCGCGAAATACCCAAGACTATTACAGAATGCTTGTTAAATGTCACAAAGGTAATGTATTTGTTTTGTTGATCCAATTATTCTGCTATAGTTTAATGGATAGTGTAAGCCCATTTCATAACTTTGGTCTTTTATATCGCCTTGTAATTATTTGTGTAGGCTCAAATTATAAGAATCATTTTTTGCAAGTTGTTTTTTTCGAGAACAACTTGACAATTACTGCTGTAACATAATACAACATTCTGTGAAAATTTTAAGCATCTACCTATTACCATTATTTTCTTGAGCAAAGAAATACGAAAATAATACATGTTTATTGTATGGGCATATGCATGCATATTACTCCCCTTAATACTATAATTATTTTATTTTTAGTTTTTGTTATTATAGCGGCTACGAAAATACATAATTTGTAAATATTTCAGCTTTCTAGCTATCATGGTTTATGAGATACAGCTTGGTGACAGACAAACAGACAGTGGAGTCTCAGTAATAGGGTTCGGTTTTTACCTTTTAGGTACAGAACCCTAAAAATTGCCTGCAGAGCGATACTTAAAAAACACTGACTAAAATTATAAAAAAAATACTTAATGTTAATGATCATTTTTTGTAGTAGACATGGGTATGACAAGTGATTTTTTGGAAGGGCCTAAAATAAGACATGTGGTTATCACATGTTATGCGTAAAACTCTGTGTTAATCAGGAGAAAATACCCATCCATCACTCGCAATGCAACGCGACGTGGTAACTTGAACCACCTGAGAGTTCAATGACCCTTTGCTTAAAAAAAACTACCAACGCATTTTCGAAGGACCAAAACGAACGAAAAAATTTACCCAATGTTTATTTTTTTTATGTCTAGTAAAAGGCGATATTTTTTAGGTTTTTATTCTTTGGATTTTTTTTTTACGTTTTTGCGTTCACTCATAATTTAAGACACGTTTGTCTGTCAATGAAATTTAAGTACTCTGTTACCATGAGGCATATGAGGCATCATACACATTACTTTTATGTTATATTCAGGAAAAAAATATGTCGCGGCGTTGAATGGGAAAGATTTCCTTGATATGTACAGGTATTTGACTGATCAACGATAACTACGTTTACATTATGTGCAGATAACTATTTGTGCGGTGTGATTTCTGTTAGATAAGAAAAATCGACCCCATCAAAGATTAAACACTACATTTTAGAGCGTGAGTAAATCGCAATACGCATTACGATAAACACAATGATAAACATGTGTGTAACAATAAGTAGACGTATTTCACCTTTAATTTTATCTGACCTAAGCCTCGGAGCTATACTTGCGAGATATGCATAGCCATGTACACCACACAACTTCCACTGTGAATTCGTGTCAAGTTTCGGAATTCTTAGGATGTCGTGAGCGTTCAATTTGAACATATTTCAGTAACGACCGCACATATTCCGTTTCGGTAACAGTTACATAGTTACTTAGTTTTGTACCAATAGAAATATAACTCGTGATACTGAAATGTGATCATTTGATTTAGAAGGAGAATTAATAGACATCTAAAAAGTTTTTCTAAATCTATCAACAAATTTGAGCATGAGTTTAGAATTTAGAACTTAATGTTTTGTTGACGAGGTGACCTAGTTATTACTTATCCTTCGCACTATTCATATTGATTGTTAGATATTTGTTTCGTTTTATCGTAATCTATCGACCCAAGCCTAAATAGTTTTCATTCTATTTAGAGCGGATAAGATGCGAAGGCATTTTTCAGACGGCTTTATGACAAATATGCCGTTCAAGCATAAGATTATTAATTATTAAAATGATAATACTATACACGTACACGAATAATGTTCAGTTAATAAGTGTACGATTTCTTTGGCATACACTCTACTAAACACCGCGCGGGTAGGTGGTGCGGATCCCAGACAGCAGCAGTATCGAGCAGATTTTATCTGGTTTCTCTAACAAAATATGTCCATTATCTCTGAACCGGTACCGACTTACTTACAAATGTTCTAGTTAAACTGTTCTAATTTTGAATAGTCGGAAATATCACGTCACGAGAATGGAACATACGCACGGTTTGGTCTGGTTAAGAAACCATGCGAACGCTTATTATACCTTTCGAATATTCGTTGTGTAGTACCAAGGTACTATTTTATCAATAAGGTGTGCGCAACCCGGTGATTATTCATGTATTATCTTATTATTGATTCCGGTCTACAACGTCACACAACACGTTTGGTTCGTTTGTAAAGAGGAATATTTTAAACTGTTAAGGTGTGTCCTATTATCGACATTTAGAGCACGTGTATTTAAAGAAATAGATACTACCTAGTCATTTTTCTCTTAATGTATTCCAATTGGATTTGGGCACGTCTGCGTAGTTAGGTTTGCAATGAGTGCGCTACTTGTCGGTATCAGATAGGCAAATATAAACTCAATGGTATTTGTTTTTAACTTTGACTGAAATGATTTAGAGGACGTTAAAAATTATAAATGACATGACACTTTTTTATCTGTAAGTGTCAAAATCATGGAAAGTTGAAATTCTGGTGCGAATCTCGCAAATAAAATATGCCTGTGCCGCTTGAGTCGGTTTAGATAAGTGATCGAAAATATACGTAACGTTGCGGAAAGTGGTTATACAAAGAAAGCTAAGGTCAAGGAATGAGAGCATACAATAATCTGTGAGCTAAAGGTTAAAACATTCAGTGATTGTCGCAAGCGTCCCGAGCTTGTTTCTGTTTGCATAATTCATTGATCGATTCAATTGCTGCTCAATACGAACGGTAGGCAACAGGCACGTTGTTTATCTCAGTTTGAATTCAATGTTTCCGACACTGTCATGACGTCAAGCCATCAATAAAATCTGTTCAACGCGCTTTTGCCATTTTTTATCCATATCTACATATGAAACGTTATCCATAGGGTTTTATAGTTTTAGCTTCATAACCAACGGTTAACAAGACAAAACCAAATAATATATATTATACATAATTGTCTATTTAAACAAAGATGTGTACAATAAAGTCAAAAATAAAATTGATGTTAATGTTACTCCGTAACGTGATTTTATCCAGTTTACATTACTGTCTATTTAAAGAAAATCGTGAAGGGACAGCAAAGTTAACGACAAAAAGCCAAAAATGTGTCAACGACAGATAATCATAATTTCGATACTTCTTAACTAGTGTAACAGGCGCCAAGTTGCGTTATCTTGTTTGGTAAACGCAAGGAAGATAATTTGAAACATATACACGATAAGAATTATTATCTTCTCGGCCCATAGAAACATTTTGATTTGGATAGAAAAACTACGGAGAAAAATGTCACAACTGGTCCCAATTTCACAAGTTTTAAGTTTTATAGAGTTTTGTCATAATTTACTTAACTTTATCAGCACTTAAGTTAATTGCGTCGGTATTATCAATCATTAACTATGTCATGAATAATTATAAACTAGGTTAAACTGCATTTTGCTCACTATCTCGTTTTGCATGATGAATGATCCACGTCGCGAGCACATACTTAATTAGGATGTTTTCATTTAAAACAACGGCACCTTGACCAGTTTTAATTAGTTGTATGTATTTAGTATTCATAGTTGGAAACTCTGCATTTATAGCAAAAAGGAAATCATCTTATTTGCGGATTGGATTGAAAATTTAGTGTAGAACTTTTGTGTTGATAATAAGGAATACAGTGAATGATTAGAAAACGGTAATATAATAAAATTTAAAAATCGGTAGTGTTGAGTGGCGCGTTACGCGGAGTCGTTGTGTGTGCAGAGCATAGACAACGTCGACGGCGTCTATTGTTGGCGGCATCCCGTTGCGCTCTATTATTGACTCAACGCTGGAGATAGTTGGCGTTGTGCCAGAGAGGACCACGTGTTTGCCAGTCACGGGACGAGACATGCGCTCGGTGCGCGCACGCCTTGTCTCGGGAGAAGAGGCGCGGTTATCCTAAAAAACCGGCTACGATGACTGTTTATACTCATTTACAACCGCGGTTGCACACTGTTGCTGGGCCGTTTCGCAATGTTACAAGTCAGACTGGGCGATTGAAGTAGATTTTATGTAAAGATATAGGCAAAGTTTTTTCGATAAAACTTTTATGTATAGAGGGGTAAAGCAGTAACTACCCACGTGTCTTTTTGCTTCAGCTGATAAACAAAGTAAACAATCAGCGAAAATGAAGAAAGATGCAGAATCAAAAACTGTAGCTGTTAGTAATGGTCACGCGAGCACCCCGAATGGACGAGCCGACGACGAGGGCGGTGGTGGTAGTGTGGCTACGCCGCGCGTTTCTTACGCTGCTGCAGCTCGCAAACCGGCCTCACCGCAGTCTAGCACCGCGCCTGCACCTTTCCCCCTAAATACAGGTGCTTTCTTAGTGCCTATCATCAATTATGTGTAGTCCGCTTTTAGTTGCAGCTCAGTGAATATATTTTACTGAGTGAAGTGTCTTTAAGACCAAATGCATAGTGCGTTCCCAATCTTAAATTTGATGTGTTTTTATAAATCTTTGACTCATTTTATATATGTATATGTTTCAGAGGCCCAAAAAGCCAAAAGTAATGGCGAAAAATTAACACAAACAAAAAATACCACCACAACTAAAGCTGGCGAAGAAACAATAACAAACCTCAATGATATTAAGAAAGATAAGTTAGATACCAAAGAACAAATTCTAAACGGCACGGAAAAACCATGTGACACCGTAGTTAACGGTGATCCCAAAAAGATTTAGATTGTGATATTAGTAGTAGTGATAATACTAAAGTAGTTACTAATGGAATAAATAGTGATTCCGATGACACAAAATCGAATAAGTCTGACGTAGGGCACGAAGCCGTCGTTCCTAATGCATGTCCAATTAAGTCTGTGGAAAAACAGGTTGCTGATAAAAAAAAAGACAGTAAAAAAACTAAAGCATCAGAAAAAAATAATGACATAGATAAGAAAAAAGAGACCATTAAAAATAAAAACGAAGAGAGCAAAAAGGAAGATGAAGCGCCCGTAAATAATGCCGACTCTTCGGATAAACTTAATGACGATAGCAATAAAATAGTGAATGGTGATGGCGAGAGGGAATCATCGCCGAGTGAAGACGGCGATGAGAAAAAGAGAGACGCCGAAGTTGTGTTTATACAAGACATGGGATTCACTGTTAAAATTGTTAGTCCGGGTTGTGAACCATTGGACATTCAAGTTTCAAGTATGGAGCTTGTCCAAGAAATTCACCAAGTGCTCATGGACAGAGAAGACACATGCCACAGAACTTGTTTCTCTTTGCAATTAGATGGTGTTACTTTGGACAATTTCGCAGAATTAAAGAATATTGAGGGATTAAAAGAAGGGTCTATAATTAAGGTGAATAATTACCCTTGTCATGAAATACTTAAACAAACTAGTAGAAAACGATAAGATTCATGTGGTAGATACGTGAACTTGCTGTAGGATATTTCTTATAAACCTAGTTGAATATATGTATATCTGGTTATATTTACAGGTTGTTGAAGAGCCTTATACAATGCGTGAGGCCCGAATCCATGTTCGTCATGTAAGAGATATCCTTAAGTCTGTTGATTACATTGATGCGTACGCCGGCCAGGAATGCTGTTCTCTTGCTTTCCTTAACATTATTACGCAAGGAGACATTTTAGGTAAAAAAGTAACTTATTTTTATTAATATTTTTCTATGCAAAAATTGCTAATTTCACTTATCCACAGAAAAGAAGAAATCGCGTCCAGAAAGTGTAGATTGCACGCCACCTGATTACATAATGCCAGGAAGTACAGAGCGACCTTTGCTTCCGCTCCATCCTGGCCTCACTAAAGAGAACAAAGCCCCTCAATGCCTCAAGGTAAATTGTGAAAAACTCTATATGCCTCCTCACTTGGACAAAATGTCCGTATATAAAGTACACGATAAACAATGCAGCACAATACTTGCTTTAAATATTAGTAAGGTAGAAAACATGTTTTGTAAAATATGAACCATGTTCACAATTTGTTGTTAATTCGTTTGGGTGACATTTAAAAGGCGTTGGATTATATTACTTGTATGCAATTATCCATGTATTTTTGAAGTTTTTTATTATGAAGCAGGACACACTTAGCTTTGATTTATGGATATTCTCTATGGACTGTGCATGGTATTATTGTCTATGGACTATGCAGCTCAAAATTATCAGGATATTTTAAAGCGGCAGGTATTTTCCAGTGTTTTAGCAAGTAACAAGTTTATACTTTATACCATTTAATTGGCGTAACATTTTGTAAAAATATAAATATATTTTTAAGTGATAAGTTTCTACTAATATAATAACTTGACTAACAGCACTTCTAAATTGACTAGAGATGTTTCGAATACCTTGTTACCTGCAATAGCTATTGAATGCTTTATGAACTACACCAGTGATTCAATTAAGTTAGGGTATACGTTTTCATAAAATTTACTCTCTGAAACGTTTAATCTGCAGTTTTCGGTATTTTTTTTTTCAAATTCTATTTAGGGTTTTTCCCAACGAGCGTTATGAGTGGTGGTAACCGTATTCAAATCAATTACAATAATTTCTGTGTCCTCTTTTTATTTTTTACCGTTGTCACTAACCATTATTGACACTAAGCCGCACTATTGATCTTTTACAAGAATAATCGAATTTACGATTATATATTTAAATAAGACAATAAAAGTTATTAATTATTGGTCCCCAAAGATAATGAAAACAAGAATATTATTTTATTAACCATCCTAAAGAAATGTTTTTTCGACGCCACATGGAGAAGTACCTTAAATATTTTATATTTTATGGAGACGATTCGAACTGCATTCAGACATGTTTGCATAATCGTTTAAAGCGGGTATCAACACCCCCATGTGTTAAAAAAGAACACCCATCCTTTTAAAATTCTTATCAAAATGCTCGATCATAAGGATTATTTTTGTCCTCATAAGCTGGCTATAAGTTAAAAGGAATAGAATGAAATTTTTAATTTACTAGGTGAGTTTAATTCCAAAAGTTGTAAATACCGTAATAATGCATAGGCCGGCATAATTGTATCTATTGGCATGGGACTGCCGTCTGATGCCAGTGGATACCTGGGCGGCATTCGTGCTCACTATCAGGTGCAATGTGGCCAATATGCCGGGCCAGAATTTAAAAAAATCGAGGCTGAGTAGATAAGTATGGTATTCGAAGCATAGTGAGTGAGGGTGGATCGTTGGCAGGTGCTGACCACGTCGGGCTGGAACCCGCCGCCCGGGCCGCGCAAGATGTGCGGCGACCTGCTCTATCTGCATGTTGTTACTCTTGAGGATCGCCACTTTCACATCACGGCGTGTCCTAGAGGATTCTACCTTAACCAGTAATATCATCTTACTATTACTCTATTGTGTATTTTTTGTCAAGTGCTTTGATTGATAAGATTTATTGGTTGTTTTTCTTTAATTTGACTCAAAGTGTATTATGAAGAAGTGAGTACTGATTTATCACCAAACTAATATGCTTAATATAAAAAAGCTCAAATATTTCCAGATCAAACGAGGAAGTGTTCAACCCGCGTCCGTCGAACCCGTCGCTGCTGTGTCACTCGTTGATCGAGTTGCTGAGCATCGTGTCGCCGGCGTTCAAGCGTAACTTCGCGCTCGTACAGAAGCGGCGTATGCAGAAACACCCCTTCGAGAGGGTCGCCACCCCCTACCAGGTGTACCAGTGGGCATCCCCCATGCTCGACCACACCATCGACGCTATACGCGCTGAAGACAGTAAGTATTTTTTGTATGTTTTAATTCATCTCATTAGGCTGGTCCGATTAAAAAAATCTTTCAGTGTTGGATAGGTCATTTGTAGAGGAAAGCTATAGGTTATATATCATCACGCTATGACCTAAAAGAGGGAAGCGGTAGTGAAAAATCTAGCAATATTCGTTTTAGTAGCCCGATTGGTCGATATTCAAAATTGATAGTTAGAATTGTACATTATGGCCGCCATTTTGAAAAGTGTATCTGCACCCGGGTGGAGCCGGGCCGGACCGCTATATTCGTATGAGATTCCTTGTAATTTGTGGCAATATTTTTTTAGAGTTAGATTTGGTAAGAATGACAATTATGAACGATTTTGAACGACATCGTGAAGCAATTAGAGCATGTGTCATATTGCGTGTTACAAATAATTAGCCTGATATTTCATATGCAAAAGAGGTAATTTTCATCAAATCTATTGAATTACAAATGCCTGACACTCAATTCCAGATTTATATCTACTTTAAATTGTGACTTTATTTCATTAACTAGTTTATGGCATGTACATGAAATAATGTCCAGGGCAATACAACAAGAATATGGTTTACCTACTTAACGGGAAATAAAACCTGAGATACAATTAAGCCTATGTTTTTTTTTTCATAGACAGAGAGACTGCAACTAATATCTCTTCTATGGTTGAAACACCGTAAAATTTTGCAGGTTGTACAAAAACTAAACAAGGCGTTATTTCGTAGCGTTACTAATCGGTGATTGCCCTTCAATTTTCTGTTGTTATTTCGCAAGTAGCAACAGAAATTGCGAGTTTTAAATCCAAATTATATAGATTTCACCGTATCGCTTGTTCAATCATTAGAGTCTGTATAATTAAAAGAATAACTGTTAAAGGAATAATTAACTTGCGGAATGTAGTTATTTTAATGTAAAGCGCATTTTATCCAGGGTTGTAATATACGCTTGAGTCACGCATCATTAACATAATATGAGATTATCTTACATTTATGGCTAAGTCTTAGGCTAGATGCAGGGTGTGGTACAGAAATCTCCGCATGGTCTAAGTCTCAGATAACAATCGCGCAGCGCCGCAATGTTTTTCATAGGGATTACAGTTTTTTTTAATATACAGGGTATCTCAAGACTGCTACCGAAAACGAAGCCGGGTGGTAGTTTTAGTGGCTACAAACACAATGCAATTAAAAATTTCGCATAGAAACGCGACAATTATTTTTTATGATTTTTTAAATATCGTCATTTTTGGGTGGTAAATCCATAGTTTTTGCTAAAATAATAATTTAAACTCTTTTATACCTTAGATTACTAATAAATAAAAGGTTATACACTATTATTTTAGGAAAAAAATGTATTTACCATCCAAATAGGGCCATAATAAAAAAATAACAAAAAAAAAATTGTCGCTTTTTTTTTTGCAACTTTTTCTGTTGCATTGTGTCGGATGTCGCTTAAACTACCACCCGGCTTCGTTTTCGGTAGCAGTCTTGATATACTCTGTATACTTCCGTGGTCTGTGATACCAATGCACTTTAATATTTTTGCTTATTTCAATAACATCATTATAATGACAGTTAGTAAGAAAAAAAGTTATTTCTAAAGTAGAATTTAAAAATGGAAGAAAAATATTCTTTGAAAAATGTCCGCGAGGACGTAGCCCAATCTCTTTTCTCCATTTAATCATTACACAATAATTATGTCAGCAAAGTTTATGTTCAAATATTCTTTCGACCGAAGATTTTTAGTAACAACTGTAAAAAAAGTATAGTATGCATAATGTTTTGAGACATCCATTTTAAACGAATCGAACGTTTGTATGTAAATAAGTGCTCATTATTCATGCCATTGTTTTTCAAGGCTAAATCAAAGTATGTTTTGTCCAGCTTTCTCGTCCAAGTTGGGTTATGAGGAGCACATACCCGGCCAGACCCGCGACTGGAATGAAGAGTTGCAGACCACGCGCGAACTGCCGCGGTCCACTCTACCTGAACGCTTGCTGAGAGAAAGAGCTATCTTCAAGGTAACTTAATTAATAAAAGTATACAGGAGGAAACTTAAATAATTCTAGGTAGTGATGGCTAACGTTAAACAATCATTTGAAAGTTTTGGCTCATGGAGACAAGATTTTACTAAATACATTGTACGAATGTACTGATTAAATAAGTTATATCGACAATATTCGTAAGCCCATAAATATGTACTCTTCTGTCAACCAGAAACAATGGGGAATATGCATGTGACTTAAATATGGACAAAATATATTTTTTTGTAATCTTTATTGCTACTGAAAACACACTATAAAAATTATTTTAATTTAATAGTGAAATTTAATCATCAAATCCTGGCTTTCCGCGCAAATTTCCGAAACGCAACACTATTGGTGGATAAAAACGTGACGTCAGATTTACACGAGAGGTCTGCTGTCAACAAGCTATTTGTATGGTTTCTTTTCTGAGGAATAATTGTTTTTGTATTGTGTCTCTGTTTTTTTATATTAAGTGAATACAGCGGCGTGCACAGGATTATGACACTGGGTATGCGGCGGAGTACTCGGTCACAAAAACTTTTTCTTTTATAGTTTTTTAGCATAGCCACAGCCACGCGACGGATCTCTAAGTCGGAAACCATGCCAACATAACAAGTCTTAGATGTACTACTATTCATGTCTATCTTCTACGGCAGCGCAGACAAAACAGCGATCGATCGTCGCGGCGGAAGAAATTCTAATAAGTAAAATAAAAAAACTCACCTAGTCAGCTTTCAATTTTCACATATTCAAGGTTCCGGTTAGTTGAGATTACTATACCTATCCCGATGTAAATAAACGCAAGATTTCGGCCACCTCATTCATTTATTTGATAAACATACATTTTTAACACAAACCTCGCAATCAAATAACATTTAAAAAAATAAACAAACACACTAGTAAAAGCAAATGACTACAATTAATATCGAAACTTAGTAATAAACTGTTAAATGTACACACTTTCAAATGTTAAAATGAAAAATCCGTTAAGAAATCTATTTTTTTTTACAAACGTACTAGTATAAAATAGTAAACAATGCAAAAACTCATAAAAAGACCCCGCGAAACACAAAACATTTCTATTTAAACAAATAAAACCTTATTAACCAAATATGCATAATGTGCATTGGTGATTTATTAGATTCCAGCCTATTATTTTTATTCGGATTATAGGCAACTAACATTTACGATTACTCCCGACAACTGCCGAACTCCCGAGGCCTGCCGCAGGAGTCGCGGCTTGCAATATTCATGGGTGTGTGCGTTTGCGACTGTGCACGGACACCAAAATTACTACACACATGCAAACAAATGTAATGCGGGACGCGGCGGCATTACTTGGTTGATTAGACCTACATTATTTTGCTTTGCAGCGCCTCTTGCTTTTCGCGTAGCAACCATAATGTTTGCGTGATTGCAAATAGGTGCTATTTATAAAATATTAGGCGTTTTTAAGTTATTATATTTTGTTTATTCATTTATTTACTATAAATTAAAGTCATCTAAAACGTACGAACGTTATAATAAAATAACTGTGAATGGCAAGTAAAGCACTGCATTTCTGCCTACAAGGAGTGCACGCCCCTGAGTGAATAGCTTTATGTGTTCACAGCATTAAGTAATTGTGAAGAGAATTAATGCCATTATTTTATGTTTAATATAATTTTCTGTATCCTCTTCAATGTGAAACCCACAAATAATAGAAAGATTAATAAAACTAGTCTCGAACTTGCCTCTTACTCTAATACTTCTTAATTCTTCTTTACTGGTGGTAGGTCTCTCATATGTGAGATACCATCTGGGTAGGTACCACCGCAATTTCTATTTCTCCCGTCAAACAGCAGTGTAAATGCACTTTTGTGTTTTTTATTGAAAGACATTGTAGCCAGAGTAACTACTGGACATATTGAGACTTAACATGTTATGTCTCAGGATGGCGAGCGTAGTGGAATGCCAAGCATTGCTTAGTAATTCAAGGTGTTGTTTGGATTAACTACTGTTTATGAGCAGTCGTATCGCTTACCATTAGGCGAACGGCTTGCTCGTCTAGCTGTTCAATGCAATGAAAAATAATTATATGTTTTTATTCATCAGTAATACGTATACATACATAAGGATATAAGAATTCTTAATAATATCTTTACGACTTTTCGTAAACTAGGTTATGTTTTTGTAGCGGTTTGTAAACAAAACAAGTAGGTAGGTAAACGTAAGAATGATTTGTATATGTATTTTACTTAATTTTAATATCCTAACTTACATCGAAATGGTCTTCACAACAAATATAAACAGCTCAAACTCGATATATTGTCTCTTCTCATAGCTTTGCACCACTTTATTCTTAGATTTTCACCTTTCGGCATAAGGCATATACTTTGACAGGTGCAGTGTTTGTTTTTTTTTGGGCACATAGGAACGACACAATATTTGTAATATGTTTTTTTTGTGCTTTTCCATGTTAATTAAGTCGATATTCACTCACTCTCTTTATTTTCTGGTAATATATTGAACCAAACACTGCTGTTGACATCGAACTTTTGTAATCGTGACGTCACGAACAAGCGCGCCAAAATGGCCGCGTTTATATCGCCCAAAATTGATAGCGATTTTAATAATTAATTTTTTGCATAATGGTTTATATTTTGGACGTGATATTTGTATGATTGGTAATGTAATGACTAGTAGAATCGTATAAAAAAAATAAAAAAAAATATGCATATTCCCCATTGCGAACGCTAATTAAATGGGGACCCTATTAACTCGTGAATGCATGCCTTATTGATAGGCATTTAATATTTACTAGCGGCCCGGTCCGGCTTCGCCTGGGTGCAAATACAGATGCCAGTCTATATTTTATTTAACATCAATATGACAGTCGTTGTCTAAACTGCTTATCCAATTCCAATCTGTACCTATTCTTATGTCCCATTTTATTTACCTTATATTCTATTCTATCCCATCTCTCCAGATTCAAATCATTATTTTGCTATGGGGATATTATAACACTGTTACTACTCCGACGACATTCATTGAAATCAATTAAAAGATACCATAGCTGACCCGACCACGCTTCGCTATGGCTTAGTTATTATATGATTAATTTTATATTCAATTATTTAGCATAGAAAAAAGCCCGACCCACGTTTGCCTGGGTGCAGATATTTTTTTATTTTACTCCACACCAAATACATGTTATTTTTCGTATAAGCTCTTGTATACCTAAATATGAATTAGCTATCCTACTGTCCTGCTCAATTCCGTCCCATACCGTTTGTTCAGTCACTTCCCGATACGTCCCGTCCTTTCTCTTCATTAACCATTCCGTCTTATACCGTGCATTTACATTTCGTCCTATCAAATCTGTCAGCTATCCCAGTCCTCTCCCCTACCTCCCACTCTATCATATCCCGTTTCTCCATATCCAAATAGTGTGCCTTATAAATTTGTGACATTAAACACTTTAGCGATTTTGATTATCCATGCAATATTCCATCCCTTATTTCACCCCTACTATGCTGTTTTCCAAAAATATTACGCCACTACTTTTTGTTAGTAATAAAGAGATGAAATATAAATTTTCATAGAAATACACTCACACTCACACACACAATTAATGTAGTAACGATTATATTAAACTGGTTTCTCAAGACACAGGCAACGCCTAATTTTAGAATCCCTGCAATATTTTCCATAATTATATAAATTGTTATTTTATTCAGTTCAGTTCAGTTTTTATTTTATTTGATATTTTATTAAAGATTTTTCATTTCCAAGTGACATTCTATCTTGAAAAGAAGTAAAACTTCTTACGTGTGAATATTATCTATATATTAATACGTGATGCAAAAACTTTGGATCCCTTTTTACGAAAATTGCGCGGACGCAGGAGCATAAAATTTGGCACACTTGTAGTTTATGTGTAGGAGAAGTGGAGAATGCTAATATTTTTCAATAATAATGCTTATAAAGTACATTAAATCAAAAAATAAAACATTACACACACTGCCATGCATTTCACACACATATCCAAACACAAGTATACATACTCTGGTGTCAAATTGTTTCTTTTCTTTTCATTTTGTTGTTCTGACATAGACATATAAAAAAAAAGGTTTTATTTGCCTAATGAGGTAATAATATTAATATTAAAAGAGAATATTAATTTTAAATGAGGCAATAATATTAATATGAAGCCTAATATTAAATGTAATATAAAACAAGATTTTAATAATAATGCATAAAAAGTACATTAAATCAATAAATAAACCAGCATGCATTTGACACACGCATACACAAGTATTTGTACACGTATACATACTCTTTGGTCAAATTGTTTCTTTGCTTTATTATAGACATATGTAGTTGAATGTCAATCAGAAAAAATTGTTTACTATGGTTTTGTTGAATATCAAACAGAAAAGATTTATTTGACGAATACTACGTGAAATACTGAGCGCTATCATTCATTATAAAATAAATAAATAACACCCAACAGTCACACATACATGCATGCATGATACATGTGCACGATTTATCAGAACATAACAACATCATCATACAGGTAAAAACTTTTTCTCTTCTTGATTTGGTCGAATTTCGACCGCTAGGCGACCACTAGTTTATTTAATTGTCCTATATTTATGTATCTTCATAATATACCCTTTAGGTTACACAAAATAAATTTCGGAACGCATGCATAAATATTTGACAACCAATTTAAATGTCAACCACTTTTCATTATTGTCATTAATTTACATCTTTAAAATCTAAAATACGCCATTAATCGAATATTGTGGATATATGTTGTCGATTCGAAACCTTTATTTAAATACTTTATTTAATTTGAGGGAAGAGTTTATCGCATCGACGGTATGAACATTAAATGTTTGACCATGTTTGACAGTTACAAACCCATGAACATTTTGTATGGCAAAATGTTTTTTCCTTTATTTTATACTTTCGTCAATTTAATCGAGATAAAAACTATCTCACCCTTTAAGTTGGAACAAATAACACATATCTACAAAATTTGATTATAATCAGTTGAGTGGTTTAGGAGCCCATCGCGTACAAACAACGTGACACGTGAATTATATACATTAAGAAGAAGATTACAAGCAGTTGTAGCCGTACTGACACTAGAGTGATTGCAAAACAACCGATACCATACGAAGAATTTCGCGTGTAATAAAGCAAGGATTAAATGAAATAAATTGTTGTATATCAAAATGCGTCAGATACTGAACCTGAACCATCAGTATAACGTATAGAACCAGTATTGCAATATATATTGTATATAATATATATATATATATTGCAGTACCAAAAATTATTTCTGTCAATGACTCACTAATTTATTCTTTTAAGACGCGATCCCATTTGGCAAGTTTACATGCAAATATGAAGTCACATTTGGTTATAAGTTGTTTACATTGGAAACATATTTTCGAGATCGTGTAAATTGCATGGAAGCTTTACTTGAATGCAAGTGGAGGAGAAATCATGGGTGGAAGACGAAATCATGGAACTTACCTTTGCGTATTCAATTGTGCGTTACTTGAACAAAATATGCAAGTTCAAACTACCCACATGCAAGTTGCAGCTTGTATGCAGGTTTTTTCAAGTTTTTTTTATTGCAGTGAATGGCGAGACGAGCATGCCGTTTGATGGTAAGCGATACGACCGCTCATGAACAGTGAATTACAAATGCATTGCTTGGCATTCCACTGCGCTCGCCATTCTGAGACATAAGATGTTAAGTTTCAATATGTCCACTAGTTACTCTGGCTACAATGTCCTTCAATCTGAAACACAACAATGCATTTACACTGCTGTTTGATGGGAGAAATAAACATCGCGGTGGTACCTACCTGGGCGACCTCTCACATATGTGAGACCTACCACCAGTAAATATAATATAAATAAAAAAATATTTAAAAAACTGTTTGATTGACAACAATGCGTGTTAGGTGCACAGCGACTTCGTGGCGGCGGCGACGCGCGGCGCCATGGCCGTGGTGGACGGCAACGTGATGGCGATCAACCCCGGCGAGGAGCCCAAGATGCAGATGTTCATATGGAACAATATATTCTTCTCGCTCGGCTTTGATGTCCGCGATCACTATAAGGACTTGGGTGGTGACGCCGCTGCCTTTGTTGCACCCGTAAGTATTATCATTCTATGTCCATAGATTCTATTTTCACAGAGTTGATCCTTGACCTTTATGCATGCATATTTAGATTATAATTGCTTATCATTATGGCGCGCCTGATCGAATATATTATGTGCCTACAAATACAGTGAAAATATAACAAAACATTGCGTAAACTGTATCACAATAACAGATACGCAAGTCATATTTTTACGTGTAATGCATAAGTGTCGAAAACGTCATAGTTAATAACATAGCAACTGAATTATAAAAAAATACGGGTGTGTACTTGTTTACCATATATAAATCCTAATCACGTTTATTTATCAATAAATATTTAAGAATAAAAAGTTATATGTACATACCAACAGTTAACTTCAAATCTGTAAATGCACTTCCTTCGCATCACCCGATCACATGTCTTTTCGTAACGCTTTCGTCACGCATTCATCAACTACTTCTCTAAGTCAAGCGTAGAGTAAAGAAAGGATGCCCAGTCATAATATCGTTTAAAACATATTTGATCCCAATAACGTTACTGCATAAAATTAATTATACAATTTTCAATGGTTTGTCCTTAAACGGTATCCTATTTTATCGCGGGCGACAGATTTTTTAAAATAAAGTAATTATCATCAAACTTTAAATTTTGTTCACAGAACCTCGTACAAAAAAATATTTTTATTTCTCCAAGAACTCCCGGCCTGGATCTCAATTATATTTATATTTATTGAAAATATATATTTTTCCCTACAAAAAACTGATACTAACGCCCGAATACTCGAACGCCATTCAAATAATAAGTTGCTCTTAATAGCGCACGGCCCACTTGGCCAGTACATTTGGGCGGGATTAACGTAGTTAAGCGCAACTTACATTTTAATTGCGTTCCAGTATTTGGGCGTAAGTCTCATAGTTAAATTTGCATTCTTCTTTTACATCAAAAACCACTTTAAAACGAAGAATATAATAAATATTAATAATGATATAACACAGCGCAACGACCTGCAAGGCGTGCGCGTGTACAGCGCCGTGGACACGCCCGGGCTGCACACGCTGGGTACGGTGGTGGTGGACTACCGCGGCTACCGAGTCACCGCGCAGTCCATCATACCGGGCATACTCGAGAAGGAACAGGAGCAGAGCGTCGTGTACGGCAGCATCGACTTCGGCACCACAGTGCTGTCGCATCCCAAGTATATGGAACTGGTGAGTTATATCTACTCGTGTGTACCACTGTGCCAAGTGTACATGGTGCACACATCACCACATCAAATATTCCAATACAAAATAAAAACAACGAGACAGATTTCTAACTAGTCAAATATTCACATTATAATCGCATTCAGTTCAAAATTACTGAGTTTTTAATTTTGAAATGTTAACTTTTAGGTAACTAAATGTTATAGGCCAACTTAGTCTGTTATTATTCTTTTTTTTAGTTTTGACGGGACTCATAGATATTGTGATAAAATTTTAAAATATATTTCCACCTCCCAATACTTATATGATGTATATAATGATGAGTATATAATTTGTACAAAGTGGTTTAATAGCAAATAATTAATGTTCAATATACATATTTTTAGTTGTAGCATGAGTACATTTTTGTTGTACCCACAGCAATGCTTTGCTTCTATCAATGTCAATGCAATATTTTTACATTGAAAATACCTTTATTGACGTGACAACGTCTTAAATTAGGTTGCGGCTGGGAGTCACTTATGAAAAAGTGTAACGCCCGGTAACGTAACGGTGCGCGCGCAGCACTAGAGAATTATTTTTCAGTTTCACCCACTTTTTCCAAAATTGTCCCATAGCCCCCTGCCTTCCCCCACCCTTATTCCGAAATAGTGCCTATTAGCCTCCCCACGAAACCTACCCCCCCCCCCTCCTCTACCCCCACCCCGAAAATTTACCTCACCCCCCCCCCCCAATCCTATCTCGGCCAATATAGATCGTAGACCCACCGAGTTTGGTATCTTTGGAACCGGCTCGGTGAGCTCTACAGATTGGCCCCAACCAAATCCCCAAATTCCTCCCTCTCTCCCCTAAAATATTTGTCCAGGCATAACTCCGTCATTTCTTAAAGTAAACCCCCCGTGTTTGGAGTCAGAGGAATCGTCTTGACGAGCTCGACAATCGAGAGCAGGCAAAATACGATTTTTCTTATTGACGTGACAACGTCTTAAATTAGGTTGCGGCTGGGAGTCACTTATGAAAAAGTGTAACGCCCGGTAACGTAACGGTGCGCGCGCAGCACTAGAGAATTAGGCGCATTGAATCGGCGCATGCTTGTGTCTCTGTCTTTGTCTTTCTCGAACGTTCTTGGCGTTGGAAAAACAAGAAAGCGTCACAATACAAGTTCACACGTGTGGTTAAAGTATCGTCAGCTGTGTCTGTAGTGAAAATATGGAGTGCTTAGATTCGTCATTACATGTACAATGTTTTAGTAAACAAAATATATTTCTATAGTTAAAATTTGTGCAATTCTTATTTTCATTCAATTCCTTGTTCCTATTGTGCAATTTAATTATATTCATATCAATAAATATTCTACCGAGAAAAAGACGTTGTCACGTAAAATCTTCGCCCGTAAAACCGACTTTACAGGCAACCATTTTTTCAATATATGGAAGGTAGGAACACCAAGGCGAAAAGGATTGTTTAATATAGGATTGTTGTTGCACAGTTGAGCAAGGCCGGGCAGCAGTTGAAGATAATGCCTCACTCGGTGATCAGTGCCAACGGTGAGACGGTGGAGTTGTGTTCCAGCGTGGAGTGCAAAGGAATCATTGGCAATGATGGCAGACACTACATACTCGATTTGTTGCGCACTTTCCCGCCAGATGTTAACTTCTTGCAGTGTAAGTGGCATAGTAATATATTGTACTAACAGCATCCATTCAATAGGGAACATGCACTAGACTTCAAAATAAGTCAAAAATTTTTTTTTATCTTTATTAATATAGGAATATACCTTAGATATTTTTTAAATTTGTCAACTATAAATCGGTAAAATAAATACTTAAAAAATGACATTTCAAATTTGCCGCGCATTTTTTCCGAAACGCGATCTATTGCTTGAAAAGGAAAGTGATGACAATGGTCACGTTCTTATGAAGTTTTAGCTTGTTGTTTTACGTTTGTTTATAAGTTATTTTGTGCTTTCTTTATACTATTAAATAAAATGGATTATTTTGTCACGAAATACAGTTCTGTAGCAATTCATCAAAGAAACTTAATCCAAATACTACGTTGTTCATATCGTAGCCTCTGACGTCACAGCGAGTTCGCGCCAACATGGCGTTTAAATGCTTCGAAACTGATAGCAGTTTTGATTATTTATTGTACTTTTTTTGATTGATATTTTTAAAGACTTATATTTTTTTCCGATTATGTAATAACATACAGAATTGATTAAAAATATAAAAAATGACATGCATGTTCCCTATTAATTGAAAAGAATTAAAACTATTTTAGTTCTCAAATGTTTTTGTCCCTTTCGGATGACTTTTGAAATCAGTTTGAGGGAAGAAGACAAAACATTTGATAGCCACAATAGGTTTTAAAACGGTCTATGAATAAGGTCGTTATATCATTGATATTTAAATCGATTCTTTCCAAGTCTACTACAATGGTTTTTTTTTCAGATGTACCATTTATGCAATAAATCAATTAATCTTTTAAATGTCGTCCGTCCTCAGTATAATATGTATTTGGTTGCATTGATAATTCATTTACCAGTTGCATCATTTTTTTTTTATTGCATTGAATGGCGCGACGAGCAAGCCGTTCGCCTGATGGTAAGCGATACGACCGCTCATGAACAGTAGCAATATTCCACTGCGCTCGCCATCCTGAGACATAAGATGTTAAGTCTCAATATGTCCAGTAGTTGCTCTGGCTACAATGTCCTTCAATCCGAAACACAACAGTGCATTTAAGCAGTGTTGTTTCACGGGAGAAATAGACATTGCGGTGGTACCTACCCAGATGGCCTCTCACATATGAGAGACCTACCACCAGTGAAAAAGAAAGTTGCATCATAAAATTAGTCTATTGCTGTTAAGTTCCAACATTAACAACCCACATTTCCTAAGTATTTATACGATGTATTTATTATTTTAGTGGCAGACGATGAACTACGAGAGGACATCAAGTCTATGGGATTCCCAATCATACACAAGCACAAACTATGTTGCCTACGCCAAGAATTAGTTGATAGTTTTGTTGAGTAAGTATTGTTTATTTAATATCTACAAATATTCATTTCGAACGTCTTTTCATCATTCGATATAAAATTATACAGGGTGATATTGACCATGTTACTTAATTTAACCCACATGTTTCTCACTACCCCAGGTGACATCTACACTAATATTATAAAGAGGAAAGATTTGTATTTTTGTATGTAACGAATAAACTCAAAAAGTACTGGACCGATTTTAATAATTCTTTTTTCATTAGAAAGGTACATTATCACTGAGTAACATAGGCTATATTTAGTACTAGATTACTATATAAATATTTAGAAATTCCTATTAAAACCAACCGAAGGTGTAAAAAAAATAGCCATAAAATGTCTTTCATCGCATACGCTGCGAAGAGTATTAATGATAATATTATAAATATGAATGATTCAAGAGGAAGGTTTATGTGTATAATACGTGCATATTATTGTAGAGAAATCTACTTGCACCCGGGCGAAGCTGGGCCGGGCCGCTAGTTGTATATAATTTGAAAGTAATATTTTGTGGTCAGAGGGTCATTCTTCTGGCAACCTGTCCGGCTGTCTTACAGAATGGCACGGGCACGCGCTCCCGGCCCCTCGAGCCACCATTGTCGCACTCCACTTCCCAATCCGCGACTTTGGCGTCCCCCTCCCTCCCCACTACTGGTGGCAGGATTTTGGTGTCGAGTCATATTTTTATACTCAATGCTAAATCCGAGCGGGTTGGTACCACCGTCTGGTCTATTTCTACCGCTAAGTAGAAATGCGTTCCGGTAGAAGGGCTGGATAGCCGTTCCCTCATCCATTCCTCCCTCTTCGGTAATAGGTGTTGGTTGTTGCAGGCGATGCTCGTTGATGTGGTCGGGTGTCGGAGTGGGCGCTCGGTTGGAGGTGCCGGTGTGGAGTACAGGGAGACCCGGTGGGAACGGTCACCGCCGGCCGCCTGCCGGTTAGTAGGGGACCTGAACCCGGGGATACACAACTGTCAAACTCCCTCCCCGGGAAGCTGTCCCGCCAACCGGCGAAAATCCCGTCGTGCAGTCGTCGTGCCAGAGTGGGAGACTGGAGTGGATCCCGGCGACTGCACGCGGGGGGGCATCGGGGGCCCTTCCGTGCTCCACACTGGTTCCTTCAATGCCGTGTGTCCGCTTCGCACTATATCCTCCCATCTCGGGTATCGTCTTGGTTCAACCACGCTTGTCCTTACCCTATCCCACTCTCTTAAAAACCAATGAGAAGGATAAAGAATAGCAGGCTCTCCACGGCGGGAAATTCATCCACATTTTCTGTGGACTTCTGTAACGTCAGGGGTCTACATAGCAACCTCGACGCCGTCCACCACCATCTTGAGACGGCGCGGCCTGCCCTGCTCTTTTTAACGGAGACGCAAATATCCACCCCTGACGATGTATCGTACTTAAATTACCCCGGTTACGTATTGGAACATCGATTCCTACGTAAAGCTGGGGTGTGCGTCTTCGTCAGGGGTGATATCTGTTGTCACCGCCTTCGGAGCCTCGAGCGTCGGGACCTGTCCTTATTGTGGCTACGGGTAGAACACAGGGGTAGGACCCGAGTCTACGCATGCCTGTACAGGTCCCACGCCAGTGATACGGGATCTACTCAATTATTTGAGAGCGTCCAAGTGGGGACTGACCAGATTCTCGAGCAGTTCCCTTCCGCGGAGGTGGTGGTCCTCGGTGATTTCAACGCTCATCACAAAGAGTGGTTGGGATCCAGGACCACTGATCTCCCCGGTCGGGCTGTCTATGAGATGGCCTTGGCTTATGGTCTCTCGCAGCTGGTAACACAGCCCACCCGTGTTCCAGACGTTGAGAGCCATGAGCCCTCTTTGTTGGATCTTCTGCTGACGACCCACCCGGACGGATACAGGATAGTGGTTGATGCTCCTCTTGGATCTTCTGACCACTGCCTGGTCCGTTCATGGGCTCCTGGAGCGAGTTCTAGCCGCTCTTCAACGACTGGAACTCGCACAGTTTGGCGGTACATGTCAGCAGATTGGGATGGACTGCGAGAATTCTTTGCGTCCTACCCTTGGGGGCGGCTTTGTTTTTCCTCCGATGATCCTGACGCCTGTGCGGACTGCGTTGCGTATACGATCAGCTTGGGTATGGAGACTTTCATACCCAGCTCAAAAATACCTGCAGGGCGTCGCAGCCGGCCTTGGTACAATCGTGCCTGTGCTGTTGCTGCGCGCCTTAAGCAGTCCGCATACGCGGCGTGGCAAGACGCAAGAAGGCGTCGGGATCCAAACTCAAAGGAGGAGAAACGGAGATTCAACGCCGCCTCTAGATCCAACAAGAGAGCCTTAGCTAAGGCCAAGGCGGAGCACATCCGCAGAATTGGCGAGCGACTTCAGAGCTATCCCTCTGGGAGTCGTGCTTTTTGGTCGCTCGCTAAGGCTGTGGAGGGTAATTTCTGCCTGTCCAGTCTCCCACCACTGCGCAAGCCCGATAACAGTTTGGCCCACAGTGCAAAGGAGAAGGCCGATCTCTTGGCCCAATTCTTTGCCTCGAACTCGACTTTGGATGACGGGGGGCGCCACACCGCCGAACATCCCGCGTTGTGAGAGCCTCCTATCTGACGTAAAAATCACCCAGCGTGCTGTCAGACGGGAGCTCAGGCTTCTAGACGTCCATAAGTCGAGTGGGCCAGACGGTATCCCCGCAGTGGTTCTTAAAACGTGCGCCCCTGAGTTGACACCCGTGCTCACGCGCCTTTACCGTCTTTCCTATAAAACCAACCGGGTACCGGCTTCGTGGAAGGTCGCCAATGTACACCCTGTCCCCAAAAAGGGTGACCGTTCGGACCATTCGAGTTACAGGCCGATTGCTGTCACATCCCTACTCTCTAAGGTCTTGGAGCGAGTTATAAACACTCAGCTCCTGAGGTATCTTGAGGATCGCCAGTTGATTAGTGACCGCCAGTACGGTTTCCGTCACGGTCGCTCGGCTGGTGATCTTCTTGTGTACCTCACGCACCGTTGGGCGGAGGCTTTGGAGAGTGGGGGTGAGGCAATTGCGGTCGGCCTTGACATTGCGAAGGCGTTCGACCGAGTGTGGCATCGCGCCCTTCTGGCGAAGCTACCTGCGTATGGAATTCCTGAGGGGCTCTGCAAATGGATCGCCAGCTTTTTGGATGGTCGGAGCATAAGAGTCGTAGCGGACGGCTGTTGCTCCGAGACCAAGACCATTAATGCTGGTGTTCCACAAGGATCGGTGCTATCGCCGACACTCTTTATCCTGCATATCAATGACATGTTGTCCATTGATAGCATGCATTGTTATGCAGATGACAGTACGAGTGACGCGCGGTACATCGGCCAACGGAGCCACTCTCGGGATTCCATTATGGAAAGACGGAGTCAACTTGTGTCTGAAGTCGAGAGCTCTCTGGGGCGGGCCTCCGAATGGGGTGAATTGAACCTAGTTCAATTTAACCCTTCGAAGACACAAGTTTGCGTGTTCACTGCGAAGAAGGACCCCCTTTGTCATGGCGCCGCAATTCCAAGGAGTTACTCTCCAAGGATCCGAGAGTATTGGAATCCTTGGCGTCGAAATATCAAGCAAGGTCGAGTTTAGGAGTCATTTGGAGGACAAAGCCAAACTGGCGAGCAAGAAGTTGGGAATCCTGAACAGAGCCAAGCGGTACTTTACGTCGGGTCATAGATTGACGCTTTACAAAGCGCAAATCCGGCCCCACGTGGAGTACTGCTCCCACCTCTGGGCAGGTGCCCCAAAATACCAGCTCGACCCACTTGACTCCTTGCAGCGACGAGCTTGTCGAATAGTCAATGATCCCGATCTCACGGACAAATTGGAACCGTTAGGACTGCGGAGAGACTTCGGATCTCTCTGTGTGTTCTATCGTTTGTTCCATGGGGAGTGCTCCGAGGAGTTGTTTGAGTTGGTACCACCGTCGCCTATGTACCATCGCACCACACGTTTCCGCAGTAGAGTTCATTCCTACCACCTGGAGGCGTACCGTTCCCGAACGGTACGTTTCCAGCGTTCTTTTCTACCACGTACGTGCAAGCTCTGGAATGAACTCCCTGCATCGGTGTTTCCTCAGCGCTATGACCTGTCCTTCTTCAAACGAGGTTTAAGGAGAGTACTTTCCTCGAGGTAGGCAGCGACTTTGTTGTGCTGGTCCCCTGGCACTACGGAGGTCCATGAGCAGCGGTAGCCGCTTACCATCAGGCGGGCCGCTAGCTCGTCTGCCTACAAGGCAATAAAAAAAAAAAAAAAAAAAGTAATATGAGAAGATTTTTTGTCATAAATCGTGATTTAACGATTTTTGAACTTCTCCTGTAGATAAGAGTATTTTTACCGCATAGATGAACTTCAGTTCGGTCAAGGAATTTATCTGAACCAAAAAAGAGTATCTATAGGGGTTGATCAAAAGCCTTGAAACCTAAAATCGCGATTTTTTACAAAACTATCAGGCAGTTTTTGTTCAAATTTTAGATAATAGTACCTAGGGGGATTAGGAACAAGTGTTTTTAATTAAATACCATATGTCAATATCACCCTGTATATCATTCTATAAACAAAAAATGTCTATAAATGGTCTAGGAATAAGGGTTTTTAATCGTATTTTTGTGTTTTCAGAGCGCGTTACTTCATGTTCATTCGTTACGCCGCCTTCCACTTACAACAGTTAAGTGCCAAGCGTCAGCGTGAGACCGAACAGAAATCCATTGAAGCCAACAAGGACTCCGACAAAAAAGAAGTCACTGTACAAATTGAGCCAGAAGAAAAATCAGACAAACCCCAGGAAAAGGAATCTAAAGATAAGAAACAAAAGAAAGAAGAAAAAGAATCTAAAGACAAAGAAAAGAAAGATGAATGTAAAGTTCAGATAACTGAAGAAAAGGAGCCTGCAAAGAGTGATGATAAAGGCAAAGATGATGACTTGTTGCTCAATGAGAATTATTCCGATATTGATACTGATGTTGCTAAGAAAATTGTGGAGAGCATAACAGATTCCATATGCAGTGGGGACAAACAAGAGAGCGATTGTAAGTTGTTATTCCATCATTTGTTATTAAATTACGCTGATGTTTACAATTGGCTATTTTCTTTAAATTAAAAATTGTAGCATTATTCGTAACACTGGCATCTTCTACAATACACTTGCACGTATTTACTGTGGCTTAATATCGTGTTTGAATCGATATAGAAAGGATAACGCCCATTTTACTATGAAACTTAGTATCGGTGCAAACATTAAATACATATAAAAATAAATATAAACATTATTGCGACCCAGGCCCGGCGTTCTTTGAGAAATTAACTTGAAGTAAATTATTTTTTTACGTCTACGGCTATGCGTACAAAATGTCAAATGTGACGATAATTGTTTTATTTTATCAAAATCTGTCACCCGGGATGAAACAGGGCAACGTTTAAGGACAAACCATAAAAAATGCTATAACGAATTTTAATCAGTAAATTTTTTGCCGATACTATGAACGGGCATTTTCTTTTGTTATGTTTTTTTTTAGTTTATTTATTATATTTAAGAGACAATAACAAAAAAATTACAATCAGTCTCACAATGGTTTTGTGAGACTGATTGCTTGGATTTTCTGTGAGTACATAGTGGTGTTTTACATACATAATTTATTGCGAGTTGCTAGTGCCTAATTATAATGTTGATAGATTATGTGTTAGATTGCGTGGTGGCCTGTTGGTAAACGGACTAGACGCGGCTGCCAACATGTTCACGGTGGTCATCATCAAACATCGTGAGGAAACCTGCATACCATAGCGATTTATAAGAATTTTTATGGTATGGTATGTAAGTCCGCCAACCCGCACTAGGCCAGCGTGGTGGACTATATGGCCTAACCACTCTCAATCGTACCTTCGATTGTAGAGTAGGCCTATACCCTACAGTGGGACGTATATGGGCTGATACAGATTATGTGTTCGGTGGTTTAAAAGTGTTGTGTGTTGTAGCGGGCGAGCGTTCCCGCGCCGTGGTGGCGGCGGCGGCGCGCGCCGTGGCGTCGCTCAAGGAGTCCGAGTTCGACGTCAGCTTCAACCCAGACGTGTACTCGTCGGGGATCAAACACGCCGCCACACCAGAACAACTAGCCAAGCAGAGGCATCTAGTCAAAGAGGCCGCCGCTTTCTTGCTTACATCACAAATTCCAGCATTCGTAAGTTTTTGTACATGCTAGTCATCATTTTGGTAGATATAGTATACGTAGAGTTGTGTATGTGAGTGTTTTGCACATATGCCAGCATGAGTTTATCAAGTCCCTAGAAAACTGGTGCAAGTGCATTTTGTTATGGCAAATAAATATTAAAGCTTGTATTGCTAAACTGGAGATGTGTTTTCCTACGGGTTAGTTCATGCTCGCATTTGATTAATTCAAATATATACAACCAAATCCATAAAATGAATATTTTTGTGCTTAGCAAATTGTTAGACCTAGTTTATATTTTACTTAATTGTGGGACGTGATTAACTTTACGTACGTGAAAATAGTGGGTGCGTAATTACGTACGTAATATACGGATTGGGTTAAGAATATTATCTAACGAATATTCCATCTAATACATTTTTTATCGAATGCAATTGCATGCGAAGCTTGCTGGATAGTTCCACAGATTATAGTCTATAATCAATGGTCAATACGTTGTGCAGGTGCGCGAGTGCCTGGAGCACACGTCTGCGCCGATGGACGGCGCGGGTCTGACGGAGGCGCTGCACGCGCGCGGCATCAACGTGCGCTACCTGGGCCGCGTGGCCGCCGCGCTGCGACCGCACCACAACCTCGGCTACCTGCACGCCGTGGCGCTCGCCGAGCTGCTGCTGCGCGCCGCCAAGCACATCTACACCGCATACCTGCAGGTACATACACACCCCCACACAACCTCGGCTACCTGCACGCCGTGGCGCTCGCCGAGCTGCTGCTGCGCGCCGCCAAGCACATCTACACCGCATACCTGCAGGTACATACACACCCCCACACAACCTCGGCTACCTGCACGCCGTGGCGCTCGCCGAGCTGCTGCTGCGCGCCGCCAAGCACATCTACACCGCATACCTGCAGGTACATACACACCCCCACACAACCTCGGCTACCTGCACGCCGTGGCGCTCGCCGAGCTGCTGCTGCGCGCCGCCAAGCACATCTACACCGCATACCTGCAGGTACATACACACCCCCACACAACCTCGGCTACCTGCACGCCGTGGCGCTCGCCGAGCTGCTGCTGCGCGCCGCCAAGCACATCTACACCGCATACCTGCAGGTACATACACACCCCCACACAACCTCGGCTACCTGCACGCCGTGGCGCTCGCCGAGCTGCTGCTGCGCGCCGCCAAGCACATCTACACCGCATACCTGCAGGTACATACACACCCCCACACAACCTCGGCTACCTGCACGCCGTGGCGCTCGCCGAGCTGCTGCTGCGCGCCGCCAAGCACATCTACACCGCATACCTGCAGGTACATACACACCCCCACACAACCTCGGCTACCTGCACGCCGTGGCGCTCGCCGAGCTGCTGCTGCGCGCCGCCAAGCACATCTACACCGCATACCTGCAGGTACATACACACCCCCACACAACCTCGGCTACCTGCACGCCGTGGCGCTCGCCGAGCTGCTGCTGCGCGCCGCCAAGCACATCTACACCGCATACCTGCAGGTACATACACACCCCCACACAACCTCGGCTACCTGCACGCCGTGGCGCTCGCCGAGCTGCTGCTGCGCGCCGCCAAGCACATCTACACCGCATACCTGCAGGTACATACACACCCCCACACAACCTCGGCTACCTGCACGCCGTGGCGCTCGCCGAGCTGCTGCTGCGCGCCGCCAAGCACATCTACACCGCATACCTGCAGGTACATACACACCCCCACACAACCTCGGCTACCTGCACGCCGTGGCGCTCGCCGAGCTGCTGCTGCGCGCCGCCAAGCACATTTACACCGCATACCTGTAGGTATACTGACTGCACCTACACTTGTACCTCATACTACCTCGGTATCTATACATGATAAAGCTGTTAAGGCATCATAACAGTTTACCACACCTTAATAATACATACACATACCGTCGTATCACAGTAATAAACAATTTTTGAAGACTATTTCTTATTTTTAATGCATAAAACATTTTGCGGCTATCACACCTTTGGCGTGCTTTGTAAAAAAAATACATTGCAGTATTTTATAGTGTAAGCTGTATAAAGTAGCCTAATTGTAAAGAATGAAAAATTGATCTGTCATCTAATGTTTAAAGGAATTCAAATTGATTGGTGAAAAGTGCATGATCATTATAGTATTATATTTAGAGTATTTATAATATAGAGGGAGCGCTGTCATACATTCGCGTCTTAAAAAGCGTAGATATTTTCTTGTTCGTAATGTTGGTAGCGCTCCTATATTTGCGAAAATTGAATTAATTATATAGCAGTAAATTGCTTTAAATACCTTTGATAACCGAAATTATACTTAGCTATTATCATTTTAAAACGAATTTGAATGGAATTAAATATCCCTAAACAATTTTATTTTACTTTTCTTGTTCAAGTAATTTATGTATGTTGGATAATCTGTTAAATATAAACCAATAGGAGGGCAGAAAAAGGTGGTCCGGCACCAGCATTTTTATCTACGTTTTTGAAGTACCAGCGCTCCCTCTATAATATAGACACTCTAAGGTATTATATTATGTCATAATTGTGTTCAGGGTTGCGAGCCGATGAGCATCGGTTCAGGCGTGGCGCACTTCCTGAACTGCCTGCTGGGCGCGTGCGCGTCGCCCGCGGTGTCGGCGGCGGAGGGCGCGGGCGCGGCGCGGGGCGCGGGGCGCGGCGGGCGGGGCAGGCGCGCGCGCCGGCACGCACACGCCGCGCCCGCCGAGCCGCATCCCGACTGGCACAACCTCACGCCCAAGGCACTGTTCGCGCAGATCAAACAGGAACTTAAGGTTACACACGTTTCTTGTTCTTTGTATTTAGTATTTATACATCATTGTCATCACGTTATTATGTATTTGTTATAAAGGCATATTAAGCGCCTATGGATCTAAAAAAAATACTTATGAATTTTTCAATGTTATTTTTTCAGTAAGTTTAATGTCAAAAAAACAATACAAATATATTAAATATCATGTAATTACGCATGGCATAAATCGTACAAAAATCTATAATCTTCTATGTTTTAATAACACTTATGAACTTCTCATATATTGGTTTTATTAATTTACTCTATATTTTTTATTTTTCAGGCCTACTGGGGTTACGAATTGGTCGGCGATAACATGGAGATGGTCATAGAAAAGAATAGCTTACAGAAAATATCGCTTCTAAGGTAATACTTAATTATACTTAATATATGACTTAGAGAAGAAATATTTGATAATAATGAGTGTGTATGAAATACACTAGTGCTTTTAGAATTAGTGGAAAATTGGGAGAGGTATTTATTTATTACATTAACCTGTGTGAAAAAGCTGTGGTTTTATGACGTCCTTGTATCGCTGGCGATCTGGCGTTTCGCCAATCCTTGCCCTACCATAACGTAATTCTATGATTGCTTTACGGAATTCGTTGCATTTGCAGGTCATTTGCACTTAAAGTTGGCTTGCAAGTGTTGCTGCGGGAGTATGACTTCGATAACAAAAACAAGGCGCCGTTCACGAGCGCTGACATCATGAACATATTCCCCGTTGTCAAACATATCAATCCTCGTGTGAGTATTGCTATATAATATTTGTTGTTAGGTAAACATTGCTCCTTAATTTGGCCTTTATTTTGTATAGGAAATTAAATTATATGGATATAATCGAAAACTCGATCAGAAATTTACTAAAAAAAAACAACTTTTACAACTGCATAGTAGACACATTCTACTGCAAATATTTGTTATGGGTGTTCTAACGCTGAAATATTCTTCATTATTTCTGGTAACTACAACATTACATCAACTGTATATCGAATATTAATATTTTTTTATATTTTTTGAAAGGCCTCCGACGCATACAACTTCTACACGACCGGTCAAAATAAAATCCAAGCTGGAGCTGTATCCGAAGGGCACGAGTTAATAGCTGAGGCGTTGAACCTTCTCAACAACGTGTACGGCGCCATGCACGGCGAGATTGCGCAGTGCCTCCGCATGGTGGCGCGCCTGTGCTACGTCACGGGAGAGCACCGGGACGCCATGGCGTACCAGCAGAAGGCGGTGCTCATGTCCGAGAGAGTCAACGGCATCGATCATCCCTACACTATCACTGAATATGTGAGTATATACCGGGTATCTCAAGACTGCTACCGAAAACGAAGCCGGGTGGTGGTTTTAGTGACTACAAACACAAAGCAACTAAAAATTTTGCAAAGAAACGCGACAGTTATTTTTTATGATTTTTTAAACATCGTCGTTTTTTGGTGGTAAATCCCTAGTTTTAGCTAAAATAATAATTTAAACTCTTTTATACCTTAGATTATTTATAAATAAAAGGGTATACACTGTTGTTTTAGGAAAAAATGCATTTACCACCCAAATATGGTCAAAGGAAAAAAATAACAAAAAAAAAATTGTCGCTTTTTTTTGCCACTTTTTCTGTTGCATTGTGTCTGAAGTCGCTTAAACTACCACCCGGCTTCGTTTTCGGTAGCAGCCTTGATATACCCTGTATATCGAAGATTAAAGATGATGGGGAATGTCGTCTTAATCGGTTCATATATGCTCCACTAGTTGTATAAAGACACATTTAGAAATAAAGACTTTAGTTCATCACAATTATCATAGTGTGAAGTGAAATTCACATTCAGACTGGTTTCTTCATGATATTTGCTTTTGGGATACAGCCAAAAGAAATTTAAACAAACTAAAGAAAAATCTTATACTCGTTTCCTGTTAAATTTTATTTGACATGATAAAATTTATATCGTCAAATGGTAAATCCAATTAGTGAATTCTTTGAAATTCTATTTTGAAGTAAAAAGTATAGTATTTTTTTTGTTGGTAATTTTTGGAGGCTAGATAAAATATGGATTTGTTTGTTTTCAGTCCCACTTGGCCCTGTACTGCTTTGCAAACGGTCAAGTAAGCACCGCGTTGAAGCTGCTGTACCGTGCTCGCTACCTCGCGCTCATCGTCTGCGGTGAAAACCATCCTGAGATGGCGCTGCTGGACGTGAGTATTATACATACATACATACACTCACGCCTTTTTCCCAGAAGGGGTAGGCAGAGGTGCCTGGGACACCCTCAATTCGCCTTGTTTGTTCTGTCCCATGATGTGATAGGGGGCTAGTCTATCACCATATCGCACAGAAATTCCTGACTCCGGGCTGATAATTAATAGAAAAATCCAACATCCCTTTGCCTGACTCGGGGATTCGAACCCCAGACCCCAGCTTTGCAAGCGTACCACGCCACCAAGGCAGTGAATATTATACACTGTTTATTACAGTGATTCACAAATTGTGCCAAAGAAAAGCAAGTTTAAAGCATTTTGATTGGTGTAATACCTGCAGTTTAACTACAAGGTGTTTAACATTACATAATTTGGCATAAAGTTTTTAATCGTGAAATATTGTTCCCTATGTGATTTAATATATACCGGGTATCTCAAGACTGCTACCGAAAACGATGCCGGGTGGTAGTTTTAGTGGCTACAAACACAATGCAATTAAAAATTTCGCCTAGAAACGCGACAATTTTTTTTTATGATTTTTTGAATATCGTTATTTTTGGGTGGTAAATCCATAGTTTTTGCTAAAATAATAATTTAAACTCTTTTATACCTTAGAGTATTTATAAATAAAAGGGTATATACTATTATTTTAGGAAAAAATGTATTTACCACCCAAATATGGCCATAGGAAAAAAAAACAAAAAAAAATTGTAGCTTTTTTTTGCAACTTTTTCTGTTGCATTGTGTCTGAAGTCGCTTAAACTACCACCCGGCTTCGTTTTCGGTAGCAGTCTTGATATACCCTGTATAGCACTTAACACTTAAAATGAATATGTGACATAGTTGTCCTCTTTATTGGCGTGATTGGATGTACAATATAAACTCATTTGCAAAAAAAACGGGCACCTAAGCATTGAACCATTTCAAATGTTACTATTGGTTTGTTTGATAATTATAGGTAGTTTTACTTTCACAATTTTGTAAATTAATAAGCAAATAATCGTTTTCGTCAGTATTATCATAAAATTTTGATAAAAATTATGGGTTGTAATGCTAAAGTTCACTAGTAGTGTATGCTCGCTAGTAGTGCATATGATCGTGAAGTAAAAGTTAACAAAGATTTTTGTTTGTTTTTTCTTTAATAAAGTAAAAGCAGATAAATGTTTAGTATCGAGTGTGACCCCCTCTAGCTGAAACCACAGCTTGAATTCGTCTGGGTATGCTAGCGAGGATATCCCGGATACTTGCTTGCGGAATACGTTCCCACTCCGCGGTAATCAGATTCTTCAGCTCTCTGATGGTCTGCGGAGCCGGTTGTACTGATCTCACGCGTCGTTTCAGAACGTCCCAGACATGCTCTATAGGATTGAGCCTGGTTCTGAAAGAAAACCATGTACCCAACCACGGGATGATCGTTTTCTTGTGAGTCGCGCATTGAGAAATCGCAAGTCTTCGTATGTGGACCTTAAGAACAACCTCGAAGAAGTAAGAAATGTGCATATTAGTCTATGGACGGTCAGGAGGAGGCTTCTCGCGGCCAATATATGCAGTCATCGCCCGGCCCGCGGCCCTAAGTTACTCCGTGAGCACAGAGTTGCCAGGCTTAGGTTTGCTCGAAATTGTGAGTCATGGACTCAAGAAGACTGGAATAGGGTATTGTTCTCCGATGAAGCCAGGATATCTCTTTTCGGTGAAGATCGACGTCGGCGAGTGCTACGAAGACGAGGAGAACGCTTTGCAGAGGCTTGTTTTGAAGAAATCACACCTTATGGTGGGGGCTCTGTTATATTTTGGGCAGGAATAAATTCAATGGATCGTACGGAATTAGTCTTCATTGAAAACGGCTCACTGACTGGACATCGATACATAACGGAAGTTCTAATTCCTCATGCACAACCCGCATTGGCCGCTTTAGGCGAAGACTCAATTTTTATGGACGACAACGCTCGCGCCCACCGGTTTGGCGATGTGGAAGCGTATGTGCAAGAGGTCGGCATTCGTCGTTTGGATTGGCCAGCTCGAAGTCCCGACTTCAATCCTATAGAGCATGTCTGGGACGTTCTGAAACGACGCGTGAGATCAGTACAACCGGCTCCGCAGACCATCAGAGAGCTGAAGAATCTGATTACCGCGGAGTGGGAACGTATTCCGCAAGCAAGTATCCGGGATATCCTCGCTAGCATACCCAGACGAATTCAAGCTGTGATTTCAGCTAGAGGGGGTCACACTCGATACTAAACATTTATCTGCTTTTACTTTATTAAAGAAAAAACAAACAAAAATCTTTGTTAACTTTTACTTCACGAGCATATGCGAGCATACACTACTAGTGAACTTTAGCATTAAAACCCATAAATTTTATCAAAATTTTATGATAATACTGACGAAAACGATTATTTGCTTATTAATTTACAAAATTGTGAAAGTAAAACTACCTATAATTATCAAACAAACCAATAGTAACATTTGAAATGGTTCATTGCTTAGGTGCCCGTTTTTTTTTGCAAATGAGTTATGTATATGCATACATGCTGCGTTTATGACCGTCGTGTAGTAATAGTCAATTAAGAATCTATTATTGTCCCAAGCATATAGTGTCGTTTGAACGCGTGCCAAATTGTTGATGTACGTTGATTGCAGTTAAATTCATTATCGTCATAGCGAACCGTCATTAAGCGCCATGTGACGTGTATATACAACGGATCAATTTGTTCTAGTGGACATTATTTAATAACTATTATAAAACATTATTTAACGAGTATATTGTTTCACAGATTATGTCTAAGCGAATAATTGAAATTGTGTGTTCTTCTTTGAGATTTAATGCAATTTAATAGCTAATTTACATTGGTCGATTACAAGTATACAGCATGCTAATAAGAGATTTCGTTTTGGAAACATTTATTAAAGATTTGTAACATAAGAAATTTTGTACTTATGAAAGGTACATTGAAAAGACTGAAGTATACATCTTTCTGCCTTTCATGCGTCAAAAGATATTTCTTTAATAACAACTGGTCGATGGGTCATTTATTTCAATGTATAATTAAAAGCCGTTTTTTTTATTAGGTATCTTTAATTCTAAAGGTGCGATGTGATCGAAGTATTGATGACAGCCTCCGTGGCGCAGTTGGTTAGACGCCGCCTGCGAAACGAGAGGCCGCGGGTTCGATCCCCGCACCGGAAGAAATGTTTGTGCGGCTCACAAATATTTCTTCCGGGTCTGGGTGTTTGTGAGACCGAAAAGTCTCTCGTAGTTCCCGATACCCACGACACAAGACTCGATCTTAGTGTGGGGTCAGGACTATGTATGTGACTGTTGGGTGTTATTTATTTATTAAAGTGATTAAAAAATATGTGTATTATACAGTGTGTACAAGAAAACGGCGCACCTGCTAATATACATTATAGTATATGGTGAAGGAATCTTAATTAAGACGGATTTGCATGGCGCTAGCGAATATTAAGAAAGATGTCGAGAAAAAAAAACTAACGTTACATATGCTACCCCTTAACATGTTACGCTGAAGTGATTGAACTTTACAACTGAACGGCAGACACTCAACAATAAATAAGCAGAGCTCATTATTTACTTATAAGTCGTGCGATTGTTTGCATAACGCTCAGGGTACATAAAAATTTTTATTTTATTTTATTTTATTTATTAGCCTTACCAACTAAAATACATACAAATATTCACAATTGCAAAATTCAGTTGACATTTTCGATGTATGCTTTTAAATTACAGGTAAGTACAACACTGTTAAGTACCTCTACAATTCAATCAATAACATAAGTTAAAAAAAATACATTAAATAGGAAAAAAAAAGAATACAAAAAATCTTATAAATAAAAAAAATAATCGGATTTAAAAAAGAATACAAATAAAAATATGACTAAGTTACAGTTAATATTACCATTACAATTGATGATATAAATTTACTAAATAATATAATAAATCAATCTGTAACGATTATTCAATATTACAAAATAGGTACATCAAAACTTAGGTTTCTTTTAAATGAGTGATATTTGACGGAAAATATGTTCATATCATTGACATAGTATAGCTCGTTGCATTTTCCAAGCGCATAAGAGAGAGGGGAATTACTTCCATAAATATTTCGACTACTTTTATTAGCAAAAGGTTTGTAATTACAAACTCTAGCAGACAATCTGGGCACATTAATGCCTATTTGTTTAAGCAAGCAAGGACTATCTATATGATTATTAAAAATTTTATACAGAAAACACAAGCTCAAAAAATCCCTGCGCTATCTTAAAGGTTTCATTTTGAAATAGAGTAGTCGGTCACAGTAATCCCTAATTGTACGTCTAACCTTTGTTATTATTGTAAGTCGTCTAACAAATTTTTTTTGACTATTTTCTATGCGTTGAATATTATTTTGAAAGTTCGGATACCATACCATTGAACAATATTCTATATTACTGCGAACCAGAGCGTAGTATAATGTCTTTAGAGCTGGGATAGAAGTGAACTCTTTCGTATTGCGGTTTATAAACGCCAACATTCTATTGCATTTATCTATTGTATTATCTATATGTACAAAGAAACGCATTTCAGAGTCTATTGCAACTCCCAAATCTCTAACCAAATTAACATTTTTCAAAATTGTGCCTTTCATTGAATATGATGTGCATAGTTTATTTTTTTTGCGCGAAAACTTTATGTGATAACATTTATTTAGATTAAATTGCATGCTATTAAGCTCACACCATTTACACAATCTGTCAATGTCATCTTGAAGGTGTTTTTGGTCTGTAAATGAATTTACTATTCTAGACAATTTTAAATCATCAGCATATAATTCGAAGTGGGAGTTATGAATAGCATGTTTTATGTCATCTATAAAGATAGTAAACAGTAAGGGACCTAAATGAGACCCTTGCGGAACTCCAGAAATGGGCGAGAAGCTGTATGACGAGAAACTGTGAGAACTAAACCACAACTTTAGACTTTCTATTTTGCAAATATGACTTGAACCAATCCAAGAGGGAACCATGAATATTATATATAGTTGAAAGTTTATGAAGCAGAATATGATGATTAACCTTGTCGAAGGCCTTACTGAAGTCGCTATATATTGCGTCTACTTCATTGCCGTTACTGACATAAGTAAGGTTTCTCTCGACAAAAGCAACCAAATTTGTTAATGTAGATCTATTTTTAATAAAACCATGTTGATGCTCTGTTATAATACTTTTAATATGCCATTCAATGAAGGGGCATATCAGACTTTCAAACACTTTTGCTAAGACACAGAGCATGCTAATTGGTCTGTAATTACAGACGTCGGTTCTTGGGCCTGCTTTCGGAATCGGTATAACCATTGCTTCCTTCCAGTATTCGGGAAAATATCCCTCTTTTAGTGATCTGTTATAAAGAATATGAAGTGGTTCAGACAGTTGATCAGCACATTCTTTAAAAAACACCGGAGGAATGCCATCGCAACCCGCCCCCTTCGTTCTATTTAATTGCTTCAATTTTTTGAGTATGTTAGACTTAGATAAATATATATTACATAGACTGTTACCCTGATTAACATGATTAATTATTGGAAAGTGATATTGTGGGGTACAATTAGAATCATAAACTGATGCAAAAGAATCCGCAAATAAATTTGCAATGCTGTCTCCATCATCAGCAGCTTTACCGTTGAACATCATTTCACTAGGTATTGTGCTTTTATTATTACGCTTGCCTTTGATAAAAGACCAAAAGTATTTAGGATTTTTCGCAACGTTTTCTTGTATATTATTCACATAATTACGATACAATGCTTTAATTATTTTATGTGTTCTATCTTTGAGTAAATTATATTCATATTCATCACGGTTGTTACCAAATTTAATCATTTTTCTACGACATTTTTCTTTCTCTTTTAAAATTTTTATAAGATTACTGGAGTACCAGGTAGGGTATGAAAGCTTAGTTTTAGATTTTAGGGGTATACATATTGTAATAACATTCCTCAATATTTTATAAAAAGTATCAACTGCAACATCTATTGAAGGGCTTTTTAGGAGTTCTTGATTCCAGTCGATTTCAGCTAATTTATTTCTCACTTTGCTATAGTCCGCGTAATGAAAGTTATAATTTAATCTGTTATTTTTTATTAATTGAGGAGCAGGCTTAAGCTGGATATTGATATTCAAAGGTGGGTGATAACCATCAACGTTAGAGATAATATCAGGTGAAGCTGAAACTTTGATAGGTGAATCTACATCAGATATGACTAAATCAAGTAGTTTATTTTGCATATTTTTTATGTAATTAAACTGTTTAAGATTATTAGAGGATAAAAAATCTAAAAATATTTTGGCTGCTGTGTTGATGTGTCTAGTGGTTTCATCCACGTGTTCATCCACCCATGACAAACAACCAAGATTAAAATCGCCCACCAGAAGTACTGACTCCATATTATTATTATATTATTAAGTTTGCTAGTGAGATATGAAATTAGTTCTGGCCTGATTGGAGGGGCCAGATATACTGCACAAAGATGAATCTTTTTCAATTTGTGTTTAGTTGACAAGTCAAGTGTTATCCATAGATCTTCACATTTGGACTGAAAAGAGTAATTTCTGTAGGCTTTCAAAGTTTTCATAACAGCGATGAGTACGCCTCCTCCCTCCCTGCCCTCAGAAAATGTGTTAGACTGTCTATCTCTCCTAAAAATTTGATATCGATCATCAAATATTTCTGAATCCAGAATTTTATCATTTAACCAGGTCTCTGTGAGAACAATAATGTGATAGTTCATATTAAGAACATTTAGAAATGCAGTACTAAGCTTACCACGAATGCTTCTAGAATTTTGGTAGTAAATATTAATGTTATCCACTAGTATTAATATTAATAAGGAACACTAATCATTGCATGATTAATAATAATAATAAGAAGAAAAAGAGAAAAATTAAATTAGCTAAGTTAATTTTTTTTTAAATTCTCAATGTTTGTTATTATTTGCGCCGCAGTACCTTCATCCTTCCTGATAAAAATCCTGCCGTTCCGTACCCAGACAAACTTGTAATTTTTCTCTTTAACCTCAATTCTTGTAGCAGCGTGAAGTGATTTCATAGCAGGTGAGAGGTGTTCGCCAACATATACAGGGGACTCCTTGCTTCCGTACCCCAGTAATTTAGTGTTCATTTTATTTTTTGGGTTGGACCGATTGTATTTATAAATGGCTCCAAGTAGGTCGTCTCGTTTAAATTTACTTGATAGCTTATAAATAACAGCTCTAGGCTGGTTGAGGCCGAGTTACTTTTTTGAACACGAGAACATGTCAAAATATCAAGGTCAGAAAGCGGGCAAGAAACTATATTGCTTAGCTGTATTATGGTTTTAATTAGATTCTCATTTTTGTTTTCGGGAAGACAGTTAATTTCCAGATTATTTTGTCGAGATTCTTGCTCCAAGGTGATCAATCTATATTCAATATCCTTGAATTTCTTTTGGAGAGAGATGTTCTCTTTTTCTAAAGATTTTGTTACATCGCAGTGCATTTTCATTGTGGTTGCAAACTCTTCATATTGGCTGTTCATGAATTTTAAAGATTCTTCAATATCTTTCATTTCTTGCCTCATGGATGCAAACTCGACATTAATCACATCTTTAATTGCAGCACGTATCTCGGAACGAATTATATCAAAATGATATTAAATTAATACTGCCAACAGTCACATACATGGGTACTAACCCCACACTAAGATACAAATCTTGTGTCGCGGGCATTAGAAAAATAATTATGGTTCACGGAAATTATTTGTCTCGGGGCAGAAACCGAACTCGCGGTCTCTCATTTCACAGGCGGTTCTTACCAACTGCGCCACGGAGGCCGTCGGTGACTCATATGGGCTGGTTAGTTGTCATTAATGACCACTAAAATAGTTAACTGACCTTGTAATGTAAACCGTAATGACCTTGATAGGCAAGGATGGAAGCGCAGGATCCGCCAAAACCCGCACGAAAACACTGTCACAGTTTGGTAGCACAAATCACTTTTTCTTTTACATTTCACATAACACAAGTTACATCAAAGCTATCGAATTGAGTAATGTTCAAAGCATAGTGATATTAATAAAATTTACTTAAAATAACTGAAAACAAATTTACAATAATATGCACACGACTAATACATGCACACGCGATCGCAATCCGAATTCAACTAATAAAAAATAAATAATTATTTTTATTTTTGAAAGATAAAGGCCTGTTCACATTGGATACAAAGCTTTCCTATTTGAGTTCATAATAATTCATCTGAACAATTAGTATTAGTACTGTATCAGCACATATACGTGCCACTGCAGGGCACGGGGTCTCCAGTGCAGTAAATTAGTAGTTAGTGTTTATTGATTTCACTAATTTTATCTCACAGAAGTCTCATATGCAAATTCTATGCTATAATGGTAGACATTTCTCTAGGTATAAGAATTTAGAAGAAATTTTATCACTTTAAAGTAACATTATTTTCAAAATACATTAAAGTAATGTTAAATACAATAATAAGCAAAGTAAATAGGCAATTTGTAACTGACTGGATCGGTTGATGACATATTTAAATAATATTATAAGCTCTTGAGCAAGTAAGGACCATTTAATCAGTACAATAAGATCTTTTTTGCTTTAACGTAACATTTACGTCGGAGTACTTAATCATATTTAGTTATATCAAGTATGTAGTGTGAGCACACCTCAAGATGTCGGGCTTCCTTTGCAAAATGCTAAAAGTTACCGACAAAGAAATTGCCGCCTTTCGGCTCGCACTCACAAAGGGCGGCGGCAACCTCAAAGGAAGAATAATCGAGCCGCGTTGGATCTGACGAAGTACACTATGACCGGCGGCTTCCTTTGACTAATAGGGCCGAATTAGGCCATCATTTTAAAAATCTTATTTTTTATTAATCAGTGTCATCAGAAGTGCGTGGTGGCCTGTTGGTAAACGGACTAGACGCGACTGCCAACATGTTCATGGTGGTCGCGGGTTCGAATCCCAGGGCACACCTCTGACTTTTTGGGGTCATGTGTGTATTGATAGTCAATCACCACGCACTAAAACGGTGAAGGAAAACATCGTGAGGAAACCTGCACACCATAGCGATTTATAAAAAATTCTATGGTATGTAAGTCCGCCAACCCGCACTAGGCCAGCGTGGTGGACTATATGGCGTAGCCACTCTCAATCGTACTCTCGATTGTAGAGGAGGCCCGTGCCCTGCAGTGGGACGTATATGGGCTGATACAGACAGTGTCATCAGATTGTTTTTTCGATGAATATTAATTATTTAGATAATTTAAATGTTATGTATGTATTACCAAAACTTTTCTAATTATAATTAAATTCGCAATCTTACATGATTTAAGCGATGACGATCACACTATCTTGGTATCTTTCAGTTTGGATTTGTGACACTAGGTAAATAATGACAAACAAAATAGTCAATCCATACACGATGCAACTGCACCTAAAGTTATTATGTTGTTAATTTATTGACGCTTAAATCTAAGTACGTCCCTGTTTAACTGATTGATTTATTTGAAATGAAACAAAAAATATCCTTTTTTGAAGTTAGAAAAGGATAAATTATACAGCTAAGAGTTCATGACCTTACCCATTTGTAAACAACGGTTAAAGCGATGTCTAAGAAAGTTTTGATGCTGTTAAAAATGGTTTTCGTGGTATATTTCGTTAACTGTTCAATTAATGACAAAACGAAAAAATACGTATGTGTTTAAATCTTGTTCTTCATCCATTCCAACTAGTTTTATGCGAAAAAGTGGTGATTAAACTTAAAACTTTAAACGGTCATAACTTCAAAACGGATAGGTATTTTCCAAATATTATTTTTTTATTATGATATTAATATTATACCCTTGTATCCAACTGAGCAAGTGCGCCATTTATTTGCGCGCCCTGTATAGTATATTGCGTGTATATAAACTCGAGTATTGTATTGTTACAGAGCAACATCGCGTTGATCCTGCACGCGGTAGGCGAGTACGAGTTGTCGCTGCGTTTCGCGGAGCGCGCGCTGGCGGTGACGAGCGCGACGCACGGCGCGCGCTCGCTCAAGGCGGCCGTGGCGCGCCACCTGCTCGCGCGCACGCTCTCATGCCTCGGGGACTTCCGCGCTGCGCTGCACCACGAGAAGGAGACCTACTCCATATACAAACACCTTGTTAGTTATCACTTAATTATGTTTATTTTATTTATATGTGAATTGCATCACGAGAAGGATACCTACTCCATATACAAACACCTCGTTAGTCTTCACTCATTTATGTTTTTATTTTATTTTATACATCAATTATATTTTATTTAATTCTCATTCCTGGTAGCGGGAATTGTGGAGAAACGTAGGGGAGACCTATGCCCAGCAGTGAGATGTAATAAGTCAACAAAAAAAGAAAAAACTAATTTATTTAATCAATTGCTTTGTTTATTTTGAGACTATCAAAGAAGCTGATCACTGGTGTTCTATTGGATAGTTCTGCCAATATTTGCGTACTGAGAGTGTTCACATTTATGTTGCGTCTGATTTATTTTCTTGCAATGAATCGTGGCGAGCATGCCGTTCGCCTTATGGTAAGCGATAAGCTTATGAACAGTAGCAAAACCTAACAGCACCTTGATTGACAAAGCATTGCTTGGCATTCCACCACGCTTGCCATCGTTTTTACATATGAGAGACTTGTCACTAGTAAATAAATCACTTATATTTATTTTAGTTTACAATGGGGATGATGACAATAACAACGAATTAATGAAATTATGGTTTAATATAATAATGTATAATAGAAGGATTCTCAAAATAAACATTTGCTTTAGTTTTTAATTAAGATTAAATATATTTTTGCAAAAATAAAAGTACAAAACCTAAGCATCCGCCATGTTAGATGAAACGCCAATAAGAAGCGAGTGACGTGTCACTTTCGTAATATTACTTAGTCATAACGCGAACTTGGCTAGTTTTGGTCATTTCTATGTTATTCAGTATATTTATCTAATATTAATTAGTAATGCAATCAGTTTTGTGCTACCTACGAAAAATGAATATTACTCATGGAATAAGGATTCATCGCAAATAGCTCAAAATTTGGAACTATGCGATATTCCATATCACTGTTTAATTGGAACATTAATAACGTTTTTCAGTACTCATATACACAGCGATTGGCATGCTAATAATACCGAAAGGAAATAAATGAATCGTAGCTCCGATATTTATCTCTATTGTTATTTATAATAATTTTAAATTTTGATATGTTGTTTTCTGGACACGTCAAACATTATGAACATTGTAAATAAAGTCATTATTTCCGTCAAAATAGTGTTCACGGAAATTAATCATCGAATTTAAAGATCCTGGATCTTGCCTTTCCATTTTAGCCATATATTACTAACTTTTTATCCATTGAAACATTAATAAACAAATTGCTCGAGTTTGTATCGATGTATTATTACATTGCGGAACTACACATCATCGATCCACATTAAAACTCGGCATTACTATTAAAAATAATAAAATTAATATATCACAATATACACGTAAACATTGCACGAGCAAGCATTTACAAAAGCATGACGTCACACACGGACGCCATTACTATTACAGCGTTTTTGAGCAAAGATTAAAATGTGAAATTTAAAACGTAATTTTTCGCGCAAATCTTTACTTTTTTTCAAAAATTAAATTCATTTTAAGTATTGTTAATGTATAAGAACATCCTGAAGTAGTTTTTCAAAATCAGTCATCATGCCTATTGAATTATATTTCTGTTAATTCTCATTTATTCAGTTAATTGCATTGTCATTTTGAGACTATTAGATAAATTGATTACCTACTGGTGTTCAGAACTATGCCAATATTTGCGTACTGGGAGTGGTCACATTTATGTTGTGTCTTAGTGTACTAAGAAGTTAGTATTTTAATTGGTTAAAATAAAAATCATGGTTAATGTAATTTGCATATTTAGAAGACTCCAGCACTAAAACAATGAACTGTTCACCAGTTGTGTTCCTGCGTATAATACAAGAATACAGTTCACACTATATTAAACACACACAAGGTGTAGTTGAGTCACAGTTACCCTTTTAATACACGATATAATAATAAAGTTTATTTATTTATTATTATTACATTTTAATTCTATACAAATTATAAATATATCTTAAAACAACGAGCAAAGAAATCTACCATAAAATTAACCTCTGTTGTTTAAAAAAGGTAATCCTGATTATTAAGCACTAAAACATAATACGCACACGACATAATCTCTAACCCGTTGCATTCCAGTTGGGCGAGAAGCACGAGAAGACCCGCGAGTCGTCGGAGTGCCTGCGCCACCTGACGCAGCAGGCGGTGGTGCTGCAGAAGCGCCTCGCCGAGGCGTACGCGCGCGCGCCGCTCGCGCCTGCGCACCACCCGCCGCTGCACATCCAGCCGCCCGCCATGGCGTCCGTCATCGACATGCTCAACCTCATCAACGGGATACTGTTTGTGCAGATCAGGTCACGCATCACTGCTTTTATCTAAATATATGGCCTTACCACTCTCATTCGTACTTTCGACTGTAGAGTAGGCCCGTGCCTTGCAATGGGACGTATATGGGTTGATACAGATACAGATGTCTAAAGAAATGCCTGCCTAGACCTGCTAATATCATCATCTAAGGCAAAGGCAGTCCACTGCTGAACATAGGCCTCCCCCAAGGATCTCCACATCGACCTGTTGGAAGCGCTCTGCATCCAGCGACTTCTTGCAACCTTAGCCAGATCGTCCGTCCACCTTGTAGGCGGGCGTCCGACATTTCTCTTGCCTGTACGTTACTTCCACTCTAGAACCTTTTGGCCCCAAGGGCCATCGGTTCTGCGAGCTATGTGCCCGGCTCACTGCCATTTCACCACCATAAATAAATACATTTTAGTAAATCATAATTGAGTTTAGATTAGGATGAATTTTCGTAATTTACTCTGAAACAGGATTTAAAAATGTTTATTTGTTCCAACAGTCCTCAAGACATCGAGCAGTTCAAAGCGGAGATAGAGAAGAGACAGCTGAAGGACTTGCCGATCCCCGGGCTGCAGTCGCAGCTGGGAGGTGGCGGCGGCGCGGCGGGCGCGGGCTCGAGTTGAAGCCGCGCGCCGCCGCCCGCCTGCGCGCCAGGACTGTGTAGTGATAAGCGAGGCGCCGCCCGCTCATTACGTACGATACATATTGCGTACTGTTACTTTAATCGATTGATGATATTGTTCCTTATCTATGAATGTATGCGGTAGTGAATAGTGTGCTAAGGTTTGATGTAGATTTTTTTTTATTAGAAAAATTTTGTGGATATAATTTCGACTTATTATTGAATCGTTCGTTATGAATTCTCGCGATGTGCGATAGATATGCGAGTGCATGTTTCTGTTTCGCTCAAATCACGCAAATGGAAGTTTGATTTGCGCTTTCATTTGGATTTCACGATAGTAATTACCACCCAAAGTAGTGCAATTACAAAGTAGTGATAATAGCAATATTTTTGGTTGTGAACCTGAGACCTCGTGTCGCCGATTGATGGTTACTGGTGCTACTGCCAATTATACCCTTCGTATATGATGATTTTATTATGAATTTGTTATCGTCGAGTATTATTTTTTTTTAGTATGCGAATATAATTATTGTTGAGACACCCATAGCAGTAGAAATTCAGTTATATTGTGATTGAAATGTAACAGAATGTATACAAAAGTTTACTCAAATCCTGTAAACATTTGCCGCAAAGATTATTAATTTATTGATATTTTATGAACAAATATGATTGCGTAGGAAATAACAAACACTGCCTTATTGTTACAGTTGATATCTGGTTTTTGTTGTTAGTGCCATATATGTATGTAGTGGATGTTAGTGGTTATGTAATATTTTCGTTAGTCTGTGATATAGAAAAGTTTTATCATCGAGTCAACTTGCCTTATTTAACGCAATACATAGATCTTTGTTACTGGCAATGCAATAAGGACGCACGTAACTAAATTTTTTATAGTATGTTAATGAAATAGTAAATAGCAACATTTCTGTGAGCCACCCGTGTCTTATATTCAATAATGTATATCAAATTATATTTCGGTTAGTGTGCCGAGATTATGTTCTAAATGCAAATTAATGACGCTGTTATCGAATTAGTTTTAACATTTACGACACTAGATGATGATAATAAAATGAATTGTATGTAATAAAACAGCCTGCATAAATATATCCATATCATCCGCCTTGTCAGCTACAGTTATGTGATCATGTCGCTCCATCATCATCATGCATATTTGTAAGCTGCGTTTGCAATGTTTATTTCGGTGTGCATTGAACTGTTAGTTTTCTATATGTGCTGAGCGCGGCGAAGTCGACCCGCGTCGGACTCGCCAGGATCGGATAATTACGCACACTATATAGCTGGGTTAAGCGAAATAATATAATGTTGTTGGATAAAGTTACGTGTCTATTGTTGTTACATTTCTTTAACAATATGATGACCATGTAAATACGGCGCTGTTCGTAGTATAATATAATAAAAGTGGTTTTTAAAATGTGTGTATTTATTAACATACCTCCGACTTAATGATGTGTAAAGAATTTTTTTTTCTCTTTCCTTACAATGACGTGAGGAAATCTGCATACCACACAGATCACAAGAATGTTATTTATAGAGTACCTAAGTGTCCAATCTGAATGAGGCCAGCGTGATGGACTATCGCCTAGACTTTCAGTAGCCTCTAAACACAGATCACTCCCAATAGATACCGCATAATGTCAAAGGAGAAGGGGCATCCCAGCCTATCGACCAATAACGACAAGCCATATATAGATAGAAAGGTCTTTTCAGATACTACAATTTTTTCTATGGCAACAAAACCGAAATCGCTGTATTTTAGAAAATATAGCTACTTAAAGACTGCAGGAAAATCACGCAAAAGGGCCTCGCCATAGTGAGCAATAACAAAAAGCGATGCGTCATTAGAAAGGTCTTCTGAAATACTATAACTTCTTTTACGGCGGCCAGTATCAAATCTCTACGTCGGAAAAAATATCGCTGCGTAAGGGTAACGCAAGGATGAAAATATGTATATGGACTCGAAGCCTGTTGACCAATAACGACGAGCGATATATCATTCGAAAGCTCTCTTTATTTTCAATAACTTCTTCTTTGCCAAGAAATCCCGATTTGCTGTATGAAAAGAAGTATATCGACATAAAGATATCGCGAGGCTCATATGTATGGACTCAAGCCTATCGACCAATAACAACGAGCGATATGTCAATGGAAAGGTCTTTTCGGGTGCTACAACTACTTCCATGGAAACAAAACCCATATGGTATTTTAAAAAATATTGCTACTTAAAGATTGCACGAAAATCACGCGAAAGGGGCTCGGCATAGTGAGCAATAACAAGCGATGTGTCATTCGAAAGGTCTTCTGAAATTCTAAAACTTCTTCTACGGCGGCCAGTATCAAATCTCTGCGTGGAAAAAAATATCGGTGCGTAAAGGTAACGCAAGGATGAAAATATGCATATGGACTCATAGCCTGTTGACCAATAACGACAATCGATATGTCATTCGAAAGTTCTCACTTGGACCCCACACGGGATTTGAACCAGAGGCCTCCGCTTTGCAATCATACCATAGTACAACTACGCCACCGAAGCAGTTCATAGGACCTACTTAATGTCCACATATTTGTTTTTTCTATTTTAAATAGTGTTTTTTTTTCAGAGTCCTCCGGATTGGATTATTAAGAACGTTGACAATAATTGACATCACTGGCAAAAGAACACATATCAGTACAAAAATAACTTAATTATAAACACGTTAATAACAGTGTACATTAACGTTATGTAGTAGATACGCATCGTTTGTTATTATTGCTCACTATGCCGAGGCCCTTTCGCGTGATTTTCGTGTAGTCTTTAAGTAGCAATATTTTTTTAAATACAGAGTTTTGGGTTTAATTTCCATAAAAGAAGTTGTAGCACCCAAAAAGACATTTCCATTGACATAGCGCTCGTCGTTATTGGTCGATAGGCTTGAGTCCATACATATGAGCCTCGCGATATCTTTATGTCAATATACTTCTTTTCATACAGCGAATCGGGATTTCTTGGCAAAAAAGATGTTATTGAAAATAAAGGGAGCTTTCGAATGATATATCGCTCGTCGTTATTGGTCAACAGGCTATGAGTCTATATACATATTTTCATCCTTGCGTTACCTTTACGCAGCGATATTTTTTTCCACGCAGTAATTTGATACTGGCCGCCGTAGAAGAAGTTATAGTATTTCAGAAGACCTTTCTAATGACGCATCGCTTGTTGTTATTGCTCCCTATGGCGAGGTCCTTTCGCGTGGTTTTCCTGCAGTTTTTAAGTAGCTATATTTTATAAAATACAGCGTTTTCGGTTTTGTTGCCATTGAAAAATTGTAGCATCTGAAAAGTCCTTCCCATTGACATATCGCTTGTCGTTATTGGTCGATAGGCTGGAGTCCATACATGTTTGCCCCTTCTCCTTTGTTTGTTTGAATGAATGAATTGATGTGAACAAAATATTATTGTATAAAACTATGTCGATAATATTGTCGATGGATTAAAAATAACTATTTTACGGGTTTCTTTTTTATTAAATTATTACGACGTAATAATCTTAATGTGTTTTTGAAAGGAATATTAAAAACGCCTTTCAGTATGTTTGGAACATGTTTACTATTAATTTTATATAATTTACAAAATACTTAAAAAAAAATTAATATAAAAATACTTTCTGTAACCACTGCTCCTTGCTCTTCTTGTTTTATCGACAATAATCAAAGGATGCATATATTCAAAGGGAATTAAAGAAATGTTATTTCCTTACATATATTATATCCAAAACCTCTACTTGTAATAATTTATCAGTCACTCGTTTCGCTTTTATATCAATATTGTTAGAGCTGGAACACTAAAGTGTGGCCATATACTTACAACTAATGCCAGGATGAACTTTCGTTAGCCAGATAGTAATAAACTTTGCCATTTTCGACACAGGCGTATTAGATTTAGAAATCACACAATTTATGGTCAAAGAACAACCAACGCGGTTATTCGTACTCAGAAACTCAAAATGAGATCTAATTAAGTATTGTAATAAAAATATTCTCAAAAATAAATTTCAGTTTATCTTTTCATTGAATATATAAGTTAAAATTAAAAGTCAATAGAAAATGGTATTTTAATAAATATCCAACATACAATACGACATACAAAAATTGGTAAATATAAGGTAGGTACAGCTGATTCGAAAACAAATCTTCGTTTATCAATTTAAAGCTGTCTTCGGAGAAGTGTCTTGAACATATGACGCTATACTTTCTCGGGAACCACTCAGTACCACGAGATGTAGCGTCTGTCCATTGGGACTTATCTTTAGCACATTTAGGAAACCTTAAACAGAATGTATCAAAATGATTTATGTTTAAACTTTTGTTATATGGTTGTAGAAAACATTATATTTCATGTTATACGTTTGTTTGGATGTGAGCTGGTACAGTTAAATTTATTTTAAAATCAATCGTATCAATGACGAAAAAGTGTAAAATGGAAATTATTTTACGTATTGGTATTAATATCGACATTAATTAAAATGCACGGGACCGCAACACTGTTGTGAAATGTGTTAGGAGAAGCGTTTCCAAGGCGATGCGTAAAAAGGACATGCATACAATTACAGTAAGGAGTGAAAGAGATAAATGCGAAAATAACAATTTTAAATTATTGAGCTGTGTGACACGTAAAATATAAGAAATATTTTACCGATGTAAACTTATACCATCTTTCTTGTAACTGGATGTTCTGCTATTGCCTCCACACTACTTGAAACTGCACGTAGTTATATTTCCATATTATTTTATAGACGAAATCCATGGGAATAAACCGTCAAAATAAATAGACATATTTTATTTCAATGACACTGACAGGTCAAAGACGTGGTCGCTACTGACGTTGCGCGTAGTTCCACAGCGCATCCTACGTGCAAAAGCACTAAAGGCATTACACGCGTCAGTTGCCTGTGATGTGGTATCTATTGGGAGTGATCTGTGCCTCTAAATTACGGGCGGGATATTTGTGAAATTGATAATCAGGAATAAATTATTGCAGCTTAAAAACAACTCAACAATAAAGATTTAGACATTAAAATAAGTTTACAAACGTTGTAAATGCCTATATACATAAGCATTTATTGAAATAGAAGTCAGAAAAGTGTAAAGCGCTACAATGTAGTGTACGCGCGTCACTTGCGCGCGCGTGGTCGTGGCCGGGGCCGTGCGCGCGGGCGCGGGCGCGGGCGGCGGCGACGCACTCGCGGCGGGCGCGCGCGCTCCAGCTGCGCCGCCAGCAGCTCGCCCAGCGCGCCGCGCTCCGCCAGCATCGACAGGAACGTGCAGATGAACTCGTCGTAGTTGTGCGTGCGCCGGCAGTCGTCCACCTGCACACGCACTCTTATTCAATATTACGCTGTCTTATTTATTTATTTTATTCTTAACTGCACAAAAAAGGATAAACATTTAAATATATTACAAATGAAAAAAAAAGTACAGATGGCGGTCTTATCGCTCTAGGAAGAAAAAAAGGAAAAGATGAGAGGGCAGTCTAGAAAATAGAGGATACAGGGCTCCAATAAAATAATAATAGACAAATTATTTATAATTAGTATGTACACAATATATGATATCAGTGGCGTAACAATAGGGTGGCCTAGTGCGCAAAATGCCACGGGCCCCCGGCCTAAGGGGCCCCCGGGCCGGCAGGACCCTGGTCCGACAGGGTCTCAAGCCCGACAGGGCCCAGGCTCGATTGGGCCTCGGCCTTAAACCGAGAACCGTAAACCTTAAAAATTATAATTTAATGAATATAAAGTTAATATTTTCCAAAGGGGCATGCCCACTCCCCATACAGATGTCGGCCCCAGCTGCCCACGTTTCAAAATACACTCAAATTATTATATACAATGTAGTAAATAACTTTTAAAAGGATTGGATGCAATAAAACTTGGGGGTTCGAAGGAAAAACACTTTTTATTTTCTCCTTACTCTAGTTTTTACAACGTTGTTGTCATAGTTTTCATTAAACCATATTGTGTATTCACATTTGCGATACTTATTTTATTATATTAAATCTTATATGCTCACCGTAACATGAGCTTGCTTGTTTAACTTGTGTTTGTTGTGTTTGACTTGTAAAAATTACAGAGAATTGTGGTCACAGACCAAGTAGTACTAAGTTGTGGTTGTGGCAAATGTTGCCAACTGCCAAACCCAAGACACAAAATAACAATAACTCACCATTAAAAAAAATACTTAAATTAACTGAATGTGGGATCAAGTCGGTTATACGACTGTTGGAAGCATTTATTTATTTCAGTGAATATTTAATGATTAGGTACTAGGTGTCTTTTAGGACAAGATTCTCTATTCTATTTCTGGAAATCATTATTTTGTTGGTTTGAATGCTTGTTATAGAAACATCACACAAAATCATCAGCTTTTAGAGAATTATAAAAAAATTACGAACTAAAATAATATATCACAACTACACCCAAATCCACAATTTTTAGGAGAAAATGAAAAAATGGCAACACTTTCATGGCGTATGATCTGGGAATGTATAAAACAAATAGTCATGTAACTGTTTTTCCGGTAGCTACTTTTTATTATAAAAATAATATTCCCGGAGTATTTCAGTAAACAAATGATACTATCATTGTGGATAAATTGAGTTATGATTTTGTAATAAAACGATAAAGTGGGCAGGTGCAGGGCCAATTTTGGGCATTCTCCTTTGTACATGTCTTATTCTAGAAATTATTTAAAAGGTAGAAGAAAAACGAAAGAGAATGAGGGAGTCTGAAGCGATAAATAGAAAGTTATCTAAAATAAGTCAGTACTGCAATAGATGTGGACGGTCTAGATTCAGCCTCACAGCGAGTAGGTCTTAAAATTAACTCCGACAAAACCATACTAATGATCCCCAACCCCAGACTTCTCGCTGTATGTAGCCACCAGCTTGAAGTTGTTTCTGATTTATCCGGCTGGGGCAGACCCTTTAGGAAGAAACATCTTTGAGAAAGATACTAAAAGTCTTCCCGACACCTCTGCCAAAAAGCTTGAAAACGATAGCTTTCAACGTGTTCTTGAGTGGAGGCCGCGTGTTGACTAACGTGGCGTAGGATGCCTACCAGCTAAGTGACGAGTGAAGATTTGCAAAAACTCGCTACCACATGCTGGATGTGATGAGCTGACAACAGAGTGTAATGGCGTAATTTGGAGGAGGCCTATATCCATATAACAATGTCGGTAACATTGGACATTAGAAGAAGAGCAACAATGCATATAAAAAAATAAACATATTTTTTTACGCCAAGAGCTTACTATACTCCACGAAGTTACTAATTTAGTTTTCGTGGACATAGAGATAGCCCTGAAAGCCATAATAAATCAGTTACTAGCAAAATGTGATCCTGATTTAGAGGAATGGGTCACTAAGTCCAGGGGCTTAGATTAAATACTTCAGTCTGAAAATGCAAAATGAGCTAATTACTGTTTTGGGCCTAAAACTCCATTATATTTAATACAACTTGAGATTTTTTTCTAAAATAGACCAATTATTTGAAGTTTATCGCTACTGTGTGATAGAAACAAATGAAAATGGAATCCAAAAGCAGTCGTTCATCGTTATTACAGAAACCTTTTTTTAGATTTTAGAAAATGAGTTATGTTCATAATCGGATGAGAAATATGAGGCCATGTCATTAAAAGATTTTGTGATGTACTGTATCAGCCCATATAGGTCCCATTGCAGGGCAAGGGCCTCCCCTACAATCGAAAATACGATTGAGAGTGATTAGACCATAATATAGTCCACCACGCTGGCCTAGTGCGGGTTGGCGGGCTTACATACCATAAAAATTCTTGCAAATCGCTATGGTATGGAGGTTTCCTCACGATGTTTCTATTCACCGTCATAGTGCGTGGAGATTGACTATACATGTCCGAAAAATCAGAGGAGTGCACTGAGATTCAAACAATATTCATAAAAACGAAACTACAATATTCATTTTTTTTTATATCTACGAAGGGCCCCATTTGATGATTTTTGCCACGGGCCCCCGATGGTGTAGTTACGCCACTGTATGATATATAATTATATCTCTGTATCAGCCCATATACGTCCCACTGCAGGGCACGGGCCTCCTCTACAAACGAACAATCGATTCCAATCCTCCCTCTCTGAATTGACCTCTACAATCGATTCAGAGAGGTTAGGCCATATAGTCCACCACGCTGGCCTCGTGCGGGTTGGCGGAGTTACATACCATAGAATTTTTTATAAATCGCTATGGTATGCAGGTTTCCTCACGATGTTGTCCTTCACCGTTATAGTGCGTGGTGATTAACTATCAATACACACATGACTCCGAAAAGTACATAATTATATACATACACCTAATATAAATTCATACATATATGTTATGGGCCAAGTGATTAATCGGGCATTATTCATCATGCCCGGGCAATATGAATAATGCCCAATAAGAGCGGGCAATGTGTCTATAACCAATCAATTTATCACATTGCCCGGGCATTATGAATAATGTCAAGTGCCTATTGGGCAGAGTGATGTAAAGCGAATCAAAATCAAAACAATGAACCGAAGTAGTAGAATTTAGAATAGGGCAGCACGAGGGGGTGGGTTTGGAGGAGTGGTGGGAGTGTCACCTCCCCTGGTACTACTCCCATGAAAAGGTAACGCACCATTCCTGAGAAATATCTATTATAGCAACCTAATCCTTAAAACACTTGTTGTCAATACAAATTAGCTTCTGCATCGTCTTCGGCGCTACGGGAAGTTCAGCCCCTTCGCCCTTGCGTAACAAAAGATAGGCAACCATGATCACCTCCGCAGCTTCGGCTTGCTGGTCGTCACCGGTGACCAGCCTCAGCCGCTACGGCTCGCACGGTTGCCTATCCTTCGTTACAGCGGGCGGGGGCTGCTCTCCCTCCGCGCCTCCGGCTTTTTATATACACTCTAGGGTCGGTAGCCAAAAGACTATGTGAAGTCGAGGTGTTCCGAGTCGGTTTTGGGGCACAGTCGACCTTACTGATCCATAAAGTGGGTACACTAATTTTCTTCTGAAGATAATGTTTCGGACGTTAAAAAGCAACTAACATAAGCAGATCAATTCAACCTTTCTAATTCATGGGTCCATCGCAGATGCGACAATGCGGCAGCGCACCACGCAAAAAATCACCTATTAATCGTGTGATTAATAGGTGATTATACATGATGATCGGGCAGTGTTGCCCGATCATCATGTAGCCATATTCATAATGCTCTGGCAATGTGAAAAATAGGTGAGTTTAGATTGTAATTAATCAATTGGCCCGATATGGCTCGGCAATATTCATACTGCCCGGGCATTGTGAATACTGCCTGCATTAATCACTTGGCCCATAACATATATACATAAATATATCTTCAAACATTAACATATTGTAATTGTCAGTGTTATAGAATAAAAGCTGAATTTTATATATTATTAAGGCAACTATAAACAAATATTTCGTTGGTATTCAAACACTTCATGGTTCTTTCATCTTGCCAGAAACATTGAAGCTCATAACTTCCAAAGCGACCACGACCACAACTTCATAATAGCTGATCGTGTGATGCCTATGTTAGAGGCATGCACATACAAACTTTCAGTACACTGCTGTAATTCTCGGACTTTATATACACCTATCGTCTATTTTCTCTTTGATTGCGGCATCAAAATAGTAAATCATTCACCACTGCGGCGCAGTCATATCGTCATTACACTACGCAAGTAAAAGCATGTGGGAGCCACAGTTAATATCCTTTCACAAATATAAATAATAGAAATTAACTTTCAGTTCCTAGTCGATATTTAAAAAGAAGATACGGGTCTCATTGATCTTATGATTAATATTTACAAGACAAGAAGTCATACTCTGAAATGTTTAACAGACTACATGACTGCCTTTCGTTTTAAGATTTTAGTTGAGGTGGAATAAGGTTTAAATGTTTACCTTATACATATCTCGTTTGTCGTTCTCGTCGTTCAGAGCCTGCTGACACAACTGAACTTCACCAATGATACTGCTCATAAGCATATTCAGTTCGGAATGGGATAACAACAGTTTCCTCAATTTGTATGGTTGGTCTGGAACTGTTTCTGAACAAGCGAGTAAAGGAGCTTCGTTGCTTCTGACTAGCGCCGTAGTGGAGGTTGGGTATATCTATAAAAATATAGCATAACAAAAACATATAATAAAATTCTAATAATAATAATGATACACAATCTCAAATATGTTTTACTGAACTACTTACTTAATGGTTAATTACACTAACTAAATACATAAGTAAAAAGCATAATAAAACATAACTAGATTGTCATAATAGCCCACATTATTGTTGTAATATCAATTATATAATTATATAATAAGATACTTACTAATTATGTGATGAATGAGACAACAAGTAACTCTCGTTTTTAAATTATCATATGTTTTACAGGTAAAAAATAACTTACATCTCCTATAATTTGATTCTCTCTATTTACTGTTATGAATTTCACAACAGTGCCTTGCTCCACAGGATCAACTGAAAACGTTTATAATTAACATGTTTCATGAATGTAAATAAGTCTTAAAAATATAATACTCAAATAAAAGTTTTGCACATGAATAATTCAGCCTAATTTTAATTTTTGCTGTTCTAAGGCAATTTTTTTGTAAGATTATCAATGTTTACTTTTATTGACACTGACGTATTTTAGGCTGAGCTTTAAACAGTTGTAAACAATGTATTTATGTATTTTAGATTGTTCAGAGACTAGAATACATTAATTGTTTTTTTGGAATTTAGTTAATATTACCTAAAATAATACTGTTGTCTTGCTGTGGTCTATCCATGGCACCAATTTCTATTGTAATTGGCAGTGTGTAGTCCAAATCAAACATATGTACTTGAGATGCATCTAATGCAGTCAGTATGGTCTCCTCACTTATGTGAACCAAACTATCATTTAGAGAGTTTTCATTACTCTCTGAAAGAATAATTTCGCCTTGTTCTAAAATTATATAAATTACTTAACACATTGACTGTAGTGCCAAGACAATTAACTGTCCAATTATATGGTTTGGATGTAATGTAATGATAAATGAAATATGTCTGGTTTGTTGCATATAAAAAAAATATGTGCACCACAGGCAAAGTTTCAAAAGGTCTACTTATAAAATATATTTAAACAATTTATAGCAAATTAGAAAATATTGCCCAGTTAGTTTAAAATTGCAATAAAATACTTGATCAAGAAGTATAATTATTCTGAAAGTTATAATTAAATACCCACCACTATAGTCTCGGTTTTTAGCCAGTAAATGCCGTAGATGTTTCCCTATTTTGGAAATGGCTTCTTTGACCCTCTTCTGGTTCATTTCCAGTGCAGACAGTTTCTGTGTTAATGCTATTCTTCTGTCTGGCACAACTGCCATTAAGTTAAACCTAAACAAAATATAAAATATAATTGGAAACAATTAAATCAACCCACTGTGGCTAAATCAATGCCTTCTATTGTTGGAAATCAAATAGACACCTTGCAATGATAGCCTCCTTGGAACAGTTGGTTAGATGCCAACTTTGAAACAAAAAGCCAAGAATTTGAATTATGCCATAGCCTTATTTTACAGTTGAGTCAGGACTAGGTATGTGTAACATGACTTTTGGGCGTATTTATCTCTATTGAAAATCAATTATAATTTTTGAGAATGAGAAAAGATATTTACATATTTAGAAACACACCTGATGTCATGGACCTGTTCACCAGCATCCCTGCCTAATCTCTCAGCCATTACTCTCCTGAACTTATCAGTCCAGTCTTCATCAGCAGCCCAAGGTCCATGATCTGTTGGGTATGGCTTCAATCCATCTAGCTCAAATAAATGTCCATTTATGGGTACAAAACTTACAAAATGATAAGCTTCACCTGTAATTTATTATTTATACAAATATTTTTTTCTTTCACAGGATTAAATTAAATCTAGATAGAACAACATACATAATTTATAACATTAGTATCTGTAACAGACCTGTGAAGCGTCCGGTAGAAACTCCTGCATTTTTGTCAGTTTTTTTCCGAGCCTGAGGTATGGCATGAGAGTTGTGAGCACATGCTAGTTCTGGAGTATTACCAATTGCCCATCCTTTGTTTTCTGGATTCATACCTAGTGTATGATGCTGTTGAGTAATGGATGATTATTTATAGTACCTAGGATTTTTTTTAAATTATGCTTTGAAAAATTGTATCAGTGCAAAATAAATATTTGCAAAATAACTATTCAGCATAATTATTATATACTTAATTGAAAATGCTGCCTTATATACTGCATTTGAAATATTTTTCAGTAAAATTATAATTACAGTTTTTTTATAATAATAATAAATAAATTTACCTTTAATCTACTTAAAGTTTCACCTAAATGAAGATTAGCGCAGTTTAATAATATTGAAAGCAAAGCATGGGTGGCGCAGCTGTTCGGCACCATTTGCTGCGCGAAAAATATGTTATTGATAGTTTCTTCATCTCGCACAAAACTCTCAATCTGTTCTACAAACTTCCGTCGCGACCTGCGCTCTTCTATCCAACGGAATAAAAAAATAAACCCGTAAACCGGGCTCTCTAAAGGTTTATGTAAGTCATAAATCTCTTCAACCTGAACTCCCTTTACACCGAAATCCTCTAATAACAATGTGAATAATCCCGGATCACTTTCCAACTCAAGCCATCCTTCTGTTAAGCTGTTTAATTCTACTGGCATGTTTTTCATATATAAAAGGATTTATGGACTTCTTGAAAGCTATTGTTTAATGTTTAACCTATGTTCTACATTAACGATATTTTTAGTCGTCTGTGATTAACGATGCCAGTCGTGAGTCGATTGACAAAGACAAAGTTCAGTTTTTGTTTTGACAAAAGCAAAAAGCGAAACTGACATTACACTGACATATGACATTTTATTTTTATAATGTTTTATTTGTCAAAGCAAAGTATTTAACCATACATCCTAGTCTTCAAGTGGATGTAAGAAAATACTATAATTAATATTTGCAGGCAAAACTTGGACAATACTCACATTGGTTTATTCTTGAAGGATTATGGGTTTAAATATGTTTGATAAAATATTTTTGCTATACACAAAAAAATTAAATTCCTATTTTAATATTCTAAGCACTAATTTCGAAGTTTATAAATTGTTCTGGGAACTGGGACTATGTCTACCTTTTTTTAAGAATATACTCATTAAGGGCGTGCCAGTTTTTAACTACGTTGCATAGTGTATTTGAGTTACTCGCAATATACTATTTTGGAGTAGTTGAAGTTATTGTTTATTTATAGGGATTACATTTATATTTATTTATTAAATGTACAATGCAAACTTACAGCATAATGTGCCCACACGTTAACATTAAATGAGCTTAGTACTATTCTTAACACTAATAATTTTACACATATAAATTGTAATATGAACCAGTAACACATTATAAAATAAATATAAAGAAATACAAACAATAACACTGAAATAATACTATTTAAAAAAGCATGAGTAATTTCACAGAAGACAATAAAAATTATAATTATAATATATATATAAAAAAAAACAATCAATACATTTTTGAACCAAATTGTTCAACATAGGCAACGATTTTGTCAAGCTTGTCACAAAAAATAGCACCTTGGACCTGTTCAGTAAGTGCATTTAAGAGATATAGAGAGATTAGAGATTATACAAATAAACGTTGTTCATCGCCGTGTGTACAATGAAGATTAAAGAACCCAAAACAATGATTCCTGGATATTTATCTGTGCCTTTGTGCGTTCTAATCTCATAATTGGGTGCGATCTTTACGATTTATAGGCTTCACTTTTTTGGACAGGGCTTATCCCACTGATCAAAAATTAAGTAATTAATCAGAGGTAAATATATCCAGACAGCAACCGAAAACGAAGGCAGGCGGTAGTTATAGTATTTTCAGTCAATGCAACTTAAAATTTCGAAAAATAAGTAACTATATTTTTTAACCGACTTCAAAAAAAGGAGGAGGCTTTTTTATGTTTGTTACCTCGTTTCTCTGTACTGTGTGAACCGATTTCGACCATTCTTTCTTTGATTGAAAGTTGGTGCTTGTCATTTGGTCCCATAAAAATATGGTGAAAATCTGAGCAATATCTTCGGACCTGGAGAGGGGAACTTCTTAAAATTAAGTAGGATTCCAATGGTTTTATTTTGCATTAGGTTCATTATAAAAGTTAAGTTACAGTGAGAGAGGGAAAAAGGGTTGGGGGTGAGGGGGGGGGGGGGGGTGATAAAATTAAAATACATGTAAATTCTAATATTTTCGGCAGCTTTTAACCGATTTTAGTGATTTCTTTTTCATTGGAAAGAATGTATTGACAGGTTGATCCCAGGAACACAATATGAAGATCTGATGATCATGTTCGGACTTAGAGTGTAGAACTCTTCAAAATTTAGTAGGATGCCAATAGTTTTTTTTTTGCATTGGGTTCAGTATAAAAGCTAAGCTACAGTGGTGGGGGAAAAGCGGGTAGGGGAAAGAAAGGGGGGGGGGGATAAAAAATAATAAACATGTGAATACTCTAATATCTTCGGCATCTTTTAGCCGATTTTAGCGATTTCATTATTATCGGAAAGAACATATTCCTTGTGGGGACCAAATCTTCTTTATTAAAATTCCTATCAACAATTCAACACTAAAAAGATAAAATTAACTAAATTTTTTAATAAAAAAATAAAAACCGAATTCAAAATAAAAAACCAAAAAATTACAAAATAATAAGTACCACTGCAAAATACATAATATTTATTTCATGGAACTTGTGCTTGTTGATTAATTTGCTTAATGACTTGACTAGCCAACAAATCAAAATATATGCATAACATATTGAAGGCGGGCCGCCAAGTACCAAACATGTAGGACCTATGCTTTATATTAATTTAAATATCTATATGTTTTGAAGTCGGTTTTATTTTCAAATTTATAACTACTGTCGTGTTTGGTGGTAAATACGTAGTTTTGCTGAAATAATAATGTAATTCCATTTACATTTAAATACACATCGGTAGCCCGTATGTCACACTGCAGGGCGCGGGTTTCCTCTACAATCGAGAGTACGATTGAGACGGGTTATGCTTTGTAGTTCACCACGCTGGCATAGTGGAGGTTGGCGGAATTTTGATGTCGGAGAAATTCTTTACAAATCGCTATGTAGGTCTCTGCATCATGATTTTCTTTTCTTTTACCTATACAGGGTATATCAAGACTGCTACCGAAAACGAAGCCGGGTGGTAGTCTAAGCGACTTCAGACACAATGCAACAGAAAAAGTTGCAAAAAAAAGCAAAAAATTTTTTTTGTTATTTTTTTTCCTATGGCCATATTTGGGTGGTAAATAATTTTTTTCCTAAAATAATAGTGTATACCTTTTAATTTATAAATACTCTAAGGTATAAAAGAGTTTAAATTATTATTTTAGCAAAAACTATGGATTTACCACCCAAATATGACGATATTTAAAAAATCATAAAAATAATTGTCGCGTTTCTATGCGAAATTTTTAATTGCATTGTGTTTGTAGCCACTAAAACTACCACCCGGCTTCGTTTTCGGTAGCAGTCTTGAGATACCCGGTATAGTATTTTAGTGTTAGACTATTAAATACACAAATGACTCCGAAAAGTCAGAGGTGTGCCCTGGGATTTGAACCCGCAAACAGTTACAAGCAGACACCTTAAGATAGATAATAATATAGTAAGTATATTTGTCACTCACCGAAATCTCGCTCCAAAAGCTGATTGCATGAAGCCGACAAAAACGGTGATTGTTATGGCACTCAACATCACTTACACTATATTGTCCACAACACATCTAATGTCAAGAAGTCTAGTGTAGCAACAGAGCACGCACCATGCTCTTTCAAGCGGTCACGAGAAACTGAACTACAAGTCTATCAATATCATACTTTGCGTCCTCAACGAAATAATAGGTTGGAAGTTAATTTGACAGAACTAGATATACCTAACAATTATGAAGAAGCTGTAAATGGATTTACTTCGTATCATTGTAAGAAAGCTTTAGATGAAGAATTTATATTACATGAAAGTAATACAACTTCGATGATAAGTGATAAAACTGAAAAGAAGAACAGAGACAAAGATATTGAAAGATATAAAGCAAGATTACATGCACGAGGCTTTATCCAAATAAAAGGTTTGGATTATGATAATATTTTTTTCCCCACTAGCAGGTATGACTCCATTAGAATATTGCTCACTATCGGTATCAATGAAGATCTGCAGATGGAGCAATATGGCGTACTGGTGCCAGAGGGATAAAAGCTGAGCCTTCGACAGTAATATTATGTAAGTTAATTAAATCTATGTTTGAAGTTAAACATTATTCTAGATACTGGTTGAAAAAGATCTGTTCTTTCTTAAGTAGTTATGGTTTTAAGCTATGTCCATGTTATGGGCCAAGTGATTAATGCAGGCAGTATTCATAATGCCCGGGCAGTATGAATATTGCCGAGCCATATCGGGCCAAGTGATTAATTACAATCTAAACTCACCTATTTATCACATTGCCCGGGCATTATGAATATGGCTACATGATGATCTGGCAATGTGATTAATAGGTGATTTTTTACGTGGTGCGCTGCCGCATTGTCGCATCTGCGATAGACCCATAAATTAGAAAGGTTGAATTGAATCTGCTTTTGTTTAGTTGTTTTTTAACGTCCGAAACATTATCTTCAGAAGAAAAATAGTGTACCGACTTTATGGATCAGTTAGGTTGACTGTGCCCCAAAACCGACTCGGAACACCCCGACCTCACGTAGTCTTTTGGCTACCGACCCAAGAGTGTATATAAAAAGCCGGAAGCGCGGAGGGAGAGCAGCCCCCGCCCGCTGTAACGAAGGGTGCCTATCTTTTGTTACGCAAGGGCGAAGGGGCTGAACTTCCCGTAGCGCCGGAGACGATGCAGAAGCTAATTTGTATTGACAACAAGTGTTTTAAGGGTTAGGTTGCTATAATAGATATTTCCCAGGAATCGAATGGTGCGTTACCTTTTCATGGGAGTGGTACCAGGGGAGGAGCGACACTCCCCCTTCCCCTCCACTCCTCCCAACCCACCCCCTCGTGCTGCCCTATTCTAAATTCTACCACTTCGGCTCATTGTTTTGATTTCGATTCGCTTTACATCACTCTGCCCAATAGGCACTGAGCATTATTCATAATGCCCGGGCAATGTGATAAATTGATTAGTTATAATCACATTGCCTGCTCTTATTGGGCATTATTCATATTGCCCGGGCATTATGAATAATGCCCGATTAATCACTTGGCCCATAACATCCATCTCGTAATTGTGTATTTGTAGGTAATTTTAATAATTTTATAGGAATTTTGAATTTTATTGTAGAAGATGGACTTTTGTTGTTAAAAAGTAAAGCTGTATTATTGAACATATTAAACGTTATGATACGATGTTTTAATATAAATATTTTAAAGTATATTTCATACAATGGAATGAACAATAATAAAATTAAAGTAAATAATTGTTTAAGTCAAAAACATTGTGTTAAGACTATGAGAAAGAAATTAAATATGTCACATTCTAAACGTAGCAGTACTCCTGTGGATGTTAATAAGCAGTTATCCAAGAGTACTGAAGTTATTGTTCCTAATAATTTCCCATGTCTAGAGGCAGTGGGAGCATTGATATTTTTTACATATGTATCTAGACCTGATATGTCGTATGCTATGAATATTGTTGTAATTAGAAATTATGTCTATGATCCGGGTCCTTCGCATGTAACAGTTGTTAAAAGAATTTTACGGTATGTAAGTAATATAAAAGATATGCCTATTGTTTACAAAGGTAATTTAGAATTAGCAGGATGAATAGCGATAAGATTTTGAGAAGCATTTGTTGTGGCTTATGTTTAATGTTTTGTGTGTTTAATGTAAAGTGAATTGCTATGACTACCTTATAAATTTAAGTGGGAGTATTGAATAAAGTGTAAATTTATAAAGTAGTTCGGTTATCTTTTGTAAACGTTTTGTTGCATACTATATTCTTAAAAGAATAAAGTAAGGTTCTGTTTCCTGTCGATAGAGGTGTATATTGTTTTCTGTTCTGTCTTGTCTTGGTCATATAATTGTAACGTCATTTTTCAAGAATATTTTATTTTGAGTATTACGAATTCTGACGAGTTTAATTGAAATAGTACCCTAACCTAATAAAAAAGATAGAAAAAATAAAAAAATAAAAGTTGTCCGAGCGTGACAGATACTCGAAGGGAATATTTAGAAAACTCAAAAAAAATTCCTATTAAAATATCTGACGATTTGGGTGTGATCAAAAGTCATGGCAGATTTTTGAAAATGTAAAAAAAAGTGACCTTGAAATACTCGAGCGTTCTAGTCGGCCCAAATCATAGATGTAGTATAGAACCAATGATTAAAGAATAGAGGGGATGAAACATAAGGTCACGTGACGCGTACCACTTTGATTCACAAACATGGCGGCGGCTCCGCCCCTAAAAATAGTGATACGCTAGTACCAAATTTTTTTATCGATATCGATCATCAACAGTGGCATACGACTAACATTAATATAACATTTTTAATTTTTGCTTTACATGTCAATTGAGTATAAACAGGGGATTTTAGGACTTGACAGTCAAGTCTTTAAAAATTAAATCTGATAATAATAGGTCAATGTTTTGATATTTTTTTCATGCTATGATTTATTTGATGGGTAAGTTTTACCTGATGATTGGATTGGATTTGTCAAATAATACACACGTGAGATAAAATACAACTTTATTAATAGCTAGAATTCGGTTGCGACTTCGAATATACCACACTTTTTTCCTTAAGCACCAATTTTCACCATGTCAATATTTCTTTTGCCAAATTATAACTAAAATCTAAAAAAAAACAGACATTTAGCAAATAACAATGAAAATATGTACACTAAACTAACAACATAAATATATAAATAGAAATAAAATATCTACACAAAATTAACAATTAAAATGTAAAAATAGAAATTAAACAATTAACTAAATAAACACAATTAACTAAATAAACGGACATTATTGTGTTCTGTGACATGAACTATTGTAATTTTAAATGGCGATATAAAAAAAAGAAAAAAGAAGACAGTTCGTGTTGCTGACGAAGTTTCTTGCGCCACTTCTTCTTCACAGCTACAACACGTTCCGAAGCAGTGGTAGCAGAAATGAACAATCCAAAAGATCTTTTGAAAGACTATTTGAATAAATAATAATAATAATAATTAATCTTTATTTCATTACAACATGTTTACAACATAATAACACCCTGACTCCTGAACTAGGAAGCCCTGTATAACAGAAGTCAGTCTCTTTCGACAATTATTTATTTAACAGCTGCTTTATATAAAAAAATATGAAACTCGAAAAAAATAAAAATAATTAAAAGACTTAATAAACTATGTAACAACACTAGATCGCCAAATGAAATGAACTTAAACTATAAAGAATATTTTGATTTTGAATAAAGGAATTGTAGCGGACATCGCGAACGAAGGCAGGAAATCAGCACTAGAATAAAAATATTTTTCGAATAATTCAATCAAACAAAAAAAAAACATAAGGTACATACATACATAAACATACAAGCGGTGAATAATGTGGACTATAGATTTTAATTTATGTATAAATATTGACTGCCTCAGTGGCGTAGTTGTATTATGGTACGGTTACAAAGCTGAGGTCTCGAGTTCGAATCCCGGGTCGCGCAAAGTGATATCGGATTTTTCTATTCATTATCAGCACAGTCAGGAATTTGTGCCCAATATTGCGATAGGCTCGCCACCCACAACATCGCAGGACGGAACATACAAGGCGAAATAAATAAATAACACCCAACAGTCACATACATAGTCCTGACCCCACATTAAGATCGAGTCTTGTGTCGTGGGTATCAGGAACTACGAGAGACTTTTCGGTCTCACAAACACCCAGACCCGGAAGAAATATTTGTGGGCCGCACAAACATTTCTCTCGGTGCGGGGATCGAACCCGCGGCCTCTCGATTCACAAACGGCGTCTTACCGCCTGCGCCACGGAGGCTGAAATGTGGGTGTCCTGGTTGCACCTCTGCCTACCCATTCTGGGAAAAAGGCGTGAGTTTATGTATGTATAAATATTAATATTATGATAAATTTATTTGTAACAAAACTAATAAAAATGCAACTGCTACATAAACAATAGTAATATGATGTATTAAACATTTTGATCTTAGTGTGGGGTCAGACTATGTATGTGACGGTTGGAGGTAATTATTTCTTGATATTCCTAAAAATATACTTATACTTTACAATTATCGTTACTTTTTTAGTCGCCATAATGTAAACATATGACCAACTAATACTAATTTACATGTTACAACCGTTACAAGGTTATACCTGTCGAGACAAACACCCAGTTGCATCTAATACATTTCGTTCATTATTACGTTGCACCATTCTTTGCTAAAATCAAAAATACCTATCAAGATATTTAATACATACCAAATAAAATAAAATAACATAGGTAGATTTTTTTTGCTATTATTTGACTGAGGAAAATCATTATGTTTCACTTAGAATTCAATCAATGAATATGAAAGTGTTGGTTAAGATAAACAATTATAATAATTAATAATAAAATATAAAACTATTTCTGTTCATTAAAAGGTTCTCCAGAACATTAGACAATAGACTACCAATTGTCCAAATTATCTTGCATGTCATCTTTGTTATTGATTAACAGTTGTATTATTAATAGGATTATTAGGTAAAATATCATAATTACTACAATTTCACTTACCGGGAATATTGTTGGAAAGCTGTTTTCTTTTTCAAAATGTAATGAACAAAAAAATGTATTTATTGCAGGGTTCCAATAGCTTCCAATTTTTTGTATCCATTTTGTCCTGGTTTATATGTTTATAGGGAATCTAAAAAATATTTTTAATTTCACTTTGTTTGTCGGTCTGAATATATATTTAAATATAAACTATTTTTTTCTTTTTTTGAAAAATCAAAATATTTAAAAATGATAATATCGATATGAATAATTTCGTATCGAATCCACTCATCTCTAAACTTGTGTGTAAACAAACAATGAGGTTGTTATTTACACTACTTGTATAAATAACGCCTAGAAGAGTCTAAAACTTAATCAACAAGATCCAAATACATTTATAAATGATAAAAATAAACCCAAAATGTAAATTTAGCACATATTTGTTAGTATTTCGTAAAAACAGTTACTAACCTATGAAAAGAAATGTTAGGGTCCTTTTTGCTTGAACTCGACTCGAATCCTTTAACACAACACTGAGGCATTTTAAAAACGTAACAACTAAACTAATAAGCAAACTAAACAAACTTAACAAACGAGATTAACCAATGAATAATCCGAAATTCTTTGACTGTGCAGATTTGTTTACTTCGATTGACAGATAACGCCACAGTTTGACATTTCATGCAGTTTTTGGTTTAATAGTCTGTGGTTTCGAAAGCATAACTAAAATGGCGTCATTTTGGTCTATGGGCGGTCCCAGTGTGGTTAGTGAACAAAATATTGCCATATTCGAAACAAAGGAATTATTATTTGTCTCTTTCATTAAGGGACAAGTCAGCTTTGTGTAAATGAGACAGATACATAAATGTACATTCCGCGTCGATATTCTTAACATAACTATAACTTGACATATATAGCTACATTTGTGCGTCATCCTTTATAATTCTTTTATCATTGTATAGAACATAGATCGGCAATGTGTCATTTTGAGCGCGACCAAAACTGATTTACGATTGTGTGCGTGAAGTTTACATGTGTGCTTGACATATAGTGGTGTACCATGCACTTTCGGTACTATCATATAGATATCGATATAGCTGTCGGTCTGTAGTTGTGAAATAAAATGTTATGGATATATGCGACATTTTAATATATAATAACAGAAACTTATTGGTGTGTTTATTTTAATACAGATTGATAAACACACAAATAAATACCTCCTTACCTAAAAAATCGCTTTAATTTTCTAAGCAACACACACACAAGATATCTTAGGTCGTCAGAAAATCTGACATTGGAAATTCCCAAGCACAACACCGCATTTCTTGCAAATTCTTTCACAGTAAATGCTGCCCGTTTGTGGAACCAATTGCCATTGTCGATTCGTCAAGCCAAATCCCTACGTATTTTTAAAAGACTCGTCAAGGAACATTACTCCACTTGCTAATACTGCCTATAACTTTCGTTTTCTCTTTTCCTGTTTTCTTGTCTTACATTGCACATTATAATATTTTGTATGTAGTATATTATATAGGTATACCGTATATATGTATGTGGGTTTTATATATTTATGTGTATGTATTTAAAGTATGTATAGACGTATTTAAGTAGTTTATTATGTCAATTATTGTTTTTATTTACATGACAGATACATCTGTACTATTATTATTATTATCTTTTTTTTACTCTTAAGACTTGTCTACCCCCGTTTTCCTACTTCCATTCACTCCAGTCCATCCAAAGGTTGTCTGGAAGATATCGCCGACTGCGATAAGACCGCCCATTGTACTGTAAATATAGGTTAAGATTTTTGTTGTGTATTTTTTTTTTATTTTGTGTAGTACAATAAAGTGTAAGAAATAAATAAATAAATAAATAAAGATAAATTGTCATATTATTTGAAAACATTTTTTTGAGATGTTTTGTATGGGTCTTTATGTTCACCTGAACAAAATTATTTTTTTCATTGTGATGTATACATAGTACATATACTAATTAAATTGAGAACAAAAAACACTTTTATTAAAATAAAACTATTATTTACAAAGTTTTAGCGTTTTCGGTTTATTTTTTTCATTTTTAATTTCCCGTCGCGAAGTTTCGATTACTTTACAGCTTTCGTAGTCACAGGGTGGACTCAGTCTGCAACAAAATCCGTGATTATTAGTTTTTTTCAATGAGTAACATTCGCGTAAGTCTAAGAAACACATTTTTACTATATGTAAACTAGAGTTTAAACAAAATGTGCTTATTTAAGTCAATTAATTGACTTGTAACACATTGGGAAGTGTTGGACGCCTGCTAGGCCGCGGAGGTGGCTTGGAGGTGTACGGAGGAGCTTGTAGGAAGTCGTTGGATGCAGGCAGCTTACAACAAACTGATGTAGACATTCTTGTGGAAGGCCTATGTTCATTACTCGCATTCCCGTGGCTGAAGAAAGAGACAGTTTAATAAACTATGAAGCTTTTCTCGATCACGTCACCTAAACTAATGTTTTTTCTATGAGAATTTTAAATTTTAAGCCTATACCTAATGTTATGATAAATAAATAATGTTGCTTCAAGGTTTAGACGATGATACTGTGCATAGAAGTATCGCATTTTTTATAATAATATCGAATATATGTTCTTGTTTTACTATTATAAATTGACAGCCTCTTGGCAGATACTGAAACAGGTTCTTAATTCATTAATCACACACGTGAAGTGTTACAATAATTATTCCACAAATATAAAAAAATGAGAAAAAGTAAAGTAATAAGTAATATTGTAGAATGAATACTATAATAACGGCCGGGGAAATATGACCGGGATAACGCCAGGTGGAAGAAGAAGAAGAATGCACACTATCACAACATATTATAGCTCCATAAAAATGTAGGAAAACATGTGTTGTCATCGACTATTTTATCGACAACCTTTTATTGATCGAACCTGTCAATCAATCCCTAGCAACTTTTGGTTGAAATTATTGTAAATTCACGTATTTGATATTATTTTTTATACGCAATGGATGCTTTCAGCGTATTTATATAATGAAATACTATATTCTTTTCTACCGATATGTATCCACGGATTTCCATTTAATTCTATAATATCGTCACAAAATAGTATTGTGCGAAAGTGGCCGGTACCTGTGAAAACTTTAATTATTTCGGATTTTTACCCCTGCATGAACTCACCTTGGCACTGCACAATGCATTATAATAAACTACGTTTAATAAATATAACCAAGCACTGTAAAATTAAATAAATTATGAAAATAAGCGAATTTTGTTGCTCGCTTAGTTTGACATATTTTGACTCTGGGTTACTGCAGGCTACTTCTGTGTAAACGTATGGTCGCATCATGCGTCTCGCTTTAACATATGAGTTAAATTAAATAATTAATTATTAATTCGTATTTGACAGCCTCCGTAGCGCAGTTGGTTAGACGCCGCCTGTGAAACGAGAGGCCGCGGGTTCGATCCCCGCACCGAGAGAAATGTTTGTGTGGCCCACAAATATTTCTTCCGGGTCTGGGTGTTTGTGAGACCGAAAAGTCTCTCTTAGTTCCTGATACCCACGACACAAGACTCGATCTTAGTGTGGGGTCAGGACTATGTATGTGACTGTTGGGTGTACTTATTATTATTTATTTATTATTAAATTATTCTATCTCTTTCACATTACCGATCTATGTTTTATACTTGGAGTATATACATATAGAGGGAGCGCTGGTACTTGAAAAACGTAGATAAAAATGGTGGTGCCGGGGCCACCTTTTTTTTTCCGCCAATCAGTATGGATTCAGACAGCGTGGGGTACACATGAAATCTTCTAGAAAGAAAAATCTTAAAATGCCATTTAGCGTCATTAAATTGTGCCCAAATTCTACTAAACGCATAATTAATAAGTATATAATTAGCTACCATAGGTAACATTGCATATTTATTAATATATCCGGAGAAATAATCGACGGAATTTTACTAAAAAAAAATTAGAATTAGCGCGCTTTCTATAGAGTATAGACATATTTTTCAGTGTTGCAAATTTATAAAAAAAATATTAACTCGTTATCCTGGTAAATTGTTAACACTGTTTTTTAATATAAATTTTATATGAAAAATACAATTTGAAGTTATATTAAGCCGACAAAATAAAATTATTGCCACCATTTATTTAATATGACAATGAGTTAAAATTTACTAAGTTTGTGACTAAATATGACTTGTAATATAAATATTTTGTAATTCTCTGATCTTATATAATTGGATATAATTTTTAAATCTGTCTGAATTTAATCCGGGTTATAGAATATTGGCCGCCATTTAAATTTTAGAGCCTTATCGCGTCTTCTGGTAGGAGGTATATATTTGATATTTAACAGCCGTCCCCGTGTACCGGTAACTTAAATTCATAGACGGAATTGCATATTTTGGCCACCATTTTGAACTTTTTTGTTTTTAACCCGATTGTTCTCAAAATCAATATCTATCTGTTACAGATATGTAAACAGCCAAATCTATATAATGTTTTTTAGGATACCCCTGGATCGAAATAATAATACGCCAAAGCGTTAATATTATAAGAAGGAGTCGTTTAGAAGACTGTTGGATAGCTACAAAATATTTTTATTATAATTAATATTTTTTTAAATCGTAGTGAACCAACAATTTAGACGGTCGACCTGGTTAAGGTTTCAGGAAGTCGCTGGATGCAGGCCACTTCCAACAGGTCAATGTGGAGATCCTTGGGGAGGCCTATGTTCAGCAGTGGACTTCCTATGGCTTTTATGGCTGAAGAGAGAGAGAGGGAAAGAGAGAGAGGGGGAGAGGGAGACAGAGAGAGAACCTTAGATTTTAATTCTAAGAGCAATGGCAGCCACAATACTTTACCTATAAATGTGGCTTATTGGTAACGAGAAACCCTCAGATATTAATTTTGAGAGCAATCGGTTTAATCAATAAAAAGTTCCAAATGGCGACCACAGTTTTTTAATCTACTTATAAATTTGGTTTATTGGTGCCGACTGCCGAGATATCCTCAGATGTTGATTTTGAGAGCAATCGAGTCAATGACTAAAAAGTTGAAAATTGCGGCCAGTTTTTTTAAATCCATCTATGTACTTGGCTCGGCAAAATCAACATCTGACGTTATGTCAACACCAATCATCATCATATCAGCCACAGGAAGTCCACTGCTGAACATAGGCCTCCCCCAATGATCTCCACAATGACCTGTTGGAAGCGGCCTGCATCCAGCGACTTCCTGCGACCTTAGTCAGATCGTCCGTCCACCTTGTAGGCGGGCGTCCAACACTTCGCTTGCCTATACGTGGCCTCCACTCGAGAACCTTTCGGCCCCAACGGCCATCGGTTCTACGAGCTATGTGCCCGGCCCACTGCCACTTCAACTTGCCAATCCTATGGGCTATGTCGGTAACCTTGGTTCTCCTACGGATCTCCTCATTTCTGATTCGATCTCGTAGGGAAACACCGAGCATAGCCCGCTCCATGGCTCGTTGAGTGACTTTGAGCCTTTTAATGAGGCCTACAGTGAGAGGCCACGTCTCGGTGCCGTATGTCATCACTGGTAACACACAACTATCGAAGACTTTCGATTTTAGGCACTGAGGTATTTTGGACGAGAAGACGTCGCGAAGTTTCCCGAACGTTGCCCAACCGAGTTGGATTCGCCGATTGACCTCTCTCTCGAAGTTGGACCTGCCTAACCGGACCACTTGTCCTAAATAGACATATTCGTCTACAACTTCGAGAGTCGAGCCCCCAACTCCAATGGAGGTGGGCACAACATGGATATTCGACATGATCTTCGTTTTATCCATGTTCATTTTAAGACCACCACCTGTTGGGAAACTCGATTAAGGTCTTCGAGCATAGTGCTAAGGTCTTCCAGCGATTCTGCCAAGACTACAATATCGTCGGCAAATCGAAGGTGAGTAATATACTCGCCGTTGATGTTGATGCCGAATCCTTTCCACTGCAAGAGCTTGAAGGCATTTTCCAGCGCGGCAGTGAACAGTTTCGGAGATATGACATCTCCCTGTCTCACGCCTCTCTGTAGTGGAATAGCCTTCGTGCTCTGATCCTGTACTCGGACCGACATGGTGGCGTTGTTGTATATACACCTCAACACTTTGATGTACCGATAGTCTATGTGGCACCGCTGAAGAGACTGTAGCACAGCCCAGGTCTCGATCGAATCAAAGGCTTTCTCATAGTCCACAAACGCTAAACAAAGCGGCAAGTTATACTCCTCGGTTTTTTGTATAACCTGCCGTAGCGTATGAATATGGTCTATGGTACTAAAGCCTTTTCGGAAACCGGCTTGTTCGGGAGGCTGGAAGTCATCAAACCTGCGTTCGAGACGATTTGTGATGACCCTTGAAAACAACTTATAGACATGGCTCAGGAGCGAGATGGGCCTGTAGTTCTTCAGCAAAGTGTTATTACCTTTTTTGAAGAACAGTACCACCAAGCTCCTGCTCCATGCCTCCGGCGTTGAGCCCTCGAGGAGAACGGAATTGAAGAGCCTCTGAAGGACTTTCAGTACCGGCGTTCCGCCCGCTTTCAGAAGCTCTGAAGTGATTCCGTCCTCACCCGGCGCCTTGTTGTTTTTAAGTTGTTTGAGGGCCATCTCAATCTCAAACAGGCTGATGTCCGGGATATCATCGCTAAAGTGTCGGATTAACTCGGCTCTCGGGTCTTCGGCCGAGCTAACAGTAGGTTTGGCAACCGAGGTGTAAAGCTGTCCGTAGAACCTCTCGATCTCCCTTAATACCTCTGCCCTCGTCGATACCACGCGGCCGTCTTCCGTCTTCAGCCTAGACAACTGGCTTTGCCCAATAGACAAGTCTCTCGCAAACACTTTGGAGCCTCCGTTTCGCTCAATTGTCTCCTTAATGCTCACAGTATTGTGAGCACGGACATCGTGTCGCAAGGACTTCCAGATCCGTCTATTGAGCCGCCGATATGCTTCGGCGTCAACGGAAGACTGCAGCGTCAAAGATCGACGTTCGGCCATGAGGTCAAGAGTGTGGATCGAGAGTTTTTGTGGTCTATCTCTACGGCGAGGTCTAAAATACTTAGATCCCACCGTATGGACAGCTTCTACCAAACCGCTGTTTAACTCGTCCACTGCAAGGTTTTCTTTTAGACAATCAAAGCGATTTGTCAACTCGAGTTGAAAGCTCTCGGGGTTTTGGATATGGGCGCGAGTAGGTCGGAGCGTAGACTTCATCAAGCGGCGCCTTTCTAATTGGACGTTGATATTCAATGTGCCCCTAAGCATTCGGTGATCACTTCTGGTTTTCAACCTGTTGATCACAGAAACATCACTGAACATCCGTCTATTCGTCGTCAAGATGAAATCTATCTCATTTCTCGTAGAACCGTCAGGACTCAACCAGGTCCATTTCCTGTGAGGCGGCTTCTGGAAAAAAGAGTTCATCGCGAAGAGTCCCTCTTTTTCCAGAAAGTCGGCCAGCCTCTGACCCCTGAGGTTCCGTTGCCCATGTCCAAATTGCCCCACTTTCAACTCTGCATCGCTTCTCTTGCCCAACTTTGCGTTGAAGTCCCCCATAACAACATTGAAGTAGGTTTTGGAAGTATGTATGGCCCGACTAATGTCCTCATACATCTCCTCTACTTCTTCATCTGGGTGTGTCGAGGTCGGCGCGTATACCTGTATGACCTTCAACGAATATCTTTTGGATATTCTGAGTATAAGGTATACTACCCTGCTCGACACACTTTCGATGGATACGATGTTGTTGATGAGAGACCTGTGGACGAGAAATCCGACACCTCCTCGGGACTGTTGGTCGTCCCCCCGGTAGAAGAGCAGGTTACCAGACTTCAGGGTTATCGTATCCTCCCCGATTCTTCGGACTTCCGATAACCCCAGAATATCCCAGTGTAACCCGCTCAATTCTTCTTCCAGTTCGACAATCTTCTCGTCTGTCCTCAAAGTGCGTATGTTGTGTGTTACCAGGGCCAGTCGTCGTCGGGGGTGGTAGCCGGGGCCAACCCGGGGATTCTTAGCACCCCCTGCCCCACCGTAACCATGGCTGCTACCATCGCCAGGAATAGTGGGGCTGCCGGGGACTGGGGGCCTGGTCAATTTTTGTGTCGCCATTGAGGGGTATTTGCCAATACTCGCCACGCTTGGCAGGCGGGTTGGCGAGCGCAGGAGGGGACTCGCGCTGACGACGCTGCTGCCCGCCATTAACCGGGGAAAGGAAATAGGGTTTGTGAGTAGAGGATATAATGGGAAAGGAGAGTATGGCCTGTAGGAGTGGATACTGCAGTCATGGAAGGGAATGTTTGTAGTGAATGCAGTAGCTCGGGGGGGCCGAGGTCGCGTACTCGTAGCACCTATTCTAGGACAAGCCATGACCACTAGATAGGAGCACCCCTGACCTGTTATGTCAACACCAATAGTGTTGACATAACGTCAGATGTTGATTTTGAGAGCAATTGGTTCAATAAATAAAATGTTCAAAATGGCGGCCAGTTATTTTTTAAACCTTACTATAAATTTGGCATATTGGTGCCGAGATACTCTTAGATACTGATTCTGAGATAAATCGGTACAATAAGTAAAAACTTCAAAATGGCGGCCACGATTTTCAATACCGAATACGAACGAAGCTCGGCTATCGAAGCATAGGGACTAAAACATTTACCATTTCACCACCAAGCATTTCCAATATTGCAATGCTATTGTATAATAACGCACAGGTAAAATTACTTCGTATTCGCAGTGAAAACGTATTCGGAATTATAGATAAACGTGTTAAAATAGTCGCTACAATTTTTAATTCTCTAAAAATTTTATGAAATGTTATTGGGACCAAAAAAGTAATTAAGTAATGATACAGTTGGGGAAAATATGTTAACCGGCAACCCTAATGCAGCAATGCTACCAACATTACGACCAAGAAAATATCTACGTTTTTTAAAACACAAATGTATGACAGCGCTCCCTCTATATGTATATACTCTAAGGTTTTATACTAAATCTATGGCCCAAATGATAATCTGACAAATATATGAAGGAATATTCTTAATTTGTTAATTTCAAGAAAAAATTTTTTTTTCCAATTACTGAGTGGAATAAATTATTACGCATATAATATGTAGGTGTAATTTTATTATTATTTATTAATAAGAAATAGATTAAGAAATATAAAAAACAATTTTTTAATCTTCATCCTCACTGGATTCATCTTCAAAATTGATTCCTCCTTGGTCAATGATGTTTTAATAAAGATGACGCATATTCATACTGCGTGACGTTTAAAAACTGTACTGCTATGCATATACATACTCATTTGTTAATACTTTATGACAATTTTAGTGAATGAAACAGATCATACAGAAAGTACGAGACGAAAAGAGATAGCATTGCTCTATCCAAACACAGAATCGAAGCGATAGAAACAGAAGGGTGACGATAAATAAAACTACCTATTTGGTTTTATAAGTATATAATATATTAACTTTGAGGTTGCTACATGAGTCTACCTGTGGTACGCCATCCTGAAACAAATATATTTTTATTTGCACATAACTTTGATAAAATAAAAAAAATAATAATTGATTGCCGTTTCTTATATAAGTTTATGGTAAGCATGCACTGAAAAATCGATATCTTATTAATTTTTTTTTTGTTGTAATGATGACAAGTGATACGACCGCTCGTGGACATAAGCGAAACCAAGACACCTGAAATTACAAAGCAATGCTTGGCATTCACTGTGCTCGCCATTCCGAGACATAAGATCTTAAGTATAAGTACAGCGATTACTCGGGCGAGAATGTCCTTTGGATCGGAACATAACAGGGCATTTAAACTGCCGTGTGGCGGGGGAAATAGACATTGCGGTGGTACCTACACATGGTGGTAACGTATGAGCGACCTGCCACTAGTAAACAACCGATACTACAACCGATGGTGCAGGTTTTTTTAGGTGGATATATTTATATATTTTCCTAGTTGTATATTTTTATTCATAATTAAATGTGCTAAACCAATATTAATCAGTTTTAAAGGCATCCAGTCACGATCTTCTCTTTTTGTCCGAGCTGTGCTTAGTGCATATCCATTTACGTCTCAAAAGCTCATCACGTGGAAATCTGGAAACATTAATTAATGTTATATGTAAATATAGTTATTCAAAATATATGAGGAAGCTAATGTATTTTGTAATGTTCGTGGTTGGATTAAGTTATTTGAATTGATTATGAAAATAATTCATAACAAATAACTTAATTGTTTTAAATGAGATTGAATTAGAAATAAATATACAACTATCCAAATCCATTCAAACTTTCATCGTCAATTTCCTGTATCGCTTCTGACTTGTTAATCTATGACATACGCTTTTTGTCCCTATCGCACTTCACAATCTTTGTATTACGCGATCCTTCTTACACAATTGAAGGCGGTGTATACTAATTTAAAATAAAAATTAAATTTTGTGTGGTTTTTATATACTTACGTATGGTGTGTAGGTCCCATTTAGTTTCGTATTTCTGCACCATTGTTTTAACACTTTTAAAACACACAATTCGACACTTTAGACAATATTTTCGAAATAAATTATGTTGACAGCACTGAGGTCTTCCCTCTGTCGCCGTTGCTATGCGACTAGATGAAATTACACCAATTGCCCGAATTTGAACGCCTCACTTTGAAGTGCTAGTGCGATATCTACGTCGTATTTGTATAATATATCATTGTCCTTGGTCAATTTCTTCTTCATTTTGTGTTTCTGCAAAAAGGAAGGGTTATAAACTTATAAATTTTCTTTTTCTTTCGTATAATTTTCTTTTTCTTTCACTGGTGGTAGGTCTCTCATATGTGAGAGGCCATCTGGGTAGGTACCACCGCAATGTCTATTTCTCCCGTCAAACAACACTGCTTAAATGCGCTGTTGTGTTTCGGATTGAAGGACATTGTAGCCAGAGTAACTACTGGACATATTGAGACTTAACATCTTATGTCTCAGGATGGCGAGCGCAGTGGAATGTTGCTACTGTTTATGAGCGGTCGTATCGCTTACCATCAGGCGAACGGCTTGCTCGTCTCGCCATTCACTGCAATAAAAAAAAAAAAAAAGTATAATAGTATTAAAAAAAAACGTACCTGAATCAAAAGTATCTCCTGATATGTCAGGTGTTATGACAATATCTTCGTATGCTTCAGGAAGTTGGCTACCAAGAAACCACGTCGGCTCTAATTTGGTGTGGGGGTAGTGCGAGAGAGTGAAATATAAAGATAGAGTGAGAAGGAAACAGAGGCGCGGAGTTTCAATTCAGTTCTCAGCAGCTGTACGCGCCACACTTTATTTATGGTTTAAGCTACATGGCCCCATGAAAATCGTCAGATTATTTTTATTCTGTAATTCTTACAGGATTTACTTCAAAATAAAAAAAAATTAATCGCACTCGAGTATTTCATAGTGACGTTTTTTTCTTACAATTTTGCCACTCACCCATTTCCTTATGCCACGCTAAAATCATCAGATTATTGAAATATATTCTGTTCTGTATATATTTAACTTACCTGCCATTAATCTGACGCGCTCGAGTTTTTCTGAGGATTGATTTTTTTTTACAAATCTGACGGGCTGTCCTCGGAGCACGCCCTTATATAAAGGGTTTATATATGGTAGGAGTACATTACAAGGAATAAGGTTTCTCCTCATATAGTTTTCTGACGCGCTCGAGTAACTCTTCAAATCCCCTCTTGGGCTCCCCTACTATTCTAAACGCGAGCGAAGTCGCGAGCAAAATCTCGTAGTTTATATTGTTGTTCTCCTATCCCGTCCCTTTTTCTTCCATTCCATGACTCAAGGCATGTAATGCTGTCCACGTAAATTCCAATTCATTCAATTCAAAGCAAATATACCTACACTCTTCTTCTTCTTCGTTACACTCCTGGCGGGGCAGTCGTGGTCACAATGTATTTTTTTTCTTTACTTAAAAGATCACGAACTTTACATAATAATATTAGTGGCATAGTGAGGTTGGTCTAAAGGCTAAACTCTAAAGTTATATGTACGCGTGACGCGGATTGCATGTAAATTTGGAGTGGAACGAACTGTCGAGATGGTGATGTGAGATTTCAAACCACTTATAACAGCATAAAGTTACATATGGAAAATACAACTATTTTAACAATATTCCTTTGTCTATAAAGCTGTCCAGTATCCACTCCATTCTTAGCCTCGACTTATGATTTTTAATCAGTTTTTTTAAGTGGTTAATAACGTAGTCTTGTTTACCTACCGGGGGATATCAGGGAAACTGTAGAAATATTAAAAATATTTATATAAAGATTTGATAGGTATATTAATACATGTTTACAGGTATATTAATACATTACTGGTGGTAGGTCTCTCATATGTGAGAGGCTGCCTGGGTGGGTACCACCGCAATGTCTATTTCTCCCGTCAAACAGCAGTTTAAATGCACTGTTGTGTTTCGGATTGAAGGATATTGTAGCCAGAGTAACTACTGGACATATTGAGACTAAACATCTATATGTCTCAGGATGGCGAGCGCAGTGGAATGTCAAGCATTGCTTTGTGATTCAAGGTGTTGTTTGGTTTTGCTACTGTTCATGAGCGGTCGCATCGCTTACCATCAGGCGAACGGCATGCTCGTCTCGTCATTAACAGCAATAAAAAAAAAATGTTTTAAATGTAGTTTATTTTATTTCACTGGTTGTAGAATATTCTTATTCGCTAGGGTGGCCAGTAGAGTCGAGTAAACCACTATCCTAGGAGGGTGCGGTTGCATTTTCGCGCGTACTTCTCAACACTTGTTAATGGAGATAATTGAATACCATTGAGTTTTATTTTGTAGAACGGTCTTTTTTTATGCCTTTATAGGCAAACGAGCTAGCGGCCCGCCTGATGGTAAGCAGCTGCTGCTGCTCATGGACTTCTGCAGTGCCAGTGCCAGGAATTCATATTAAATAGGTTAGTATGACCTAAACCGATGTGTGCCTTTATTATATGCATATTTAGTCGATTTATTTTTATCAAAATATGCTCTCAACTTCTCTCGCCCCCTTCAGCCATTGAAAGTGCAATGCTGTCAACACAGCCCGAAGTAAAAATTTTCATTGAAACTTAATACAGAAAGTTATATTTAACGTTCTACATCCGGAATCATCAAATACAGCATAGCGTACCTAATTGCGACGAAAAATGTATCGTCATAGTTACCTACTTGATTATCGCGAGTCATATCGCAAACATCATGATTAGGTTTTTGGTGGGAAAATAAAATTAGTACCTATTTAAAGTCGGAATGATATGACTTTATTTCTCTTTTCATCGTTACAAAAGCTTTGTGCATGATTAATCAAAATGTTTTGGGATCGAGAGTTCGGTAGGCAGTTATAGTAGGCGATTATAATAGTTATCTAATTTAAAAAATATTCACCTAAAATATTTTCAGATTAAAAATCACAGGAAAAATTCAATTTACGTTCGAGTAAACGCTATTAAATCGATACCTACTATAAGTTACGGTTATTAAGGGAACGAATGAATGAAACAAATAGTCTTTCAACAACATTTATTTCCTATGTACACTTTTACTTTCTGAGTCTTTGTACTATGTACAAATAATAAATGCACAACTTCAGCATCGTAATGTTATAAAGTGTTGCAGGCACGCGCTGTTTCCATTACTACAGAGTACAGAGTACAGTACAAGCACAAATTCATAATAGGTATTGGTCCCACTTCGTTATTACATCGAAAGCTCACAATTGTTAAACTTTACTTAGTACATTGAGTCCTTAAAATTAATATTGCTTATTCACGTCGTTAATGCCAAAATATAATCGAGAACACAATTTATGTAAATGATTTGATTCGATGAAGTTTCAACGGAACGTTTGTTCCTCAAATCAACTGCAGTCAATATGTTACTGCGAAAGGAAGTCTCAGCATTGAGCACATTATTTTTTTGCAATTAAATAAATCTTGACCCCATTTCCAACCGTATTAATGATGTGAAGAATGAAGATTGTATTATTTTGTTGGAAATAATCAAGTTGTGCAATCAGAATGTGTACAGATTACAAATTATAATGCATGCCTGTGTGTAACGAAACATTCATTAAGTAGATACATGTTATAGTTGTTAATTTCAAGACTAGAGTTGACAAAACTGAAAACAATGCATCTAACCTACTAAGATACAGACAGTTCTTTAACAATATCAAATCAATAGTCACAATATTATCACAATAAGCTATCGATGACTTTAGAACATCAAGCCGATACTTTTGATATGGTTGTTATTCATTGGATGTATAAGTTATTGATAAATTCGTTTTTCGTCAGTAAAAAAGTTCACTAAGCATTCGATCACAAACAGCCAGCAAAGTGATTGTAGTGCGCCTCGCTTCCGCTTCCGCCCGGGCGGTCTCGTGCGGAACCCGTCCGGCGGTACTATACTCGTAATAAATACAACTACTAGATACTTAAGTCTTAACACGGTGCTCGATAGTCACACAGTGGGTAATGTCAACACGTAATGATATGAATGGCACAGCGCAGTGATACTTTCACTTTGCTCGTAAGTATAAAATTACTACCGAACGACTCATCCCGCTAATCTAAACATTTGGAACCACAGAGGTGCTCTGTATTTGGAACACACGTTACAAAGACATATGGAAGAGATTTATAAACTTAATCAACTAGAAGTAATACGTTAACAAACCATTATATTACAAAGTTTAATTATGTACAGTGCATAAGTAACTAACAACTTTCCCTATATCACATAAGTACACATCGCTCTCGACACTACTATAAATAAAAACAATAGTTTCACGGATATGTACGATTACAATATAATACCGGTCACATATCTGTTATCACTGAGCGGATAACGCGTATCGAGTCTCATCACATGAAACAGCAGTGGCTTTGAAGTGACAAGCGTGGTTGAGTCCTCATCTGATGGTGTGCGTGGGGTTGTATGGCGGCGGCGGGGTTTTTGGCACGGCGCGGTGCACTCCCACCGCGGCCAACTCGTCTGGCTGCCCGGGGATGGCGGGCGCGGGGGGCGCGGCGGGCGCGGCGGGCGCGGCGGGCGGGTGTGAGGGGTGCGGGGGGCGCGCGGCCGCTGCTGGTGGCGGGCAGCAGGCGCGCGGGGTTGAGCTTGATGGCGTCGTCGTAAGTCGGCGGCGCGCCCGCCACAGTGTCGTAGTCCGGCGGCTTCTGCTGCATCGTCTCCTCGTCCGGCATCGATATCACGTGGATTGGATCGTCGATCTGAAATGAAAAAAAAACCAGTCGAATTGATTACCTCTTTTGAAGTCGGTCAAAAACATATTATATTATCAATATCATTGTTCGGTGGGATATTTTCGTCATGTACGAAACAGATTTATATGCGATAAAAATTGTTTTTTTCAGTGAGTCATATCACGATATAATATCGGATTAATACAACAACAACAGTACTTGAAATTTTATTGATAATCAATTATAATATATTTCATCGCAGAATGGAAAAAAATAAGGAAAGATTTTGTATTTGTTTCGAATTTGGGTGTTTATGAGATCGAAACGGAACGAATGTAGATACTGATGATAATAATAAGCACCCAACTCAGTCACATACATAGTCATGACCTCACATTAAAATCAATTAAGTCTTGCATCGTGGGTATCAGAAACTACGAGAGACTTTTCGGTCTCACAAGCACCTAGTGTTGCCAGGTTTCGTTTTTGGATATTCGGGACAGGACATTAAAATAAGCGGGATTTTGAGTTCTTCAGCGGGACGCATATTAAAGAAGAGGGAATTATATATTTTTTTTTGCTTTTACAAATTAGCAGCAAATACTTATCACGTCGAAAAACGTCGCGTCTCAGGAGGCTCTCAAAGACAATAGCCGTTTTTGGTTATTTTTATAATAATGGAAGCGCAGCTCAAGCAGACCAAGTACCATAATCCATATCTCTCGAGGCTTCAATTCATAAGGCGCCATGGTTTCTTAGCATGCATACATTCATAAACTCACGCCTTTTTCAGAAGGGATAGACAGAGGTTTCTTAACTTACTATTTCAAAAAAATATTCGCAACGATTTTGCGTTTTCCTCTAGCGTTTGCTATGGGTGTACATCGAGTTATTCCTTAAATTCTCAGACTATAACTTTTTCGATTTACCAGAGCGATCTTTATTTCCAAGATGAAAATTGATATTTTCCGACACGTCTTTTCATATGAATTCCGAAAAATTATGCTCGCTATAATGCTCGAAGAGAATTAAGTGAAGTTAAGATGCGTTTTTCTTTTAAATTACATCTACATGTACATGCTCTCTAAGCGCTATGAAACTTAAAATTCATTGAAGCTAGCTAATATTCACTAAGACATAAGTTCACTAACAGTATTTCCTTGCCCATGTGTTACCATCTAACATAAGAAAGCTATGAATTCGTGAACAAACCGCGAGAACTTATTCAAAGTCCTGTATTTTTTGGAATCAGCCTATGGAAACAACTTTAGAATCGAATTAGATACTAAGTAGGTAAATAATTGTAGGATAACGCGAAATACAGTATTATAAATATTTAGTTTTCTAGGATTAGGATAGGATTATAAATAAAAGTGTATAATATTTAGTTTTCTATTCGTTCTGAGTCTTGTCAAAAAGCGGGACATTTGGCGTCCTGCCGTAGGTTCAATCGGGACGCGTCACCAAACCCCTGAAAAGCGGGACGTCCCGCGTAAAGCGGGACACCTGGCAACACTACAAGCACCCAAACATGAGACAAATACTTGTAGGCTACACCAACATTTGGCGGTGCGATTGATCGCTCGGCAGTGTGCTCGGCAGCTTCTTGTTTCATAGTCGTCATCTAACCAACTGTGTTATGGAGGTTGTCATATAACTAATATAGTATGTTACCTGATGTGTATCAGGCGAGGCGCGCTCGTTCTGTGGTTGTCGTGCGGGTGACTGGAGCCAGCAGCACATGGCGGCGCAGATGAGCAGCGCGCCGGCGACGATGCACGCCACGCCCACGTACCGCACGGGCTCTGCGTAGTCTTCAGCCAGGCCCAGCCAGTTGATCAGTGCGCCCGCACACAGCAGCACCATGCCATACCTGTACGGCCTCTGCGATTGTCTACCTTCGTCTGGAGACATGCCTGGAAAATAAACAGACAGTTGCTGTAGTTTTTTGTAGACTTTTATTTACGAGTTTTCATAGGGTAGCTTAAGGAAGTAGTTGCTTTCCAATTTTAATAATATATATAATTATTCTGTTTGGAATTAATACTCGTATAAGCAACGGTTACTATACATTGATGGGGGCAATATTAAGATTTCATATATTTTGGTCTTCATTGGCAACAATAAAATTATATGTATTTGGGTTTATGAAAAAGTTAATTTGGCCATCACAATAAACCAATTCTTAAAAAATGTATTCATATCGCATTTAGACACATGAATATCGTATTAGATTTTGGTCAGCGATTTGTAATAATTGCTGAATAGAGTATTGTGTCGAGAAAATTGGAAGTAGTTATAAACATATTATATGCGGCTATGAATATCTAGTCTATCTGAATTAAGAACGATTCAGTAAGTTGGTTACGGATCATCAAAATGTGGAAAGTGTATATCATGCAGTGTAGTAGGTCAGCGGTAACATACATATAACGGGATTTTATATTCACAAACCGGTGATCAAAACGAAAGCTGGGAAAGTGTACAATTAGATGAAACGCAATTTGCTTTATTTGCCACCTAACTGTATTTCATTGCGAGAACACTGTGAAAAGTGAAAGAGAAAACAACAGTTTTCTTAGTATTAAGGCAAGTGTGACAGCGTGTTGAGGCATCGATGGAGGCTAACCACGGAGACAATGGTCTCTCGCATTTGGGTCAAGATCACCACGTGCGATCAAGTGTTGCTTGCGCCGTCACGCGTTACCATAATCCATTAATCTATTCCATATTCATGGACAAATTAAAACATTCCTTCTAAAAATATATTATCATCACCTCTTTGTGTAGTAAGACGTCATGTCAGTAAATTAACAACCGGCTATTAATGTATAAACAGAAAATTAAATAGAAAAAATAGTCGTTACACCTAGCTTATTTCGTAAAAAAATGCCGCCTAGCCCTACTGACATCACTGATCACATACGGTCTGTATATGCTGTCCAGTAGTAAAAATCGTGTGGTCTCGAATCTCGTTAAAATTCTCATATGGAAAGTGTTGTTTTGATCGTTTTTTGATACAGGTTAACAGGATATCCCGAAATGACGCCCTAAATGTTGCGTGCGCAACGATTTAAAATAGTAAATCTAAAGTCTCTTTAACATTAAAAAAAGCTTGTTAATAAAAGAAAACCGTTTCCCTTTTAATTTAAGGAAATGTATTTTTTATCTAAACGTATTATAATGGGTGGATATGATCAATAGATATTCAGGTGTTGAACTGAAACCGGATATAAAATAAATAGAGCCAGTGAAACAAGCTGCTGGCAATTTCTTATCTTGTGTAAGTTTCAGGTATCAGGTATCGTTTGCTATCAGTACTAGACCCAAGACGTGACCTATTTCGCTAAATTTCATAACATTGCGACGTTTGTGGTCTCATTTTGTTAACCCTGCGCTAATTGTCGCGCAATATATACATATATTAGTACATAGCCAATGGGGATTGCTTCTTGAAAACGATTATTGCAATAGAAACACTTCGCAATATCGATAAGCCTAGTGCTTTGTAATATTGTCTTAAGTGTTTATTGCCGGTTGTAAACAATGAAGTGGAAATTAACATGACATGCGTGCAATATACTATGTCTACATAATACAGGGTATATCAAGACTGCTACCGAAAACGAAGCCGGGTGGTAGTTTAAGCGACTTCAGACACAATGCAACAGAAAAAGTTGCAAAAAAAGGCAATCATTTTTTTTTCGTTATTTTTTTCCTATGACCATATTTGGGTGGTAAATACATTTTATCCTAAAATAATAGTGTATGCCCTATTATTTATTAATACTCTAAGGTATAAAAGAGTTTAAATTATTATTTTAGCAAAAACTATGGATTTACTACCCAAAAATGACGATATTTAAAAAAACATAAAAAATAATTGTCGCGTTTCTATGCGATTTTTTTTATTGCATTGTGTTTGTAGCCACTAAAACTACCACCCGGCTTCGTTTTCGGTAGCAGTCTTGAGATACCCGGTATGTAAGGGAATTAGTACATCAGAACATCAAACCCTGCATACACCAAAAACAATAAGGAATTGTGCAGAACTTTAACAATATTTTATGTATTTTATAATAAGCATGAGAAAAACCAATATTATTAAGATTTATTTTTGATAACAGCGTAAAAATACGCAAGAATTGAACAATAGGTTCAATACATAACATGTTGATATTTTAGGAAAGTAAAACAATGTTGACACCATTCAATGTTAATAATTTGCAACCACATTTGAGTATACTTTTAAATGGTTTGGATATAATTGTTTTAGCATTTATCACTTCTTTAATACTTAGAAAAATATTTTTTTTATTACAGCTAGGCACTAAAACTTACACAACATTGTTCGTCCCCTAAGAGCAGTATCATAATAATGTGGATCCAGAGTCGTCCATCCCATCATGGCCATTTCACAAATTCTTGTCACTTCCAAAATATTTTGATCTCTTGTTATAACAATTTGTGATTATAATTTATTCGATACACTAACATATTTCGTGTCAATTTTTACGCACAATGTTAGCCGTCTTTGTTTATTTGGATACTGCAAAAACTCTCATACTTTAGGAGTAATGTCGCATCGATATCTTATCGTTACAAGAGACATCTAGAAGATGTGTTGATAACAGATGGCAACATGATATTCAAATTTACGTATAAAAAATCTTGACATTGATAAAAGACTTGACCACTACTTCCTTGCATCGTCATAATAGCTAGCGAAATATTCACAGAGTACATTCTATATATGGATAAGTAATTTATTTGATTTTATTTTATAATATGAAGTGTTTAAAGTTTAAGGCGAAAATTCTAACGAGATAGGTACTTAGTATCACCTGAAGTGAAATTTTGCTTAAAATATTTCTGAAAATATTAATATATTAAGAATATAATAATAAGTGCAGTTTAATGGAAAAAAAATCTGTTTGTTTTATTCATTGAAATAAATTTTCAAAAGATATAACTGGTGGTAGGTCTCTCATATGTGAGAAGCCATCTGGGTAGGTACCACCGCAATGTCTATTTCTCCCGTGAAACAACACTGCTTAAATGCACTGTTGTGTTTCGGATTGAAGGACATTGTAGCCAGAGCAACTACTGGACATATTGAGACTTAACATCTTATGTCTCAGGATGGCGAGCGCAGTGGAATATTGCTACTGTTCATGAGCGGTCGTATCGCTTACCATCAGGCGAACGGATTGCTCGTCTCGCCATTCAATGCAATAAAAAAAAAAAAGATATGTTAACGCATTTCTTTGTCATCTATAGCAAACGTACTGAAGTTTTTCGTAGCGACTTGTCAGCGACTACCTCCAAACTTTATTACGTCGTCTGTTAATTTTGGACACATCACAATTAAAAAAAATAGTTTGTGTCCGATAAGGTTTACTAACCTAACTAAGTACTAATTGAATTATAGATACCCTAGGAACTCAAATCAATCATTTTTTATATGCAGGTCTAAAAGTAGTTAGGTAATTACTTAGACAGATTTCAATGCAGGTATCATCGAGTAACGTTAATAAGCGGTATTTTCGCCCACACAACTCATAAGGCTTCGTATGGCGACAGGCGGCGCGCCGCTTCAGTTTCGTTTAAGCGATAATATTCGTTAAATGGATTAACTACGTAGGAATTCCTGTCACCAGTTACAACACCTGTCAATTTGAGTAATTAATTTTACAATTATAACTTATTTCATTGTTCACCATGTTTGTTTATAAGGCGTCAAGTATTTCCTAACATTATGCTGATATTTCAATATGATTGATAACGTATTTAATCGTGAAACATAGGATTTCCCTTTCTTTCAGGTTTTTTTGTTTAAATGGAAAGAATCAGTTTGTTTCAGATAAAAAAATATAAATTGTCCTTGATAAGATTTGTCCAAACAATAGACGTCATTTCTATATTTATATTTTATGACTTTTTTGTCGATTTTATTTGCATATTTATTTGTACACGAATCATGATCAATCGCTTATAGTAAAAATAACTATTTTCATGGGCATTTTTAAATACTATTTTGAGATGTTTTTGACTTTTATATGTATTTATTGGAGTGTCAATATCTTTAATTAAGTTTGTAGTCCACGGTTTGTAGTCTGTGGGAACGTTGTCCTAAAGCACAGATTTGTCGGATTCATGTGTATATAATTATTATTACATTGTTGTTTCTATGATTGTTTACAATAAAGACTAAATAATTGAAATAAATATACTATGTAGAGTAATTACCACGCACTTTAACGGTGGAGGAAAACATTGTGAGGAAACCTGCGTTCTATAGAGTTCTTTACAAAATTGAATATGGTATGTAAAGGCAGCATGCTCTAGGCTAGCGTGGTGAACCATAGTCCAAAGGCCATAGGCCAGAGGCCATAGTCTAAAACCCCAAAATCGCATGATCGTTTGTTAAGAAGGCCCCTTTTCAGTACTGATCGATATTACAATGTTACAGACGTCGATAGAGCTGTATCAAAGAATTTTGTTATGTATGTACTAAGTATTTATACATATATTATGAAGTATTCTTATCGTACATATTACAAAAATATGACCCGAGTTCGATATGAATACCAATTCTATTTTAAGATGTCTGTCTGGGTATGAAATAAACAAACACTTATCTCAGCTGCGTTGTTAATAATACAAAAATAAAAACCGACTTCAAAACAAAAAACCGCTAAAAACCAAAAAAATAACTAAATAATAAGTACTACTGCAAAGCAAAAAAATAATATTTGTTTCATGGAACTTGCGCTTGTTGATTAATTTGCTTAATGACTTGACTAGCCAACAAATCAAAATATATGCATAACATATTGAAGGCGGGCCGCCAAGTACCAAACATGTAGGACCTTAACTTATATTAATTTAAATATCTATATGTTTGGTACTGGGCGACCCGCCTTCAATATGTTATGCATATATTTTGATTTGTTGGCTAGTCAAGTCATTAAGCAAATTTATCAACAAGCGCAAGTTCCATGAAACAAATATTATTTTTTTGCTTTGCAGTGGTACTTATTATTTAGTTATTTTTTGTTTTTTAGCGGTTTTTTGTTTTGAAGTCGGTTTTTATTTTTTTATTAAAAATTTTGGTTATTTTTATCTTTTTAGTGTTGATAGGAATCAAAATGAAGAAGATTTGGTCCCCACAAGGAATATGTTCTTTCCGATGATAATGAAATCGCTAAAATCGGCTAAAAGCTGCCAAAGATATTGGAGTATTCATATGTTTATTATTTTTTTCTCCCCCCCTCCCTTTGCCCCTACCCCCTTTTCCCACCACCACTGTAGCTTAGCTTTTATACTGAACCCAATGCAAAAAGAACCATTGGAATCCTACTAAAGTTTGAAGAGTTCTACACTCCAGGTCCGAAAATGATCATCAGATCTCCATGTTGTGTTCCTGAGATCAACCTGTCAATACATTCTTTCCAATGAAAAAGAAATTACTAAAATCGGTTAAAAGCTGCCGAAGATATTAGAATTTACGTGTATTTTAATTTTATCACCTACCCCCCCTCACACCCACCCCTTTTTTCCTCTCTCACTGTAAATTAACTTTTATAATGAACCTGAAAATGCAAAAAGAACCATTGGAATCCTACTTAATTTTAAGGAGTTCCCCTCTCCAGGTCCGAAGATATTGCTCAGATTTTCACCATATTTTTATGAGACCAAATGACAAGCATCAGCTTTCAATCAAAGAAAGAATGGTCGAAATCGGTTCACACAGTACAGAGAAACGAGGTAACAAACATAAAAAAAAAGCAACATACAGTCGAATTGAGAACCTCCTCCTTTTTTTGAAGTCGGTTAAAAATTGGCTTAAATGTAGGTACGCTCTACTATTATAGTTTTACCCAAACGCGCCTTATATCACTTTCAACAAAGTGACACTAACAAACATTTTCCTTAAAAAAAACACAAAAACTTTGAATTGAATGTCGTTATTTTTTTTTTAAGAATTCCATGGTAATTGTTTACAGAATTTATTCTATTTGAAACGAGTAACCAGAAGTTTACGTGTTGATATGACTATACGTCGCGTCGTTTACGCGGGAGCGGACATTGAATTATTTATGGATATCACCCACATCTTGCCATTTTGTTATTTTTAAGTATAATAATTGGGTTGTCGCAAATTGAGTGCATATTAAAAATAACTTATATACTTTATTTAAATTATATCCCGCCGTTTGTGCTTGTCCAGTCTCCCACGTATAAAATGCAATTCAGCCCATTTAAATGTGATGATTAAGGGATTATAGCTTCACACGCTAAAGGTTATTCAGTATTGATCACGCGAATGCGACACTAACTGATACTGCCGTATCATCGTGATGCTAATAAGCATAAAATAAATTATTAATAATATTTTTTTGTCCATTATCTCTATTTAAATATAGGCTTTTTTACAGCTTCTTTTTTAATATACCGGGTATCTCAAAACTGCTACCGAAAACGAAGCTGGGTGGTAGTTTTAGTGACTACAAACACAATGCAACTAAAAATTTCGCAAAGAAACGCGACAATGATTTTTTGTGATTTTTTAAATATCGTCATTTTTGGGTGGTAAATCCATAGTTTTTGCTAAAATAATAATTTAAACACTTTTATACCTTAGATTATTTATAAATAAAAGGGTATACACTATTATTTTAGTAAAAAATGTATTTACCACCCAAAGATGGTCAAAGGAAAAAAATAACAAAAAAAAAATTGTCGCTTTTTTTTGCAACTTTTTCTGTTGCATTGTGTCTGAAGTCGCTCTAACTACCACCCGGCTTCGTTTTCGGTAGCAGTCTTGATATACCCTGTATTTAATTTAAGATATATCAGCATGTCATGTGACAAAAGTATTGAATCTGTTCGATGGGCGCACGACATTATTATTCATTTAAATGTTACAATTTAAGGACCGTATATTGCATTTCTTAGAGGACGCAATTTTATTTTTGCGACACGTTTGGGGGGTCAGTAGAAGCTTAGCCTCAAGTTTGTGGGGTCGCCATCCTTGTCCCCCGGCCGCCATCTTGGAAAAAGGGGTGAAAACACTTTTTTCACGATAACTCGGAAACTATTCGTCGTACAAAAAAATTGTAAGAACATAATTCAATAAAGAACAAACTTCTTTAATTTTTAATTTAGGGCAAAATATTATAGAAACATATTTGTAGGGAAAACAATTTGCTCCAAATTATATTTTAATAAATTTTTTGTATGACGCATAATTTCTGAGATATCGCGAAAAAAGTGTTTTCACCCCTTTTTCCAAGATGGCGGCTGGGGGACAAGGGTGGCAACCCCACAAACTTGAGGTTAATCTTCTATTGACCCCCCACACATATGCCAAAATAAAATTGCGTCCTCTAAAAATGTAAAGCTCATGTAACATTTCAATGGACTATAAATTGAAGTAGGTGGTATTCACACTTATCCTTAAACTTTGTCCCTAAAACGGTAGGCATGGATGCTCATAGTGGTCATGCTGGGTACAAATTCAAATTCCGGACTACTCATGTCAAGTACATCGCGCCTTAAAAACCATACGATAGCGGCGGTGTCCGAAAAAAGCGGATAAATAAAAGTGAGGTATTATCATTTTGGGATTTCTATATGTCAGTATTGAAATTTGCTTTCGATGAAGGATACAAGGAAAACATTAGTATCCCCATTACGTGGCTATATGTGTACATTTTAATTACAACAGAATATACAGCGCCTTTACGCCGACAGAAAGAAAACTGAATCCCAATATCGCAAGCATACTTGTAAGCAAATACTATAATAATGTTCAACTACATTCATTAAATATTCTACGTTAATTCATATAATAGTTATTTTATAATATGTTGCAAGTATGACACATAATTAATGTTATTGTAATTATTCATCAAAAACACATTAGAAAATATACACATATAAAAATACAAAATAAATGAGATGAAATATAGAAAGTTTATATAAAGATCACTTTTAGCACAATGTGATAATGACCTGGGAACCATGTTTGCGATGACTGCATAGTTCGTTGAACCAAGGAAAAATGGACTATTTTAAATCTGTATAGATGTTTACCGATTTATCTCAGTTTTGGCTCAGTGCTCCAATAACAGGCTCAATTTGTTTTTACGATTCTCACTGCCTGTATATGTTTAATAAAATTGACAAATACAACTAGTAATTTAATTATACTTAATAGTAAGGTACCTACAATAGAATGAATGCCCCAAAACGCGTTTTATTTTGCGTATAATTTATTACATAATACATACAATAAAGATCTTGCTCGTATTAATGAATGGGGTATGAGGCATGGTCTTAAAGTAAATCCTTCAAAAACTCAAGTCATTGTTGTTGGCAGCTCCAGGATGGTTTCCAGGCTAGATTTTAGTCAAATGCCTCAGGTTCTTTTTGATGGCTGTGTCATTCCATACAGTGATAAAGTAAAGAACCTGGGTATAGTTATTGACAGGAACCTATCCTGGGGTCCTCAATTACAAGAACTCAGCCGAAAATTGTTCGCTGCAGCGGGGTCCTTGCGAAGATTACGGAATTTTTTACCCATCCCTACTAAAATTGCGCTCGTTCAATCCCTTCTCTTTCCTCTCCTTGATTATGGTGACACTAGCTATCTTGATCTCACCGAAGCCCAATTCGAAAAACTTGAGCGGCTTCAGAATTATTGTATCCGGTTCATATTTGGACTTCGCAAATATGACCACGTCTCGGAATTTCGGACAAAACTCAAGTGGCTCTCAATACGCCTTCGCCGAAATACTCGTATTCTCTCACTTCTCTATTCTATTTTGTTTCATCCTAACACACCTCCTTACCTAAAAAATCGCTTTAATTTTCTAAGCATTTTTTTTGTGTATTTTTTATTTTGTGTAGTACAATAAAGTGTAAGAAATAAATAAATAAATAAAATAAGTCTATGTACTTATGAAATTCGATAAAACTCATGTTATTTAATTTATTGCTGAATATGACGTAATACCCATAGCATAATATTATATTTCAATTAGAACATTATATTATAATATATTGTTTTGAGGAAACAAAATATACCTATAATATAAAAGTTTCACCACTTTTAAATCCATTGTACAATTTAATGCCATGCCACCCATGCCACAAAACCGATCCGTGGAAAACCGGAATATACAAGGAAATAAGGCTCAGTTTTTATCTTGTTGAATTATACAGCATGTGTCATGACTGTTATAACGTACCGATTTACAAAGCAGCGGACTATTTTTATACTTGCATAAAAGAGGTAAGCGCTGTTTTGTTTAAATCTATTTTTGGAAAATTCTTCAAACTTATTTTTTAATTTATTAAAGTTTAAGGGCCTTATATACTTTAAAGCATATAAGGCCCTCCCATACATGGCCAATCCCATCAATTTCTTAAATTAGATAAACGAAGACAAACAAAATGTTAACAAATGAGAATAAAACAAATAATTGCCATATTTAATATTGTTTTTATGCACGAACTGATAAATCGAGTGTGTGTATATGTAAGATGTTTCAATGAATGTTACTAAGCCTTTTCCACAATCATAAATATAGTTTATACATAAACGTATTCGACTCCATACATTTCCAGTAAAAAAAAACACGGTAAATTGACTTCCGTCATTAAACAGAGGCGTGAGTTTGACGAAGTGTGGTCTGTGTTGAGTACCGTGGTATAGTGGAAACCACAGCCCTTGGTGGCCACAATATCACATTACTCGAGCGTCAGTTGGTAAAGTGCCATATAATTACGAGCCTTGTGTAGACTGTACGATACCACAGTTATTTAATGTCAATATGTGCTGTAGTTCCCTTGTATGTAACCACATGTCACTATTACACATTATTACAGGCGGCTCGTTAATACCATTGTTAAATTAGTTGTTATTGAATCCTTAATGGATCGGGCTGTAATTATCTGTAATCTGTATTGATTCCACCATCCATCCATCCTCAGCCAAAGGAAGTCCACTGCTGAACATAGGCCTCCCCCAATGATTTCCACAGAGACCTGTTGGAGGCATCCTGCAACCAGCGACGTCCTGCGACCTTTACCAGGTCGTCTGACCATCTTGTGGGTGGACGTCCTACGCTGCGCTTACCGCTACGGTGCCTCCATTCGAGCACTTTCCGACCCCATCGGTCAACAGATCTCCGCGCTATGTGCCCTGCCCATTGCCACTTCAACTTGCTAATCCGGTGGGCTATGTCGGTTATTTTAGTTCTCCGTAGGAGGAGGTAGGATCTCCTCATTTCTGATTCGATCTCGCAGGGAAACCCCGAGCATAGCATTCTCCATAGCTCGTTGAGTGACTTTGAGCTTCCTAATAAGGCCCATAGTCTCGGTGCCGTAAGTCATCACTGGCAACACACAACTATCGAAGACTTTCGATTTAAGGCACTGAGGTATTTTGGACGAGAAGACGTCGCGTAGTTTCCCGAACGCTGTCCAACCGAGTTGGATTCGACGATTGACCTCTCTCTCGAAGTTGGACCTGCCTAACCGGACTACTTGTCCTAAATAGACATATTCGTCAACAACTTCAAGAGTCGAGCCCCCAACACCGATGGGGGTAGGCACAACATGATCTTCGTTTTATCCATGTTCATTTTAAGACCTACCTGTTGGGAGATTCGATTAAGGTCTTCGAGCATAGTGCTAAGGTCTTCCAGCGATTCTGCCAAGACTACAATCTCGTCGGCAAATCGAAGGTGAGTAATATACTCGCCGTTGATGTTGATGCCGAATCCTTTCCACTGCAAGAGCTTGAAGGCGTTTTCCAGCGCGGCAGTGAACAGTTTCGGAGATATGTCATCTCCCTGTCTCACGCCTGTGTCTGTAGTGGAATAGCCTTCGTGCTCTGATCTTTTACTCGGACCGACATGGTGGCGTTGTTGTATATACACTTCAATACTTCGATGTACCGATAGTCTATGTGGCACCGCTGAAGAGACTCTAGCACAGTCCAGGTCTCGATCGATTGATTCCACCGTAGGTTATTTTTTTATATGTATATTGGAGAAACTGGTATTTAAAGAGGAAAATAAATGTTTTACAATTAGTACATCGTCCGTTGCTCTATGTATAGAGGATGTGGATTTCCTGAGGTTCATTCACAGCAAGATGAACGTACATGCATGTAAGTAAATGAAAGAACCACAACACGTCCGGTTTACCTTGGCTTTAACTACATACACATATCGGAGAGCCTTCGCCTTGCTTACCTGAAACAATGCAATACCACCATTAATATTTCGTCACGTTCTTGAGCAGTACTATGTCAAATAAGATAATTAGTTCCATAAAAACTGTTCTTATAGACATGAGTTTTAAATGCTTTTGATATGGCTTCTTGTTTCATACAATAGAAGTGGAGCAATTAATAATGGGGCCGCAGGGATTGTTCGGAGTCGCTAAGCGTAAGAGGTTCACGGGCCGTGAAAAAAGTACCGGTGCATTGCGCTCACGCACAACTCTCTGTTCACTACAATGTACTTGTGAAACCAATCAGTTAAAACTCCCGTTCATTATAACTTTCCCCACTAGTGAAATCTGTCTGCAAACCCATACTAAACTCTAAGCAGATACATCGTATTTACTATTGGCAAATCGGTTTGAGTTGGGTTATTTTGCATATTATTTTTGTTTATAGTAGATTAGAATAATCAAATAATATGATTTCATATCATAAATCTTAACAATGTGATATTTTTATGTGTAATCTTAGTCAGATAATTATTTCCCTATATTGTTTATTACTGATAATTAATTGGTTCCGGTCTCCTAGGACGCAAAACATTTTTGTAATTACCTAATATTTATTTTTTTGATATCGTATCGTATTTTTTCTTACTAGCAGATATGCAAGTTAATTACAGATAATACGCAGTTCTTTTCCTGTTAGCGGCTGAAAGAAAGATATATAAGCGTTAAAAGAAGGTCGTGGAAGTCACGAGTTCAGTTCCTTATGTGTGATTACTATTTGATGAATCATGGGTTCTTTTGTATGGAAAGACCGACAATTTCAGGCTGGCTTTCATCTATTGGTCGGATTAGAGAAATCCTAAAAGGATCTGTGATTGCAGCACGTTTCATTTTTGTTATCTCCGTTGATATACATATTATGTATGTGAGTACGCCGTGAATAAAAAAGTAGTTACGTTTTATTATTAGAAAAAAACATATATTTACATATTAAAAGTACTTATATGTATATCATTAATTATACTTGTCATATTTGTACTCGTATAATGCATTGAAGCAACGCAAACTTTTCTTTGTAATAAATATTGCAATTGAATACATTGATGTAAATGCTTTTAATGTGAAGTTTAATACTAATAAATTATTAATTATTTGTTGACACAAGTGTTACAAACTCTGTACATATATGATTTGTTCTAATGTATGTATCTACAAGTAATGCGTACCTACTACGAAATTTATTAAATGAGGGAATGATGAAACATAGATGAAATAAAATAAATCAAGTCTTACTACGTCATCGATTATTTTACGTAATCTTGACAATTATTAGTCATAATTTCTGAGAAAGCACTTTTGTGTTATCAATTGAGCACGTACACGAGTCTCAAATAAATGTCTAAGTAACGTCACCTGTACAAACGAACAAATATTCCACTAATAAATATCCATTATAATTGTGACAATGGAAGATACATACTTTGGAATGTTCTTTGGTGGTGGTTACATAACTTTCTTCGTATTTTTCTTGTGAAATAGTTTAATTACACGTCGTTCGAACAGGAATGACCTTACTATCCGGAATCGAAAAAACTGTTTTTAACCTTGGATATTTATCGCAGTAAGTTCATTTCAGGCCTGTCGTGTCGAACGACCCGTAGCCGTATCCGGTAATTTAAGAAATATGGTGCGTACTCACGTTCATGAGAACAAGAGTCAGTCGCCACAGGCTGGTTTAAACATTCCAATGGAAATGATTAAGACTGAACGTGCTCCAAACGTCAACTGTACTTATACAAGACGAACAGCAAATAAACACTTTGACACGTATGGGGCAATTTCTTTGTTGCAAAGAGCCCTGTGATATTGGCGAAATTGCAACTTAGCATTACGGCACAGTGTTCTTCCCAAAATGGATGTCTACTTTCAAAGTCCGACGGGAATATCAATGGCATCATAAACATAATGGAGTTTAAGGTTCTGCATGCGTCTCGAGTGCCATAAAAGTTACACTTTCACTTATATTATAATGGTGTCCCTTTAAGGAAGACTGAAGTGAAAAGTTGGAATTTGTTTAATACTCAAGGAAAATGTCTGTAACACCTGATTCTTTTCTTTTTCTGAGAAGTTTAGTCACCAGGGACGCAGAAGGATACACGCGGAACAAAGTTTTATTAATATCATGTGCCCCAGGAGATTGCCTTAAGACTGGTTGGCGGTTACATAGACCTACTTTGATTAGTCATTTTAGTATAACGACAAAAAGTGAGGGATAAAAGCAAAAACTGACATCTTTTCTTCAAACAACAATGGAAAAACTGATTGAAATAGTTTTTGTGCAAGAACTTGAAGGTTAATAATAAATTTACCTTGAGAAAGAGTACCAAAAGCGGAGGGAAAACAATCAGTGATTTATCCTGCTGGCCTCTGACTATAGACTCTTTAAATAATTTTAGTTTGCAATTGATTCTAGTTATATATGTTATGGGCCAAGTGATTAATCGGCCATTATTCATAATGCCCGGGCAATATGAATAATGCCCAATAAGAGCGGGCAATGTGATTATAACCAATCAATTTATCAGATTGTTAATTAGCAAATTGTTAATTACCTTATATGCTACATTGTCTTTTTTTTGTATGTGTTGGCCATGCAATAATAAATGTATTTTCTTTCTTTCTTTATTCTTTCATTGCCCGGGCATTATGAATAATGCCTATTGGGCAGAGTGATTTAAAGCGAATCAAAATCAAAACAATGAGCCGAAGCCCGAAGTGGTAGAATTTAGAATAGGGCAGCACGAGGGGATGGGTTGGGAGGAGTGGAGGGGGAGGGTGAGTGTCGCACCTTCCCTGGTACCACTTGTTGTCAATACAAATTAGCTTCTGAATCGTCTCCGGCGCTATGGCAAGTTCAGCCCCTTCGCCCTTGCGTAAGAAAAGATAGGCACCCATGCTCACCTCCGCGCTTCGGCTTGCCTATCCTTCGTTACAGCGGGCGGGGGCTGCTCTCCCTCCGCGCCTCCGGCTTTTTATATACACTCTAGGGTCGGTAGCCAAAAGACTACGTGAAGTCGGGGTGTCCCAAGTCGGTTTTGGGGCACAGTCGACCTAACTGATCCATAAAGTGGGTACACTAATTTTCTTCTGAAGATAATGTTTCGAACGTTAAAAAACAACTAAACATAAGCAGGTCAATTCAACCTGTCTTATTTATGGGTCTATCGCAGATGCGACAATGCGGCAGCCCACCACGTAAAAAAACACCTATTAATCACATTGCCCGATCATCATGTAGCCATATTCATAATGCCCGGGCTATGTGATAAATAGGTGAGTTTAGATTGTAATTAATCACTTGGTCCGATATGGCTCGGCAATATTCATACTGCCCGGGCATTATGAATACTGCCCGCATTAATCACTTGGCCCATAACATATACACTGAATTTTTGTAACTAGTGGTCGCCTAGTGGTCGAAATTCGACCAAATCAAGAAGAGAAAAAGTTTTTACCTGTATGATGATGTTGTTTTTCTGATAATTCGTGCATATTTAAATGTACGTATCTCTCAAAATTACTTATTTATCCTGAAGTATATGCAATTACTAAAGTCGTAAACTACAATAATTGCTTTGAACCAGCAATAGCAATTTTTTTTGTACCTGAATGTTGTTATTGCAGATTACTGCTACAGAACTTTCTTTATGCATATAATGATAGTCCGTGTACATTTAAATGTATCTTACTGCTACACAATTTGTATAAGCGCTCAGTATTTCACGTAGTATTCGTCAAATAAAACTTTTCTGTTTGACTGAATGTAAAACAACAAAACCACGGTAAACATTTTTTTCTGATTGACATTCAACTAGGTATGTCTATAATAAACCAAAGAAACAATTTGACCAAAGAGTATGTATACGTGTACAAATACTTGTGTATGCGTGTGTCAAATGCATGCTGGTTTATTTATTGATTTAATGTACTTTTTATGCATTATTATTAAAATCTTTTTTTATATTACATTTAATATTAGGCCTAATATTAATATAATTGCCTCATTTAAAATTAATATTCTCTTTTGATATTAATATTATTACCTCATTAGGCAATTTTTTATATGTCTATGTCAGAAGAACAAAATGAAAAACAAAAGAAACAATTTGACACCAGAATATGTATGCGTGTACAAAATACAAATACTTGTGTATGTATGTGTGTGTGAAATGCATGGTAGTGTGTGTAATGTTTTATTTTTTTATTTAATGTACTTTATAAGCATTATTATTGAAAAATATTAGCGTTCTACACTTCTCCTACACATAAACTATAAGTGTGCCAAATTGTATGTTCCTGCGTCCGCGCAATTTTCGTAAAAAGGGGTCCAAAGTTTTTGCATCACGTATTAATATATAGATTTATACACTGGGAATTCCTTATCATTTGAAATGTAGGTGATCATTTGCATGTTGCATTTGCAAAGTTTTTAAATGTTGTTGGAATTATTTTATTAACGATATCAGATCGTTTAATAATCTAAAAGAACGATTTACATGATAAGTTATTTTTCGACTTGAACAAAAAATAAGTTCGCAGTTGCTAGGAGGATATAAAATGAAATAGTATTATCGCAAGGGAAAACGGCGCAGTATGGTAATGGCCAATTTTCGCAAATCCACAAACAAACAAATAAAAAGTGACCTTGAGTATTGTAATTATACTACTGATATTACAAATGTGAAAAAATGTTTGTTGAATTGGCTTTCTTTCACCCACAAACCGGGTAACGGACCGACATAATTTTTTGCATGGACACATTTTGAGGCGATAGTGTATTAATGTAATTGTAATAGTTGAATAATAATAATAAATAAATAATTCCACTGTTCTGAGATACATCTTATATAATCATACATAGTTGTAGGTAGAGTCTAGTGCGATATAAACTTTTCACAATATACCTATCAGTGAAGATATAATAAGATTTCAAGGCAGTACAGATAATCATAACACCGAATGCAGCAGATTATTTCCCTGTGTATTCGTAATTAACATTAGAATAGATTTTTTCTCTAACGTAGCCATAAGCCAACGTAAATGAAATAAATAATCCAAAGCAAGAGGGTATTTTATAAGTAGAGATTGTTTCATATACGTTATACTATGTATGATGTTAATGTACAGTGGTCGTCTAGTTGATGTGTAACAATAGGTTGTGGGTAGCAGTGGAGGCAAGTAACGCCACTACCGGTCGGGGCAGACTGTAGAGTAAGCAACACGTCCGGTGCGTCGCGGTCGCTGGCTCAACTCCTCAAGGCGAACTTTCCACCAGACGCCGGCCGCCGCACGCCGGCACATTGTTTCTTATATAATTTTAACATTCACACTAATTAATTCAAGGTACCATATCTTCTGTTTTCTCAATTTACTTTTAATTAGAAGCATTTTAAAATTTTGCTGGTAGCGTATACTATATTTTATTGTGGAATTTAAATAAGAACATCAATGAAATAGGCCTTACTAGAATGATCTGCTGAAGTATTGTAGGTAATAACGCTTTTGAAATATTTATATTTTACATTTTGATTTGAAAATGTTATGTAGAGAACAGAATATTACGCTTCGTGCTTTATCGCTGAGTTCGTGTGCGTGTATTGGCAGTTAGTCCTTTAAAAGTTGCATAAACGGAGAACAATAAGGACAAAACACAATTGTGTAACAATTTATTCTGTTTGTTTTTCTCGCGGCTTGTATAGCTGCAATTACGATAACGATAATACTTTCCACACATCTGTAGGCTAGGTATATGTATTTCGTGTTGCCATATCGCGAATTAAATGAACCATACTAAATGGCTCCTTAATGATAACAGTCGATAAGTAGGTCCTTCTAGACTATTCAATGTGTTCTTTCGTAATTTTAAGAAACATTGCTCATGAAAAGACAATTCAAGCCGCTACGTACGTATGCTATATTTCAGATTAGACACAAGAAAGAACTTTTTTATTGTAATAAATGGTGAGATGAGTAAGCCGTTCGGCTGATGGTAAGAGATAGGAACGCTCAAGAACAATAGCAAAACCAAACAACACCTTGAATTACAAAGCAATGCTTGGCATTCTACTGCGCTTGCCATCCTGAGGCATAAGATTTTAAGTCTAAATATGTAATATGTAGTTACTCTGGCTACAATGTCCTTCAAACTGAGACATAACAGTGCATTTACAATACTGTTCGGGGGGCGAAATAGATATTGCGGTTGTATCTACCTAGGGGGCTTCTCACATATGAGAGACCTACCACCAAGACTTATACTATAGTAGTTATATAAGTACAAATTACACTGAGCAACAAAATAACAGCTTTGTTGTCCCACCTAATGAAAACATGTATATTTTAAATCTTCGTAACCAAGGTATAAATGCACAGTAAATAAAAAGTCGGAGTTGGTGCTTGTTTTTTTTAAACATATATATTCATGGTTTATAACAAATAAAATGAATATTTACAAGTAATTATATTTATAGTGGTTTAAAAGGTACCGATTTCTTTGATTTTTTGGCTTTTCTGGTGTAGGACGACTCTGGCGTTTCTCGAACGATGGACCAACAATAATCGGCAAGCATAGAGGGTTCCCATTTGCCTTGGTAGCGTTTTTCAAATGACGCGATGTCTTGATGGAATCGCTCTCCATGCTCGTCACTTACGGCTCCCATATTTTGAGGAAAGAATTCAAGACGTGATTGCAAAAAATGTATTTTTAAGGACATTTTGCATCCCATTTTTTGATAAGCTTGTAACATGGTTTTGACGATTTCTACGTACTGTGGGGATTTATGATTTCCAAGAAAATTTTTGGTCACTTCTACAAATGACAACCAGGCTTCCTTTTCGACGTCATTCAGTGCTGCCAGAAACTCAGGATCGTGAACAAGTTTCCTTATGTCGGGTCCAACAAATATGCCTTCTTTTATCTTGGCATAGCTAATAGACGGAAATTTTTTTTTCAGGTATTGAAACCCAGGACCATTTTCATCCATGGCCTTTACGAAATTTTTTATTAGTCCTAACTTTATATGTAAAGGTGGCAATATAATTTTTTTAGGGTCGACTAAAGGTACATTTTTCACATTTTTCTGGCCAGGTATATAAGCTGTTCGTTCAGGCCAGTGCTCTCGAGTGTAGTGTTCCAAACGATTCCTACTATCCCATTCACACAAGAAACAGCAAAATTTGGTGTAGCCAGTTTGAAGTCCCAGAATTAAAGCAACTACCTTTAAATCTATCATCGAGTCGCTCTTGGCTCACTAACACTGGAGCATTGCTAGTAGAAGGCGCATCAAACTCAGGATCCGAGGACGAATTTTCCTGACTGTCTGATGATGTCTTGTTGTCTGCTGATGAATGCGTTGGCAAATCCTCACGTAGGTAAACAGGTTTGTCAACAGAACTTACGTCGGGATACTTTAGAGTATGTTTCTTTTTCCTGTTTAGCCCTTTGAGATCAGTGAGACAAAAATAGCAATCACTAATGTGATCTTTTTGTTCACGCCAAATGACCGGTTTCGTAAAGGGCAGCGTCACGATTTTCTTATGAGCCCAATCGGATAGATTTTTATAGCATGTTGTACAGCACACATGGGGCACCCACGATTTATCTAGATTGGCAACTTTAATTTTAAAATAGTTAAAATAACAATCTTGAATATACGGAGTAAAATTCTTTTTTTGGCTATCGGTTGTGAACTTTCCACACACGTAACAAAACTGATCCGGAGAATTTATGCAACTGCGCGACATTTTTGTACCTTACTGTATCCCGTTTCGAACAAGACTGAACTTGTGTCGGTAGTTTGCTTATTTTACGAACTACCGCCGTGATTAAAATGTAAAAATGGAGAATACTCGCAAGTCGTTTATTTCAATAACGGTAGCTAAGCGAACGTAAGTATTACTACTTTTGTGGTTAGGTGTACGGTGCCTAACAGAAACAATATAAATCACTTAGGTGGGAGAACCACTGTTGACTAGTGTTATTATTTGTATGGGGATTAATCCTATAATATTTTTGCTAAGCGAACTGACTGATTAGCTACTGCATATTTTTGTATAAACCATGTCAAATTCAGACAAGCGACATAAAAAGCAGCTGCTAAGCAAATACCGTTTATACATACAAATTAAATTGAAACACCGTGTATTATTCGTTAATATATTTAAAACAAGACAGAAGGTTATAGGAACACTTTCACATTTTATTTTATAACATGACATGCATTTATCTTTTCGAATGACACCTTGATTAAATATCAGTAACAATATTGAAAAATATACTCATTCTGAGATTCTTGACATCTAGATGAATAATAAAATTAAGACATAATACTTCGGTAAACATTTCTAGTTATATAGTCGTGATTCATTATAAATTCTCGGAATTCATCCGGGATTACGGAAAACTCTGAATTGGAATAATTACAGTGTTTGCTTTGCAGTTGGAAACCTTGTGTTTTAAGTTATAATTAATAAAAATCCATTTAATATAGCTCCTTTTTCGAGCTCTATCTCAAGTTGCAACTACATATTTGTAGAGAAAGTAGCATTATTTATTATAACATTTTTAATGAGAAGGAATCGTATTGAGGCATATTAATATGAATTTATTTATATAATAGTAGTTCAGGTCACATTACAATAACTATTTACTCTAGTAATGTAATATGAGAAGATTTAATTTAAAGCAAATAGTAAAAAAATTACACGAATGCCTAAACTATAATTACGTAAACTCTTTATGTAACTAATGAATATTATAAAATATATTAATATTTTTAAACACATAAACAGCGACAATTAAATTCAGAAATACCAACACATTTCTATTTTATTTGCAGTGTATTAAACGTGATTTAAGATTAAATTAGGAAACTGAAGTATAAAATAATATTCAAATATTCTGTATCAGCCCATATACGTCCCACTGCAGGGTACGGGCCTCCTCTACAATATTATTAATATATATTCAAACATACCTGTTTATTATTCGGTACGAAAATATATGAAAACCAGTCCTCCACTTAAATATCACAGACACGAAAACACTTTGAATAAAACACGTTTGCAATAATCTACACACACCACTTCAATAATGGGATGTTAATCGTCGTGTGACGTCAGGGAGCAGCTTAAATATTGTTCGTTATCAGTAGTATTGATAGAGGGGGGCAGTTGGATGTGACAGCGACCCGCGACCGGCTGTTACGGCGTACGGTTTACGTATGGAGGTGTGTGGCGCTCCATCAACACGTATTTATGCCATATGGTTAGCCGAGTACGCGACTCCGCTGGTGACGCACACACCTTTGATGACGACGGTATTCCTGCGATAAGAAAACCCCCAAAGGAGTACCGTACTGCTTCTTTGAATTTTCCCCCATATTAACCGTAGCTTATGTAGGCGTAAGGTCACAATACTAGTGGACTTTTCTATTATTCTATTATATTTATATTTGTATTGCTCTAATATAAATTATTATTGATAATATACATGTCAATTTAGGTAAAAATTGTATGTATGTAGTATTGAAATCTTTTTAATTTAAGTAATAATAATAAATATCTAATAGCAAATAGGTGATTTATGATTTTGTATGTCAGTATTATCCTCCGCATCATAAAACTAATATTAGGCGTGACACAAATTAGCACTGTAGTACGGAATCAAGATGTCGTAATATAAAATAACAGGTAGTGTCCAGTTTTTTCTTCTTCATGCATGAAGTCACGTAGGTAACCAACATACGTATAATACTTACATAAAGTATATCGAATCGTCATAGTTCTTGGTATATTACACCAACTTCTAGACTCTAGACCATTATTTTATTAACATAATCATAAAAGTATAGTCCTCATTCGTCACTCAAGTGTAAATTGTATGTTCGCAAGATTAAAAATGTTTTCTTCTTAATAAAATGGTTTCATGTGTTTTGCAACGTTATGTAATCTAACACAAATAGTGTTATAAAGATAAACCTAAAATACATAATATTTATTGGTCCGCTAAGTATTATTTCTGTTGACGCGGGTTTTCACTAGAATTCTAAATGCCATGCAGTTTCCTTAATAATTAAAACTGTATTATTTCCCCATAACAATTAACAGGAAAAAATCCTATATTATATTTAGGTATTATTCAGTTAAAATAGAGTAATCATGGCGTTTATAATTTACTAGTGGTCAGGCTCTGGTACAGATAGTTTTTGAGTCCAGTCCACATCAACAACATATTATTTCGCGTACTAACTTTTTTATATTTAAATTCCATGTGATCATCGTCGACTGTTGTTTGTTTTTCCCATTCCTTCCAGTTGTATCTCCGTCCTGTCTCATCAAATTCTGTCCCAAGACGAAAAACATGCAATACTGGTGGTTTACTCTGTGCTCCGACACGAAATTCGAATGTTCGGACGTTCAACGTCAACATATAAGATAAAAGTTTTCCATTTCTAAAAATCAATACTATCTATATGAAACCTTATCATTCACTCCGAACTTCGTCTATGATTTGGTACGACGACCGATACAGGATTCGAACATTTTGTAAATTATTTAGGCATGTTCGTACAGTTTTACGTAGGATGTTCGAACATTCTGTCGTCGTGCGTGTTGGAGTATAGACTATAGAGTAACCTAAAAATATAGTATGTTTAAGTAAAAGTGAGACTCACATACACAAGTGATTCCACGGTCAAACCGAAATACGGTTTCGTGGGACCTATGCTTAAATTTGTAATTATGTAATTTGTGATTTTTAATAAATAAATAAAAAGAAAAAAAAAACATTGTCCTCTCAAGTCAGAATTTTAATTCTTGACTCATCCCACGCTATCACGACATTTTTTCGAGATAAAAAGTTGCCTATGTGTTATTTCAGTGTGTCAGCTACACCTATATAAAATTTTATGAAAATCGGTTGAGCCATTTTTGCTTGGAAAAGTAACAAAAATCCATACAAACTCAGAATCTTAATATTAGTAAGGATTAGGGTTTAGACTTTAGTTAACAAACTTGTCTCACAGACCAGGGAGTAATTATGTCGTGTAGGGTGTTTACAAAGTAGGTTTTGATTAGTGCTACGCTTGCCATAAACAAACATTGTGTCGGTACAGTGTCAACAATACGTTTAGGGATTACAAAACCTAATATCGATTCGATAGAGGTTTTGTTGCGCCCCACTAACCTGCTTCAGGCTCATAGAAACTTAGTTACCTATTAAATGTACATATATGTATATGATGTTAATATTGTGACAACTAAAACTATTGGTGGTGGAATTCTGGCAGATACGGGATATCAACCAATGTATATTATGAGTGAACCACCACAAATATGACCCATGTTTTATTTCGAGATAAGTCCAGCGTACAGACTACAGAGTAGATCCGGCTTTGAGTAGCCGCCTAGTACATTTGTATCGATGGGCAAGAAACAAAAATTGTAGTTTTTCTGCAGTACAAATAGGAAAGGAATTATAATGTATAATTACATGTATTAAGTCGAGTCAAGATGTTTTTGAGAATTGTTGTTTTATATTGCTATTCCAGCAGATATCTGCAAACCAAACCCTTGACACTAATAGACAGTATAAATTAGCAACTATGTATTTAATGTAATTAGCAGGTTTGCTTCCGTGAGACTAGAAATAGCAAATTTTCTTGTTCTAATACTTGACATACACCTTCAGTGTCGTGTGCGGCTATGAGCTATTTCTGACCGGTGTTAATGACTTCATACAGCAATACTGGTCGAGTTGATATTTAGGTCAAGCGGCCCTGATTTGTTTCCTCTAATACAGCAATATTACAGAGAATTTATAAAAGTGAAGGCAAATTAACTTTCATGTTAATACTAACGTCATGCATGAAAAGGATAATATGATAATTTTTTAATGTTTAATTTCTGTTTCATATTTTGTAAAGTGAATAAAGCAGGTCTCATAACTTTTTCGCCAACAATACAAAGGAAAATATGAAGTCGATTTTATAAGATGCTAATTTGAAAAGGGCTTTTGTTCTGTTCGACCGAAGGGTGCTTCGGCGACCCAATTCTTTTTATAAAGACATCAGGAATTGCAGTATACCGTGAAATATACAGTATTAAACATTGTCCGATTGAAATATTGTGGTATATATTATGTTATAGCCCATAGGTATTTAAATGATAAAATAAATAAGTTTTAAAATTACTCCGTGAGCGGTAACGCCAAGGCGTTTATATTATTTTGGGCTTAATAAGATCAATGATCAAGGTCGTAACTAACTCTAAAAAATATTTATAGCACCACTTCTCCTCACGGTTCACTGACTGACTGATAAAAACTGCAGAATAGTTGCTTTTTTTTACTAGTTAAAGGCGCCGAAATAACGCTGTTCATTTTGGATAGGGTGCAAACAATATTTTAGCATTAAAAGTTTATGCAATGATTATAATATGCACACTAAATATTTGTTTAAATCTTAGGACGCCGAACAAAAATCTAATCTTTTCGAGGCGTATTTCACACTTCATTGTGTCAATCTTTGAGGGACACTTGAGGTTAATCGATAAGTCTCTATTAAAAATGTATAGGCGGAGTGGAGTAATTTAACAAGCAAAGGCTTATAGCTAAGTATACCTATTAATTTGCATGTTGTGCCCTGATATGTCACATAGAAACGAATCAATAAATAATGATCATGACATATATTTAAACCGTACGTCGCAGTACAAGCACAGAGACTAAGTGTGTGCATCACTAAGATGATTTCAAATACATATTAACACATTGTTCAACCCCAATATTGTCCCATTAACCCGGCGTCAGCACAGTGGAAATATGTCACAACGGTAGTAGGGTTGGGTCTAATGGACCCGTATAAAAAAACGCCATAACATCAATAATTAAAATAAATTTACTGACATATCATAATAATTGGATGAAAAACCTATTGTTTATGACTTTTTGGATAAACAAAAACAACCTGGTACGAGATAAAAGTTTTTAATGACATTTTTATAAAAGTATGAAAAAACTTTAACAAAATAGGTAACCTCTGTCTTAAACTAAAAAAAAATAGAAAACAAACTTTTTTCACAAATTTAACGTAATAGTAAGTATAACCATGAAATTTATAGCAGGAATAACAACTATTTTCTATAATAGTCTTATAATTATTCAGTCATAGTTTCTCTTTCATCTGCGCAATCCTTGCAGTACAACACAGCATGCTCAATGCAGATGTATTTTTTACAGCACCGACAAGTATTTCTAGATTTCCTGTGTTTTTTGGCAGGACAATCCTGACACCTTCTTTTTGCATTAGATATCTTCACAGGTGGTTCCTCATCAGGTTCTCCTAAAAATCTCTTACCCTTTTGCGCCGCTTTTGCTACGCTTTGTCGTGGTATTGTTGTTCTTCTTATGTATTATGTATGCGTTTATTCCAGACATTTTGAGCTACTGGTTGAACACCTGACACTTGTGTTATGATATTTTCCGCCCTAGTTCGGACATTTTGGCGGGTAGGCCTCTGCTGCCACTTGGTCCCGTCTATTCCAAAAAAATAAGATGTTCATATCTGACTTTCAGAGGTGGTGGTAGTCAAATAAGTATCAAAACTGTGCTGTATTTCAGACGTTGAAGAATGTAGCTGATGGCATAGTTCAACAAGGGGCACATCGTCACTGTCCGTGTCAGATACATCTTGATCGGTGTCACTTTCCTGGTTGCGAACACTCAGATGATCTTCCTCTTCATTTTCTGATGTAGAATTTTCATATTCGGAGTCGGATTCTTGCATAATAGCTAAAATTCGCTGCTGTTCGAGTTTTTCGCGATCCATAATTACAAAGGTTCTGAAAACAATACAATAAGACAATAATACATTTAAAAAAAGACGGCGCGAAATTATGACACCAGGTGTATAGTTGGGTCTTATTTACCTTTCTTGTGTTTATCCGCGTCTATCCACCGCTGTATACACGATACCACTGTAAGGCGATATTTGAAAGGAAGAGAAGACCTTTAGCTCCAGCTAATGAGAAGTGTAGCAACGTCGCAAAAATATTTTATAGAAATGCGTGCATTTTCAAAAGGCGTGGGTACTATAGACCCAACTGTGCGATCGCCGGGTTAAACATATACGATAAGAATCATATGATTGTACTTGTGCGGATCACATGACTTTTAATGATAAATTATAAGTGAAGTAATCTATCATTAGTAGATGTTAAGGGATGTAATTTATCTATCTCAATTTTTATTTATTTCTTGAACAATTTTGCATTTGAATATTTTTTGATAAACGGGTAGGTAGAGGTGTTACCAGGACATCCACTTTGGCCTAGTGAGTTCCGTCCTACTATGTGATAGGAAGCGAGTCTATAGCCCATACCAGACACAAATTCCTGGCTCCAACATAATGTAAGTATTGATAGAATCGATAAATTACAAGCACGAAACATAAATAGATTGGGAACATTCGCATGCATTTAAGTAAACTGAAATACCGTGAAATGAGCGTATGAATAACTTTAATAAAATCCAAATAACTGGTGAAAACCTGACCTAAAACAGAGAAAAGGGCTTTGGATTATTGTCTGCTGTAAACGTAAACTAAGTATGTGATGAATATTGTCATAGTAAGGTGTCCATGGAATTTATGGATTTGTTAATTCTAACATATATCCAATGCCGAACGTGCTTGAACTTGTATAGTCATTTCATATTTAAATAAATAAATACCCCCAACAGTCACATATAAATGACAGTGCCACTTATGCAAATTAATCTTGGTTTTTAAAAACAGTTATATAATAAGCTGCCTCAATGACATGCTTTTTCCAAATGCTAAGTATACCTATCAATTTGCATGTTGGGCCCTGATATGTCCATAGAAACGAATCAATATAAAATAATGACACAGGATATTCAGAAACCTTTCAAAGCTTTTAACATTAAATGTCGTGATCGGAACAATAATACAAAGTACAAACCTTCGCATTTGCAGTGTTAGTGAGATAATGTGACGAATGTGGGCCATAAATGAGCGACGCTATGTAAAACAATCGAGATGAACATACCGAGTAACAATCCAGTCGTGTGGATGTGCGACCCAAATTATGGCAAATAAATGGCGAGCAAGTTGTCCGTCGTAAAACGCGTAATACTTAGTTGTAAAGGCGGACGTGTTGCGGTCGGTTCCGGCATAGCTTTAGAATAGACAAGAAATTGTCACACAGCCGCAATTAGCGACTGAATATTAATATTAATACGAGTTTTATTTCTCACTAACAATGTGAACAAGGATATTGAATTCTTATTGCTTAAATGTTATGTTGCTTGGAGATTTCGTCTATTATTTTATTTTAATATGCCAAAGGTTTTTAAATGTTATTTTACAAATGTGACGGATGTAATACCTATATTCATTCACTCTCTAATTTGTTGCCACAAAACTATGTTCGGCAGTTTGATCCAGTCAATCAGAAATAATACTATTGATAAAATTGGGTTGTATTCTGTCTGGTATAAAAAAACAAAACATGTATTGGAGGCCTTTGTTTAAATACCTACATTAGATAAAGACAGGGTATATCTATGTGTGGAACTCTCAGAGTTGAACTGTGACATTGCCAGGCATCCAACGGGCAGCAGGTGGTCACGCGACCATTCATTTTTAATAAACCCAAATGGACGTGTAGACTTTTATAGATGTAAATAAATTATGTTGCAGTGATTTCGTAGCGACGTTTATTCCCAAAACAATTAAAATATTGTGTCACGCGGCTCATTAAATAACCTATTAATAGATACAGATAACTATTAGATGTAGATAAATGATTAATGATCGATATTGATAATTGTTGACTTGTACCCTAATTAACCTTCTTCCACTAATTAGTTCAATTATATAACAAAATACTTAATATGATAAGCAATATAATTAACGAACTTTCCAGGTGGTAATACTTATTAAGCGTACATATTATTCGGTGTAATTAGTTACACATTTAAAACTCTTTTCACTATCATTAGGAATCAATGCTAAACACAGGTCGTTTCCTAAGTTTTTCGAAGCGACTGGTCAACTATATATATATATATATATATATATATATATATATATATATATATATATATATATATATATATATATATATATATATATATATATATATATACTAGCGGCCCGACCCAGCTTCGCCTGGGTGCATATATTTTTTGATTCCACTCCACACCAAATACATGTTGTTTTTCATATAAACTCTTGTATGCCTAAACTTGACGTAGCTATCCTACTGTCCGGCTCAATCCCGTCTCATCCGCCTGTTCAGTCTCTTCCCAATCCGTCCCGTCCCTTCTCTTTATTATCCATCCCGTTTTATAACGTGCATTTACAGTTCGTCCTAACAAATCTGTCATCTATCCCAGCCCTCTCCCGTACCTTCGATTCTATTTTACTTTATGTCCCTTCTCTCCATAAACATCCATATACATCTTATATATAAAATAGGAATTATTAAAATTTAATATGAGAGTTACACTAAGATAGCAAAATAATAATTGTCAACGTTACTACTACACTTGATGCATAAACAATAATCGTATTGTGTGAGAGAAACAGGAGACCGGCTTCGTTCTCATCCCTACTCCGTGCTGTTTACTGGGTCAGAAGTGACACCTGTAGACATCTGGCGGCGATAACTAATTAAATGACGATTGATCAGTTTTCGACCGGAGAGGAAAAATGATTAAATTACTAAAATGGCTATTAAAAAATAAGGGTTGATCGTAGAAGGGTGAAAATTGAGGATTGTATGTATTTTTGTATGTTGTATCATAAAAAAATAGAAATTAAAAATTTTGTCTAAAAAATAAAAAAAAATTAGGGTTGGACTACCCCTAACATTTAGGGGGATGAAAAATAGATGTTGGCCGATTCTCAGACCTACTCAATATGCTCACAAAATTTCATGAGAATCGGTCAAGCCGTTTCGGAGGAGTTCGATTACGCACCCCGTGACAGAAGAATTTTATATATTAGATATATTATATATGTATATATGTATATATATATATATATATATATATATATATATATAACGTAAAGAATACATATATATATATATATATATATATATATATATATATGTTCTTTACGTTTTAAATAAATGGATCGACTTGGCCATCGCATGAAAACATAATGTATCGTACAATTTATACATAATGCTGCTGGCCAAGTCGATCTATTTATTTAAAACGTAAAGAATTTTTAATATTGATATGGTAATAACTAACGTAATAACTTTATATAGAAGGTCCCTTAAGGACTAAATAAATTAATCGACTTGGTATTACATGCATCTCACAACTTTTTGCGGTAGAAAACCTGAGCTGCGAGACTTGGAATTTTTTTACAGGATGTTTTTGATGGGATCTCACGTCTTTTTGTAGAGTCCTACTTTTTTCCTTTTCGGTACTTCTTACTTCTAGAATATCACTAACGATTTTTCTTAAAGCCTCTGTCTTATGGATTTTTCTTATTTTTGTAGGTATCAATTTATCACAAATATAGCGGATTTGATTATTAATGTTCTTTCTTTCATTGTAATTGATATTTTCGAGTAATTTAATCTATTTATTTGCAAGTTTTTCTTCGTCATGTTTTTCTAGAGGAATGTTGTACAGTTTCATGGGCTGAATACACCATTTCCCTCTCTATTTGTAATCCTATACATTTATATGGGATTACAAAGTTATTCACGCAGTTGGTCTATCTAGAAAACTAGACACAAATTATGAAATGTTTGAATTTTTCCTTACTTTAGACACTAAACACTAATTATATTCAAAATTTGAAGGTTCTATGTCTGCTAGAAGTGCCTTAGACTTTTGATGATCGGTCAGTCAGTCAGTGAGTGACAAAATTAAGAAAGTTTGACTAGTTATAATTCTTAAACTACTGGTTCAAATTGGATGAAATTTTAAATATACCGTGTTTATACAATGCCTGTTTAGTAACTGAAAATTCAGGCTTCATGCTTTAGCCACAACGAAGTTATAGGGGGTTGAAAATGGTCTGAATTGCTTCGAGAAAAGGATGTTACGGCCTATAGCTCGACTTGGAGGGGGCTCGGCCGCGCCCCCAGAAATTATCCGTTCTACCTACTACTTAAAAACAGGTTATATTTAATAAAAAGAGAAAATAACAAGCAAAATTACATTTACAATCAGTGGTTGTGCATTAATTGCACAAGTTCTCACTCTGCGAAAGGAAAATTTCCAATTGTAAAGACACAATAGGTAGACCCTTGCTGTTCGAGTTGCGAGTCGTTAAAGCCACAGTACCAGGTGGTTTTTGGAATGAAGGGACAGGTTTTCAGATGTGTTTTTTTATCAGTGATAGTATAGTACACACATTCATAAACTCACGCCTTTTCCCGGAAGGGGTAGGTAGTGGTGCTACCAGGATACCCACGTTTCGCCTTGTGTTCCATCCCACGGTGTGATAGGGGGCCAGCATATCGCCATATCGGGCACAAATTCCTGACTCATGGCTATTAGTGATAAGAAAACCCTTTAACCGATTTTCTTTAATTCGAAACCTCAGTGTTGTAATCGAACCATATGCGCAAATGCGCCACTGAAGCAGTGATGAGGCAGGCGTGTTTATCCACATAGATTTCAGCCTAAGTAGCGCAGTTGATTAGAAGTCGGCTGCGAAACGAGAAGCTGCGGGTTCGATCCCCGCACCGAAACATATACCTATATATTTGTGTGATCCAGGTGTATTTGTTTCGGGTTTGGGAGACCGAAAAGTCTCCACGACACAAGACTCGATCTTAGTGTGTGGTCAGAACTATGTATGTGACTGTTGAGTGTGTGTACGTATCTATTTCGGACCACTGTAGATAGTGGGTCCATCATAGTGACACACGCGAGTGAAATCAGATGTTCAAAACTATAAAACTATTGCATAAAGCCTTTTAAGACATGTCAGAAGGCGTTTAAATACAAATAAATGTATTTGACGAGTACGGTAAATGTTTTACAATGGCCTTTACATGGTCTCTCCCCCGTCTTGTGCGCCAAAGGTTATGGCTCGAAATATTTTACTGAAGCCTTTCTCAGTGTTAGAGAAGTAGTTTTTTCTATTCATAGTATACCACATTATCACATTTATTATAATTAATTCTAACTTAATAAAAGAATATCATCAAAAGCTTTTAAACGATGAGAATAGGATATGACAAGTTTCGAAATTAGTAACTAAAATAACTGTATTACTCGTACTATAAAATCAAAATAAAATATTGCTACTCAAAATTAAAAAAACAAAAACGTGTAAACATTACTATTGGCCGTCGCCCGTCAATTATGTACCATAGTTTTAAATGCGTTCCATTGGTTTGCTTATTGGCGCCGCATAAACGACAGGACAATGTGGAGGAATCGATCGGTCAGTCGCCCGCTAATGGAGGCAGCCATGGCCATACTCTTTTAAAATTGAGGACATTGATATTAATAATTTAGGTAGATATAACTATAAATTCTAATATCTCTTCATGAAAAGTCTTAGGTACATAAAGCTTTTTAATACCTGTTTTCTATAGAAATACATTTTAGAAACGTCATAATCGGCAATAGAGTGCCTTTTAAGTCTGAAGTAATTTCAACTATCGAATTTTTATCATAATAAATTTACATACGATACATAGCTGACATAAGGGCGACCTTACCCGGGTTTTATATCAAGAATTCCACATTCATTTTATTTTTACATGCGATGAGGCCGTAGATATTGAAGCAATGAGCAGTTATGTGTTTTTTAACCGATCTTCTATAAATATGCTACGAAAATAAACAAATAGAAGACGCAGCGTGAATCAACATTTTCGTCGCCCACTAACCTGGAAATGGAAAATAAATGTTGGTAGACGGTGGCAACACATAAATCAAACTAACGTATTATATTTGAGACGCATTCAGCTAGGCAAATTTTGCAATATAATTAATAACTGCAATCAATATTAATATGAAAATAATAATAAAAATGAATAGCTAAATTCGAACTGTGCCAAGTGTATGTATACTATTAATATTATATTTAGGCGTCCCGTAAGGCACAAGGTTTTCCTTACATTCGATGTTACGAGTGTAATCTGTCATGTCCCTCTGTAACGGACAGACGGACCTTACTAATAGCCTCGAAAAACTTTTTAGGAATGTTATTTTCCTTAAAGGTTTCCTTCGCTAACTGCTACTGGAAAATAATTATGTTTCCCAATAGGGTTTGCATGTTGACATTCAATGTCGCCAACATATATATATATATATCGTTAAGTAATTACAATAAGACTATATGGCCTAACCACTCTCAATCGTATTCTCGATTGTAGAGTAGGCCCGTGCCCTGCAGTGGGACGTATATGGGCTGATACTGAAGTACAATAAATATTAATATTTTCGTCGCATAAGTAGAATAATAAATATCATACTACTTTTCAATCTGACTAGGAAATTCAATTTATCATTCAATCAAAAGTTGTCCAATTTCCGGAAAAATAGACTGTTGTCTTCATAAACATTGAAATAAGATCCTGCTTTCAGAAGCCGGTAGACAAACATTACTTTATCTAAATATCGCTTCATGCTTTCTGGGGCCAAGGTAAATAAACATGTAAAGAAAATCCAAGTCTCGCAGCTCAAGTTTTCTACCGCATGAAAACATAATGTATCGTACAATTTATACATAATGCTGCTGGCCAAGTCCATCTATTTATTTAAAACGTAAAGAATTTTTAATATTGATATGATAATAACTTACGTAATAACTTTATACAGAAGGCCCCTTAAGCAAGGACTAAATAAATTAATCGACTTTGTATTACATGCATCTCACAACTTTTTGCGGTAGAAAACTTGAGATGCGAGACTTGGATTTACAGGATGTTATTGATGGGATCTCACGTCTTTTTGTAGAGTCCTACTTTTTTCCTTTTCGGTACTTTTTACTTTTACAATATCACTAACGATTTTTCTTAAAACCTCTGTCTTATGGTTTTTTCTTATTTTTTAGGTTTTAAATATTCATTTATCATAAATATAGCGGATTTGATTATTAATGTTCTTTCTTTCATGGTAATTGATATTTTCGAGCTATTTAGTCTATTTATTTGCAAGATTTTCTTCGTCATGTTTTTCTAGAGGAATGTTGTACAGTTTCATGGGCTGAATACACCCTTTCCCTCTCTATGCCCCCTCCTGTTATGCCTCAAATATATAGATACACATCTACATCTATTATTCCATTACATACGGGTACAATGATTCATTAACTGCAAATGTAATCCTTTACATTTATATGGGATTACCATTACAAAGTTATTCACGCAGTTAGTGTCTGTCATTGTCAGTGTCATGTCATTTCATAATGTCTGTCTAGAAAACTAGACAGAAATTATGAAATGTTTAAATTTTCCCTTACTTAAGACACTAAACACTAATTATATTCTAAAGAAGGTTCTATGTCTGCTAGAAGTGCCTTAGACTTTTGATGATCGGTCAGTCAGTCAGTGAGTGACAAAATTACGAAAGTTTGACAAGTTATAATTCTTAAACTACTGGTTCAAATTGAATGAAATTTTAAATATACCGTGTTTAAACAATGCCTGCTTAGTAACTGAAAATTCAGGCTTCTTGCTTTAACCACAACGAAGTTATGGGGGGTTGAAAATGGCCTGAATTGCTTCGAGAAAAGGATGGTACGACTGTGCCGCTTTTTAGCTCGACTTGGAGGGGGCACTGCCGTGCCCCCAGATCACAATCTTTTTTTTTACCAGAATCTAAGATAACATATTGAAAATATTTTATGTTGAAAGTAAACAATTTATTAACGTCTTTAGAATGCTTATATTACGGGGCCAATTATTAGCTAATTATGATTTTTCACATAAGAGCCATAAGTTTTTGTTCGGTTTCATTTAATGAGTTGTTAATTGCCATCGGTTAAACTTTGTTAGTGATAACAAGCCTCATTAAACAATATTTTAAGCAGTTTAAAGAGTATTGTACAAATTAAAAAGATTTTGTCAAGGATGTGTCCTATTAGACACATTAGATTAGAACATAAAATGAAGGCGAGCTTGGATCTGTCTATTAAGCTAATTTAGGTAGAATAATTTAAGTAAATTTGTGGGGTCGCGCAGGTCAGACACATGCAACGAACAAATTGAAAGCTCACGTAGATTTTTTTGTTCTTCAACTGGATGGTCAAATAAGGTGAAAAAAGCATAAACCTATAACCAATCATACTTAGGTACGTTAGGTGGATCTAGTAAAGAACTATCCTATTTGTATCCTACACAAATGGTCACTCGGGAACGAACAAAGTTGAGAAAAGCAGTTATTAACCCGCGATACGTATTTCGTTCCGTTACGATATTGTGTATCATATGTACATTGTACATACATGTAAAGTGCGATTTATTCGCCAGTTAGTCGGTTAGTTGTAGAATTAATTAAATTGTTCTCGTGCTAACGGTGAATATGCACAAATTGAAAAGTTACACCATGTCATGAATCGATGCGCTTTTGTAAGGATATTAAATAATAAAGAAATATTCTTACTTACGTCACATAATTTAAATGCGTAGACTTCGAAATATATTTGAGGTGTGTTAATTTGTAAAAGTATATTTTCTGCAAAGCGGTACTTCTAGTTTTTTTTTTAAATTTGATACTCACATATGTTCATATGCACATTGTCTGTGCGTGGCAGACTCAGTGCTCTCAATTAATAACCACTTTGTCTCGTTCACGTGACATTGACATAAATCAAATTGTTATATAACAATCAAAATGTTCCATTCGCTGTTATTAAACGGTGTTTCTCGAAAGATCCTTTATGACCTTTTTCTTCTAAGTGACTATATCTATTCTAGATGACCAGATATTTGAACGTGATTAACTCTAAAAAAAAGTGCCAATAATCGTTTGTTTTGTAGTTTGCTCATATCTTCCTGTTTCTGCAAATATAGACATGATGATGGCATTCAATGCTGTGCGCTCGTATGGAGACATTAGCAGTGAAAGTTTTATAAAATGATTTCTAATACATAGCGTCAATCTTAACACGTCGATAATGACCAGAAATACGTGGCATAATTATAACAAATTTTTGTCATATCTGTAGTTACTTGTTTGTCAGTTAAATATATGATGTTTTAGATTAATTTATAAAAAAAAACATGCACGAGTTTATTACAAACTAGCCTTTAATAGGAGGTTCATCTGCATTTTCCCTAATGCAAATTAGTTTACGTATCAGTACGTAATATGGATAATTATTTTTTTCCTATGGTCATAAGTGATAACATCAAACTGTTTGTTGATATATGGTTTTCTTATAAGAATCAAATAGATTAACGGGAAACCGCAGTCGCCATAAGGGAAACAAAAAAAACCAAGAGTTAAAATTATACTGTCGCGACGTCGTAAGCACCGAATATAATTAGGATTTTCATAACGACCACATTATGTACGTAGTCAAACTTAGAACGATCAAATGATACGCGCTTTAATGTATATAATTAAAATTATGATTTGTTGAGGTATTTACATTCTGGAAATATTATGTTTGAACGGCCAGTTATTGAAAAATAATGAAATATATTGTACTGTTAAAAAGATTTCAATTCAAGTGTATCAATCTAAGTATAATAAAGCATGAGCTCAGCGTCACGATTAAGCAGTACATTCGCGATCATGATTTTGGTGTGACCAATGCATTTGCTCGGCGACGATTTCGAACGGCCCGTTCGAGTGTTACTGATTGCGTCCGATCAGAAACAATAACTCTCGATGACGACATTGTTTTAACCATTGAACACGTTTTTAAGAACAATTCAAGTGCAATGGGAAGTACAAGTCACACATAAAAACATTAACTAATTATATTGCAGAGATAAAACGATTAGTTTAGTATTAATTAAGTTATGTAACTCGTTATTAACTTCGCAGATACGTGGACGCCACCATGTACGTGTTTCCATATTTGTCCCAGGCTGTGGTCCCAGATATTGTATACATTCAACTTGTAGGTAAACAACACAATGTTGACTCATTGGTCAGTTTCAATAATTGACAACGATATAGATAATAAAGTTTACCTGTGTGTGTTTTTCAATATTTTGATTTATCTAAGATGCCTTTGTTTTGAGGTTTCATAGTTCAAAACTATTGTATATTTTTGTTTGGGTTTATACGAAACCTCACAAAAGTCTTGTCTTTCACAGACTAAATATATTTGATAATAATATCACAATATGTATTGGTCTGCACAATAATCACCATGACAGTGTGTCGCTTTCCGGAATTACCCAGTGTACATACATCTGGTTATGGACATAATTTGATTTGACCAGTGGAAGATCATAATCTTTATCAAGCGGTAGACAATACTGTGCTTAGCAGGGATTGCAATAGGTACAGCCATTTTACCTTGCTCATTTAATAAATATAATGTTTTGTTAAACATACACCTTTTTTTGGTTGCCTAGTGGCGATTTTTTGACCGCTATTATTCTAATTGCAAAGAACGTAAGAGCAATAAATGATAAAAAGTACCTAAATTAGTTATAAAATATTCGTTTGTTATCTGGTATTCTATATGATATTGTTATTTGTGTTGATGTATTTTAAATAATTTATGATATTTTATGGAGTTAATGGTAAACGATACCTGTTATACGCATATATTTTGTACGCTACACTTTCAGTTTACGGCAAACAGCTCACTAAAAATGTAACAACTAACAATGCACTCTGTTTCTTTTCACATACGCAAGGGCGAACGCGCTGTTATTCTTGTACTGATTATTTTATCCTACAGGAAAATATATTGGGAGTTACAGGGAAATGTTATTTAGAAACACTTATTTAGGACACATCTTACAAATGCTTAAATATCAGTTAGATTTTATATTAAATAACTTACTGTTTTAATTTCTTGATTTTATAGGATGTATTGATTTATTTCTCTATATTACTCTTAATTTGGAGACAGTCTGATCTTAACGACTAGTATTTGTTTAAATAATATGAATAGTTTATGGATGATGCTTAATTATTTGTAAGATTAATTATATACATAATTAATCTAATATTTATAATCTATTTTAATTATGGTAAATTATCAAAGGTGCATCCACATCGCTGTTCCTCTTAGTGGAGCAAATGTTACTTAGCAACATCTGATTACAGTATGTTATTTATCGTCAATACCTATTGCCGTTTTATATTTTAAGAAATATTGCGTAATATATTATTTTTTTCATTTTATTAAACTTTAAGCAATATATACAGGCGGACTTAATGCCGTCGGCATTTTCAACCAGTCACCCTTTAAGAGATGCAGATATGAGTTCAAAAGAGTGTTTCTAAGATACAAAAAATGGTTACGTAAATATATTCGATAGACATAAATATACACTAATGAATAAATAATAAATGATCTCGATCATTGTTAAATTTTATATTATTCTGTGTAATATTTTGTTGTTATTGGCGGTGTTGAAGCGATTAGAAACATTCAACAAATACCAGGTAACAAGAAGTAACAAAAGTTATAGATTCGTGTGTTACCATGGTGCACAATGTTGCTCCACATAAGGATACAATGGTGTGCATAACACGATAAGTTTTAATAAAATTTAAAACTTTAAGTAGAGTTACGCTGATATGACTATTCATCCAAAAAGACGGAACAAAAACAAGAAATAGTATTTATTGATGTTTGCTACACTATTTTAAAGATTATTATGATTATTATTATAACTAATTATGTATCTATTAAAAACGAATCACACTTTTTGTAACATCCTTAATAAATTCTAAGAATACTCTCAAGTCCCTTCTACCTTATAAATCATGATTCACAAGTTTGTAATGATCACTAAGAAAATCATTAAAAGGCTCAAAGTCACTCAACGAGCCATGGAGCGGGCTATGCTCGGTGTTTCCCTACGAGATCGAATCAGAAATGAGGAGATCCGTAGGAGAACCAAGGTTACCGACATAGCCCATAGGATTGGCAAGTTGAAGTGGCAGTGGGCCGGGCACATAGCTCGTAGAACCGATGGCCGTTGGGGCCGAAAGGTTCTCGAGTGGAGGCCACGTACAGGCAAGCGAAGTGTTGGACGCCCGCCTACAAGGTGGACGGACGATCTGACTAAGGTCGCAGGAAGTCGCTGGATGCAGGCCGCTTCCAACAGGTCATTGTGGAGATCATTGGGGGAGGCCTATGTTCAGCAGTGGACTTCCTGTGGCTGATTTATTTATTTATTTTATTTATTTATTTAACACTTTATTGTACACCATATACATAAAAAGACAAAACTAAATGAAATAAAATATATGCACAAGTGGCGGTCTCATTGCTTGAAGCAATCTCTGCCAGACAACCATGGGATGGATAAACGAAAAGAACGAAAGTTGGGGCTTCCGGTGTACGAGTATTACAATTTATAATATTGTTAATTTTATAAATAAACATACATACATACATATATATGTTGAATAAACATACAAATACACAAAATACACATATAATATATACACCTATAAATATATATATATATATATATATATATATATATATATATATATATATATATATATATATATATATATATATATATATATTTATATATATATAACAACAAAGTAAAATGTGAACAACTCCAATATCCTCATAGAACCTGTAAGTAGTGTTCTTTAACCATATTTTTGAAGATGGGCAGAGTTTTAGCTCGTCTCACCGTTACTGGCAAAGCATTCCACAACCTGGCAGCTTGTACGGTGAAAGATTTGTCTGTGAAGGAAGTGGAATGCGCGGGGATTTTCAGCCTTAAGTTCTCCGATGACCTAAGAGACCTCGAATGTGAATCATGTAGAAATTCAAAGCGATTTTTAAGATATGAGGGAGTGAAGGGATTGAAAAGTATATTATAGAGAAGAAAAAGAATGTGTGTATTCCGGCGAAGCCTTATTGGTAGCCACTTGAGCTTTGTACGAAAATCGGAAACATGATCATATTTGCGTAATCCAAATATAAATCTGATACAAAAGTTTTGAAGACGCTCAAGTTTATTAAGTTGCTCCTCGGTGATATTAAGATAACTGACATCCGCATAATCAAGGATGGGGAGAAGAAGGGATTGAGCAAGCGGTATTTTCGTGGCAATTGGTAGAAAATTGCGTAATCTCCGCAAGGACCCAGCCGAGGCGAATAGCTTCCTACTCAACTCTCGGATCTGTGGACCCCAGGTGAAATTTTGATCAATGTAGATGCCAAGATTTTTGACGCTGTCACTGTAGGGAATACTTACTCCATTACAGATGACAGGTGAAATAAGCGACCAGTTAACTTTAGAAATCAACCTGGGGCTGCCGACTACAATGACCTGCGTTTTGGATGGATTTATCATAAGTCCATATTCTTTACTCCAGTCACTTATCAGTTCAATATCCTTATTAACTGCCGAGACAGCGTAATTTAACCGGTGAAGAGGAGCCTGAGAATAGATTTGGAGATCATCTGCATAAAGGTGGTAGAAAGATCGAAGTTTGGTTGTAATAGAGTTGATAAAAACTGCGAAGAGTAGTAGAGTGCCATGACGATACGTTATCGTCGACACAGATGATGATGATGATGATGATGATATGATGATGATGATGATGATGACTAAGAAAATCATAAAACTACGAGTTGTTCATGCATAAAATTGACTGTAATTGAGGTAATCTCATCTCTGACTATATGAAGTGGAAAATACGCAAATTAATGGTATAACCACAATAATCATATTCCATTATCGCATAACAAACAGACCGTTATCGACCATAAAAAAACTACAGCGAGAATAAACAAAACTAAGGAGGGCATCATGGCGCTATCTGATTTTTAATTGTCTCATCGTGTGTACATACAAATAACAAATAAATTGTGTTACGTAAGCAATGTCACGCTAGGACTTCTTAGTGAAATGATTATAGGTGTTTATGCCAAAGAAGTCTCAATAACAAAGTTATTTTGATATCTACCATCTATTTTGCGGGATCTCTACTATCTATCTATTATCTGCAGTAAGTATTTTGTATTCCAAGATTAATTCCAAAAGCAGTTTTAATTGCATAATTAAATAAAAACCTTAAATGATGAAGATTCCCGTCGTCATTGAGACTATTTGTCACCGCGATATTTCTGACATACATGCATAATTTAAATACATACCTAACGAAGATTCTTGAATAAATATTACGTATATTCTTATTCTTACAATGTTCTCAAAGCGACTGCTGGATAGATTGTATGAAACTATATAAATGTCTGCACTTACTTTTGAATACTACCATACAGGAATTTAAACCGTACCCGTACAGGAATAAAGATGGAATACATAACATAATTATGTTATGTTAGGTAAATAATATATGTTCACGCTAAAACTAAACTGTTATAAGTTGTAATACAAAATTTAACACGGATATTTTATAAGAATGTTATCGAACGCATTTATTTAATTAACTTTATTGAATTTTTAATATCACTATGAAAATAATTATAACGTATTGCACATCTCAGTTGAATAATATATTTTTTAATTAAACGCGGTGTAGAAAGTACTGTTGACCAGAGTACAAGTGAAGTGCTGCCCAGATAGAGCATCTGCTGGGAAGAGATAATTACCTCTCGGTGGGAAACAATTAGGTATACCGTTCTCCTTGAAACCAGGGTTACAGGGTACTCTGGTTGATCCCAGAATTTAGATTTTGATCCAGTTTTACACCTACGACTGTCTACCACTCGCTGGTAAAAAAATACATTAGCGCCCAAATCTACCTGTATTCCCAAATTGTTTATACAATCTAAGGATTGCTATAGGTATCATATATTAACGTTGTGGGTAAGAAGTAAAAAATTAAGCACATTGTGTCTTTAATAATATCAAGTATTTAGGCGTTTGTAAATGTTGATGACCTTTAACGAAATTTCGTACGCATTGGCAAAGAATCAAAACCGGCGAAATGTATAAAGAAGTTTAATAAATTATCTGGAACAGTCGGAAAAATACGGTAGGAAACATATTTAGCGAAGGCGTCCGATCTCATTAGTAGGTAATAGACGATGATTAGGTTATTGGCACTCTGAGAACGATTTTTCATTCTTATAACCTTCGATTGCAAGTTTGAGAACTGAAAAACATTTATTCCAAATCCGGGTTGTTCCGAACGTTGAAACATAAGAACTACTGAGAGTAAAAACTATGACCAAAGGGTAATAATAGAAGTAGTCATTTGTATTTTATATTTGGAAGCGGCTTCCTAAAAATAATATGTCTAATATTCCCTGATGTTTTTTTTTATGAATGAGTAATTAAAATAGCGGGAAGTAATACTTGAATTTACTAGCAATCATTATCCTTAAATATATTTAAAAAATTTCTCGACAGGTTTACGTGACCTTTAGGCTGAGCTCGGCAGAAATAATTATTTAATCAACAAGTGACCATGCATATTTTGCCTGGAAATAACATTCGTAAAACATAATTTACACATCAACGGAAAAATGCGTGTACCCTCATTGTGTTCGTAATTATATGGATGTTTTGCCATTACTTTGTAACTCCATTACCATTACCTTCGTAAAGCATAATATATAAAAGTTTTTTTTGCTCTATTAGTCTATATAAAAGAATTTCATGTTATAATTATTAATTACCGTAAAAGAAAGCGAAAGGAGGAGACAGCACAATGTGTTGTTGACATAATCATTAAAATCACAGGAAGCCGAGTCCATTGTAATGTGGATGCGGGACACGTCCTGGGGCTGCTTTGTGCTTTGCTATTTAATGCCAAGCATGCGTGAATGTTACCGCACGGTACAAACAGTAAACAAACCGAGCCTGCTCAACACCATCTTCATTCTTCGGGAAATAATTACCTTACTCGTTACGTGTGTGACCCACTTACTGAATCGGAAAACTCTTTGCTACTGATAAACAAGCACGCAGAAAATGATTTAGTAGCCATAAATTTGGAAGCATTGAAAAGATCAAACGTGTTTTCCTACTTTACATTTTATTTGCCTTTTATGTGAATGATATATGTATATAAGATCAAGAGTTATTTCTTCTTAAAGCATAACACAATGTGATTCATCTAAAACAGAGTTTTATTCATTAAATATAGTAACATTTACATATCAAATATCAACTATTGAAATACTTACTAACCTAAAACAGAGAATCGACAATTAAATGTCCATGCTTTACTATTATTACTATATAAACTTAAATAATCTTTCGCATATTTAAATTAAAGGAAATTCACAAAAAAAATATATCAATTATTTCAATTTAAAATATTAATGTCAGTGTCAACGACAATACACAGCAAAAAGAATATAATATTATATAAGCAGGCCGAAGGTTACATCTCCCCCCTTCGAAAGGCAAATTTTTTCAACATTAGTTGAGTAAAATTTTGCTGCGAAATCTAAATATCAACAAGCATAGGAATAAGCTTTGTAACATGATATAGTCCAATAGATCTTGTACCACGACCAGTATTTATTTTAAAAACTGAATCCGATATTTTTTCTTCAATTTCAAAAGGACCAATTCTAATTTCATCCATCTTTTTTTTGTTTAATTTGTTTCCATAATCAACATATACCTTATCTCCTTTTTAAATTCATGTTGTATTCTATTCTTGGCAAATAAAGCTTTATTATATTCGTGTGACTTTATTGACCTTTGGAGTGCTATTTTCCTGTCTTCTTCCAAACTTTTTGTTAATATCTGTTTTTCTCTTAATTCACGTGGTAACAAGTCTGTAGACTCACCAGATAGCAAATATTTAGGAGAAAATCCTGTTACAGAATGGTTTGTTTCATTATATCTATTTCTACATTCTTCTGCTATTTTTGACCAATTTGTTTTTCCTTTCGATTCATTCATTTTACATCTTATTTTGTTTACAATAGTCTGGTTTAGCCTTTCGTTTAAACCATTTGAGAATGGTGCATCTACCGCTGTAAGTATTAATTGAATATTCCTGTCCTTAAGGTAATTTTTGAATTCATTCGAATTAAAAGCTGGATATTGATCAGAGAGTAAGATGTCTATTTTTTCTTCTTTAGGAATTTTTTCTATAAGTTTGATGAAGTCTCGAGCATGTTGATTCTTAGAACACAGGATGTATGCGTACCTAGTGAAGTGGTCTACTAGTAGATGTAGGTATCTTTTTGTTGATCTTTGACCCCCAAATCCTCCTATTGTGTCCAGTGACATTATTTGAAAGGGTTTATTAGCTGGACCTAATTGCGACATAAAGCCATATTTTCTATTTAGTCTCGTTTTATTTTTCAGGCATATCTCGCAGTTCTTGCATATATGTTTAATATTTTCTGATAGATTCGGTGCAGTATAAAATGGTTTTATTTTAGATTCTGTTTGATTTATTCCAGTATGACAATATTTTTCATGAGTCTTTTTTATTATAATTTTACTATAATCTTCACTTAGAATTATTTTTTTCTTATTTTTCCCACTTTTTTTATAGTAAATTCCATCTAGTAATATAATGTTTTTTTTAAGTTCTTTTATTTGCAAATTTTGTGCTTGATCATATGTTATGTCATGAATATCAATAAAATTTACCGTTCTTAAGTTATCTTCATCATTTGCATCAATGCCCAATACTGGGTTTCTGCTGAGACAATCTGCTTCTGTATTATTTTTTCCGGGAAAATATTTTATTTCACAATTATATTGTGACAGATAATGAGACATATCACCTAATTCATCGTCAGGTCTGTTTCTTATATTTAACTTCTCGAGAGGTTTGTGATCTGTATAGACAGTAAAATAGTTTCCAATCAACCAATATTGCCAAAACTTAATGCTCTCTTTTATAGCTAAACATTCTAAAAATATCGCTTTTTTATTTTTCTGTGATTCATTTAATTTTTTAGAAAAATATGCTACCGGTTTTTCTTCGCCATTGTTCTGAATTTGTTTCAAAACTGCTCCTATACCTATGGTACTGGCATCTGTATAAATAAATATTGGTGCTTGTGGATCATAAATGGCTAGTATTGGTTTGGAACATAGATACTCCTTAACTTTCCGGAATGCATCCTCACACTGTTCTGTCCAATTAAATCTTTGATCTTTTCTCAGCAATTTATGTAAAGGATCAAGAACTATTGAGACACTCGGAATATACTTTCCATAAAAATTTATTTTTCCTAAAAATTGTCGTATCTGTTTTCTATTTTGAGGAGCGGGAAAATCTTTTATTGATTTTAAATTGTCCTTTAGAGGTGTAATCGTATTCTTCTGTAATATATGACCTAAATACTTAACTGAATCACTTGCAAACTTACATTTTGTTACTTTTAGCCTGAAACCTTCTTCTCGAATAGCCTCCAGCAATTTTTTTAAGTGTGTAATATGTTCATCAAATGTCTTAGAGAAAATCAGTATATCATCAATAAAATTCACTGCAAATCCTGTCAAACCATTTTTCCTTATAAAATTTCCCAAAATCCGTTGAAATATGGCTGGTGATGTCTTAAGGCCGAAAGGTAAACAGGTCCATTGGTAATGACCTTCTTGAGTTACAAAACCAGTTTTGTATCTGTCTGTAATTTTTAATGGGATAGACCAAAAAGCTGAATTTATATCCAGAGTTGTAAAATAATTACAATGTATTGTTTTTGTTATTAAGTCTTCTATGAGAGGAAATGGTTGTGATTGAGGTATAATTATTTTATTCAAATCTCTGAAGTCTATGCATAATCTACTTTTTTTTCCTTCATCCCTTTTAAAAGCTAAGGTAACAGGTGCCGCAAAAGGACTGTAAGATTCCTCGATCAATTCATGTTTTAGAAGTTGTGAAATTTGATTTTCTATTTCTATCTTGTCTTGGATTGAACATCTATATGGTCTTTTATAACAATATTTTTCAACTTGCAAGTCTATACAGGCTTCATATTTCTTCACTTTTCCAGTGTCATATTTATTTTTAGCAAAAATTTCCTTGTAATTATCCAATAATATGTTTATCTCTTGTCTTTGCTCAGTATTTAAGTATTTTGTATCTATGTCAAATTTGTTTGTATCTATACCTTCATTAAAATTAACTGCGTATTCTCTTTTCTCTTTATTTGTTTGAATATTTTCAATCTCTCTATCTTCAAATATATTTTTACTACTTATTTCAAAAATGTCATATTTCTGTATTTGGATATTTAAATTCTCGTCATGAGTCAACCCAAATTTATGTATTGAATCTAATCCTAGAATTAGATCATACTCAAAATTCTCATTTTCAAAGATAAATGCATTTATTTTCATCTTCTTATTCAATAACTCGGCATCTAATACTATTAACCCTTTAGTCTTACCTCCTCCACGTATTGTTTTTATTTTGTTATAATAATAACTAGGCTTCATATTCGTCACCTGGACCAATTTTGAATTTATCAATGTTATTCGTGAACCAGGATCATACAGCCCCTTGACTTCTAACGTATTATTTAACATCACCATAATCTCAATTAGTGGAGGGAAGTTTAGTTTTTTGGATCTTCATTACTCAGTTCAACTTTTAATATTGAATTAGAATTCATGTTTTTGTCATTAGTTGTTTTTTTCCCGTAATTATACCAGCAAACATTCTCTGGGTGAAATCTACTTAATTTTCCTTTATTCTCACAAATCCTGCATGGTATTTTTTCAGTTTGTTTTATTTCTTGTTTATTGTATTTATTTCCTACACTTAAGTTTTTTTTCAATGTTAAACTTTCTAGTCCTCTTATGCAATTAAATAAGTCATCTACTTCTTTAAGATTTTCTCTGTCTATTCTATCCATTATGAAGTTTGGTAGACCGGTGGTAATCAAATAAATTAGGGTTTGTGTATCTATTGATCTGTTTATTTCTAGTAACAGTCTCTCTTTTTTAAGAGCATATTCTAACATTGACCCTTGTATATATTTAAAATTCATAGCGTACCTGATCGGTGACCAGCCTTTATCAGCAAATGTATCACTTAAGCTTTTCTTCCATACAGACCAATCTGAATCTACAGTATGTTTAATAATCATTGATGTATACCAATCTATACAAGTATCTTCCAATAGTAATCGTAGAATTTATATTTTTTGTAAATCTGTATCTATTTGTAAACGGGCACATTCACTTTCAAAAGTATTTAACCATTGTTTAACATTTGTTCTATTACTTGAAAACTTTTCTATAGAAAATTCTCCTACTAATCTCGTCTTATTTTCTGCTTTTTTAATAATGTTGGTTCCATTGATGACAACTCGTGACCTTGTTCCAATTTTTCAAGTAAAAACCCATCAAATTGTAAATTATCATCATCTAAATATGTTTTCCTCATTTCCTTGGTTAATGTTATCCAAACCTGTCTCTTATCGTGCCTTTTCTGGAGTGATTTTTTTATTTTGTCAAATATTTCATGCTTTAATATTTCTCTGTGTAAATTCACTGATTGATACTCTCTAGGCATAAGAAAAGTTTGATTTTGTGTATCCGTGATGGAGGTTATGGTATAAATATTTGTCTTAATATCATCTGGTTTGGCTTTTACAACAAATTCAAATCTTAATTTCTCCATTGTAAATATATATTTTTTCACATGTAAGTAAATTGTCGATTTATAAGATCAAGAGTTATTTCTTCTTAAAGCATAACACAATGTGATTCATCTAAAACAGAGTTTTATTCATTAAATATAGTAACATTTACATATCAAATATCAACTATTGAAATACTTACTAACCTAAAACAGAGAATCGACAATTAAATGTCCATGCTTTACTATTATTACTATATAAACTTAAATAATCTTTCGCATATTTAAATTAAAGGAAATTCACAAAAAAAATACATCAATTATTTCAATTTAAAATATTAATGTCAGTGTCAACGACAATACACAGCAAAAAGAATATAATATTATATAAGCAGGCCGAAGGTTACATGTATAGGTTGGAAATGGCCAGTATTAATAATTGAAATAGTATTTTACCATAGACAAATTTAAATAGCATTAAAATAAAGCGTTTCAGTCAAAACAGTAGGTTGTTAAATGAGGAAAATTTTAGGATTTATAAATGAAAGAGTGGAAGCGTGGTGAGGACATTTTACCGTATCTATTACACCCGTACACTGTAAAGCTGAAAACACATTGTAGGTTTTTGTCTTACGCATAGAGTAAAGAGTACAAAACTATGGTAAAGAGCGCGACTGATATGGTTCGTACGGGTCGTCAGAGGGCCCACGTACGTTTTTATTTTTTTAATTTCATTGACAAAGGACGGTTTTCTCGTCTGCCAATGACTAAGCTTTTAGGGATGGAAGAGTCGATTTTTATGTACTCTTTATCTCATCTCTATATAAACAAATAAATAATATATTTTATTAAATGAAATCAATCCTAGTTGGCGCTTATTATAAACAGTTCTTATCTGTGATAACCTGTGGTACTATCACATTCGAGTTTGCAACTGTTTTATTGTCAAAAACAATGACTCAATTAACATTAAATCACACATCAATCAATTATATAATACTGTGATTGATTAAATTCTGTACACAAACATAGATTACATATTGAGAATAAATTTACTGTGGAAAAATGTTAAGCAACAATGCCGTGTACACATATTAGAAATACTTATGTATAAAATGTGTGACTTCCAAAGTAGGCAAGATCGTGTTTCGAGCACACGTCTTGTCCTTGTTGTCTTTTTTTTATATATTTCTACTACCAGTGTCATTTTAAAAGAAAACAAAAAAGAGACTACCTGAAGACAAATAACAAAGTAAACTTTTTCCTATTATAATTCCTAAAACAGCGCGTGTATTTTGAAATTTAACATCAATAACTTAATATTTGATTGTATAAAAAATTACTCCGTTATCTTTAGTATGATACTTTATTATCTTTAGTACAAATAGGTATAGGTCTACCAGAATCTCATGGCATAAAATTAAAAAAAAAACAATGATTTTTATGTGGCAATACCATCGGTCAACAGCTGATTCAAAACTTGAGTTATGTCATTCGATGTGAATATTTTAAGATTTCTATCCTTTCTTAGCGAAAATGTACAAATTAGTTCTACAATCACAAGTGCGACACATTGTTTACAAAGTTTATCGCCAGATCCGTGAATAATTTGGTCAAATTTAAACTAAATCGTCGATTTTAAAATCGACGTCGTTTTAACAAGTAAGTCGGAGTGAATAGTTTTGATACTTCATTTTTTTGGTTAGTGTTAGATATGTGCATGTGTTTTATCGTATATACTTTGATAGCATTTTTTGAAACTAAACAGTAATGCATTAAATACCTATTTACAGGAATCTCCAGAGATTTTAGATAAGGAACGGTTTTATTATTATTCCTTTATCTTCATCAGAAGATGTACAGAAAGAGTATTTAGAAGTAAGCTCTGACTAAAGTGTTAATGAAATAAAGAAGACTGAAAATAAAATTATACGTTTTTATTTAACATCTTGCATCTTTCGTATAACATTTATCTAATCTAATAATTATTTAAATAAAAACGACTCATAATCAAACTACTTACAATTTGGAAATTGAAAGTTGTTTGATTAAGTGAGAACTAATAAGAAGGGAGAATTAAAACGAAACTGATGGCTCAGTACCACCATTTTTATCTACATCTACGTTTTGAAAGTACCAGCGCTCCCTCTATATTATAAATACTCGTAAGGCACGTATGTATATTATAATTTAAAACTGAAAAAATCTTATTTGCCTATTTTAATTGGCTATTAATCTAAAAGTACAATTTTGAAGTTATTGTAATGTTTAAATAACCTATATATTTTACTTAAAACATTATGTACTTTATTTACAAAGTTGAACTAAAAAAATAATGTCAATTTGAAATAATAATTAATTACAATTATTGAAAGTATCAAAATATTTTCATCCAATTACCCCAGTGTTGCAATGCGTAAATTCAAATTTCCCAAAATGCCATGAGATTCTGGTAGACCTATACTGACTATTTGTTCCCATACTTCTTACTTTAAGTAAGCATATTTGTATTCTTTACATTTAACATTATAAATAATTTCTCTATTACGCACATACTCTAATCGTTTTTCTTCCATTTTTTAAATGAACGCACAGACAAACTTTTGGCTAATTACTGATAATTAACTAAATAAATGCACTCAACAATCACATACATAGTCCTGACCCCACATTAAGATCAATTTAGTGTTGTGTCGTGGGTATCGGGAACTACGAGAGACTTTTCGGTCTCACAAACATCCAGACCCGAGACAAATACATGTGGGCTTCACAAACATTTGTCTCGGTGCGGGGATCGAACCCGCGGCCTCTCGTTTCACAGGCGGCGTCTAACCAACTGCGTCACGGAGGCTGTCAATTACGTCCAGTCTAGTATTTACAAACAACTGGTCAAAGAACTGCGGTGTTTATTTCTATTAAGTCAAGTTAGATTCCCAGCCACACCTCATGTAAATAATTAGAAATGTCCAAATTGTATTCAACAATTTTAATTTGTATGCAGATTGAATAAAGAAAATTATACCTTGTACGTATTATAAATTCTAATTTAATTATAAGTTTTAAGAAATGTTATTTTAGTTTGGCTTAAAAAGCTGGTAGCCATATTTATAAAACCTATTGTTGTGTAAACTCAAGTTTGTCCACAATCGCAAATCACTCAAAAGCGCTGTGGTGCACGGAGAAACCATTATTTTTTTCTCTCTTCAAATTTAATTACATTGGACATTATTGTCATTATTACTATTGGACTACTAGTATAAATGTACATTGTATAAATTATGAAAGAATATTTTAATGAAAGCGTTGAAGATATTTTTTACTTTCATTTCTAGTTCCTAATTTCACCACTTGTCAATTTATGTTAGTTGCGCTGTATGTCTCAGACGTTTTTTGTTTTTGAAGGTCATGCCCTCGAATTTCGACCGACTGTGCACACAACAAAAGAATCTATTGTTCAGATAGCTGTAAAACGCGTTGCTCTAGTATTTATGGCCGCTTCTTTCCTGATTCCTCTATGCGTAAGACAAAAACCTACAATATGTTTTCAGCTTAATGCATATTAGGACTACTGACGTCACTAGTTTTGTTTTGCTTCCCTCTTATTTTACTCCTATTGCAAGATTTAAAACATTTCTAACTTGTTTAATTATTGTGAATAGATTTACAAAATTCTTTTTTAGCTAGATTTTGGATATATTTTTGATAAATACAATAAAAATAAATATGTAAAATACTCTGTTATACTGCGACATAGGTTTCTAGTATTCAAAATGGTTTTCTTGGAAATATATAGATGGCTTTAGCTGTCTCAGGTCTGTTGGTCGCAGCTTGTTGTGCGATTTTTCAATATATATTTATTTTTATGTTTTTCACAACACGACAGCCTACGTGGCGTAGTTGGTTAGACGCCGCCTGTAAAACGAGAGGCCGCAGGTTCGATCCCCGCACCGAGAGAATTCTTTGTGCGGCCCACAAATATTTCTTTCGGGTCTGGGTGTTTGTGAGACCGAAAAGTTTCTCGTAGTTCCTGATACCCACGACACAAGACTTGATCTGAGAGTGGGGTTAGGACTATGTATGTGACTGGTTGCGTGTTATTAAAAAAAATACGTTTAAAATATTCAGATACCAGAATGACTGGTTGATTACTTATTTAAAAACGATTATGTAAGTCTGGTCGACAACGGACGAGTCTCATAATTAACGTATTGAAGATTTGAATTCAAAGCATACACTTCTAACTTTTCCAAGTTATAGATATATTAGCAGTCACTTATTGCTCATTTTAACAATGAAGAAATATATCATTATGAAACCTATAGTTACTCCCTTTATGTAGATGAATAGACATTTCTACATGAATTCTGAAGTTCATATGTGGGCCTGCCAATAATTTGGCGGTGGTAAACTTATGTCTAACTCCTCTATACATTATATTCGTATTATAGAAATGGCTAATACGCAGCCATGACACGTGTGTATGGGCTAATTAACACAGGGTCCAGGCTGTGATCGAAAACAAAGCCAAGTGATAGTTTTAGTGACTAAAAATTTGCAAAAAAATAATGTATACCCTTTCATTTTTAAAGACGCTGTAGTAGGCAAGTGTTTACATTATTATTTTGGCAAAATCTATGGATTTACCAAACAAACACGATGACATTTAAAAAGGCAAAAAATTAATGACGCAAATTTTTAATACTTACTCTGTATATTGTCAAGATTATGTATCAAATCACGGTATCAAATTCGAGATATTTAAATTTTGACGTCAAAGCACAAAATTTAATTAGTGTTTTTATTATCAGCCTAGTGTTAAGGCCAGAAATATAACATTGAAGGTCGATTACCCACTGTCTGAATATAACCTGCATCTAAACTAGTTTAAACATGCGAACATAAATTTACTTTAGTCTGTATTATGCATCATTATCATATTACACAAAATACATAAGGTGTCGCTATAAAACTGTTACTACTTCATTAGTCTACGTTGTTGTGTCAGTACCTAGAAATTGTATTGTACGTGGCAAATATATCCGTATTTAACTGTGTAATTTATGTTATTAGAGAGAAGAAATATGCAAATTCCACTATTGTGAATTCAAAGATAAACTTATTAGTAACATTATTAGTCAAAAGTTTTGATAGTGAATTTAAATATAGCTGTTGTTGTAATCTCCATATTTAAATCCAAAGGAAATCAACTACCGTAAAAATTATAGTATAGCCATACAACAAAAGTGTAGGTGCCTAATATTTATGTATGTGCAAATAATGCACCAAAATCAAACTGTTTCTCTATTGTAGTATTAGGTTTTGAAGCCGTATGAGAAATGACAGTTGGTTGTCGTTTCCTTTCTATTATCAAGTTCTCAAAGCATGACCTTCGATTTTAAAGTATGCGAAGCCGACATGTTCTTACTAAATGTAACAGAAGTTGAACACTTATAATAATAGACGTTTACATCTTTAGTAATGTTCTGATTAAGATGGACGCTTTTTTATGTCGTCTTAATGCTGCTAGACACTTTGTTCAGTCAAGTGATTAATCATACTAATAGTAAAAAAATAATTGGATCGTTAGACATTGAGCTACTTAAGAGGTTGCAATGGGACATATAGTCAATTCATTCTGTCGCTGCACTGTGCAAATGTTAAGAACATTTAAAATAATCTTCACATATACAACAAGTTAAAAAAACTGATCTAAAATATCAACTGTGATCTTCATGTGTCTACTACCTTATACAATTTTTACATATCGCTCTACAGAATACATCTTCAGGGTAACGACCCTGAATAGTAACGACCATATTCTGAATACGGCCTAAAATTTAAATTGGTATCGAAAAAATTCTAGCATAATTATTATCTCATTAAATGTCAGTGACAGAAATCGAACCTAAATATGTTAAACCTGTTAAACGACTACTGTTATACGCATTTGATAATGGCGGAACTCGTTAGCGCTCATTAGAAAATCTACTAGCGGTTTGAATATTCTGATACTAGGCTAACATCTAGTTGAGGTAAATCGAGACCTATTATAGAGATGGCACGATAGAATACTTTATACATCGACAGAAGCTAGAACATGAATATATTATTATACTTATGTAGATAGACTACTGTGTATTGATAGTCAATTACTACGCGCTAAAACGGTGTAGGAAAAACATCGTGAGGAAACCTGCATAACATTACGACTTATAAGAATTTATATGGTATGTAAAATCCGCCAAATACGCCTCGTGGTGGACTATATGGCCAAACCACTCTCAATCGTACTTTCGATTGTGAAGGAGACCCGTGCCCTGCAGTGGGATGTGCATATATAGGCTGATACAGAACATACATACATACAGAACATACTACAAATTACCAAATGTAATAATAAAGATAAACATAGAACTTTGCAATTGGCCTGTAAACAGTAGTTTGTAAAGAGAGTGCAGTCGTCACATAATATAATGATATGAGCAGAGTCACGAGTGTGACTAACCTATTATTGTTTCAAGTTTCAACACCTCAAAATATTCTATGAGAAAATTCTCACCTTGCTGTATTGCTAACAATGTACAAAAAATGTTTTCTACTTGTATTTAGAAATAAAATACAGCAAATTATTTCGATTGTAAAATAAACAAATCATAACAATATACCTACTTTTCAGACTACCATAACCTGGGCGTATCTCAAAAATTGGTAGGTACGTCAATTTAAATTGGGTTTAAACAGACAAGAGTAACAACTAGCATTCTAGACACGATAAATGTTTGAGGTAATAATAAAACGTAATAAAATAATAAATATTTGAGATTGTGATAAGTTAAAGTAATATAATTTGTACATATATCTGTTATTTTCGCATGAATTTTACAAATGGCAGTTAAAAACTGTTTGTAATTTGATTACGTGCGACTAATTTAAGCCATTTAAGTTTGCGAATATGTAAATAGTAAAGACATTAAATTATCATGTAACGTTTAAAATTCGGGTAACACAATTTCTTGAAGAAAATAAATAGATAAGCGGGTGGAGTCACAGGCTAATACTAGTAATTCATATTGGATTACATGCTCGCCGGCGTAGCAAGGATGTCAAGGTGTAATGCGATGCATCGCATAAGGACCGTGCCGACTAGTGCTCGTGCGTTTAATGGGAAACTTGTGAGAGCCTTACTATATACGCCAGATAAACTCCAACCTCGTAAGCCTTCGCATACTTTACAAATAACTATGCTCTTAAAACCACAAAGGGGGTACAAGTAAAACAAAATGTATTTGTGAAACATTCCTCACTAGTTCGAAGTTCCCAGACAAAAATACTGTTTATATGGTAATACAAGTTTCTTATCGATAGTTTTAGGTATCGCGACGTGATGACTTAATAAATGCATATATGTATAAGAGTCTCCTACTCTTATACATATTATATGCATCGTGGCGTCTAATTTGACTTTAAAAGTATTGAAGCCGTAAGATTTATGAACATTCTTTAATGTTGAAGAGAACAGCTTGGGTTTGGATCGCGGAATTAAACATTCAAACATGTACAGAATGTGATATAATTGTAGACGGTCCACAGTTTGTAATTCGCCACATGTAGGTATCAATTGCTATTAACATATAGATTTGATCATGCTACGAGTATATGTACATATATACCAGTGACGGAAGTAGAAGTTGCTAACTCGTATCAATGGGAAAAGTAGAAGTAAGATTAATCAATCGTATTCGTGACGTCGCCGACCTTGAGTGTTAATGTCTCGTAGATACATTCTCTTGATAAAATCTTAGAATGTCTCACAGATCTTTAATTTCATGGCAAACTTTGGAACGTCACGGTATCACAGGGACGGAATAGTTATTTTATGTAATTCATGAAAGTAACTCCATTACGTACATGGAGAGATATAAAATCAACATATTTAAACTGTTTCATTTAGGTACGATGATAGGTTGATGATAAGTATATATAAAAGAGTTATTTTCTTTGCACAATTATGTTAAATGTTTATGAAATAGGTGCCTGGATACCCGAGTGCTTGAATGGCCTTGTCATTTTTAACTGTCATAATAATTTGATAAAGTTTATAATAATTTACCAAATTGTATTGTGTACTTATAAAAGTTACTCTAGCAACAGTGATTACCTATTTATATTAAGCACCAACTGCTTGGGAACGTTAATCTTGAAATGAGTGAGCATCGTAGACTGACTTTAGAAATCATGCGATAATTGAAGTTTTGTGAAAGCATCGTCTTATCAAAGGAACGGTTATGAATTATTTACCAATTCGATTTCACTTATTAATTTTGATTCACTTCAGTGAACGCTTCCCGAGCATACTCAGAGCGTTTAGAAAGGATAAAGGTACGTTCTCACCGGACCGGCTCATTACAATATAGTTTAGAAAGCGCAGTGAGAACACAGATCTCACCTGCTCCGCACGAGTTCTTCCAAAAGTCGCAAAACTTGCTGCACGCACACATCTCGTTCGAACGTCACTCCGCACTAGTGCCAATGTATTTTTAAACTTCACTTATACAGTTTCGCAATCCTTCAGCCCGTGCGCATTCACACGATCGAGTTAACGTCTAGTGGCTAGGAAAACTTTATACATGTTGTAGTAAACAGTGACGGTGTAAACACGCGGAGCACTGGTATAACGGCTCGGAGCGGTGGAGCGGCGGGAGCCGCAGACCTGGTGTACCGTTGTCGGGTAGAAAGCGAGTGCGCGTCCACGGCGGGCAGACGGCGCGTGGCTGCGCGTGGCGCGGCGGGGAGCCGAGACTCGAGAGCACTGGTGAGGAAGGCAGCGCGCGGCGGTGAGGGTCGCGCGTGCTGGTGTCAGCTGGCGGCGCGAGTGCGTGTGGGCGGCGCGACGCGACGTGCTTCCGATGCGGACGCCCTCGTGCGACTGCCGCCCGAAACGACGCCACTTACCAACACTACACACTACAAACCACCGACGATGCCGGATATAATAAAACCGAGGAAATGCACAGATTTCGCGATCCACATCATTATTAACACAGATTGATGGAAATGTACATGCCACCCCAAAAGCGATAACTGACTTACGAATTTGCCGCGAAAGAGATTCGACTTTAACGGTGTTGAAACCACTTGTTGACGTATTTATTTTTCCTTATTATTATTTTTGTTAGTGAAACCACCAAATCTTATCTACGGTTTCCTCGCTGCGTTAACACATGATAGGAGTTTGCAAGTTTTTACGAGCCGATATTAATTCATGTTTGCATTTTCCGGTGATATTGTGCGTAACATATGAAATTCGGACAGGGCGTAGTAACATACGCCCTAAATGCAAATGAATATAAATTGTATTCAACAAATATTCCCATACAAAAGAGTTCAACGCTCTAAGAATATTAACATTGAAGCTCGCACCGGGACCCGTGAGGGTAATAATAAAAAGTTGACAAACGAAACCCGGCGGTAAAATATTTTAAAATCACTAGAACATATTTTACACGTATTATATAAGTCGTGACTAGTCTTGAAGAGATTCGAAACGGAAGCCGGATCATCCCTATGTAAGCGCATAATTGAATTAGCTTCAATCGGATTTATATGTATGTACAAAGGTAAAAAGTCACAGTTAAAATGATATTACGTCTACCGAGGCGACCTTCTTAACTTTTTATATTATTAATAGAAATAACATTGTTATTATAATATAATGTATATTGAGAGAAATAGACTGATAAGAATCCGTTAAGAGTCGCAAAAATCTTTTGGTGGTAACCGAATTACTTTAGCGCGATGCAGAGAGTCATCTCCTTGTACGTTGAGATTGTGACAAAATTATAAGTTGTCAATGTTGTGTTATTGTATATGTGCGTGTGAAGATAAAGTCAATCGCAACATGGAAATTGTTGTGCAGATTTTGATAAAACATTAAGAAGCGATGGACTATAATAAACACTTATAAAATTTTATGACTTTATATTTGGTATTATGTAATATAAGATAATTACTTATAAATATTTTTTTTTTTTATTGCAATGAATGACGAGACGAGCAAGCCGTTCGCCTGATGGTAAGCGGTACGACCGCTCATAAACAGTAGCAACATTCCACTGCGCTCGTCATCCTGAGACATAAGATGTTAAGTCTCAATATGTCCAGTAGTTACTCTGGCTACAATGTCCTTCAATCCGAAACACAACAGTGCATTTACGCAGTGTTGTTTCACGGGAGAAATAGACATTGCGGTGGTACCCACCCAGATGGCCTCTCACATATGAGAGACCTACCACCAGTAATCCAGTAATATCCAGGAAATTATAAAATAGGCAAAACAACTTGAAGCCATTTAATATCAGAATAACGACATTTTAGCAACAGGGTGTATTCCGCATTTTTTATACATATATGACGTCAAGAGACCAGTTGTTACGCGAGTTCTATGTATTAGTTATAACCGATAAGGAAATTAGTGATTAATGTTAATATTAACAACACCAATAATGTTTAGACTATTCGGACATCAACGATTTTGTTTTCATTTACTTTTAATGATGCTTGTAAATTGATGATAGGAAGTACATTCTAGTTTTGTTCTGTTTTGATGGACAATTGTTATAAATGTGTTTTTTGTAAGCCATCATCGATTCCACCACGAGTTTTTAAATATGTAAGTAATCTTGATATGAAAATAATGACAACTATTCTTTCATTGATAAGTATGGCGATAAAAGTATACCATTCGCCTGATGGTAAGTGATACGTCGCGCATAGACAGTAGCAAAACCAAAAACACCATGATTAAGAAGCAATGCTTGGATTTCTACTGCGCTCATCATCCTTAGTTATAAAATGTTAAATATCAACACGACCAGCAGTTACACTGACTACAATTTCCTTCAAATCGGATCATAATAGTGCATTTGCACTGCTGTTTGGTGGGAGAAATAGACATTGCGATACCCACTCAGGCAGCCTACCTGATTTTAAATAAAAATATAATATATTCTACTGCAGTGCACAGGGATTCTCTACCAACAAGAGTCTGGTTCAGAATTTTCAAATTCTTTTGTGAATAACAGGCTGCTTAAACAAAATGTTCGGTGTCACTTATGGGTTTCTGGGTATTTATATGACTCGGTTACAAAACACACTTTTCTAACCCAGAAAAATATTCCTCTTCACACATGTACAAAGCTCAAATTATAATACCGATGTAACATTTTGCGAGTAAATAGTACATACTACGTATTGTCTTACATAAAAGATCAATAATTAATATAAATATTTGCTCAAGAATATAAAATTAACATATTTATAATGTTTACTTGTCACATCTTAAGAATCACGTGGGTTTCCTTACAGTTCCATTTTCATTAATGTGTCTCATTTCCATTATTGTCATATACAGAATCTATAATCTGTGTTTGCCGGCAGGAAGACGACTGGACCTAATTAAATATTCAAATATTTTACGTAGATGTATATTTATAGACCAGAATGTCGCCATCATTCATTAATTACAACTGTGAGGTAATACAAATAAAATAACTGGTTAAACAACATGCGAAATATGCTTTGTGCCTACGTGGTACATAACTACGTGATAGACGAAGGTCGTACAGCCTCTTATAGAAATCGGGAAGTGTTCGTTACTGACGTACCGGTCGTAATGTATACGTAGTAAAATAAAAATTAATTTATTTCCCAATCAGTCATAAAATTCCAATTAACTAACAACGAATACAGCCTGCTCGAACATTGATCCAGTAATCCGAACATGTTGATCATGTTATAAAATCATTCATCTTTATCCAATATTGAGCACACGACGAGATAGTGCTAGGATGCACGTTAATCAAAGAAAATTCAAGACTCTCGAGACCACATGTTCCCTCGATAACCTCCCGATATAAAGTTCATTGTCGTCATATAATTTACGTTCGCCTGTTTAGAGGATGACAGCTTAATTGAAAGCGAGAAATTCGACAGACTCGTTCATTATATAATTACAAACCATGGCATATATAATTACAAACATTGGACAATTGTTAATTTTGATTGACCACTGTATTCTAACTATTATAGGAATTTCAGACAAAGTAAAACCTTTAAAGCATTCTTTGGTGAATCTGGTATATTAAAAACTCAATGAGAAATAATAAAGCGTAAGAAAAAGTGCTAAAGCGGACATCGATATGATAATTGGAATATTCTTTACCCTTGTTACAAACATTGCTGTTATGTAAGCGATAAAAGCTCGACTATTCATTATTCAATCAATGGCGTATGCCATAACATACATACATATTATGGCATTACGCCAAACGGTAAACAACATTGATTTTATGAATATCACGGGTATGTAATGATCTATAATCCGATGTGTTCGTAACAGGTGCGAGCACAATGCTTAATGCCGCTTAGATTTCGCAATCAGTAAACAAAGGCAGGCATATTGTTTGGACTATTATATTTGTGTTGTAATAAAAAATAATATACGACTTACGAAATGGTAATACTCGCCCACATCATAACTTATGAAAATGAGCTTTGAACTGTGGGCTGTAAAAGTATTACGTCTGTCTATTTCTACGAGATTACAAGTTCATGTCTGAGTATATCCCAGAGTATACATATACCGGGTATCTCAAGACTGCTACCGAAAACGAAGCCGGGTGGTAATTTTAGTGGCTACAAACACAATGCAATTAAAAATTTCGCTTAGAAACGCGACAATTATTTTTTATGATTTTTTAAATATCGTCATTTTTGGGTGGTAAATCCATAGATTTTGCTAAAATAATAATTTAAACTCTCTTATATCTTAGAGTATTTATAAATTAAAGGGTATACACTATTATTTTAGGAAAAAATGTATTTACCACCAAAATATGGCAATAGGAAAAAAATTACAAAAAAAAATTGTCGCTTTTTTTTGCAACTTTTTCTGTTGCATTGTGTCTGAAGTCGCTTAAACTACCACCCGGCTTCGTTTTCGGTAGCAGTCTTGATATACCCTGTAGATAGAATATTCACAAGTATAAAAACACTTGTTTAGTTTCCTTACGAATAAAATATATTTGGAATGAAGTCTCATGGTACGACAAATTGTACCACTACTAAAATTATTCTATCTTAATTTATTGTTCCTTTTCATTGTAACCAAGTACTTTATTAATATTTTACTACAGTTACTCAAGACTGATGAAGATGTGAAACTAGAGGCATAGAGTTCGATCAACCCGCATAGAAAAACATTTATGGGCTTCACAAGCGTTCGTTTTGGGTTTGGGTGACGTGACACCGAAAAGTCTCTCGTAGTTCGGGATACCCCCTAAAGAATAATTGTGCGTTAATGTGAGGTCAGGTGTTTGATTAATTTACTGATTACTTTTAGTATTGGATTATTCAATCCAAATATAATCAAACCGATAAGAAAAATGAAATATAACAGAATCTAACCAGAGAATAAATATATTACCGACAAAAGCAAACAGTTTGACTCCTATTATAAAAATTAAAGGCCTTGAAATATGTACGATGGAAGGCAAGGCGTGTCATTGTATAATTTTATAACAAACTGAGTTAATTCAAATTTAATACGGTCGTTATTAGTTATATGTGTGTTGGCGAGTGCAAAGGTTGAATATACTATGATGATAATATGATTTAACTGCTCTATAAACTTGTATACTGTAACAAATTTTAATAGCCCTAAAATAGATACTGAAGTTAATTAATTTATTTTCGAAATTTCTAGAAAATATAACTTTATTGTTTCGAGCGAAATTCAATGAAGTAATGAAATACATCACAAATGAACTGAGCGTGAAATAAATCGGTTATAATTAAACAATTTATTATAATGCGTATCATCAGATACACCGTTGAAGAACAGGATGTAATTTATATTACTTAAAACTCAAACCACGGCTAGGTATTAATAAAGTTGTAGTTAATGACGTGATATAATTACTGTCTACGTGAGTCCATATCATGTAACGTTATATAAATGTACATTGACCACCTGGTACGTAAGAATACAGTTTTCCTACTATTTACAGTTTTGCCAAGTAATAGTTTTGTTTTCGCTTTTTATATTCTAAACGATTAGGTGTTCGTGTGTGTTCTTGTTAGTTGGTGTGTAATAAAAAATACCAGTTTTCGGAAGCTCTACGTAAGCCAAGTATTGCATTTTTATTAAGTGTGTAGGGCAATTAAAGTTAAGAAACTGACAAAAAAGTAGGAAGCAAAATGTACCACCAATGTTTAATGCTAGTGCATATTCATTCATTCAGAAGTTCACACCTGTACACCCTAATGGGTAGAAATAGATGTCACCAGTGCCACTCATAATTAGCCGAACTTATATCCATCCTAACGAATGATAGAAGGTAAGCCTATTTGAACCGACACCGATTCCAGTCTTATTCAACTCATCTAAGGATTTTATAAAAGGAAGTCTTTCACAAAACGAATTCATAAGTCGGGGATTCGTACTAAAGTTCATAGTTCACAGCTATTATGCGCCAAAAGCCAATGGGCAAACCTAATTACATAAATTAGGATATTTATTCTTACCTGGCCGGTACTCGTAGGAGCGATGAGCCGCAATCTCATCCCTATCATCATCTGAATGGCGTCTTGGAATATAACCGGACATCGCTATTGTATTCAAATAATCACTTACCTGTAACAAACAAAATTACCAATCAATTTAAACGAGCATATAAAATATAAGTATAATAATTTGCTTTAGGCTACAAGAAAAATAAATATATAACGTGTCTAATCGTGCCTACATTTATGATGAAAATATATATCAATTTGTATATGTAGGTATAGACTTAATAATTACATTGATATTTAATTAACTTCAAATTTTTTTATATGTTACTTGTGTAAAAAACAGTCTACATCATAATAAATTTCTTCTTCATTTTTTCATCATTAAATTGTTTTCGTGACGATTAATCCTTTTTAGTATTACTTCTTATACGTTAAATACATAATAAGATATTATAAAAAACATGAATAGCTCAACTATTTTGACTAAACTATCTCGTGCCCCGTTACAATTCCCGCCAAAAACTCTCACACCACGCTCTGACACTTTTTTTAAAATTCGAATATTTTTTTCTTCCTCTTGAAAAGACACGGTTTGGGCAATTGGCAGTATCAATGATTTTAAGGTTTATTAAAATAATAATGCAAAATAAAGAAGTTGTTAAAAAAGTTCCGATAGCAAGCATGTTCCTTGTTGGTTTTGCACTTACTCGTATTATTAAAAAGCGTTTTATAAAACACCAAAATTAAGAAGTGATAAAGCAATTCATTTTGAACAATAGATAAATGTAACTGTAATAGATACAAATACCGCAGAAATGTTATATTTGTGGCGACAGACCCAAAACCGCAAATGTATCTGCATTACACTTACGACTTTTGACAAACTTAATACATACTTTTTGATCAATAAACACAGAGTAAATTTATTAATATTTTTTTTATCAATGCCAGTGTCAAAGGCAGAATGAAGAGTTTCCTTTGATAATATAAAATAGACTTGTTGATTCAACTTCTCGGGTTAATAATATCCGTTGTGAGTACGATGTATCCAAAGTAAATAATTATACAGTACCGATTGTTGTCATATTATTTCGTAATCGGACTATATGAGTAGCAGCAATCATCAATACCTAGATAATGCTGGTTACGTAAGATTGTTTTTTTTTCTCTATAGTCAATTACCTACGTAAACAATCTTAAATGCTAAGCTTAAATGCTGTAATTTAAATTTATGCAGCATTTTCGCTATTGTGTTCACGGATAATAATAGATTCATAATTTTGTATTTGCTATAAATATACATATATTGGAAAATATAAGTGATGATGTGGAAAATACCGTGACACTCTCCTATTCAATGAAGTGTCATCAGTAACTAAAAATCGTGCTATATTACGACTTAATATCACAATGTACAGTTCAGGTATTATACCATAATATTGTTTTGTTAATTGGTTTTAAATAATACTAGCGATCCGGCTCGGCTTTGCCCCAGTGCAAAAACTTTTTAAGTCCAGTCCGCTTTAAAATCAGGAACTATTTTGCGTGATAACTGTTTTAAATATTTAAACTCAACCTTACAGCAATTCTTTATGGTTTTCATCCCATTCCTTTGAGTTTGAATAAAAATCGAATACTTTAAAACTTCTTGCTCAACCTACGGGAACACTTTATTTTGTCGAGATAAAAAGTAGCCTAGGTATGAATCTAGGGTGTCAGCTGCTTTCATACATTCACACAAATTTCGTCGAAATGGGGTTTGAGCGTGACACACAATTTTTTGCACTTATAATATTAGTAGAATGATACAGGGTTACCTATTATATGCTCTAGCTCAGTATTCCAATTTTAATAGGAGGTTTTAATATCATGAATAGTCCATATGTAAAATAAAATATATATTTTTTTACTTCATAATTTTCAATAGTTTTTATCCTCACAAAACAAAATCTAGACAATACGCCCGACCATAATAAGCCCATTCATACTACGCATACGCATATATTATACGCGCGCCCCTCTATGTATAAAATCACCGGCGACTGTGCTTGTATATATGTTGAATATTAATTGGCCATTGATTAGGAACATTTTAAAATAAAAATAAATGATTTATATATTATGCGTTATTTGAATTTGTATTAATGATTATTATTCTCTTGAGTTCAATAAAATAACCCTGTATATTTTCCGCGGCACTTGCAAATCTTTTCAAACTGTGTTTGAAATGTAATTCTTTTATACATAAATGAATTATATTTATAGACAATTAAAAGTACCTATAAAATTACTTGTGAAGATAATGAATAAATAAATAATTATTTTATTTAAAGATACATTTTGTCATAAATGTAATAGGTACTTAATCTAATGAATTACGAGACGCATTTCCGCTATTGTAGCACGCTTTATCACTAGACCAGTAACTACTGCCTTCTTAACTACTCTATGGAGGTTGACCTTGGTACTCCTTGACCTTTGTTGCCGTTGCATAATCATCACTCAAGGTTGTAACCGTTCATTTCAAAACCAATATGGTTCTCGTTAAGATCATGCGGAATTTTTCATAAGTGCCAACAACAAAACACAATAATGGACAGAAACGGCATTGTGCAGATTTGGTCGCGCACATTGTTTCCCAGATTTTTTGTTTACGCAGCACATATTCAATGTAATTTTACCTTAGCATCAATTCATATAATAGTTATAAATAATGTGTGAAAATGTAAATAACACCGTTATGTGTCTGATTATCGGCTGGCGTGGTAAATGGGAATTTGTTTATTTATAAAATCCGTAAGAAAGATGCGTTCAACTGCCCGCCGAACCTTGACTCACTCTCCGAATAGAAAATGAAGTTATGATCCAAATTGTGGAAGAAGCGCATATGGACGGTTTGTTTGTTTTTCGAAAATCATGGATTATATTTAGGATGCAGCTTGGCATACATGTTCACGGTATTTTGCATATAGAGCCATGCGAAAAAGTACATAAACAATTATAATGGCTTGTGTGTATGTATATAAACCGGAAGGCTAGAAATAGGCATGCATCTTATATTGCGAAAATTAATCGTAGCCCTTTATTTATGGTGTTAGGTATTTTTCTGTAGTGGAAAAGGTTTAGTTTTAGAATTGTTGGAAATTAACATGATATTGCATCACATAAAACCAAGACTCAATACATGGAATTTTGTACAATTATTATTTTCTGATTAAGGAAATCAATAAGACGCATCGCAAAGGCAACTAGTTTCTGTACCCAAGGAAAGATCGTGGGATTTCCCGAACGATCTTAAGAACATGTTATGACTAATAAAGGTGGATGCAAGATTCGCCTGGAAAGAGGTTAATCACCTGCGTTCCTAGAATGACATTAAGTTACCACGTGGATGATTCCGTAGATGACGATATGCCGAGAGGATTTTGTTTTTATTCAATGTCTCTACCTAAATTATGATAGGTAAAAGAATAAGGAAAACACACAAAATCTTATTAAAATACTTTTGCATTTTGTCAAATAACAATTACTAAAAAATCACGTACATTTTTATAATACCCACGTGTAAACACGTAATCAAAATGTTATATATTTCTTCCACCCACTAAAGAGTGCACCCACGAATAGTTATTGTTTCCTTTTCACCATTTGACAGTGGGAGAGTAACGTAGAGCTTGGCAGGCCAAAACCCAATATTGAATAAATTAATGTTTTAAGCACTTATGTATATGAAAAACTCTAATATAGTCGCCTCCATTTAATAATGAAGTACAGGAATACATAAATTCCTGATTATTATGCTGTGTTTATACAATAGAATGCACAAAGTAAAATTGATCAAAGTGGAAATTAGTAACGCAATTCTTTATAATTAATTTGAATTTCCAGAACATTCTTAACCATCATCGTTTAAGTATATTTTTATCGGATTAATTGCTCAGGTAGGTTAATTAATTAAATACAAATTAATAATAATCAAATACTAATTGAAATTACATCTACCAGCATGAATTAATGTTTCATTTCATAAGAAATCAGTGCACGTGTATGGTTTTGTCGTTTTATGATAAAACAGAGGCTCTACGTACGTCGACCAACGCCCTGGTCAGGTTGAAATTGGATTCTCTTTGTTTGAACAAATGTTTTTCAATTAAAAGAGCTGCGCTGCATTGATAGATGTCGGCAGGGTTCCCGTAGGGACACAAACGAATAAATTAAATTGTTTGCACAAGAAACTGACCTGATTTTGTGACGTTCTCTTTGATCAAGTGTTTCCAAAGAAATTACGTTTTTTTTATGAATAACTAGTGGTTCTATCATTATGGTATTACAAAGGTAGAGTAGACTGCTATAAGCAGTATGGTATATGCTGTATTATTTGAGTTTCGGTTAGTAGAGTTTTAGTATGTAGCGAAAGCCCAGTGTCACCAATAAAAAGTGTGTATAAACTAGGATTGATGATTATGTTTAAGAATTGGTATTTTCAATCAATTTAATAAATTAATTTATAAATAATAAAAAATATAATTGATTTAATTACTGGGTATAATTTTGAAAACTGATTGTAATTTTATAATTAAAATCATGTATCCTATCTAGCCACAGTCATTTATAGTTCTTAGTGTTATATTTATGGATAAAATAAAACCATATTATGCGTATGTTACATGCCGCGAAGAATATAAGCAATGAAAAAAATTCAATCGTATAAATACTTTAGTGTAATTTCATTCAACTCTACTATCTCAAACCGAAAGTCTGTACGCTTTAAGTGCTAGGCGATGCATAGAACGAAGTCATACAAAGATTCGATCCAGATTCGAGGCTTTTAGGTCATACAAATATTTACTCTGAGGTGGAAATAGACCTAGAACTTTTCGTGTAACTTTCAGCTCTATAAACCGACACGTCACTGACTGTACAATATACATGAAATATATTTGAAATCCGCGGTTATTTAAAATTATATGGTTTATTTTTTTTTCTATCGATGGAAATGGAGGTATTAAGATTATGAATATATTTTTTGAAATTTTGAATATTGAAATGATCACGTTGCTAATGGACATATGTATTGCAAAATACCTATAGAAGATATGGTAGTTCGTTGTTTTATAGTCTGCGACCACTGCCCTCGCCCACCGCCTAAGTTTATTATCTAGCTACATATCTTATAACATTGGTGGGAACTATACAACAACTTGAGCGCTTTATTCAATGGATTTATTTCCCATAAATTTTTACATTACAGCTGTGTGTCCATGATTATTCAATTATGCTTGGAATATAAATATGTAAGAAATGCCAAAATATAAATACGAAACAACGGAGCCCTGAAATCCCGATCTAAATACAAACAATCTGCAAAGCATATTCACATGTATTAATTCACGGATGCGGCAATAACATAGGATACCAATTTCCATGCAAGGGATGTAATACGGCTCGACGGAACCCTACTACCGGGGCTGATGAACTGACCTGAATAGATTTACACTGTTACGGCGTATGTCTACCATCTATACTCAACTTGTCGGATATTGAACCATTCAAGAGTTTTTGAACGCACAGAATATGCTAAAATGTCTTTGTGTCAATTTTGTGCATTTTAAATATTTAAAAATAACTGGCAGTACCAGTCTCGACAATGTACCGACGAATAATAACGGCACTCAACGACAAATGAATATTATTTAAATACGCTGTGATAAACTCCAGTTTTTAACATATCGCTGTAGTACACATTTTCCTTGATACGGAGGTGCATGTTTAAAATTATACGATGTAAACAAGTTGTTTTTTGCAATTCAAGTTCTTATGTAGAATCATACCTATAGTGGAATTAATTACTAGGTATGAATATACATATAAATACCTTATTGAGAGAATCCAGTTAAAGGATAATTGAGAGTATAATATATATTTGATGTGTATTTTACTTAAAAAAAAAATGGATAGATATGGATAGTTATTTGGTCTAGTGATCTTGTACCTACGGGTCAATTTTCAGATTCAGCTGTTTTCTAATAATCGATTGTAAAATCGAAACACAACTCGTTACGTAGTTTGTACTAAAATTACGTACAGCTGACTCTAAATGAGGGCGAAATATTTATAACTTGTAAAAAAGGTTTTCGTGTATTAATTATCAACAAGCGGTAAATAACAATCATATTAATTAACATTATAAGTCTCTAAGTAGCTGGTTATATGGGGGTGACAAAATCTCATAGATTGGAGTGATTAAACCCCATTACAAAATTGAGAATTTAAAAAGTCTCTTAGGAACACGATTTATTTATATGCTTTATTGTACACCAAGAAGAAATACAAAATACTTAAAATACTAGACATGGTTACAACAGGCGGCCTTATCGCTAGCTGCGATCTCTTCCAGGCAACCTTTGGATGGACTGGATTATTGCGATATTCTTATATAGGGTAGTGAAAATAGTGAGCGAGAAAAAATAAATAAATAATTATTGATGTACATGCTATAGTATATCAATTTACATACATAATAATATGCATCTATAATATAAATACATACAAACATACATACATACATATATACATACATACTAATATACATATACTGAGGTAACTTTAATGAAGATATAAGTAAAGAGGAGCAAAAAAATTAAAATATAACAGGATAACATGTTCATTCTTATAATTAAAGATATTTTTCTAATGTGTAGATTAATATCGTATTCTAAAATATTTAATGCTATACATCTGTTTGATAGCTTTATTATATTTTTGTATAAACAAATTAATATTTCTTATTTATTACTTTGTTATTTCATAATAAAAGTCACTAATTTACTCATATAATCCATAAGTGCCAGTACCTATTATTGAAAAATACAGATAAGTAAATTGCATTATACATTAAAATAAGATGTACTAGGATGCTTGACGCAATGCCTTTAAATATTGAAAGCGTCTCATGTATATTATAATACAATATTAATTATTCCCCGTTGAAATGAATAATTAATTGTTAACTTCATTAACAAATAAGGTATTTAAGTGATAGTGACGACACTGCTTACAAAGTAAGCTATTAGATAAAGTGTTAGGTATGACTGATGTGTATTTATTGAATGCCACACGGAAATAGCGCATACTATAATTATAACCAACGTTCAAAGCAATAGTCATTTACGTCGCAGTTGCCCGAATCTTCAAAAGTTTCCGGCTGGACGGTACCGACATGGTAAGGAAGTTCATTTTGGCCAAGCCGATGATGAGTCCGATGAAGATAGCGAGGAGACGAAGATTTTCAATCAGCTATCATTAAATAAATAAATAACACCCAACAGTCACATACATAGTCCTGATCCCACACTAAGATCGAGTCTTGTGTCGTGGGTATCAGGACCTACGAGAGACTTTTCGGTCTCACAAACACCCAGACCCGGAAGAAATATTTGTGGGCCGCACAAACATTTCTCTCGGTACGGGGATCGAACCCGCGGCCTCTCGTTTCACAGGCGGCGTCTAACCAACTGCGCCACGGAGGCTGTCAAAATGACTATAAGGCGGTAAGATTACCTGTTTGTGTAGACGGTTTAACGTTAAATTTGGAAATTGATACCGGTACGGCTATTTCTTGCATTAGCAAGGATACATATGATAAATATTTTTCGCACATAGAATTACAGTCAGACAATACCTTATAATTTTGAAATTCTATGATGTTGTTGCCAGGATAAGTCAAAGTGTCTTGATTTTTTTGTTATTTCGGAAGGTACTACTTCGGTAATCGGTAGGAAATGGTTATCGGAATTAGACATAGATATACCAAAATTTCGTTATGTCAACAAAGATATCGCAAATTTCGATAAAAAAATATTCCTTCCGTTTATTTATAACACACATTCGCGCAACTTGTTATTTTTGGAACGAAATATTCAGCTTAATAAACTGGGTTACGCATTAAGCGACTGCAAAAATTGTTTCCAACGAATTGATTTACAAACATTCCGATAGTATTCAATTATACTTGTTATTGAATCTTACTATTTGATTGTAAAGTTTTCGCGCCTGTCGTATAGTAAAGTGTGAAACTACAAGCGACCCCAACAAGCAAAATTTTCTAAAATTATCCTGGCGTCGAATCGATACCGCTTGGTTTTCCTGTCCCACCGTCTAGACAGACCTATACGAATTAAACGCTACATTACACCACGCGAGTGAGAATAAACCACACGATTTTTCACTTCGCAATATTGTAATTGTACAATATGTTTTTGTTTCAGTACTCATAAACTATATAGTTTTAGTCTCAATCGTACTGTCGATTGTAGAGGAGGCCTGTGCCCTGCAGTGGGACGTATATGGGCTGATACAGAAAATATATAGTAATATCCCCTTATATGGTGGAGTTTACAGCTCGGTCGTGCTCCAATTACACTTTGATAAGCGTCGTAAATATTGAAGCTATAAACAAAACACATTCTGTGTATAAAACAACAATATTTTTTGAAATTAATAATCACATTTTTATAATCATCATTTTAGATATGTATTTAATTTGAATGCGGTTTGTGTATTTACAAGTAGAGACGAGCACGATAGTAATGTGTGTCTTACCATTGATTCGTCTGTCAGATAGATTGTCCTCTTCGTCCCACCACGGCTGGTCCTGAATGCGGCGCGACGGAGGACGATCATAGTTCCCATAGTATTGAAATTCCATGTTTTACACTTTATAATACATCCACTGAAATTATCCTCGATTGACATATGAGGCTAAACACTGGAATCATTCGCACAGACACCACGCCACCTTTAAAGTTTAAACGATACTGATTTGTAATTAAGTCTTTCTATACCAGACGCGAATGAGATAAAGCGGGCCGATTGACGTTCCACAATATCATCTAGGGTCGTTATTCAATACGGAGAGTGAGTTACCCGGTTGTTGTTAACGGTGATAAACTGTTTGTGTTTGCGTCGTGCGCCTTTTGTGCAAGTGTCTGAGGTGTCTCGATGTTGTGTGAACAACCATGGACAAACAAAATCACACGTTTAGACAAACACGCCGGTACCAAGATTGAAAACGGCCTCTGCGCCTCAGGATGTTTCTACAACCGGCTTGCTGTAAGTTAATATTGAAATGGACACGCCATATTAAAAAAATATATAGCTCTTTGCGTTTTCGAGGTCTTTCCGCATGCCGATCGAAAAGTCGTACTGGAGCTTTATCAGATGTTTTATATCGTTTCTTCAAAAACTATAGTTGAGCTCGGAAGTTTACTTTCTATGGGAAAAAGTAGTTATATTCAAGTATAATGTCTTGAAATCCAAAATCTAATTTGCTAATTTGTATGTTTTCCTTAAACCGACTCTGTCGTTGCTACGTGACACGAGAATATTGTCGATATGACGTCGTAGGAAAAAAATATTCTCACGATAAAGTTGAAAAAGGGATTAAATTATTCCTACATATATTATACAAACACTTGTCATTGTCAAGTACTTTTAGAACTGATTATGAAGGTATTGTGACGATAGACACCACTTAGCACTTCGCATCCTATATCGGTAAAATTGGCGGCAGGATGCTAATAGCGCGAGCACATGCATGTAACCGTCTTGTAGCAAATGTTTGTGTTACATTGGCTATTCCTAAAAGTGAAAACGTAGTAACATGCTATTGGACTGGATCGTTTTAATTCATCTACGTCATAGCAATATAGATTATTGGTGAAGATAACCTATAAATATGAGTGTCCATTAATGTACGCTAGATTTACTTGGAAGTTGAATAGGGAACTATTTGATTCTATTAATTTTTAAAGTGGAAACAATTCTTCGAAATACCTGCATATGAAGTACTACGTATCATGTGATTATGCTTTATAGTTTCACTGAAATGCAATGTATTTTAATTAAATAAAGATTCTACTATTCGATTTGTAATACTACGTTACGACCTACAAGTATCAGTTTGTTTCCTATATTTTACAATATACGTCCATCCAGAGCCCCCACTCCGTGTTACTTTCACTACATTATAGCGAAAGTGCGAATCCATATAATAAGCACTTTAGCAGGCACAATATCTACGTATTTTGCTACACGTGCCCTTGATTCCATTGGATATCAAACATAATATCAAATAATTAAAATGTAATTGAGCTAGTAGCGCAAGTTTTGGTGTCGAGGTGACATAACTACTAATTATAGTTGAAATTAAAACTTCTTAAGAACAGTCAATTAATACATCTTTATTATATTCGACTAAGAATACTTCATTGAGTGACGTAATTCAAACAACCAACACAAAATGTTTGCCACAGAAAAATTAGGTACGGCGCGGTGTCGCAATTTTTGTTAGTAGTATATGTCACTCCTATGCATTTGTATTTTACTCTTGCCCTAAGGATTTACATACGCAAACATTTTATGATTCCTGGTAAAAGAGTTTTCGTTTGTAAATCCTAAAATATTCACCTTAGGTCTAAATATATCGATATTGCCTTAAATATTAATAAAATCATACGTAGTTTTTTCTCCAAACAAGTAATAAAATCATTAACAAACCTTAATCATCATTAACGCCCAAACAATATAGATGTGTTTTAAGAACATCGACTACAAGAGATTACCTTACGCGACCTTCCCATGTTTATTGAGCTAGTTCATTCAACCGCGCGTCGTTATCTGTTCTACCTCCATCCCACAACTACGTGGATTCAACACGATTTTTATTTTAAGTGTATTGAGAAATCTATTTGCTTATAAATTATGATTTGCGATCAACACGATCCCTGACGTCAATGTTTGAAAAGTATAGTAGCTATTGATCAAGTCATGTCCTTTGTTATGAAGCGGTCAAAATAAATACTTTTCTGGATAATATATCTAGAACAAAACATCAAACACATGCTCTAGTGGACAGACTTTATAGATTTTTAGCCAGTTATGGTTGTAAGGTGGTTAAGTTGTAAGGTAACCTTACACATGTTATTTATTATCTTTACCCCTGAATAAGTACTTAACTCCATCCATAATTATGCACGTATTAGAATTTTAAGTCTATCTTTTAGTCTTTGCCCATTAACCAACACCTTGACTACACATCACTGGTGAAAAATACGGTTAAACAACCGTTAGTTATTCATAAAGGCTTTGAGAACAATGCATGAAATTGTGAATTTCATACAAATATTCTAAAATAGAGCTAGTTGCAATTTAAAATTACCATACTATTGCGACAGTGGCAGTGGCGTAACTACACCATCTGGGGCCCGTGGCAAAATCATCGGATGGGGCCCCCCTTTTTTGTATGGAGAGGAAAACTGTTAAGGTAGCATACCGAATAAAACCCTGTCTTCCGCATTTTGGGCGGTACTGAATATAATCTCAGGACGAAAAGCGCCCCGATTCCTTCACAGTGATCGCCCGGCGCAAAACCTGAACGCAACTCTCTCAGTGGGGATGAAAGTTGATCTCCAATTATGTCTAGATCTTGACGCCCCTTTAAGATTTTGTGGGCGTCCACGACAAACGCGGAGCCACGTGCTCTGTCGTCCATGTCGGAATCACAGTTAGGAAGAGTACGCCCCCAACAGTTACTCCGACGACCCCTATAGGTAGCCTCCTAAGTCTTGCTTGGGAGACAATGCTGGAATTCTGAGGCCCTCTAACTATAAGATAGAGGCGTCCTTTAAGCAGATCGTGACCTGACGTTTTCTTCTTTGTAGGCGGCGGCGAGTGGGATGGTTCCGCTCACAATCGCAATCGTTAACCGCGACATCACGTTCTCGCATAACCTTAAGTCACGGCTAATACTCACAGTTCGCTCATCACCTCAAATCAAGCTTCTCGACATCATCGAGTGGGTCAGAATGTGTCCCCGCAGTAGTTCTTAAGACGTCCACCCCTGACATAACCCCCGTACTCACGCGCCTATATCTTCTTTTCTATTAAAACAACCCAGGCCCGGCTTCATGGAATAAAACCCATGTTCATCCAATCCTCAAAAAGGGTGACCGATCGGATCCTTCGAATCACAGACCGATTGCTGTCATATGTTTACTCTCCAAGGTCTTGGAGCAAGTTATTAATACGCAGCTCCTGAAGTATCTTGAGGATCATCAACTGATTAGTGACCGTCAGTACGGTTTCCATCAGTGTCGTTCGGATGGTGAATATCTCATTTATTCCACACAACATCAGGCGGAGATATTGGATAGTGGGGGTGAATCGATTACGGTAGGTCTTGAAATTTTCATCGAGTGTGGCATGGCGTCGTTCTGGTGAAGCTACCTGTCTGGTATTTCAACCCAAGGAACTGTGAAAGTACATTGCCAGCTTTCTGGATGATCGGAACATAAAAGTCGTATTGGACGTCTTTTGCATCGAGACCAAGACCATTCATTCTGGTGTTCCTTAAGGCTCGGTGCTTTCACCGACACTGTTTATCCTGCATATCAATGATATATTATCTATCACCAGCTGGCATTGCTATGTAGATGCTAGTGCAAGTGACGCAAGATACATCGGACTACAGAATCTCTATCGGGGATCCGTTGAGGAAAGATGGTCTCAACTTTTGTCAGAAGTCGAGACCTCTCTGGGCCGTGCCTCCCAATGGAGTGGATTGAACATAGCTCAGTTTAACCCCACGAAGACACAAGTTTGCTCGTTTACAACCGACAAGACCCCTTTTGTCATGGAGACACTCTCTCTAAGCATCCGAGTATATTCCTGAAACCGAAATATTGAGCAAATTGCAGTTTAGGTGTCATTTGGAAGACAAGGGCAAATTGGCCAGCAAAAAGTTAGGGATTCTCAACAGAGCCAAGCGGGTCTTCTCGTCGGATCATCGGTTATTGCTCTATAAATGCGATGATCTGGCACCACGTGGATTACTGCTCTCACCTCTGGGAAGGAGCCCCAAAATACCAGCTCGACCTACTTGACTCCTTACAGCGCCGAGCTCTTCGAATCGTCGATAATCCCGATCTCACGGAGAATATGGAGCCGTTAGGATTGCGGTGAAACTTGGGGCCTCTCTGTGTGATCTATCGATTGTCCCACGGAAAGTGCTCTGAGGAAGATGGTGCCACTATTGCTATTCTCGCATCACACTTCCCGCCACCGCAGTAGAGTTCATTCTTACTACCTGGAAATTATCCGTTACCGGAAAGTACGTTTCCAGTGTTATTTTCTACCACGCACGTGCAAGCTCTGGAATGAACTCCCTGCTTCGGTATTTCCTGAGCGCTATAGCCTATTCTTCTTTAAGCGAGGCTTTAAGAGAGTGCTCTCCTTACGGTAGGAAGCGACTTCATTTTGCTGGATCCCTGGATCTGCGAAAGTCCATGAACGGCGGTGACCGTTGACCATCAGAAGGGTTGTATGCCTGCAGGCCATATAAAAAAAACTCCACAACGAGACCATTTAGTCGTCGTAATATCTCTACTACGTGGCCGGAGCCCAAACGCAGCAATGGTGATAGGGCCCCCTCAGAGGCCTAATATTGAAGTTTAATTCTTTTTAAAACCAAATCGGCGCTATAATCTGAACATAATCGTTTTATTTCAATGAGTAAAATTCGCGTAAATCTAAAGAAACATTATTATTTATTATGTACCACAAATAAACCTTGGTATCTTTAATAAAAATTAAGAAAATAATATTTGATTATCAATTTTGTTGGTAATAAATTATCTAGGTTCTTTCTCTGCTTAGGGCCCCTCGGGCCTAAGGGACCGGGCTGCCGGGGGCCCCTAAGGTCGGGGGCCCGTGGCATTTTGCGCACTATGCCACCCTATTGTTACGCCACTGGACAGTGGTCTAAGTAAAACTTCTGAATACAGATGTAACTTGTGTATTCAGATGTTGACCACTGTTTTTAATAACTGTATTTTTTTCTCCTGTACTTATTGGCCTACAAAGTGGTTTCAAAGAACCTGATAGGAAAATGCTATCGAAATAAAGGATCTGCTTGCAATAGATGGTTATCTTTGTCCTGTTGACATAATTATGCCATCCTACATATAGACGGAATTCAAAACGCGAGACCCTTGTATGAATCAATACATACATACACTCAAGTCTTTTTCCCGGAAGGGGTATACAGAGTTACTTCCAGGATACACAAGTTTTGCGTTATAACCAAATACCTGTCTCCGGGCTGTTACTAAATTGAAAAATCCTACATCACTTTACTCAACCTGGGATTCGAACCCAAGGATACCTTAGTGTTGTAATTGTACCGTAGTACCACTGCGTCACTAAAGCGTGGATCGATATGACAATTTCTTTTCACCAACTTCACGAATATTTTGTTCTAAACGGTATCTTGCAATCTTTATTGACGAAAGAAACGCAGTAGTCAGTCGAGTTCCTAGGGACCTGTCATATTTTTGCGGTCGAACCGAACCATTCATACGAGCTTTAATAAAACACACGGTTCTACCGCTATTAAAATCGATTAGCATGCGTCATATATTGCAGAAGATTAACGTTCGTATATTTTAAAAGAAGAGTGTTACAAAAGTGTTAGCTATAAGTAAAAATGGCATAGTTTCCTTCGTCCGAAAGGACAAAATGAGCCCGCTACCCCTTCCAGCCTCTGCCCCGCAAACCGGCCCCTAGTCACATTTAGTCCACGGGGTCAATAACCTAATAAACCTTTACTATGTGTGATTCTAATTTGTTTTTACTTAGAATACATTTTTGACTGTTTCTATTTTCGGAAAAATAAATAGTATTTTGGTTTCTCCCTGCATTGGCGTTTAACAGGTCACAATATTCTATAAACTCAATTTGCACTTTAAGGTTCGACTGTATGTCTATATATACTATGATCAAAATAGTTGTATATAGACGCTAATAAAATTATATAGAAGAAACACTCGTGTTTTGTCGCAGTCACGTAAGCGCTAATGTTTTATTAGGTACGACATTGGAAAAGTACCGCGTATATCAAATTAAACACAACACTTTATGACAATGGTAGAGAAAATAAACGCACTAACACATATAATCTTTACAACGTTTCATATCACTTTGTGACAACTTCCTTAGAAGAGAGTTTATCTCATTGTTTGGTTCGCGCAAAATTGCAAATACAAATTTTATAATACCTTTCTCCATCAGTGAGCTAATTTATAATGTTCTTCATTAAGTTATCTACATATTACATCTAAATCTGTGCAAATGCCTTTATAAATTCTTATAAATATTGATATACCGGGTATATCAAGACTGCTACCGAAAACGAAGCCGGGTGATAGTTTTAGATCTTCCAATCATGTCCTTAGAGGAAATTACAGGATTCTATTAAAGATGGAACTTAGGATCTCACCAATAATGGATCATACATACTAGTATTAATTGTAGATTATTATTATTTCATTTACACCTTAGACTGCCAATATATTCATCCCATGGTTGCCTGTAAGAAATTACCTAGTGTGATAAGGCCGCCACTTGTACTATTATTTTTATTGTGTAATATCTTTTTAGTATTTCTGTACAGTGCAAAAAAGGATTAAATAAATAAATAAGAAGGCAACGCAGAGTCATAACTAGAACTTAGAAGTGAAAAATATTTTTAGACCATCGATCGATAGGGTCCGGCTAACAAAGGAGTTCAACTCTCTCAAGTGACATTATACCTTATATCTGAAGATCTCTATGAAATCTAATAGCAAAATGTAATGCATGTGTTACCTCCAGAGATTTCCTGAAATGAACTGAGACTTATATATTGGGACGAGTATAATACAATATACATAAAATAGTCAATTTTCTAAGTCATCCGGGGATATGAATACTTTTAACTGGGGTGAACAAGCTTTGGCTCAATGGGATGGCGATCCATCTGTTATATCAGATCGCTAAATAATAGGTCCTAGTGGTAGACAGCTGCTGTATTATGGCTTCTGTACTGCGCACACACGCTTGCCTAGTGCCTAGTGTATGCGGGAATGGGCAAATCTTTCATGATTAATACTCACTGCCGTGAGGTGATTAATTTCCTGCAGCCAACGAATACAGCCTGATGAAATGCAAAATACACTTACTACAGACTATTATTCTTCAGAATAATATTTGAAATTCTCAATAAATATACCACACTAGATAATCAGTATGAGATCTCAAGATTTACTATGCGCACTTACCTACACTGAGATAATGAAGTAATGTTGCATAGTATTATCCGAATGATGAAATATTCTGCTTTCTATATACCATGGTAAGGTAAAATACATATTTCTGTATGGCGTGCTCATATGGCCTTGGGTGTGTATTCTTCGGTGTGCAAATAATGATCATGGTTCTTATCAATCTACAAAAAAGTGGACTTTAACTTGCACTTGATCAATAAGGTTAAATTCCCTGGTCGTATAAGTGTACATGTATGTATAAAGCTATGAACTTCAGTTTGAGATAAGTTATTCTATGTTTATCGAAAAAAAAAAAATTGTGTTGATTGGCTTCATCTTTTAAGATTTTTACAACTTTAAAGTTCGTTGACCGTTCTTTTTTTTTCAACATATTTCGTATAACAAAATAAATAATAATATAAAGATTTTGTATTTGTTGTTTATTATTAAAAGTGAGTTGAGGTTTATATTTGTATAAACTACAAACTAACACGTCAACTAATAAAAGAAACCACAAAGTCTTGCTCTACGACCTGTACTGTAATGCTGATAACGTGACCATTTATTTTTTGTGTCAGAGCGGGACATCAGTGGAATTAAATAATAATAATTAAGTTTTTAGTGCTTTACAAGTTTTTATTATGGAAGACTGAATAACATAAAATAATAATCAAAATCGTATTTTTGTATTTGTCGGCTGAACAAATTGTTTCAAACCATCGAGTTTAGTTTTTAGGGGTGTGAAACTCAGTACATAATTTATTTATATTTATATTCGTAATAGAAATAAATTTCATTACTGCTACATGCACCTGTGTTTTATAACTTGTCCATATTTTGATAATGTGAGAAAAAAACTCTTTCGATAGGTGCGTTACTTTCGGGCAGATACATAACGTACTCAATAATAATTGTCGAAAAGTTTATTAAGTCAAGATGTTTTTACGAAAGTGTTGGTATAATACGACCCCACGGTTTTCAGTAGTAGTTCGGTAAAGCATTTTGAGCGAGAAATATATTTTAAATTATTAATTGGTCTGTTTGCAAGAGCGGGACAATGTCGGCCTTGCTGGGGACACCGGGGCAGACTTCCTGAAAGCGGGACTGTCCCGCCCAAAGCGGGACGTATGGTCACGTTAGTAATGCATCAAAGATCCCGTTTCCTTCTTATATAGTAAACCGTTTTAAAAAAAAATGTTCTACTATAAAAAGCAGTCTATTATATCATTTACGTGAAATAGTGACAATAATCAGCACCGAAATAAAACACCTACAATTAATTTTCTTTGAGTTTCTTCCGAAGCCAATAGTAATCCGATAAACGCCACTATTCACAATTTGAAGCCAAAGTTTTGTATATTTTAGAACATTTAAATGTAATTAACATGTATGTACACAAAAAGAAACTATTAAAAATATTTACAGTTAAAATCAGTTTTATTTAAGCAAATTAATTTGATGTAAATAAGACAGGTATCTATACATTAACTCTAAGGGTAACCCGTCCCAGAAACCTGATTGCGATGATGATTACGTCAATTACATGTATATTATTTCTTGTTAGAACTATAATTATAAGTGACCATGCAAAAGCTTTAGAAATATTTTTAATTCAATATTAGCCACAACTGATTCTTTCCCTAATACATTAAAAGCCACTAATATTTTCAATTTAAAACTGATATGAGCAACTACATACAGGTCAATTTTATTTTGTTATCTGTAAACTTAATGATATAAAAGACAACATTTGAAAACCCAATTAATAAAATAATCAGCCGCGCTTCTGCTGCGTTGTCTCAACAATACTGTTATTGAACAAAATATTAGTGATAAAGGCAAACATTTAATTTGTGTGCAATATTTACTGAGGTATCAGTGCAATAATTGAAAACAACGTGTACTCACACCAGTGTCCCTATAATATCCGTGGGCGTACATAATTATGAGTACGATAAGGTATCACTAGGCAATGAGCACTGAGTACGATTTTTACCGGTCGAGAAGGACGTTAAAGACCGCGGCAAGCGTCCGAGTTGTACCGAAACACTGACTGCTGTAAGCTAAATTCAAACACTTGGCGTAGAACCTTGGACAAACACCCCGTGACAAGCTCTATGTACTCGCCTTAATTTTCGCGTACCAACGAGGCGACACGCTAAATACTTAATTCCTTATTGATAAGGCACAAGCGCTAATGAGAACAAAAATCATTGTAGTGTGTTGACATAGGTACATTAGTATGTTTCAAAAGCCTTATGTTTCGTTTGTCAAAATACCTATTATTTACTTACGGACAACAGAACCAAAACAAAGTAGTAAGAATTTCTTTGTCACACATGTAGAGTTGTTGCATTAGCAAGTTCTTATTATTTTCTTACTGTATTGGAGGCTAACATACAGTATATATACCAAAATAGGCCCAAAAAATAATAAAATTCATGCTAAAGTTCATGTATGTATATTTATGTACCATCTTGTACAAACAAACGAAAAAAAAAACGTTCTAGCGTCATTCCTAAGAGAAACCTATCTGTCTGTCGGAGATTGTGTAAAAACGAATAAAATAACTCTGATTATTGTTTTTTTTAAAATACATCGCTTTCAGTTGATATTTTTGCGTAATGATCTCAAAAACTACTTTTATTAAATTAAGCCAACGTAATGTTGTAACAAATGAAATTTTACAATACTATTGCCATACGGCCTTATTCATAAATAGTTTTAAACTTATTTTAGCTATCGAATGTTGTATCTTCTTCGCTCAAACTGAATTCAACATTCATTCGAAAGGGACAAAACATTCTGTGACTAAAATAGGTTTCAAAACTATTTATGAATAACGCTGATAGTCATCAAAGAATATAACATGTTTTTTTTATAGTACAGATTATTTAAGATGTTTGTCTGGTGAGATATTTTATTTGATTATTACGTTCAAGGATATGATATGATATATGTATTCGTCTATTCGAAATACTTTGCTACCTGCTTTAAAAATAAACAAAACACATGAAAATATATTATATTATATGCTTAAAAGATAACAATTTGTTCGTATATAAATATTTGTTAAACCCTTATTTACAACTCGTGATATACGTCATTTCAGTATTAACAGTTCCGCATAAAGTAAACGCTAAAAAGATTTAAAATATTGAAATATATACGTATTCACCTGCATTCACATTATTTGTACGGAAAACATAAGTCACGCCAAATGGTAGCAAGATTTGACGTCTTTGTTAACGCCTCTTAATAGATATAAAATAAAAAAATAAGAGTACATAGCAACTGTAAACTAAAATTGTGTACTTTATATCGTTAAATTTAATTCCTATAGTGCTATGAACTAAATTGTATTTAAAATAGGTTTATTTGTCCAGTAATCTTCATACACGTTTGTCAGTAAGACTTATCAAAACAGCGTGATTTTATTATTTGCACAACATTATCAGAATGTGCAAAGAGAGGAAAATTATTTTTTGCGTCGGTGAAGCTGCAAACACAAAAGATACGAGACAATAATTTATTGCCAGTATTACTCAAAGTATTCACAATTAATCTATAGTATAATAGAAACTCTGATATACTTTGATAACAGTGGCAATAAAAGTAAATATGCAATTATTTTTAATAACAATATATTGTGTATTTCAGAGAATACTAACGACATGGAGTGACTTTTAAATTTTTCGTAGAGTATTAAGTCCCAAAATTCCACAAAAATATTTCAATGTCATTCAACTACTGATAAATAAATCTTTCACAAATAAATAGTCCCCATTTATACCACTAGTAAATTATTTGGTGTACTGAAATATGATAAATATTTTTACTCGCCAATAGTTGTTAATTAAACAGTAGAAAAACTAACAGCAAATACATAAATGAGTTAGCAAACAACTCTTGAAACTTGTTTAAAAAATCATACGTTTTGAATAAATAAAAAACGCATACGAAATATATATTCATAAAAAATTATAATTATATATAAGTAAATTTATGTATTTTACTACATAGTATAGAACAAAGACGCTTCCCGTCCGTCTGTCCCTATATATGCTTTGATCTTTAAAACTACGCAACGGATTTTGATGCAGATTTTTTCATAGATAGATTAATTTAAGAGGAAGGTTTATATGTATAACACATATACAGAGTGAAAATAAAATACAAAATAACATTTATCTGGTATGGAGTGAAATCAAAAAACATCTGCACCCAGGCAACTAGTTTAAATAATTTGTTTTTCTTTAGTAATATTATTTTACATAGCATATTGATATTTATTCTTTGTGTTTATTGTCAAAACTTCTAGTATTTTTTTTTTCAAATAAAATATCTATAACATCTGCGTTTTTATTATCTACCACTATTAAAGTGTCATTTACTTTATTCAAGCTTGAATAACATGAAAATTTTGTGCTAGTTATCAGCAATAACTAAAAATAAATATCGGTAGTTAATTCGATATTAAAATTGTATTCAATGCCCGACAAAATACGAAATCGGCTTAAGTTATATGACGAGGATAGCATTATACACCTCTAGTAAAATTGTCTGCAACGCGGGCCTTCTCCCCGTTATAACCCGCCATATTACCAAGTCATTTTGAAGGAGCCGAAGTGGCGACGTTTTAATTAATAACTCCATCGTCTACCAAAATTGAGGCGGCAATATCCTTTATAAATATTTAAAAATGGAAATATAATGATCACGTGATTTTTAAATAATCAAATCCAGTTTTCTATAATTAATTATTGATTTTCCATCGCTATTTTTGTTGATTGCTTGAATATTCAATTAGTTAACAACAGTGAAAATCTTGTTTTTACGGTTTCATATAAACGTGTCGAAGATTCTTTGGCAGTAGTAATGACACGTAAGAGTACGGGCGGAATACCTAATAAGTAAATTCTGATGCAATCAGCCAATAAGGACGAAACAAGTGTTCATTTTGTCAGCATTTTGCAGTATACGTTATAAACTCATAGAATAATGATGATAGGATATTTGATACCCGACGTATGTACTAGTTGGAATAAAGGTGCCGGATTAAGATCTTTAACTCTTAATATTTAATTTACATTGGATAATAAGTAACATAATTTGTTTAAAGATATTTTGTTTATTATAGTATGTATTGGTATTATAGCTGTTTGCTAGTACTGCTTTGAAAAGTGACTGCAAAGCACGTAATGGTAGAGAACTAGAGAGAGTATTCACAGGCGCTACAAGATTGTCAATTTTCTTTTCTCGGTCGACAGAATTTTACCTGCCGAATAAATACAAGATAAATCCGAAACGCGATCTCTTGCGAGTTTTACTGAGACGAATTTCCCATACAGTGGAAGCTATACAGAAGGATACAAAAACTCTACCACCAGCTGAATAGACCACGTTATAAAAAAGTTTAATAGGAGCAGAAAATTCGTCTTATGCAATGAATGCAACCCATAATCATACTTTAATCATGGGTTAAACATGCTGATCACTTTCAAAGAAGAAACATATCAAATTGAGACGGGTGTGAGTATTCCTTCGAAAATAGTCAAAATCTCTGGTTATACAGAACTCGACAGCTAGGCATAATTAACTATTATTTAATCATTTATTTTTGTTGAACAATAATTCTAGGCCGATCAAGCCGGCCCAAATATTATGCCATTTGTGTGTATAATTAGACATACCGTTGCGGTCACTTATAAATTGTATAATTCAAGTTTTGAACAGGTTGGCATAGTTCTGTTGACCGGCAAGAAATAATTATGTATCGCCGATGGATCTATCTAAATTCTACACTATCAATTCATCATAATCATCAGCCCTTCCGCGTCTATTGCTGAACATAGGCATTTCTCATGGCACGCCACTAAGCTCAATGTTCAGCCCATCGTCTCCAACCGTCTCTACCAAGTGCTTTGTTGCAATTTTGTCGTGCTTAGTACGAAAATATACTACCTACATTCTTATTGCATAATATTTAATAATCTCAAATATGCGCACATACTTTTAATGATAATGTTGGGTCAACAAATCACACAAGAACGCATCAGAGGACGGCAAGAACGTCCTATTTAAGAATTCGTATGTCCAATGTAACAGTTGCTGAGGCGAAAAACAGCTTGGAAGTCATCATCATTATCGATCCACGTTATCTTGAAAGTAATTCAGTATACTACAAAAAATTGACTAGTACTAACCGACTAAAGTAACGTGTTCATAACAATGTTCAAATTCATTATTATAATTTCAGTGAAAGAGTTGCATGATCCGATATCGACGATAAGCTTTATTAATAGTTGACTTATTCAAGACGCCTTTTGTAGCATAATCCATAATAGTTCACCCAATGATTGATTATGTTTTAACAAGCGTTTGCGTCTTGTTATCATGTAATCTAAAATAGAAATAGATTAATTTTCGAACGTGAATTTTAAAATTCCAATTGTGTCAGTTTTACCTGTACTATATGTTTATACAAAATTACAAGATTTTTATAACCTATAACAATACGTGTAACTTAATGATAATTCAATCATTAAATAACTGCGCACTGGGTTTACGAAGTAAATAATAATCGTCTATCATTAATCATTGTTAATAAATAAGGTTTAAAGCATTTTATACGCACATTCACAATACAAATCATCGTTTTGAAACAAAACCTGATTGTAACTGTACTACAGAACAAGCACATACAACAGGTAAACATGTCTAAAAAGCAAATAATTAAATTTTTACCTTCATCGTCCTTCCCTCCCACGCCGAGCACGAAGGCGCTTCTCAAGAGGTGACCCATTCTTCAAAAGTGGCTTACTATGCTGAATTTGTGCAAATTTGAAGTGTACTCAACTAACATAAGAATCTATGCTACATCTATATACCAAAAACCAATAATCTTACGTCTACGCAAATAAAAAATTAATAAAAATAATGAAACAATTAAACCATAGATAACTCTAAAGTTTACCGCGCTAGTCGGTAAAAACGATAAGCGGCTACATCTCTGCTACAATTAAGATTTAATACGCGCTTTCGTATAGAAGAAAGCCAATCAATGTAGTTTGTATCGTCACCACTTCACAAATGATGTAAACTGAGCGCTAACCGAAATTATAGGTCGTGTTAGGAAGATGCACAGCGAAAACTGTGGAGTAGCTGATGTGTACACGACGCTTCTCAGTAAGCCACCAGAGATTATTTAATTTACTTTTCGATAAAATAAATGTAATATCGTTTATTTAAAAGTCCTTCATAAATATTATCATTTAAATGTTAATGACATTTCAGAACAACTAATTACAATAAAATCAATTTTATTACATTAACAAATGAAGCCATTGTTACATAATATTTGAAATATATACGCACGCAGTATCAGATTAAAGTAATTAAGTAAAAAAATTAAAGAACTATTGACATCTCCGTGTTTGTTCACAATTCCTATTGTTAATTATAAATGATATCACGCTTATTTAGTTTCATGGTTCGTTAAACAGGCAAAGGTAATTTACATTGGATAGAAAAAGTTATAGGTACTTAAATTATTTAAACAAATTTGTTTTTTAATAAGGATATATTCATTTATGTGTTATGGGACGGATATAGAGCGTTTATACCATATTATATTAATGTTTAATTACAGTTTCACTAAGATAAGCTAAGGAAGCTTATATAGGCTAAAAAAGAATATAAAATCTTACCGTATAGCGCCTCCATAGTGGTTGTTCGCTTGCACGTAATTTGTTGACATAAGCAAGGGAACAATGAAGCTATCTGCTACTACGTGAGCGCAGGCGAGAAGCGCAAACACATTACACAGCCACTGACTACGCGCAGTTTCCTTGTATCCACTCTATGTACTTATTTATAACGGAAAAACCTTCCCCGACTAACCGTTTAAATTGTTATTTCCGAATATTTTTTTAATCTTGACTAATTTTGTTATCAATTTAGATCATGACTTTGTGTACGATCTCGTTGATAAGACTATCAAGGGTACATAATATAAACTGTATATAGACAACTCATATCTCAAGTTATAATTGTTGGAATGATCTAGATCGATACGCATTATTAAACAATGTAATCCGAATGTTTTCATGTTTACATTACTCTTAGCAGATCATAGAGTTCTTTGCCCTTATTTAAAATAACTAGTTATAAAATAATACAATATTTAGTATTGCTTGTAAAGATCGCATGATCTACAATCTCTCGCTGAGTACTAAGTACTTCGTGGCTCGTACATATGTAACGACTTCTTTGTATATTGTTTGAAATTGAGAACCACGCGAAGGCTGCGTTTTCATTACTTCATAGTACATTGTATGAAGTATGACAAACAACGCGCAATAGTGGTGCAAGTGATACAAAACAATCATATGATTTACTGATTGTAATCATCAAGGAAAACCTTTGACATAAATACGGAGGAATTTATGTCTTAATAAACTCTCGGGGAAATGTATTTGGATACTAGATACGCAAGTGCCATATTCAGCGAGACAATTTACATATTTTTTTTTGCTGTATTGTTTCAGCCCATATACGTCCCACTGCAGGGCACGGGCCTACTCTACAATCGAAAGTACGATTGAGAGTGGTTAGGCCATATTGTCCACCACGCTGGCCTAGTGGGGGTTGGCAGACTTACATACCATAGAAATTCTTATAAATCGCTATGGTATGCAGGTTTCCTCACGATGTTTTCCTTCACCGTTTAGTGCGTGGTGATTGACAGTCAATACACACATGACTCCGAAAAGTCAGAGGTGTGCCCTGGGATTTGAACCCGCGACCACCGTGAACATGTTGGCAGCCGCGTCTAGTCCGTTTACCAACAGGCCACCACGCACTTTTACATATTGCATTACAATAATTATACTGGGCATGAGAATGAACCAAAGACTTACTGAAAAAGAGTAATAATGAGTTCTTAATCACAAGTGTATATTGAAAAATATATAAAAGAAATACACGCGTATTGTTTATGCCATTATTAAAAAAAATAAATACGACTATACCAAAACTACTATCTGTGAAAACGGTCCTTGACTGACGCGATTCTTTCTGCTTTCCATTGTGTTGCATGCGCCCGCCTACGAAATTCGTAGTAGTGTGCCCAGTAAGGTTATTGACACCCATGCTAAAGTAAACTAAAGAGCTCTAGCAAATTACTAGTACTACATATATACAGTCGACTCTCATTAATTCAAACCAGCGATAATTCGAACCTCTCTATAATTCAAAGTTATCACGAGTTCCCTACAAAATCTCTTTATATTTCGAACAAAATCAATACATTTTTATACACTTGGTAATTCGAACGAAAAAATCATCGCTATATAATAAAACGACGCGTTAATTCGAACTCAACGGCTTCCAACACTCGACAATTCAAAGTTGCAGAGAGAGAAAGAGAAAGTATAAATGTTTGACGATTGCTATTGATTAAATAATAGTTGATCAACACTTAATAATTCGAAGTGTTATAGTGTCTCTCGTAAATTTCGAACCATTTGATATTTCAAACACTCGATAATTCGTAATATTTTAAGAGTCCCTCGAGTTTCGAATTAACGAGAGTCGACTGTATTAGTAATTTGCTTGAGCATTTCATATTTCTCTGTCATTTCCGGTTTAATTTATTTCATTTTTTTAAACTTTCAGACTATTGAAAAAGAATATTGTGACTTTAGTTTTATATGAGTCCAAAATAGGTAAATTAAAAAATATTATGTAACCATGCATCAAAAAAACAACAAATCTGTATTGAGATAAGTATTAATTATCCTACTTTAAATCAAAATATGCTACAAGGATGATTTCTGTTTGATGTCCTCGCCAACAATTTAATTGAAATTAATGATATTTTAGCAACTTACTCTCACTACATACCATTTCTTTCCCCTACGCTTTTCTACCCATATCTTAGATTACAAAAGAGTTATTTTACATTACATTTTGTAATTACTTGACAGACTATCATCGAACTACACTGGCATACTCGTATAGTCCAGTTTCCTTACCAAGCCCAACCTTTGAACCTTCACACGCTTATGCGAGATATTATCAAACCAGGTCAATTACTATTTATAATGGTATACTTGATAGAGTGCTACTCAGAGATTTACTATAAATCTATAATATGGTAATCTTAAATAATTAATCTATAATATAAAAATGAATCACAAAAAGTGTTGGTAAGCGCATAACTCAACAACGCCTGGACCAATTTGGCCAATTCTTTTTTTAAATGGTTATTATTACTTTATTACTAACAAAAAGTAATGGCGTGCAATATTATTAGGAAAAACAGCATTTTGGTGCTGAAATAAGGGACGTAATATTGGATGGACAATAAAAAACGCTAAAGTTTTTAATGTCAAAATTTCATAAGGCAATCTTTATATGTACATGTATATGGAGAGACGGGATATAATAGAGTGGAAGGTACGGGAGAGGGCTGGGATAGCTGACAGATTTGATAGGACGAAATGTAAATGCACGTTATAAGACGGGATGGATAATAAAAGAGAAAGGACGGGACGGATCGGGAAGAGACTGAACAGACGGATGAGACGGGATTGAGCCAGACAGTAGGATAGCTATGTCAAGTTTAGGTATACAAGAGATTAATACGAAAAATAACATGTATTTGGTGTGGAGTGGAATCAAAAAATATACGCACCCAGGCGAAGCTGGGTCGGGCCGCTAGTTATATGAATAAAAATAAATAAATACACCCAACAGTCACATACATAGTCCTGACCCCACATTAAGATCAATTAAGTATTGTGTCGTAGGTATCAGAATCTACGAGAGACTTTTCGGTCTCACAAACTCCCAGACCCGAGACAAATATTTGTGGGCCTCACAAACATTTGTCTCAGTGCAGGGATCGAACCCGCGGTCTCTCGTTTCACAGTCAGCTTCTAACCAACTGCACCACGGGAGCTGTCTAAAATGTTATTTGCCCAAATATTCGCCATTTTTTTTTGTGTAAAATATTTATATCGTGTGCAACATACCTACGTGTACAGTATATGGGGGTCTACCTAAAAATGTATCCTTAGTATAGTAAAGAATTGTTTTTGTTGTAGGGTCAAAAAAACCATATAATGTTGGCACTTCACATGGCTATTTGTATTTGTGTATTTGGCATATTTGGCAAACAATTACCATGTGTAGTCAGTTTAATTGACAAAGTGTGGCTTTATTTGCCTATTTGACAAACAAGGCCAATAACAAATACGCGTTACCGTGTTTTTTTCTATACCTTGTATTTTCTGACACAAAGCATGTGATAGTAGCATGTATTTAAATAATAAAATCCCGCTGCAAGTTGAAACAAGTCCATAGTATTAAACACCCTAGCTATCTGATGCCAAATGTTTGTGTGTTTGTTATTTGTCTGCTAAGTATGGATGGTCATATTTGCCTCTATTTGCATATTTGCCTAAATGTCATATATTTTTCCAAATACGATAAACACCCAATAGCAAATACAAACAGCCATGTGAAGTGCCAGCATTAAAAACATAATTTAATCAAAATTATACCTTTATATTATAACCAAAGCTGACGTCACTTAATAAGTTTATCAAAAATAAAAACAATATGACGTTATTACAAGACCCGCAAATTGGTAATGCTCAGGGACTTTGTTATATTAACGTCCTCATGGCGCCATTCGCTTATTTTCATCATGGTAAGGCTAAGTATATATTAATACAAATGTTTAATAAAATCATAAATTATTAAATTTGGATTTAGTGGTATGTATAAAATTATTGGACGCTTAACCATTGCCTAGATAGATGGTGTAAAGTCAGCTGCTTTATTAATGCAATATGTGATTATGAAAATATAAATTCAAATATGCGCGTTCAAGCTCATTGCCAAAAGCACATTAAAATTCCATCCCGTTGTACCTTGGGTTTGGGAAACGTGTTTAGCGGAAGGTTAATTATGCGTGAAATGATGACAGCCGCCAGAAGGCACAGACACCTTTTCGATAGAATTTAGGTCAATTTTCGACATCGGTTCCCTTGCCGTATCACTTCCTTGTTTATTCTATTTATACATATTTACGGTCGTCGTCAATTTCAACGGATGAGTATTTATACACTTGGAAAATTTACAAAAGTGGAAAATTGCGTGCGTGCAATAATATATGGAATATGTCGTAGACTGTCAAGAATATTATTTTGTTTTATTTTCCAAAATATATTTGTATTAGGTTAATGTTTATTAAGTACTTTGAAATTCAGTTGTCTCTTTTCTGTTAATACCAAAATCGATATATTGTAAAAACTCTACGTGATTTTTTTAAAATAAACAATGAAATAAAATAAAACATGAAATTATTTTTTTCCAATGTACTTTTCGTATGACGTGCCGATTTTTGGAAGATTTGCAATGGTGTAATAAATAATTCAATCTCTAGTAATAATCTACACATGAAAAAGAGGTTTAGTATTTTTTTAAACTTGTTTTATTTGAAGCCGCTATCTCATTACCAGTTCTATAGAAATGGATTATTATAGCTAATCGGTACCTGTAGAATTTTATGCCTTTGTCGACCCCGCGCGACGCACTTGTAGGGCTCCGTCGTTCACATGTCACATAATGACTCGTTTCATTTTTCAACTAGGCTTCCTGATATGATTCTAGGTTTTAAACATTTATTTTTTATGGTTTAAATTATTTAGATAATATATAGTTTTATCTAGATGATATCCAGAATGCGATTGTAAACCCATAGTACTGATTACTTTTCCGCAGTTACAATTTCTTTAAAATCACGGATAGCTGATCAGCAAAGATTTTGGGGAATGAATTAATAAGTGACAGGTGCGCATATTTTCGCAGATTCTTTATTTTTTGTGTAGTCATAAAAATCATCATCATCAGAAAAACTCATGTAACTCAGCATACGCACTCTCTATATTAGAACCAGCTCTAAAGCGAAAGTTACAGAATGAAATATTGTTAAAAATACATTATCAGTTGTTTTTTCTTACGTGATATGCCCCTTATAAGCATAGGGCTGTCAGAGGTGTGGGTTAGTACCATCACTTTGTCTATTAGTCTAGCATTTAATTACATAGCCTAATTACAATCTCATGGTACCGTCGCGTTGATGGTATTTTACAAATTTGACCAATAATTTTATCGTGAATTATAATTATCATTAGGTTGGGTAATATGTATTTTTTTTATCCAAACACTTAGTATCGCTTATATTTTTTTTATAGCAATGTGTGTTAATGATTGTTAAGAAATCCCACTGAGCGTCAATAATGACTCGAATAGGTTATCACTTACATATGCCCCGTCGCTACCTACCGAACGAACTTTAGGTAGGGTCAAACACCTATTGATAGCCACTGTACAAAGGGCGACCGAAATAATTTATTTCCTTTCATGGTATCGGTACTTCACAAAAACATGTTTGTTAGTAACACATTTTAACGAGTTATATTTTAATTAACAGGTTTTTTAATTATTTTTTTTTGTTAACATATATTTTATTTATTCAACATTACAATATACATAAAACATTCTTAAACAATAAAACTAAAACCAAATGTACAGATTTTTATAGAAGTTACAAACAAAAAATATCTAATCAAATAGACCACCTGTCATCGTCCCTGGGGCAAAAGAGCCCAGAATACTGCAGGCATTTCCTCTTTGGATGGCGATAGCTATCCTTTGCGTAAGAAACCACCCAGAGCGATAGTCCCCACCCAGGTCTCTAAGACGACGGCCAATGTCCTTAACAAATACTTTGGCTTCTGTTCCCCAAAAACCAGTCAGCTCAACGGCAAAAGGAACAAAAAAATAATTCCTTAAAAGAGGAGCATATATTGCTCGCTTCGACTCGGCAGCTACTTCAGCAGCAGCTGCAGCCGCTCTCGTCGTTCGGCCTAAGTGGCTCACGGCGAACGTGCTAACGCACGTGGCGTCCCAAATTAGGCACCTTCCTCTGTGCCAAGGCAACAAAGTAAGACCATCAGGCCTTTTACCGTCGGTGCGAAGTAAGCCTGGGGGCTCAAGTACGCAAGGTACGTTTGCGGACACGAGAGCCCTACGGATGATATCATTGAGAGCAAGGTGACGTGCAAATCTACCTGAACAACGCACACAACTCAATGCGTGATGGCCGTTGGCTGCCACTGTAGAGCCACACGTGCAAGTGTGAGGCTCACAAACATTGCAACCCAAACGCAGGGCTACGGCCACACGCAGAGAGTCGGCATCGAGAAGTGTGCCCAGGTGAGGTGACGGTAAAGCGTGCAACCACGCTCCCGATTCAGGAGTGGAAACGCCCTTCAGCCTAGCCCTATCTGCGCCCGTAACGCCCTCTAAGAGTTGGTCCCGCAATCTCCTTGCTCCTACATCATCCCACAAGCGCTGGCTATCTAGGAACTTTGGGAGCCCCGCTCTCGGGTTGCTGACCCACCAGGCTTCACAGGCGTTACTTGCGAATGGTATGTCCACCCGATCACCATTTGGAGAGAAATTTCTAGTGACCAGACTTATCACGCCATTGGCCGACGCAAGAAAGGCAGGCAAACCCACATCCAGGTTTTTTAATAAAAAATATAATAGTTGTAGTAAGTACACACCTACTTAATATTATAGACCGCTATTAATTGATCAATTTGGATAGTATGGAACTGACCAGGGTCATAACTAGTAACATTGTCGCGAAAAAAAAATATTCGAACCGTTCCGGCTTTAGTTTCTTCGTTCTTTTCCATTTAGCTTATTTCTCGAACATCAGCGAAATGCTCTACAGTTTAAAATCATCAATCTCACTGTTATGTATTGGGTATTATCTTTTCGCTGGGATAGTGCAATTTATTAATACTCTTATCTGAAACCCCAGGGAATTCTTGATGGTCGGAATTAAAATTCACATCAGCATTGTTTACTAAGCTAACTTATTATTCAATTAATCTGTTGTTGGCAATTTAGTAGGGCAATAGATACTAGGTAAGTACAGTGAATAAGTCAATGAGTGTTAGTATAGAACATATCAAATTCAATCCCAAATCATTCATTATACCTATCGACATTCTACGATTGCAGCCAAGAAGTAGTTGGGAACACAAAAAAAAAAAACATTTTTTGGGATATGATCTTAAATTTTTTAACTATTTTTCTGCGAAGTCATCATTCTGGTAGTAAAACAAAAGGCTTCACGTGAGTGATAACAAATCTGGTTAACATTAGTTTTATGTCAAGAGATTATGGCCGTCAGACTTTAGAAAATTACATATTACTGTCTCCCTCCTTTCTTTTATGTCTATTCAAAGGCCTGGAAGAGATTATCTTGTGCACTAAGACCGCCGATTCTACTTATTAACATCTCTGTTCTGTTGTGTCTTTTTTTTTTCCTGGTATTTATTATGTATTGTATCACCCATTTACGTCCCACTGCAGGGCACGAACGTCCTCTACAATCGAGAGTACGATTGAGAGTAGTTAGGCCGTATAATTCACCACGCTGGCCTACTTGAGTTGGCGGAATTTACATACCATAGAAATTATTACAAATCTCTATGGTATGCAGCTTTCCTCACGATGTTTTTCTTCACCGTCATAGTGCGTGGTGATAGCCTATTAGATAATACACATATAACTCCGAAAAGTCAGAGGTTACCCTGAGATTTGAACCCGCGACCATCGTGAGCGTGATGGCAGTTATGTTAGAGGCATGCGCATTTAACGAAAGTCTGGTAGCCACGACGCACGGGCTTTCGTTCTATTTAAATTATAACAAAACTAATGTATAGAAATAAAATTATAAATACTAGGCGTAAAGAACAATATTCAAAAGTTGTCATGTTTGAGAACAATTAAGGTGGTCGTGGCGGGTGATTTTCAAGAACATTTGTTTGGGCAGCGTCGCCATAGTTACGCGCGACCTATCGCATCTCGAATTAACCTTATGTAAATTTACGTAAATGGACTTAATGTCAAGGTCATATTTGTTTCTACATAGAAACGCGCAAGAAATAATAATGTAATCTTTGTAAATAGTTAGTTTGTAAATAATCGTTTCGTTTTGTAGGCATCCTTATAAGTAACACCTTTATCACGGTTTTAGTAGAACCCATCCCATCAAAAACATCCTGTAAAAAAATTCCAAGTCTCGCAGCTCAGTTTTTCTACCGCAAAAAGTTGTGAGATCCATGTAATACCAAATCGATTAATTTATTTAGTCCTTCCTTAAGAGCGTTTATACCTTGCGCGCACTTTTTGGCTTAAAAACAGGACTTTTCAAACGAGTTAATAGCCACCAATAAACAATTTAAAGGAAAAATAATTAGTACTAATTTTAGAAAAGGTTGTCATCTAGGGATTTTGGTGGAAAACATTATAGATTGATGGATAATTTGTGAGTACTATAAGGATTACTGAACACAAGTTTCGTTATTTAGGCTTTAAATAGCAATTTAGAAGCTTAAGATATCCGAAATCACTAAATATAAGATGAAAATAAAAATATTATCAGACTTATAAGACCCTTATGGAGGGATTTTGCTGAGAAAAATAATATTTTTGTGTTTAGTTCCTGAAAAATAAAAATTTAAACAATGTTTGGTGGTTATAAGTGTAGGTATTAGAATAAGCACTCACTTCCAGGAACTAACAATAGTATATTTTATAAATTAACACTTAATACATTCACAGACAGAGTAAAATTATAACTATGCGACTCGGAGTGAGATGTGCTCGTGACGAGAGATGGCAGACTGTTTTCTTCATCCAAATAAACCGACCCTTTTATAGGACTACCCGAATGAGGATCGGTGGGGATAAATCTTACAGAAAATATATTTAAGCCATAAAATAGGGTATATCCTTTCAACTAAAAAATAAGGTCTGCCCAAACATCTGGGCTATTGTCCAAATCGAAAGGTTTACCCAAACATGTGTACTATTGTCTAAAAAACATAAATTTGTTGCTAAAGATTTCCGCCACTAAAGAACTTAACTATAATAATACAGTTTTATTGCCCCGGCATGAACGGGCCGTTACAATTAGGAAACAATAATTTAGCACAGCATCTTTTTAACTAATATTACACAATACGGTACATAAAAAAATCTTACTTTAATAAAACGATACGCAGATGTTTTATGGTTAAACATCTGCAGTCATATTTTAAAATGAAATGCGTGTTTAAATAATGTTCAAATTATAAATAATAAGCGTGTTATTTTATAAGCTAAATCTAAGTTGGCGTATTGCTACCGCCACAAATGCGAAATTATTCAGAAACTCTCGTCAAGAACATATTTTTTTTGCCAACTTATCATACATAATTTTTTATCGTAATTGCATATTATAATAGAAGAACATCTTATCAATAAATTACTATTTTTATATTTCAACAAAATTAGTTTTCATGTTTTCTACAAATATTTTAAAAACCACTATAAAACACGCTGTCCGACCTGCATCAAATCAGACCGCCGCAAGGCCTTCTAGAGGGAGGACGTATCGCTCGTCGCTCCGGCCTGGCTGCAGTCGATTTTTGCCATACATAATGCTACTGGCCACACAGAACATCCCTTAAGCAAGGACTAAATAAATTAATCGACTTGGTATTACATGGATCTCACAACTTTTTGCGGTAGAAAAACTGAGCTGCGAGACTTGGAATTTTTTTACAGGATGTTTTTGATGGGATCTCACGTCTTTTTGTAGAGTCCTACTTTATTCCTTTTCGGTTTTTTGTTTTTTTTTATGTTTTTTTTTCTTATTTTTGTAGGTTACAATTTATTACAAATATAGCGGATTTGATTATCACATTATTATTAGTGTTCTTTCTTTCATGGTAATTGATATTTTCGAGCTATTTAGTATATTTATTTGCAAGTTTATCTTCGTCATGTTTGTACAGTTTCATGGGCTGAATACACCCTTTCTCTCTCTATACCCCCCTCCTGTTATGTCTCATATATAATATATATAGGTACCTATCTACAACTATTATTCCATTATATTCGGGTACAAGGAATCATTAACTACAAATTTAACTTTGTAATCCTATACATTTATATGGGATTACAAAGTTATTCACGCAGTTGGTGTACCTAGAAAACTAGACAGATATTATGAAATGTTTAAAATTTCCCTTAATCTAGACACTAAATACTAATGATATTCTAAATTTGAAGGTTCTATATCTGCTAGAAGTGCCTTGGGCTTTTGATGATCGGTCAGTCAGTCAGTGAGTGACAAAATTACGAAAGTTTGACAAGTTATAATTCTTAAACTACTGGTTCAAATTAAATGAAATTTTAAATATACCGTGTTTACACATAGCCTCCTTGCTTTAACCACAACGAAGTTATGGAGGGTAGAAAATGGTCTGAATTGCTTGGAGAAAAGGATGGTACGACTGTGCCGCTTTTTAGCTCGACTTGGAGGGGGAACTGCCGTGCCCCCAGATTTTCAATACCGCTTTCAAAGGTTCTTCTTTTAGTTTCAAGAAGTTATTCGTCCAAACTAATCTCATACGTTTGAATCAACTTATTTAGCTTCATCTATACTAATATTATAAAGAGGAAAACTTTGTTTGTTTGTTTGTAAGGAATAGGCTCAAAAACTACTGGACCAATATTTAAAAATTCTTTCACCATTCGAAAGCTACATTATCCAAGAGTAACATAGGCTATATATTTGCCTAAAGGGGTTGAAATAAGGGTTGAAACGGAAATGGAAAATATAAATTATTGAAGATATGTTTATGAAAATTTATATTTAAGCTCCTTATTACAAACGTAAATTAATGGCGTGCAACAATTTTGGAAAAACGGCACATGGGGGTGAAATATTGAACTTTTAAGTTATTGATCCAATAGGTGTCAAAATCGGTAGTAGATTAAATCCGATGTGTATTTTAAATATAAATTTAATCTTTTGATTTCAATGAATGTCGCCGGAGTAGTAAAAGTTTAATAATATACTCGTAGCAAAATGAATAAATTAAAAAATAAATTCCGATTTTCATCCTAGAGAGATGGGATGGAATAGAATACGGGTTAGTACGAGAGATGACAACCAAAATTTTTGTCTCATCGCAATACGGCCACAACCGCATCAAATTGATAGATTTGATTATTTCAAACTCGAAAATACCAATTTCAGACATTTTTCGCGTAGCGTTTGACCGCACTGAATTTTCAAAATTGTCAACAAATTTTACCGGACTGTATCATAGCAATCTGTCTGATTTTCTGACTGTAGTTATATAATAGCTATAAGATACCGAAAACATATTTTTCAGAAGTTAATAGTGTAGCGCGAACCCAAAAAATAATTTAGAAAAATTAAAAATGAAACAAAAAAATATGATGATAGCAATCCGTCTGAAAATATTTTTTACGGGTAAATTAGGAGTAGTTAATACGAAAAAAAATATTTTCAGAAGAAAATTCGGATGCAACAAATTTTGAGACCATTCTAAATATGTTAAGGAATTTTACCGATCGGTATCATAGCAATCTGTTTGAAAATTGTTGAAATTGATGAAATGAATTAACCAGATGTAAAAAAAATTATATCAGAAGAATTCAGTGTAGCACCTCCCTTATCAGACAACTTTTCGATATCGACCGTATTGAAGCGTGACTGATTGCAAGTTGGGCAATCACCTTGCTTTTGTCTTGCCAAAATAGAGCGCGGACAACGTATCTATGCTATAAAAATGTCTATTATAATTGATAATTTTGAATTCTTAAAATACTAATCTTCCATCCCCGAAAACTTCGTCAATGGGAGATGAGCAAACTATGCCTTATCATTGGGAATAGAAGAAAAAAAACGTCCGCGAGCCCTCGGATAACCAGCAACACACCCACGTCCGCCTTAGCTACTTATAGTTTGTTGTCACTTTAAGTGAGCGTTATTTCAACGGTTAGGACAGCTGGTGAGTGACTATGTATAGTAAGAGAGTGGCAGGAGTATAATATGCGAAAAAACCATTCTCACCGCAGCAGAAACGTAAGAAGCGCTCAGGCATCGGCCAAGCGACTCCAAAACGTTCTTTTCTCTTTTGGGAGTACATGCGACATCTAAAATGTCTGAAAACATTTTTTTTGCAATCTTGCCTTATTTACGAACGGTAGAAAAAAAATTCATTCGGATTGCTATGATACAGGTCGGCTAAATTTGTTGACATTTTCAAAAATTCGCTTCAGCTATATACTACGCGGAAAATGTCTGAAAACCAACTTATTCGTCATAAAATTATCAAATCTATGTACATTTCCAATATCAGACGTATTGCTATGATACCGACTGCCTTTTTTTTTGGACACAGCAGAAATAGCCTCACATGCAATTGCTACACTTTTAACCGTTACTACCTACCTAGTCGGGTTTAGAATTACATAATCTAACGATTTTATACAGTTTCGACCGTATTGCTATGATACATGGTTTTGGTCGTCATCTCTGAGACTAGGTATAAGGTAGATAAAAGGAGACAAAAGAATACAGGACGGGATTGGATAAGCATTATCGAGATTTAGTTAATTGTTTTGTCACTCGATTTGCACGGAGGGAAGTGGACAATAATAATTTATTTCCAACTCCTCTTATTCATTTCACTTTCGATTAATTTCGTTGCGGATTAAAGACAAGTTAGACATTCCCGGAGACTCGACGAGCTTCAATTCTCGATGTCATTACATTGCGTGCCACTGTTGATCCTGGCTCACAGGAGTTACAGTACTGGGTGTGAGGGCGGGACAGTCTCCTAAAAAGCATTATCGAGAACGGCAGTCATGTTGAGTTGAAATAAAATATGGACTGGAATCGTATCTGTACCCGGGCGAAGCCGGGCCGCTAGTAATTACATATATAATTGTGTTGTATATAGGCATAAGATACTGTTTGTTTTCCAAAAAAAAAAATATGTTTTAATAGAAAAATAATATAAAAATAAATTTGAGATTAAACTTTAAAAAGGGTACGTTATCTATAAGAAGGGAAGTGACGCAATCGAACTCTACCTTATAGATAATACACTTCTTACTTAGCATAGCGTTGCTTCAACATTGAGTAAAGTATGTTTGTGAATACGGGCCTTACTCTACCTACTCATCTACAAAATCGCAATCGCATTTAAAAATCAAAATTATGTAGTGAATTAAAATGCTGACTGATTAAGTATCAACAAAAGATACACATTTATACACAGTCAGGTCATAAGTTTTGTCACACAGTAAAATTTTTCTTTTAGAATGCTGGCCACAAAAAAGTTTATTGAATTCGAATTGTTCATATAAATAAAAATGTATACTTTTTAGAATTTTACTCATTTTTAAATATGGAGTGGACGCTTAAAGAAGACCGTGTTGCAGTTATTGCGTTGCATCGTTGCGGTTACGCGCCAATTCAAATTTTTGACATACTGAAAAATTTGAATATAACAAAAAGATTCGTTTATCGTACCATCAAACGATACAATGAAGACTCTAGTGTAGATGACAGGTCAAGAAGTGGTCGCCCTCGGTCTGTTAGGACTCCAGCAGTGATAAAAGCTTTGAAGGCGCTAATTCAAAGAAATCACAAACGTAAGCAGAAACTGTTAGCCCTTCAGATGGGGTTAAGCAGAACCACGGTGAAAAGAGTGTTAAATGAATACTTAGGGCTTCGGGCATATCGAAGAAAAACGAGACATCGTTTGAATAATGGACCTGAGACTGAAGAGATGCCGCGTTTTGTTGAAGTTTTTCCCCCTCCTCTCCATTTCTCGTGCTGGCTTGCGAAGCCATAGTTTGTCGGTTCACACCATCCCGGCGCGAACCAAACGGTTCTCTCATTATTTTTTGTGCCGCAGGCTGTGGAATTGTTTGCCATCTCACGTGTTCCCTCCTTCGTACAATCCTGGGTCCTTCCGCCGTAGTGTGAAGAGGCACCTTAGCAGGCCGGCATAATTGTTTCGGATTGGATACTCTGCCTGGGCGGCATTTGCGCTTACCATCAGGTGCAATGCCGCCACTATACCCGGCCAGAGTAAAAAAAAGAAAAAAGCGGTACGCGGGAAAAAAATATCGGGAAATTCTTTTTTCAGGTGAAAAATTTTTACCGTAGAAGAGAGCTTACAACAAACAAAATGATAAGGTGTACACACACAGTAGTGAAGAAGCGAGCAACCGTATTCCCCGTGTCCAACGAGGTCATTTTCCATCCTCGCTCATAGTATGGTTGGGAGTTTCTTATTGGGGCTTAACAGAGGTAAATTTTTGTGAGAAAGGTGTAAAAACGAATGCAGTTGTGTATCAAAATACAGTCCTGACGAACCTTGTGGAACCTGTTTCTCATACCATGTTCAATAACAGGCACTGGGTATTCCAACATGATTCGGCGCCAGCTCATAGAGCGAAGAGCACACAAGACTGGCTGGCGGCGCGTGAAATCGTCTTCATCCGGCACGAAGACTGGCCCTCCTCCAGTCCAGATTTGAATCAGTTAGATTCAGTGGCGTAACAATAGGGTGGCAAAGTGCGCAAAATGCCACGGGCCCCCGACCTTAGGGGCCCCCGGTGGTCCGTCTCCTCAGGTCAAACCAACCAACATTACCAACTAAATTGCTAATCAAAAAATATTTTTCTAAGAAAATAAAGTTTGATTTTTGTGATAAATAAAAAAAAGTAGTAAAATATCAGGCCTCTGACCGGGCCCCACCACCATTGCTACGTTTGCTTTCCGTGGGACAATCGATAGATTACGCAGAGAGACTCAAAGTTTCACCGCAATCCTAACGGCTCCACATTCTCCGTAAGGTCGGATTTATCGACGATTCCAAGACCTCGGGTCTGTAAGAAGTAAAGTGGGTCGAGCTAGTATTTTGGGGCTTCTACCCAGAGGTACTCCACGTGGTGACAGAACATCGCTTTTATAGAGCAATAACCGATGGTCCGACGAGAAGACCGGCTTGGCTCTGTTGAGAATCCCTAACTTTTTGCTGGCCAATTTTCCCTTGTCTTCCAAGTGACACCTAAACAGCACTGCAAAAGGGGTCTTGTTGGTTGTAAACGAGCAAACTTGTGTCTTCGTGGGGTTAAACTGAGCTATGTTCAATCCATTCCATTGGCGCGCCCCAAAGAAGTCTCGACTTCCGACAAAAGTCCATCTTTCCTCAAAGGATCCCCAATAGAGATTCTGTAGTCTGATGTATCTTGCATCACTTGCACTAGCATCTATATAGCAATGCCAGCTGGTGATAGACAACATAATATCTATAACATAATATATATATATCCAGTACCGCCCAAAATGATGCCTGATTTTTGTTAGGGACCCGCCTCGGCCGCAGTTTGCTGGCAGGCCAGTGACACTAATATATTCCTTTCAGTCTTCTCTGGGGTATCGGATATATATCTCTCCATACAAAAAAGGGGGGCCCCATCTGATGATTTTGCCACGGGTCCCAGATGGTGTAGTTACGCCATTGGTTAGATTACAAGATATGACAACACTTGAAGGAAAAGGCGTGCTCAAAGCTTCATCCCAATTTGGAGTCACTCAAGACTCACTCAAGATATCCTTGATTAAGGCTTGATTATCGGAAATATTGACATGGACCTCGTTCGTGCCGCGATAGACAACTGGCCGCGCAGGTTGAAGGCCTGTATTCAAAATCACGGAGATCATTTTGAATAAACTTTAGTGTCATAAGAATCTATGTTTTGTTAAGTTCATTTTGGTATATAAATGGTTACATAATGAATAAACTTGTTTCAATTATTTTATATTAAACATGAGACAGAATTTATGACCTGACTAGGTATATTAATGTTGTTCCTACCCTGTGGCAACTACTATTAGTGGAAAGCATGACGGTCCCTACCAAAAGTCGAAACAATGGACATCCCCTTCCTGAAAGACATTATAAAGGAATTGCCAAATATATTTGAGAATCCAATAAGGTCATTAAATATTCATGGAAGCATTGAATCACGTCCTAGATCACCTTCATCCTAGAAGGTAATAACGATGATGATGATATATCGCTCTCGACCTTAAATGCAGAGTTTTTAGCTTGACTTGCTATAATAGTGTTAGGTACCGAAACTTGAGTAACCAATTACGTGGTGCGGGTGTGAGCGTAATATTACTCCGAGAGAAAACCTATGTCATATATAAAGTTTTAAACACTCCAACAAAATAGTAATACTCCCATTTTATGAAATTTTTAGTTTGTAAACGTTCTGATGTTTTATAATTAAATTTTGCAAATTTTATGCATTATAAATAAATCATATTCTCCATTGTGGTCTAAGGTAGCTAGTTATTAATAAATAAACATTATTCAAAAATTGCCGTAACACTTTTTTATTAATTATAATAAATAATACAAATAATAAATATATATAAACATTTCTTTGATTATGTGACACCAGCAAGCCCAAATTCAGCAAATAAATATGCATTATCTTCTATATTGAAATATGGATCTAGTTCCCATGAACTAACATACACTTCAATCAAGAACTCATTTCTACAATGAGCAACATTTTCTGAAACAAAAATCATATTTAAAATAAAATAATTTTGCATTAATTGTGCCAATAATTGCCATATCATAAACATAACATTTAATGTGTTTGGGAGAACAGAAAATAAATAAACTGATGAAATTTAAGTATTATTATTTCTAAAAAATATAAAAACAAATCAATTTCTCCCAATTTAAATGTATGATTGTTATGGTGTAATAACATTGTACTGTCCCAAAAATATTATTAGCTCAACCTAGCAATGCTTGGTGTAACAGAGAAATATGTACCTGTGATAATTCTTTTGAGCCTGTATTCTTTTTCCAATGACTGGTATACATTTGTTACGCTTTTTGATATTTGGCCTGCTGACCAAGTCAAAATCACTGGTTGGCTTGTAGCTTGCAACTGTGCTAAAGCTATCAGTTGACTACTAATAATTTGTACACCTGTAACCAGAACATAAAATATATTAATACATATAATATATCCTCATAATAGATATTGCCAAAGTGACTGAATACATTTGCCTTAGATTAAATACAGTATTATCAGTGAATCATTATTAGTACTGGTTATATAATACAACAAATAGAAATAAAACATTTTCATAAATTAGTCTCACAATAATAAACTAGGGCCAGTTACAAATTGTCTAAACCTTTAAATGGCACATAAAATAAGCTCATTATCTCTGATAAAATAGGCGATACTAGTGTCATACAAGATTGACTACATTTATATCGATTCAGACTTCAGACATCATTTTAGGAACTAGAATAGCAGCTTGTTTCTTGCCCAAGCAATTCGTATCAGACATTTTAAAATAATTATCTCACACAAAGTTGACGGCCCAACTCAAAAAGGAACCCAGGCTATCTTAAGGTTCAGGGCAAAAATCTTACATTATATTGTGTGGCTTTATTGCTACTCTGTATGGATGCTATAGTTTTTATTACGTAAATAAAGTAATGTTATATACAAACACAATACCTTCAACAATATCCTCCATACTTTCCAGTATATCCACCAGATTTTCCATGATTGGTTTCAGTTGCTGCGGATAGTATTCATCTGTGCATTCATGTAACTTTAATGATGTTATCACTTTGCAGAACTTGGCACCTTTATCTCTTAATTTCACCCAGTCATTCAACAGACTGTGCAACCTAGATACATGTGAAAACACCGTTTTGGAGACCCCAGTCTGGTCTTTATTTGGTGTTGTAATTTCTGGAAAAAGATTTCGATTTTTTTAACTACCATACCTAGATTAAAATCAAAGTAGATGACTACATGTTAATATTGTGAATGTAAACTTAATATTATTAAGACGAATAGTGTTTATTTACCTTTAGGAATAAAATTGTAGCCAGATTCGTTTTTCGTAGGAGTTTTCGACATTTTTTTAATGGTTCGATGTAAGTGTCATTATACTATAAATGTTGTGGGTAAAATTGTATCGCATTTGATAAAAAAAATGTATAGGATAATATACAGTATTGCATTCCAATTGGAAAAGAAAAGAAAAAACAACCTAAAATCTAATAAATCACTGTCACTGCAAAATATTTAGGATGGTTTTTTTTTATGGGTTCCTTAAGGAGCCGGCTAAGGTCAAAGACCATGCAGCCAAAAAATATTTCAGAAAAAACATATATACGTATTATTTTATGAATTCTCTTTTATGAAGGTACATTTTTATAACATAAATAAAGAACTAAAAAATATATGGTTTATACACCGTATTAATAAAATAAACTAATAGAAATTGAAAACTCAATATAATGACCATTGACAAATGTGGACTTATAAACTACGATTCCTTTGAAGTTTGAAATAAAACTATTATTTCCAGATTTTATCACGGATTTGATTTAATTTTTACACTTTTTAACTCCCCGACATGTTTCGATCATTTTTGTGAACACTTTACAGCCCCGTCCTCCGCCCGGTGACCATGAAAGCTATAAATGTTGTATAGTGATCGAAACGTTCGGGAAGTTAAAAATGTAAAAAATCTAAATATCTAAATATATCAAAAACTCGGTGGCCTGTGGTCACAGATAACATCATATACCTAAGATGTGGCTTAGGCCTTATTGAAGTACCAACTACAAATAATGAGGCTGTATGAATTAGAACCCTTTGCCTTCCCACAAAGGGGAAAAGTTAAAAACTTATAAAATTGACATTTTGTTGTCACTTGTCAATTTTACTCAATTCTGTTGCGGTGTTTTGTTAACTTTATTGGCAAAATTCAGTTTCATTTTGGACTTATAGTAATTCAAGTTTTGCAAACATACTAAAGAAATTATCGAGAATAGCAATTGTAACTTTTTTCGAGAATAGTTACATACTTAGCCCACTTTTAACATACACGTTTAGCGTTTAAAATGTCTGGGCCTGTGCAAGATGTTGTGGAAGAAGATGCAGCAGATTTACAATTTCCTAAAGGTAAAATGTGTAAAATATAGCTTAGACGTATCCTTCAATTTTATTTGAATTGATTAGAAAAACACCCTTCAGTGATGTCAGGACTATGTATGAGTCTGTTACAGATACATATTCCTGACCCCGCATTAAAATCAATGAGGTATTGTGTTGTGGGTAACAGGAACTACGAAGGACTTTTTGGTCTTACAAACATCCATACCCAAAGAAATATTATAAGAGTATTGGCCATTTTTAGTTGCCAAAGAACGATTTATATTATGACCCAAATACAATGCTAAAAGGGTGATAAATTATTACAGAATTTGAAAATGCTGAAACACTGCTGATCTCGGAAGTTGATATGTTATTGGAGCATAGGAAAGCACAAAATGAATCAGCGGAAGAGGAACAAGAATTCTCAGAAGTATTTATGAAGACATTGACATACACAAATATGTTCAAGAAATTCAAAAACAAAGAGACCATAGCTGCTGTTCGGAAGTAATTGTTTTCTATGTTATAATGAATATACAGGGTGGACAAGAAAACGGCGCACCTGCCAATATACATTATAGTATATGGTGAAGGAATCTTAATTAAGACGGATTTGTATGGCGCTAGCGAATATTAAGAAAGATGCCGAGAAAAAAAAAAACTAACGTTACACATGCTACCCCTTAACATGTTAAGCTAAAGTGATTGAACCTTACAACTGAACGGTAGACATTCAACAATAAATAAGCAGAGCTCATTATTTACTTATAAGTCGATTGTGTACATCACGCTCAGGGTACATAAAAAAGATATTAAATTAATACTGCCAACAGTCACATACATGGGTACTAACCCCACACTAAGATACAAATCTTGTGTCGCGGGTATTAGAAAAATAATTATGGTTCACGGAAATTATTTGTCTCGGGGCGGGAACCGAACCCGCGGTCTCTCATTTCACAGGCGGTTCTTACCAACTGCGCCACGGAGGCCGTCGGTGACTCATATGGGCTGGTTAGTTGTCATTAATGACCACCAAAATAGTTAACTGACCTTGTAATGTAAACCGTAATGACCTTGATAGGCAAAGCTGGAAGCGCAGGATCCGCCAAAACCCGCACGAAAACACTGTCACAGTTTGGTAGCACAAATCACTTTTTCTTTTACATTTCACATAACACAAGTTACATCAAAAGCTATCAAATTGGGTAATGTTCAAAGCATAGTGAAATTAATAAAATTTACTCAAAATAACTGAAAACGAATTTACAATAATATGCACACGACTAATACATGCACACGCGATCGCAATCCGAATTCAACTAATAAAAAATAAATTATTATTTTGATTCTTGAAAGATAAAGGCCTGTTCACATTAGATACAAAGCTTTCCTATTTGAGTTCATAATAATTCATCTGAACAATTAGTATTACTACTGTATCAGACCATATACGTGCCACTGCAGGGCACGGGGTCTCCAGTGCAGTAAATTATTAGTTAGTGTTTATTGATTTCACTAATTTTATCTCAAATAAGTCTAATATGCAAATTCTATGCTATAATGGTAGACGACATTTCTCTAGGTATAAGAATTTAGAAGAAATTTTATCACTTTAAAGTAACATTATTTTCAAAATACATTAAAATAATGTTAAATACAATAATAAGCAAAGTAAATAGGCAATTTGTAATTGACTGGATCGGCTGATGACATATTTAAATAACATTATAAGCTCTTGAGCAAGTATCAGTATCAGTCCAATAAGATCTTTTTTTAACGTAACTTTTATATCGGAGTACTTAATCCAATTAAGTTATATCAAGTGTGTAGTGTGAACACACCTCAAGATGTCGGTCTTCTTTTGCAAAATGCTAAAAGTTACCGACAAAGAAATTGCCGCCTTTCGGCACGCACTCACAAACGGCGGCGGCGACCTCAAACTTCAAAGGAAGAATAATCGAGCCGCGTTGGATCCGACAAAGTACACTATGACCGGCGGCTTCCTTTGACTAATAGGGCCGAATTGGGCCATCATTTTAAAAATATTATTTCTTATTAATCAGTGTCATCAGATTATTTTTTTAATGAATCTAAATTATTTTAAAATTTAAATGTTATGTAGGTATTACCAAAACTTTTCTAATTATAATTAAATTCGCAATCTTACATGATTTAAGCGATGACCAGTGTGATTTCTTGGTATCTTTCAGTTTGGATTTGTGACACTAAGGAAAATAATGACAAACAAAATAGTCAATCCATTCACGATGCAACTGCACCTAAAGTTATTATGTTGTTAATTTATTGACGCTTAAATCTAAGTACGTCCCTGTTTAAACTGATTGATTTATTTGAAATGAAACAAAAAATATCCTTTTTTGAAGTTAGAGAAGGATAAATTATACAGCTAAGAGTTCATGACCTTACTCATGTGTAAACAGCTGTTAAAGCGAAGATTAAGAAAGTTTTGATGCTGTTAAAAATGGTTTTCGTGGTATATTTCGTTAACCGTTCAATTAACGACGAAACGAAAAAATACGTATGTGTTTAAATCTTGTTCTTCATCCATTCCAACTGATTTTATGCGATAAAGTGGTGATTAAACTTAAAACTTTAAACGGTCATAACTTCAAAACGGATAGGTATTTTCCAAATATTATTTTTTTATTACGATATTAATATTATGCCCTTGTACCCAACTGAGCAAGTGCGCCATTTATTTGCGCTCCCTGTATATATCTATATATATTTATATATTCAATAATAGTAATAGGTTTTGAAACTGTTCATATGTAATTGATATAACTTATGTTTCAACAAACATTTTATGAACTAGATCAACAGTGTGAAATAAATTAATTTGTATTTTTTTCCAGCTTATTACAATCCAAGAAATTACATAAGTTTGAAGTGGCAAGTTTGGCAAATCTCTGTCCCGAAACCCCAGAAGAAGCTAAGGCTCTTATACCGTCATTAGAAGGAAGGTTTGAAGATGAAGAACTTAGGATATTATTGGATGATATACAAACAAAACGCAGTTTACAATATTAAAATTATTAAATAATTATAAATCTCATAAACTCACAATTTTATTTACTAATATTAGGAGGTAGATAAATAGAGACTGAGAAAAAGTTATTATTGACAAAATGGACAGGCCAGGACTAAGTAAAGGGCTCTCAACTTTTTGTCTCATAGACTTACGCCCAAATACTGGAACGCAACTTAAATATAAATGGCGCTTAACTACGTTAATCCCGATTAAATGTACTGGCTAAGTGGGCCGTGCGCTGTTAAGAGCTACATATTATTTGAATGGCGTTCCAGTATTCGGGCGCTAGCCAGTTGGTTAGACGCCGCCTGTGAAACGAGAGGTCGCAGGTTCTATCCCCGCACCGAGAGAAATGTTTGTGCAACTCACAAATATTTCTTCTGGGTCTGACTGTTTGTGAGACCGAAAAGTCTCTCATAGTTCCTGATACCCACGACACAAGACTCGATTTTACTGTGGGGTCAGGCCTATATATGTGACTATTGGGTGTTATTTATAATTATTATTATTATTTATTGTCATGGCTCTGATAAACTGCTCATCTCAACTTGAATTTTAGCAAATTCAAGATACAACTATCTTTTCTACAACTATAATTGCAATTTTGAACAAGCTTTGAAAAATTCACTATCCCTTTTTTTATGTCATTAATATGGTAAGCAATACCATCAGCAACTTTGATTTATTATTTGACTCAGATTCTATGTATATCAGATCTAAAGCACTTTTCACAATAATTATCAGGCAAATTCTTTAAATATTTAATAAGAAGTCATGTACAAATTCAAAATAAATTAGTATGTTGAGCAACTGGAGTGTGATTTTAAACCACTACCTTTAAGTAGAAAGAAAAACTTCTGGCCACTGGTAATTTTGTGTAATTTGCATATGAATTTGTGCTTGCATCCATTTTTGTACATTTGTAAATGTTATAATTTGTTGCTGGTAGAGGATATAATCAATAAAATAAAAGTCACTGATTAAATCAGTCTGTATATTGGATATGTCTGCAATACAGCAAGATACATTACAGTGAAAACAGATTAAAGTGATAAAATATTGGAAACAAAAATAGTAATTAGAATTTCTTTTCTGAAACAAAACTATAATAAAATCATTATCTTACGATTACTTAAAGTAGATATTCATATTGATGTTAATTAATGCCTCTAACTAAACAAGCCTTTTGTTGAGCACTGCATGTAAAAAAACTAAATGAATTTTTATATCAATAAACCTCAACAATTTTAGATAACTAAAACTCAACAATCGCTCGATAATTTTTCTTATTTTCTAATTTTGTCTCCTAAACATTATTCATTAACAAAATGCCGAACAAAAGGCTTGCTTGAATTATAAACTTATATCAATGGGCACTTTTGGTTTAGTTTTAATGTTAGTATTTAATCTAATATCATAATAATTAAAATTACAAACTTATCTTCATTCTAAAAAGCAAACTTTAAAATAATATAACCATCTATAAAAAGGAGTATCAAATCTAAGGTTCTAGCCAAGATACTTTTATGATACACCATCATCTCGCTTCTACCCTGAACATAGAAAAATATCTTTATGTACTTTAATAAACATTTATGGTTCCCAGATAAAGACGTGGCAGCAGTTGCTCAGATTCAGTTCTAGAATAATTTGGTGAAAAACCTGACATCTTTACTTAGGAACCCCGTCAGAGTCCCAGTGGTTTACAAATTAAAATAGCAAGGGGACCGTTTTATAGCACACATTTATTAACAGCTAATAATTTTCGGTCACATCACTAAAACTTACTAAACCTTAAATTAGGTAACGATATTTTGAATAGGCTAATATAAATCCTACAATACAACCTGGACCTGTGACGTAAGTCTAACATTATTAGTAAAGCATCATATTGTTTTGAATTTCAATGGTAGGGGAATCTATTAGCGACATGGAAGCTGTTAGGAAGCGACGCAAAATAACCACCAAGCTCATGTTACTGCAGAAATGTGAGCTCTTAACTAAGACAAGAACGAAGCAAACTATAACACGTTTCCATTAGAGGCATGAATGTACATGAAACAATCACATTTATCTTCAAAAATAGAGTACCTAACGGTTTGCTCGAGTAATTATTCCATATTATATCTATATTGCACTTATTTCAGAAACATTTCACACAGAAATCCGGATTTTAAATACTGGCTCGGTTTTTCTTCCATGTTAATGTTTTCGCACAATACTACAATTATTATTACAAATAATGAACCTGAAATCATTGATGACCTTTGGGTGGCATTTATACAACACATTATTTTAGATGTATACAAGAGTTTAAGTAAAAAAAGACTAAATGATTTGTACATTACAAAATGTTTATTTGTTTGTCAGCAGTAGGCTATGGTTCCGATCTGTCACTAGGTGATCCGTCGCCATGAGACACGAGACACGAGACATGAGCCGTGGTCTGGCAGCTACACACCCTGCTCCGTAGTCACAAGTCAGTTCTCTGTACATACTTACATTCACTATGCAGCACCTTCGTTACCACTTCACAACTCGTGGATACTGTCACTTTGTGCGAGTTGGCACTAGCGCTCGCCAGTATCAGAAGTTGTCAAGCTACGATCAACACTCAGTTACGATCGATACACTTACATTATCATCACATTCTTTTATTGAATAATCAATAGGTACTAATTTGCATCAGCAACTGGAAATATTACAATCACTAAGTTAACATTTTCAAATTCGGCATATTATCATAAGTGTGGCTCTTCATAAAAATTTTGATTTGAGCAATGATAAGATTAAATACTATATTATAATATTCCAAAGGTGAGCCATCCAAAATATATATTTGCCGTCGAAATTTACAAAAGGTTAAAAAATAATTGCGTATGTCCAAAAGCAGATCTAACTATGATTATATGTAAGTTGTCAACATACTACGTTATCAGTCTCGATGATAAAAATGCATTTTGGCCAAAATGAGAGATCCAACCCGCGTTTACCATCCTTCCATAAACAAATGATACAAAAATCAAATGCTCATGTACCCGATACAGATACTGACCAACTTATCAGAAACAAAATGAGTGTTTCGTAAATAAACACCGTGATGCTAAAATGTATTCCGATTGTCAGAAGATAAACCAAAAGTCTTGACCAGGCACTTTATACAAATACACTACACTACGTAACAAATAAAGTCGAGATACCTGTATCAAAGTATGAGTAAAGTTTAAAAAATTCAGTCTATTTTCATACATTTTCTTTCATCAAGTCCCACAATTTAAAGCTCTGCATTAGAAAATCGCTCCACCGACCGATGATATCCTTCACCATAAACATGGTGCTCTGGCCCTTTGAATTTGGTCCGAAGTAAATATTCAATCGTTTAAAAGAAACAAACTTATTTTGAGAATTAAAAGTCCATTATCATTATACTATAACAATTTAAAAATTATATGTTTGCAACATGTAGTTATGTATGTACACAATTTTAATTATATACATGAGATCAAATATATATCCAGTCATGTCGTCAAATCAGCTGGAGTAGTGAGTGCTAGTAACAACTAAATTATAAAGTAAAACAATAGCTCAGTCGTAACCTATTGAGTTATAATAATATTCGGGGAAACTAGTGCATACTCGTACTTCACAATATTTTCCATTGTTTGGTTCATTACTTTATCTATCTCTCTGATAAAATCGCTTTGGTTGTTTTGTCAATACATGTGAATTCAGCAAAATAATTACATGTCTAATGTGACATTTTATATTGAGACACATTCATCTCACTCATTTGATACAATTGACAGACATCCAATACTTTCAGTATCAAGGGACATTTCTTAATTTTCTCCATTTTACTATATGTTAAACAATATTATTGTCATAACAGATAAAAATGTGAAGGATGAATTTAATGTTTTATAACAAATATTTCCAAAGAAAAATGTATGTATGAATATAAATATGGGCTTACCATATTAAATGTCGTTTGAAAAATGATTGTATCATTATAAATATAAGATTACTGTGACATATCGCGTGCCCGAAGTGGGTCAGTAACTTAGTACGCATAACTTGATATGACATCAACTATGCCCAAAGAAAAAATCTCCAATCACAAGTCACAACGAAAACGCCATAACATGCCGTTTAAATCAACAAAGGTTCTACATCATTGTGTTTATCTAAACGGTGTTTGTAAATTGTAGGGATAAAATTGGCGGCGGTTATAAAATGCGTTAAATATTTTTTTTTGCGATTAATGCCAACCAACGTGGCCGTTTTAATGTACAAAATGCTTTGGACGAAAGAAGTTATAATTATTATTTTTAGATGCCAAAATCATCTTTACATTCTACGACACACCGGTCAAAATTGCGTACACGTGACGCGATAGCGCAGGACCTTACAGAAGGTGATACCTCGAGAGAGTACAGAGCGGGGGGAATCAGTGTGAGGTGGAGGCGGGCGGCGAGGGCGGCGGCGCGGGCTGCAGCGGCTGGAACGCCGAGCCCAGGGACGGCTTCAGCGTGAACCCCGGCATGGCGGGCTTCATCACCGACACACCCTCCGAGTACGCGCCGTCACCTGCTTTCAAGTTCACCTGCAACGTGACCGTGCACACATCAGCCGTTAGCCAACACCATGATAGCAAACAAATCGACTAATCGCGAATAAATATTCAAAGCCTTAATATTGAGCAAATTAATAAAAAATTATAGTACACATTTCAACTAACAATTTCAGGAGTACAGTACATGAAAGTCCGAAATGATAATAATAAAATGATGAACTCACTTTTTCACAACCATCGGGAGGTTCGCGCGCTAAGAAACGATTTATTTGAGGCGAAGTTCCAAGTTTAGATCCATCGAGATCGGGAGATGAACAAACACTGCCACCTGTAATATCATCACAATCGTAAGAATACAATTATTAATATTCTTCCAATACTCACCTATGAATGAAAGCCAAAAACCAAAAATAAAGCCTATTTATACTATGCAAAACGTGTAACAACCTCATTGCTAATTATCCCAATCTACATTAAATCAATCAACAGAATTATTGAAGCAAATATGCAAAATAAAATCGATAAAACTTCATGCTTGAGGAGTTTCAAACCATTCTCGTGTTCAGTGCAAGAATATCTATGATACATTGCAAAGGGAGATCTGTTACTAAAAGCTGGAAGTTTGTTTATAGACCTGCTGCAAGGAGCTCTGCAGAACCATCACTGGAGAGTGACCCTCGGGATGATGGATCTATTTCCATAATTTATTATATTGTAGGTTGAATTCATAAAAATTTTACAACATAAGTATAATATATCAGCCCACATATGCCCATTGCTTGACTCTTCTACAATGATCAATAGTATGATTGAGAAAACTTGGGCCATATTCCATAACATTACCCTATTGCAAGTTGGAAGGCAAGTGACACTTATTATTAAGAAATAACATTTATCTTGTTTGTTATTCTTAAGCTTGTTATTATAATGACCAAAAATTAATTAAATCTGATCACACCACTTGATATTGATCACATTATAAACTTTTATTTATCAGATATATAAATATTATTTTAAGTTAAAATAAGGTTGTAAATATGTACCTGAGGAGTGAGCAGTGTGACTCAGATCATGTGGAGTTTGTGTGTTGACAGAACGTCTTAGAAGCTCAGCAAGAGGTGCGCGATGTCCTTCTGGAGTAACCTAAAACATTACATAAAATATACAAATAAAATTGTTTTGTTGCTTGTTCAAAAAACGATTAGTTCTTAATGTCAAAAATAACAATCACACAACATGTGATTGTTAATGTGGGAGTATTATATTATAAGACCCCTCAGACTTGATAGATAACACAATCGAAACAAATGAGCTAATTACTAACATTATTGACTTTAAAGTATACTTATCATTCACACAATAAAGTATAATCAAGTTGGTCCATTTTTTCTAAAAGATTACACACATGAACATTTGTTACCAAAGATCCTTTCTAAGAGTAAATATATGTACATAAACTCTGACCTCATAATTTTAAGATATAAATTATTCTCTCATGGGTGTAAGAAACCGCAACATCTAGACCTGAACAAATATTTTTTGGTCATATACAAATATTGTTATGATGCGACTATGTATATACATACGACTATTATGCTCAGTCAATCGTGGGCCGGCTTTTAATCTAAGCCACAGAGCGATAGATCTTATAAGTATTATATGCATAGATAATAACTTACTTTGTCTCTTAGTCTGTCCAGGTGTGGTGTTTGAGTGCCACTAGCTTGATTTAAAACAAGTCTCTCTATCTCCTGGTTGAGGCCCTCGACGGATGAACGTGCTGCTCGTAATGGTGCACTACCGGTACCAAAGCGTGACCCTAGAAAAATAAAGAAAAAGTGAATAAATTTTCATACAACATTGCACAAAATATCAACATAATACCTCAATATTGTGCTCACTAGTAACAATCTCTTCAAATACACTAATTTCTATCGCTACGATTTTTTAACTGTTGCGATAATATGACTACTCTACATCAGCCTATATACCACTGTAGGGGATGGGCCTCCACTACAATCGCCAGTACGATTGAGAGTGGGAGTGGTTAGGCCATATAATGTGACTAGACTGCACCTTATAGGAAGATCAGTGTTATTCGTAACAAATATCGACAAAAGATACACAACAATATCTCAGAGGTCAAGATAATAACGAGGGCCTTTTTTAACCCAAACGCAGACTAATTTCAGGATATAAAACACTGTGGGGTATTTTTGCAAGTGGAAAATTAATTTTGGTAAAGTTCATTGTCATTAGCTTTGCATTAAATTACATAATATAATTATAAAATAGCTGGAACTTACATAAAGTGGAGCTCATAGTGTGAGCAGAGTAATCCCCAGATGCCGATGGTTTGTGTGGTCTTTGCAAGCGACTGCGCAGGAAACGATCGAGTTTGTCATCGTCAGAACCTCGCGACGACCGCCCTGACGTCCCACCACCTTCATCAGTCTATTTGGAAAGAGGGACAAAGAATATCAAAATAACTCAAAATAATATTGGTGCATTGTATTTTGTACAAGTTTGAGTGTTAATTTATTTTTTAAGACTGTTACTTTATATTCATTATATTGGCATTGTATTTCATAACTATACAATATTTTCACTCTAACAATTGTAGGTATTTCATATTTAAAAAAAAAATACATTTTCGTTTATACAAAAACTTGTTTAAAGTTTTCTAAAACACAAAAAAATATGACATTTAAAAAATGTCAATCCAATCAATATTACAAAATGCAAATAAAGTAATACTTAACTAATCATACTGCATTAATGAATAACTCATATGATATAACAACCAAGTTAGAAATATGTATAGAGAAATATAATACAGTGGCTTTTATGAAACAGATAATATATCAAGTGCACTTATCACAAAACACGAAAACTCGCATAATGAGCAACAACTAATTTCTATGTGGTTTTCATATTGCATATTATTCAATGAGATGAATAAATACACAACAAAATTGGATACTGCAATAAATCAGTAAAAACTGTGCATTTGTTCATGGAAGAGGTGTATTCATAGCTTGAACATAGCATACACTGTGAACAATATTGGCAAGAATACAGCAAAATGATACAAACACATTATCCTATGCATTAAAATACTTTGAAACTGAAACTACACGTATCAAAATACACTACAATGAGTTGTAAAAACATAGCATTATCATAAATAGTAATATAACTCACTTGTGTGGACTTATCAACTTGCAACTGGCCAGCGTGCAGATAGTAATCCCTGGACCATTGCCCTTTGTGGTATAATGTGTCGAGAGATGCCGTGCGCCTGATCACACTCGCACCAAACCGTCCTTTCCCTGAAATAAAACATTATCCATTTATTTGATTATGTCATTTGTGTTCAAAATGTAACCATGCAAGTGTAAAAATATATATAATGTTTTATTTTTCTGTACAACTCATATTTTTGCTCTTTATAGTTTTATTCAGTACTTAAAAGTGGTTGGAGCAGTATATTTTTATCTATAGAACAGAAAATATAGATTATATATTCTATATCATTTTTTAAATAATGTATGGGTTGTTCTAAATAGTTTAGCCATTTTAAGGAAAAAGCACCAAACCTTTTATATATATGGAGAAGCTAAAGAACTAATGTATAAAAATGCCTTAGAACAGAATTTATATAAATAGGCAGAGAAGATATATTATTCAGATGTCATAACTTTTTCCAATATGGCACATTTTTCAATGAAATATAGAAAAAGTTGAAAATTTTCATTGGTTAGCCCCTGAGTTTGTGTGATATACATGAATACATGCATATTAAGCAATTTAAAGTTTATTTATTACATCATAACTCATTTTTTAAGCAGTTTGTATTCATGGTATAATTAACACAATAATAAGAGTTGGCTGTGTACTAAACAGGGTCTCGCCTCTTGCAGTTCTTTTTTAAGTAACAAAATTAAAGAATAACTGATGTGCAAAACGATTTATAAACAAAAAATATCCACAAGCAAACAAAAGTGAAACTAATCCTAGAAAAATAGTGTATTCATTCACAATTTTATTTTATTAAACAAGCTAGTACAGCTGATACATAAACATTGCCAATGTGTAGATTAAAACTGTACATTACAAAGAGACTCATTCTAGTAGGATTCTTGTTGGACATTAAAAAAACAATAAATATTTTCCAACATTGTAATGCAGTGTTGATAACCTCTTGAAGAAGTGAATTTTGTATAAAAACCTATCATTATTTATGAATAGTTATTGTTAGTATTTTTCTTTAGTTGAAGTGTATACTGACCTTTGTAATTGACGGCTCCAGGGCTCCTCTGACCAGAGAGGGCGTGATCAGGCGATATCCTTCTCCACAGGTTGGTAGGAGAGAGGGTGGGACTATTGCTTGCGTTTTTTTTTAGCCCGCCGCTCTGCTTCATCACCGAAGAGACGGGCAGCGTCGCCCGCATCGGCCCCTGCTTGCCCACAGGACAATCCGACTGTTTCCGGCGGCGGCCCGACATTTTCACTAACTGGCCTCGCCGCGACTAAACACCGCAGTACCGTCACCAAAATTTACACTCAGCTATCACTGCACGACGAAAATACTCAGTTTACTCGCCGACGCCGTACACACTCTTTGTGATGCGAGTTTCTTAGGCCCCGAAAAATTACATTCCCACTTCAAGCACTACACTTGTTATTATGCAAAGCGACAACTAACACTTTAGAAAAATGATCCGACACGTATAACGAGTGCACTTAATTTCCAACAACCACTTATTATATAAAAACAGAATTACAAAGCGAACAAGTCACATTTTTTCTGCACAATGGATGAATGAAGCTGACAGTGACAAGAGACATCGCGCCATTAGTTATTCTTCTTGTAGTAAACAAAGAGCCATATATAACATTATCTAGTTTTTATTTAAAATTAAATACAACTTAAATAATTAAATTAACGAGCTAATAACGATACCTACTGAATATTTTTTCAGCTATTCACCAGCATTGCAATTAACAGCTGATTACTCCGCCATGTCAACGGAATTGTCTACGGTCGCTGTGTGGGCGACAGCGATGTTTAAACCATGGTTTAAACGCGACCATAAATGAGTTGCATGTTTAGTAGGTATTCAGATTTTATATTTAATGTGAAATGTTATCTACGAATAAATTATTATTGCACTTTTTTATGTTTGTATATTCTTGCGTTTTGCAATGCACATCGCTTTATCTGCCTCTGTCATTAGAGATGTGTAACACTGCGCTACGCCGCGCAATTGCGCCAACTCAGTTCACTGCGCCGGATGTGTTAACTCACTTGTTCAAAATGTGTTGGCGCAAAAAGGAGTTATACAACAGTCAACTCGATTTCGGATTTACTAACTTGAATTAAATTATTTCTAACTCGAGTTTGAAAATCGCGGTAGGTGAACACAAGTTGGTACGAAAGAGTAGCAAATAAGCATATTTATGGCAATATTACATTTTCGGGATACATAGTATCCTATGCAATATATCAGGGTATCAGCTACGTACGAAATTTCATCATTTTGCTTTAAATTTTAAAGTAACAGACTTTTCGCGGCCTCTTACATATGAGACACACATAACAGTAAGTCAGTAAACAGTACAGTCTCATACCAGTAAAAACTATAAAAACCTATCTAATTCAATCCTACCTACAAAGTTCAACACTCAGTTTCTTCCTTCCAAGTCGAATTCTGTAACTCGAGTCGGGTTTATCCCGAGTTGGCACATCACTGCCACAAACTAATAAACAGACTTGTGAGCGTGGCATGCCCCGTGCGCCGTGCAGATTACGCGCATAACGCATTTCGTTGCGCCATGGCGCAATTTTGAGTTAAATCAGTGAGCCAGCGCAATTAAGTGCGCCTGAGTTACTGAGTTAACGCAAGGATTTTCGCTGAGTTACCCATGTCTATCTGTCATTGTATTTTTATTGTCTATGCTTCTAGCACATATTTGGCACAGATTATATCACATGTTTTCCAATGATTTCTTTTGTAACTATCATAGATAATACACTAATTATACTAGAGAGTAACTATTCTCCTCTTTTCTTCTTTATAGTTTGGTAATTTGAATGAATGGAAAAAACAAGGAAAATGAAACCAATACAGTGTTTTGCACAATTATATTCGTTATTGATAAAGCTACTTTATACCAATAAAAAGTAACTCACTACTCCATTACAAGAGACGGTCAATACCAAATGAACAACACTTCTCAAAGATAATAATTAATAACAAAAACGAGGAACTCAACAACACTTTAAACTTTTACCTATAATTAGTTTAGTTATAAACAATAAATTTTCATAGACTGAGTGGGGAATGCATAATTTCTTTGAATTTCTTTGAATTGCTTTAAATGATAATTTTCAGCCAAATAACAAAAAATAAATTGACCGTAAATGACACTGGAATGGCCTACATATCTGGCATAAATAAATTTAAGGCAGTAAACGAACAATCGTATGAATAAATCACAATATAAAGAAAGGGAAAATCATAATTTATAAACATATTATATAAGCTGATATGTACCAAAACTTAAAGGACTAAAAATGTACAATACTTTATTTTCGAAATAAAAAAGGACATCAATTTAATAGGACGCAAAGACATTATACATAAAGACATGTTTTTTTTAAATGCCACACTGTGCTCTACGGATTTATAAAGCATCTGAGTAGTCACACCACTTAAGAAATGTATCATTAGACAAATAAATACAGTCCATTTAATACTAACATTACTTCTATGCAATTGACACTTAGATTTGTCTTTTTATTTGAATCCAGTGTAATGAACGTTTCGAAAAATATTCAAGGACTTGAAACTTGAATGTATAGCCAGTAAGAAATCTACATATTAAATCTAATTAAAATACTAGCTTGCCTAGTAAAAAGAAATGTACAAATTTAAAATGTTATTATTATAATAAATAATTTATGGTGGTCCTATTTTTGAGCAATATTTTGCTTCTGTTCCGCAATCCATGCATGTATCCTTTCCTTGAGCTCTGTGTTGGACTTCACTTGATCCATAGATAATGGAGACCTGTTAAACGGATCCGATTGGTCACTGAGGAGATGCCTGTACAAAAAAAATATGTTATATTAGCTTTAGATTAAATATATGAAAATACCACATATTTTTCGTAGCCCAACAATAATTTAGGAAAGCGGTTGCAAGCAGGGCAATTTCAACAGGTCCTGGGTGAAGACATTTTTTCAGCAATTTAATTTCCGCGACTGATGATGATTAGTAACTTTTTTCCTCTATTGGAATACATAACAATATGATGCTAAATTTTGACACTGATTTGACTGGTGGTAAGTCTCACATGTGGGAAGGCCGCTAGGATAGGTGCCACTGAAATGTCAATCTTTCTAGCCCAACAACATTGTAAATATTCTGTTGTATTCTAGTTGAAAGATATTATAGCCAGAGTAACTACTGGAAATATTGAGAGTTAATATCTTAGTGCTGTGGAATGTCAAGCATTATAATTATAAATAACACCAAACACTGACATTCATAGTCCTGACCCCAGACTAAGATAGAGTCTTTTGTCCTGGGTATTGGGAACTACGAGAGAATTTTCAGTCTCACAAACACCCAGACCCGGAAGAAATATTTGTAAACCGCACAAACATTTCTCTCGGTGCGGGGATAGACGGCGCGGCCTCTCGTTTCACAGAGGGCGTCTGATGCACCATGGAGGTTGTAAAAAAAAAGACGTGATTATACCTGGCAATGGTAGTTCTGTCGACTGTGGTGCGTGAGCTGGGCAGTATGACGGGGTCCATCATGATGGTGCTCATGATAGGGTCAAGGAACTCATCAGGCGCGTTCGCGAGTATCTCCTCGTCTCGTTGCTTCTGTTCGGCCAACTCTGCCACCCGCGTCGCTACTTCTTGCAACGAACCAATCAGACCACCGCCCCCGATGCGGACTGAGGAGTTTTGAGATTTTAGTAAATTGTTTATGATATTTCAAATCAGGAAATATAACCTTTTTTAAAATTGAAAATTACACCTATTACCATTTATATAAGAAAAATATGGTTTCATTATTAGCCTATTGAAAAAATATAAGTTTTACTAAAAAAACTGTTTAAATGGATTGAATTTATATAGTTATAGTTTATATCGCAATGCTCGGACAATAAAACGCGTATTGTGTTAATACATGAGAATATGGTAAACTCAAAACTTAATGACAAAAGCAAGACTCGCAACAGAAACATTTTTAAGTGGGTATCAACATGGTAAATGTAATGCGTACTTTATAATAATTGAATGCTAATGTAAGCGACAAACACTGTTTATTAATTAAAAATAAATGCCCATTCATAGTATTTGTAAAAAATGTTATTGATCCCTATACTGATACTGTTTAAAATCAATAACAGCATTTTTATGGTTTGTCCTTAAACGTTTTTCTGTTTTATCCCGAGCGCCAGAATTTTATAAAATAAAGTAATTATAATCATAATATACATTTTTTTTTACAGAGCTGATGATATATATTTTTTTATTGGATTTCAAGTTCATTTCTCCAACAAGTTCAGGCCTGGGTCGCAATTATACAGGGTATATCAAGACTGCTACCGAAAACGAAGCTGGGTGGTAGTTTAAGCGATTTCAGACACAATGCAACAGAAAAATTTGCAAAAAAAAGCGACAAATTTTTTTTGTTATTTTGTTCCTATGGCCATATTTGGGTAGTAAATAAATTTTTTTCCTAAAATAATAGTGTAAACCCTTTTATTTATAAATACTCTAAGGTATAATACAGTTTAAATTATTATTTTAGCAAAAACTATGGATTTACCACACAAAAATGACGATATTTAAAATATCATTAAAAATTAACGTCGCGTTTCTTTGCGAAATTTTTAATTGCATTGTGTTTGTAGTCACTAAAACTACCACCCGGCTTCGTTTTCGGTAGCAGTCTTGATATACCCGGTATTTGTTTTATGAAAATGTATACTTTTCCCTACAACAGTATAACAGTATGTTTCATCATTCATTTGAAGCACAAACATTTTCGCACTGATACAAAGTTTAATAGTAAAATGGACATTCTCCTTTCTTTATACATTTAAATTATATTTGAATGTTATTATTACCTAATGTTGGAATAAATAACAATAGCAATCGCTAATAGCAAGTGAAGTCGATTATTAACATTTCAAAAGTTACATAAATAAGCTAAATTTTGCCATTTGCGATTGTGGTTCACGACGCCGATCGGTTAATATTTTTATACGATTTTGTGTTATCTATGAAAGAGTGAGTTCTTTAGCAAACCCATTGAAAGATGAAACAAATTTGTGTGTGCTGTAAGTTTTAGATGTTTAAAATGGTTATCATATATGGTCAGTTTTTTTGTTTATAAATTAAGTAATTAGCAATAGCAGAAATATCGAGCATGCTAAGGCTTACAAAATAACAAGGTTGTGTTGTTATTTTGAAATACTGATAAATAATTATTCCCATTACTAATGTTACTATTACCTAAAACAGCCTCAGCTAGCGTGAACAGTTGCGGCGAGTAGGACCTGCCATCGTCTGAGACAGCTGCGCAGAAGCGAGGGTTGGTGCCGAGCTCCACGTACATGCGGCAGATGTCCAGCACGGTGCTCGCCGGCTCGAACTCGTACTCCTTCATGTCTTTCACCTGACCATTACAAATTATTTTTAAAAATAATATTTTATATTATGTTATACTATTTATTACTGAGGGCTGAGTATACACTGTTCATTTTTAAGACATCATTTTACTACTTGTTTTTTTATGAAAAAGCTATTTTATAATTTACTTAAATATTTTTTTAACGGGAATCTCTAATGTGTGGTTTCGTATGGATGCCGAAGGTCGGGCGAAATAGAGGTGACTTGAATCTGAAGGTGGACCTTGGCACCGGCCAAGATAACGCCTAAGCAGAATGCACGAATGAGTGATGGTCTTGTTGTAGCAGTTAAAGACACTTAGTGTCCTATTTTCACCTGTGTATATCTGGCTACAATCAAGGACCATTCGGCGTTGGTTAATACCTTATCCGGTCAATTTACTTAACCACTAGGTGCACTGTGATAAGTCTGTGAAGGCAGTTCATATTATACGATTGTTGTTGTACCTTGAAGTTCTTCTTGTTGGGTCCGACCAGATGCAGCAGGAAGTAATTGAGCATGGACGCGATGCGCTCGACCAGCGTGGGATGGCAGAACAGTTGCGGCGCATGCGCGGTGAGCCTCACGAGCGTGCGCACGGTGTCGCGGCCCAGTATGTTGTCGAAGCGCGCCAGCATGCCCACGTGCGCCAGCGCGCCGTGCTGCTGCTCGCGCTCCGCCGCCGGCAGCGACGACCACGCGCCCGACTCTCTGTGAGTGATCATCATCATCATAATTATCATTCATACAAATAATAAGTTCGAGAACTGATTGTAAAATAAGGCTGCTGCCAAGCCTAGCATCGCAAAACCTATTACATAAATATTGGTTACAAATAATTTTGGTGTTTAATTCAATTGAATGGTTTTATAGATTTACGAATGTTACACATAGAAATAAAATTATTGAAAGCTGCAAAGTAATCGAAACTTTAACAAGCTAAAATCCGTAAAATACAGTTTTATTTCAATTTCTGAAGATTCTAAAGATCTATTTAAATACACTACAAATTCAGTTAAAACAAATGAATGGGAGTTATTAATGTGATAACTTCAATGTGCAGCCGGAAAGTATACTGGTAATTGTAGTTTGTTACAAAGCCAACTGCTCATATGGCCTGGGAAAAAATTACAATAACTGTAATTTTATTACAATTCCTTTCAACTTATTTCTTTTTTCTGTACTCACTGCGCCGCTTGCATGGTCCGTATTTGTGCCATGTTGCCGAGAGCTTCATCCAACAAGAAAATGGCATCATTCATGAGCAAGTTGACGAAACGCAGGAATATCGGCGGGTGCACTGCCTCCATGTTCGCTTCGGCCTCCTTCGCTAAACGCCTGTTAACATTAATTAATAAATACCCTAATAGTACATAAACATACATAAACTCACGCCTTTTTCCCAGAAGGGGTAGGCCTAGGTGCCAGGGCACACACATTTTACCTTTTATGTTCCGTCCCACGATGCGATAGGTGGCCAACCTATCGCCATATTAGGCACAAATTCCTGACTCTGGGCTGATAATGAATAGAAAAGTCCAATATCACTTTGCCCAACCCAGGATTCGAACCCGAGACCTCAACTTTGTAACCGTACCCTAGTACAACTACGCCACCGAGGCAGTCGAGGTACCATAATAGTATACACAATAAATTATAGTTTTTACATTTTACATTACTTTTCTAACACCTTTTTAATTCAGTATGAGTGAAGAAGATACAACATTCTATATCTAAAATCCGTTTTATGAATAAAGCCAAAGTGTAAAAAGTACTAATGAATAAATAAACAACCATGGTATGCATAAAATAAAAAATCAATACAAGTCGTTTTAGATACAGCAATTAAAATTAAACGAAAATGTATATTTATGATTTCAACTTACGTAAAGGCTTCTCTGTGTTCTTCCATTTCCCATAGGAAATCCATGACTAGATACATCGGTCGGCGATAATTAAACTTCTGTTCAAATTGTACACTTTGCCCTGTCATTTCTATTCCCACAAACACATCCAGTAAGCACGGAACAAGCTGAAAATATAAAACAATAAAAAGTTATACAGTTTAAAACGTATTTTAAGAGTAGTAAGCCAGTAGTAGTCCCATGTATTGCTCTTTTCGAAAGACTTTTGAATGAAAAATATTTGACAATACAATTAAATTGTGTAATTATTTTCTTTGTTTCTTTCATAACAAATTCATTTTAATTTATGGATAGCCTTAATGTTATAATATCTGACATATTATTGATAGCAGACACATACAATTAATTATTTTTGCAAAAAAAGGGGACGATTTTTTTTTCTTTTTTTCCTATGGTCGTATTTCGGTAAATACATATTTTTACCTGAAATAATAATGTACACCATAATGTTTATTTTTAAAGACTTTACTAATTGGATTTTCGACCCAAACACAATGATATTAAAAACACCACAAAAAAATGTCGCGTTTTATTATTTGCATTGTGTCTCTAGTCGCTATAACTACCTCCTGGCTTCCTTTTCCGTCGCAGTCTAAATCAAATCTAGGCTTAGAGTATATACATATAGAGGGAGCGCTGGTACTTGAAAAACGTAGATAAAAATGGTGGTGCCGGGGCCACCTTTTTTTTCCCGCCAATCAGTATGGATTCAGACAGCGTGGGGTCCACATGAAATCTTCTAGAAAGAAAAATCTTAAAATGCCATTTTGCGTCATTAAATTGTGCCCAAATTCTACCAAACGCATAATTAATAAGTATATAATTAGCTACCATAGGTAACATTGCATATTTATTAATATATCGGGAGATATAATCGACGGAATTTTACTAAAAAAAAATTAGAATTAGCGCGCTTTCTATAGACATATTTTACAGTGTTGCAAATTTATAAAAAAATTAATAACTCGATATCCTGGTAAATTGTTTAAACTGTTTTTAATATAAATAAATTAATATGAAAAAAATAATTTGACGTTATATTAAACCGACAAAATAAAATTATTGCCGCCATTTATTTAATATGACAATGAGTTAAAATTTACTAAGTTTGTGACTTAATATGATTTGTAATATAAATATATTGTTTTATAATTGGATATAATTTTTAAATCTGTCTGACTTTAATCTGGATTGTGAATATTGGCCGCCATTTAAATTTTAGAGCCTTAGCGCGACTTCTGGTAGGAGGTATATATTTAATATTTAACGGCCGTCTCCGTGTACCGGTAACATAAATTCATAGACGGAATTGAATATTTTGGCCGCCATTTTGAACTTTTTTGTTATCAACCCGATCGCTCTCAAAATTAATATCTGTCAGTCTCTGGGTACGGATAACATAAATTTATAGTCAGAATTGCATATTTTGGCCAACATGTTGAATTTTTTGTTTTTAACCCGATTGCTCTCAAAATCAATATCTATCTGTTAAAGATATGTAAACAACCAAATCTATATAATGTTTTTTTAGGATACCCCTAGATCGAAAAATAAGACGCCAAAGCGTTAATATTATAAAAATGAATCGTTTAGAAGACTGTTGGATACCAACAAAATATTTTTATTATAATTAATATGATGAGAATACATTTTTAATTTTAAATAGTAGATAGTAGTTTCTACATTGTTGGAATGTAGACGGTCGACCTGGTTAAGGTTTCAGGAAGTCGCTGGATACAAGGCACAGAGGCTTGAGGAGGCCTATGTTCAGCAGTGGACTTCCTATGGCTTTTTATGGCTGAAGAGAGAGAGGGGGAGAGGGAGACAGAAAGAAAACTTTAGATTTTGATTCTGAGGGCAATGGCAGCCACAATACTTTACCTATGAATGTGGCTTATTGGTACCGAGAAACCCTCAGATATTAATTTTGAGAGCAATCGGTTTAATAAATAAAAAGTTCAAAATGGCGAGCACAGTTTTTTAATCTACTTATAAATTTGGTTTATTGGTGCCGACTGCCGAGATATCCTCAGATGTTGATTTTGAGAGCAATCGATTCAATGACTAAAAAGTTGAAAATGGCCAGTTTTTTTAAAATCTGACTATGTACTTGGCTTATTGGTGTTGACATAACGTCAGATATTGATTTTGAGAGCAATTGGTTCAATAAATAAAAAGTTCAAAATGGCAGCCAAGATTTTTAATACAACTATAAATTAGGCTTATTGTTGCCGAGTTACATTCAGCTATTGATTTTGAAAGCTATTGGTTCATTAAATCAAAAGTTCAAAATGGCGGCCACAGTTTTTTTAAACCTTACTATGAATTTGGCATATTGGTGCCCAGATACCCTCAGATACTGATTCTGAGATAAATCGGGACAATAAGTAAAAACTTCAAAATGGCGGCCACGATTTTCAATACCGAATACGAACGAAGCTCGGCTATCGAAGCATAGGGACTAAAACATTTACCATTTCACCACCAAGCATTTTCAATATTGCAATGCAATCTATACATATAAATAAAATTGAAGTGTCTGTTTTAAGAGAGAAAATAAAAAAAAATGTCCTACTACATATCGTTATATACACGATACCTGTGCCGAAAATGATATTTTAAATTTTTTTGTCTGTCTGTCTGTTTGTTCCGGCTAATCTCTGAAATGGCTGGACCGATTTTGACAGGACTTTTTTTGTCAGCTAACAAGGAGTAACTTAGGCTACATTTATTTTAGAAAAATAATGTAACGTTGCAATGCTAAGTGCCGCGCGCAGCTCACGCGCATCCCACCACTGGGCCGTCACGTCGGGCGCCTCCCACCACTTCTCCCACCAACGAATCAATATCACAATTACAAAATATTGTATATAAAGAAAATTTTCAATAAATCTAATACAAAAACTGATTATAAATGATAATTAAAATTTCATCATGGGACTGAATGAGACGGGACATAAACTGGATAAAACGGGACGGGAAATATAGTCGACGGCGCGCGAGAAATATAGTTAGTACGCGAAATAATATTTTGTTGCCAAATCAATACTGGATTCAAAAGCTATCTGCACCCGGGCGAAGCCGGGTCCGACCGCTAGTTGAATAATATAGCATTGCAAAAATACGTACAGGTAAAATTACTTCGTATTCGCAGTGAAAACTTATTCGGAATTATAGATAAACGTGTTAAAATAGTCGCCACAATTTTTCATTCTTTAAAAATATTATGTATCGATATTGTTATTGAGACTAAAAAACGTAATTAAATTTTGATACAGTTGGGGAAAATATGTTAACCGGCAACCCTAATGCGACAATGCTACCAACATTACGACCAAGAAATATCTACGTTTTTTAAAACACAAATGTATGACAGCGCTCCCTCTATATGTATATACTCTAAGAATCTAGGTATACCCTGCATATTTTAAAGACAGTCTGAAATAATATTTGACAATACCTGATGCCTGTGTGGGTGTTCTTTGAACAGCTGCTCTCTGTAGAAGGACGCCAAACTGCTCAATGGTTGTTGGTCATCGGCGTGGTTTGGCAACATTGCTTCCAGACACTCGGCCAATCGCGCTCTGTAACAAAAATACTTTCATGAAATATAATATTATTATTATTATTATTTAGTATTATAAGGCAAGCAGTTGAAACAACTGACGTGTGCCTATATCCCAATGTTCTAAGTCATTTTTTAACTTTAAAATATTTGTTAAGTTTGTTCTTAAATATATTTAAATTTGGTGCGGCAACTATTTCTTTTGGCAGTTTATTCCACACTTTGACTACTCTGTTGCTCAAGAAGTGTTTATAGGGGTTGTTATGAGACCGGACAGTAGTCAACTTGATATTACGCATAATTTTAATTACTTTTTTTTACTTTAAATATAATTTATAATAATGGTATTCATTAAACCAATACAACTACACTGTAACTTGACTGTCGTAGGAATTGTCGACTTAACTGAGGTGAGAGGTTTTACAAACCCGTAACCATACATAACTGCTGACAGTCTTTAGCAAGCAGGTGGTTAGACGCGGACTGTGAATCGCGAGGGCACGGGTTCAATCCTCGCACCGAGAGAAATATTTTTGATGTGGGTCTGGGATTTGTCTCGGGTCTTGAGACCGAAAATTCTGTGATACCCACGACACAAGATCTTTTTGCGGGGTCAGGTCTATGCATGTGACTGTTGGTATGTAAAGTAATTTTTGTAGATTTTTGTGGCTGAAGATAGAGAGAGAGTGAGAGAGGGGGGGGGGGGGAACCTCAAATGCGGGTTGTAGGTCCTGGAGGAGTCGCCCATGAATGTGAGTACGAGCGTGAGCGCAGGCCGCAGCAGGCCCGTGACGTCAGCCTCCTCCGTGATGGCGCCCGCCGTGCGCCGCGCCATCGTGATCAGCACCACTATGTTCTCCAACACGAACTCCGGGATGCATCTGGAAATAAAACATCACTTGCATCTAGAATACTTTTCAACAGAGTTGGGCATTATTCGAATGAATCGTTATCTAGATAATTATTCGAATGAAAATTTATTCGCACCAAAATTATTCACGAATGATTCATTCGCGAATAATTTATTCGTGAATAATATCCTCACGAATTATTTATTTATGATTTATTCGTTATTCTGAATAATATTTTTACTCGGTACTTCATATAGGTTGTGGGTCAGTAAGGGCCTTGATTCGAACACAGGGCGAGTACTTACTCTAAATTGTGGTTTCTGTATTGGGTAATAGTTAACTGGGACTGAATTTGTTCTTAGTATGTTGTGGAAACCGTAAATTGCCAATTACGGTAGTGACCGAGAAATGATTAGAGGCGGTGAGGTAAGGTATGGAGGGAATTTGGGTTTACTGGTTTGTTCTAGAGATACTAAACTTGGTGAGGTGGGCGAGGAAAGAACCATGGCGCAGCTATCCTATTTACTGCTCTATCAAGGGGAATGCCCATTTTTCATAGTGTCTTGGTCAAAGAACGAGCACTTATAATGGGGTTCTTTGGGACTTATTTCAGAATAAGGGTATCTATTATCAGAAAATACATTAAAAATTATGCCATAGTCTTTTTAAGGGAAGAAAAAATAAGAAATCCATAACATTTTGACCTTATCTTTTTAACAATTTGACAATGAAACATTTTTTTTATTGCTTTGTTTTGCAAACATGCCGTTGCGAACATGCCGTTCGCCTGGTGGTAAGCAATAAGACCGCTCATGAACAGTGCCAAAACCAAACAATACCTTGAATTACAAAGCTATGGTTGGCATTTTACTGCGCTCGCCATCCTAAGACATAAGATGTTAAATCGCAATAAGTCCAGTAGTTATTCCGCTAATGTATTTGGCTGATTTATACTTATTTTAGTTCAGGATTTTACTATTCCCATATTCCTCCGCCACAGTGTGAAATCAGCAGAGTCCATTTATTAACGTTACCAGAAATAAATAAATTGAATCCAATAAAACATATCATTCTCGAAGGTACTAAAAATGTTCAATAAAACGTCAACTGTGGCATTTTGTCATGTACCTAGCCTATATGTATAAAAATATTGTAAACTTACGATTGATTAGTCGATTTAATGACATTCAAATGATAGATATTATGAAAATATAATGTTATTGTTTATCTGTTTTTATTTAAAACCCTTTTACGAATGATTAGTCAAAAACGATGTTATATTATTAACGAAATATAACGAAATAAACAAATATACATGAGTTTTTCAAGTGGGCGTGGATGATGATTTGATTGATTCGTTTTTCTGTTTGTCATTGTCCGCTTATCCCAAGATGGGCATTACCCATTGTATAGTTGCATCACACACTGTCAATGGCAAATATAAATTAGTGACGAAAACAATTTAATATTTCACGATAAACAATTCCCAACCGACAATAACAGAAAAAAATTGTGTATGCAGTCTGAGTATACATGTCCAGTTGCTATTATTCGTTTTTTAAAGTCGTTTTCAAATAAAATATGTACCGAGTTTAATACCAATTATTCGCTCGTTTATTTTATTCTTATTCGAATAACGAATAAAAAAAGTTATTCGTTATTCGAATAATTTTGGTTCGAATAACCTATGTTATTCTTTATTCGAATAACGAATAAAAAAAAATATTTATTCGTTATTCGTCATTCGAATAAATTTTGCCCAACTCTGCTTTTCAATATGACGCAAACAAACGGTCAGAAAATCAAATATAAACATTGAAATAAAATTCATTTTATTTAGCGGTAGATCAATAACTAGTGGTATTTCAGTGTTTGACTTTCTCATTATAAAACAAACACACTTTAAAGGAGAATGCAAATTTTACTATGAACCTTGGTATAGGTGTGAAGATTGTTGTCCCTGAAACCTACTTTTTTATGTAGGGAAAAATATATACTTTCAATAAATATAAACATAATTTAGATCCAGGCCCGGAGTTCTTGGAGAAATTACATATTTTAAATTTTCTTCACAAAGCCCCATACAAAAAATAAACTTCATGTTCATTTAAATATCATCATCATAATAGGGATCAATGATACTTTTTAGTTTTACCGATACTATGAATGGGCATTCTACTTTAACATTCTCCTTTAAAATCATATTAAGTAATATCAATGAATGTTGCCATGCCTCAAGTCTTCATAATGATAATAATTTCGAGGACCTCTCACCTCGGTGCCGTTCGAATCACTTTGGATATCAATTGAGGCTCATTAAACCCTCATAGCAGTGTAGATACCTGAGTGTATCAGGCGGCGGCGTGGTGATGGGCATGTGCACGGGTATGAGTTCGGTGGGCGCGTAGCTGGCGGCGGGCGCGCAGGCCGGGCGCGCCGCCACCTGCACCAGCCACGTGCACGCGGTGGCCTGCAGCCGGTGCAGGTTGGTCAGCATGTCGCTCTCAAGTAACGCGCAGCGGAGACTCACGAACCTGAACAGTACATATACAGGGTATATCAAGACTGCTACCGAAAACGAAGCCGGGTGGTAGTTTAAACGACTTCAGACACAATGCAATAGAAAAAGTTGCAAAAAAAAGCGACAATTTTTTTTTTGTTATTTTTATCCTATGGCCGTATTTGGGTGGTAAATACATTTTTTCCTAAAATAATAGTGTATACCCTTTTATTTATAAGTAATCTAAGGTATAAAAGAGTTTAAATTATTATTTTAGCAAAAACTATGGATTTACCACCCAAAAATTACGATATTTAAAAAATCATAAAAAATAATTGTCGCCTTTCTATGCGAAATTTTTAATTGCATTGTGTTTGTAGCCACTAAAACTACAACCCGGCTTCGTTTTCGGTAGCAGTCTTGAGATACCCAGTATATAGATAATGATCTCTGGCTCAAAGTGCTGAAATAAATAAAAAAAGCGAAATTAATTCATCAATATGTTTAGCATAGTTTAGAGGTATTGGTCTAGAAACATTGGGATAATATAATAGAGGGGACACTGCAAATAACATGTTTGTTACAAAGAGTACATTCTATTTCTGTCTCTGTCCCGCCTACGTAGTAACAAATATTTCCTCTCGCTTCAATGTGTACCCGAGTGCTCACACCATACGCAGAGATTTTGTTCCCGATGTCCGCTCTAGTATAATACCTCAATGGCTTTTAATCATATTTTGTCTCAAAATGTCCTATCGACCTATTATTAAAGGACCTATTGACGCATGAAAGGCAGAAAAAGACGTATAAATTGGTCTTCCAGACTTATCTTCCATGAGTACAACATTTCTTATGTTACAAATCTTAATGTAATATGTTTCTCATAAATAAAATTTTTAGTTAGATCACTCTAATTCTAAAGGTGCGAATATAGGTAAAGATCATTGTTTTGGCTTAAAATACTAGATGCCTGTATTAATATAAAATAAAATAGGAAAATTAAATTAAAACTAGAAAGAAAATCATTATTTATTGAGCAAAGTTTTGAGATATTGGATTAGACATGAAATCTTATACCGGGTATCTCAAGACTGCTACCGAAACGAAGCCGGGTGGTAGTTTTAGTGGCTACAAACACAATGCAACTAAAATTTTCGCATAGAAACGTGACAATTATTTTTTATGATTTTTTAAATATCGTCATTTTTGGGTGGTAAATCCATAGTTTTTGCTAAAATAATAATTTAAACTCTCTTATATCTTAGAGTATTTATAAATTAAAGGGCATACACTATTATTTTAGGAAAAAAATTATTTACCACCAAAATATGGCAATAGGAAAAAAATTTCAAAAAAAAAATTGTCGCTTATTTTTGCAACTTTTTCTGTTGCATTGTGTCTGAAGTCGCTTAAACTACCACCCGGCTTCGTTTTCGGTAGCAGTCTTGATATACCCTGTATATGTATTTTACAGCTAAAAAGAGTAGCGTAGCATAGCGTAGCGTTTTGTTTATTTATCGTAAGTATTTCCATTTCTGTCTTTCCTACACAATATTATCACATCTACACAGTATTTCGTCTCGTTCTATTTCTCAGTTAGTATTGTTCGCGGTGTCCATTCAACTATAGATGAGTATATGTGTGGAGTGTAGTGAGTTACCTGGTCATGAGATGGTGCGCTCGCGAGCGCATGGCGTCGAGTAGTCGCGGCGCGTGGTGCGCATGCGCGGCGTCGGCCAGCGCGCGCTGCGCCTGCCCCACCTCCTGCCCGCAGCGCCACAGCTTCTCCGCGCACACGCGCACGCCTGAAACATACACACACGTACACATACACATACACTGTACATCTATATCAGCCCATACATGTCCCACTGCAGGGCACGGGCCTCCTTTACAATCGACAGTACGCTTGGGAGTGGTTAGGCCATATAGTCCACCACGCTGGCCTAGTGCGGGTTAGCTGTACACTGTACATACAACATGCATTACTACAACCATCAGATACCTGGAATGTACAATCAAAAAATCATTGCTTATTTCATCAGCATCATCAGCTTATACTGTTGTCCACTGCTGGACATAGGTCTTCGGCTTGTCGCATCCAGCATCTGTCAGCGATGTTTTGCAAATCTTCACTCTTTTGACTCTAGATTGAGGGCGTTCTACACAGCGGTCTCTAGTCAGACTTATTTATTTATTGAAAATATAATTCAAAATAAAATATGTCAAGGAAGAATTAACTATACTAAATTAAACTTATGTAGAAATAAACAGATTTTATATAAATAAGGTAGTTTGACAAATGGGACATGAGGCAACTAAGCAATAGATGTAGAAAGATACAACTAAATTTGTTGTAAGGTTATAGACAAATTAAAGTTATACCTACTTTAATTAAGAACTAAGCTATATTAATCGTATTAAAATCATCATTAATAGCTTACCTAAATCGATGCATTTCTGTGTCATAAAAAAACATTCAGTGACGAAGTTGTATGTGTCAGCAGTGGGTCGTTTGAGGCTCTGTCCGTCCTCTCCCTCCCGCGCCGGCAGCAAGCATGTCTCACTGTGCAGGCAGTCTAAATGTACTGATTTGGCAGCACACTCTTCAGGCTGAAAGTATATAATATTAAAAAATAAGAGTAGCTATACATAGTTTAATAAACAATTGTAGTTATAGCAAAACCTATATTACTGTAAACATATAATTAAATTATACAACAATATTGTTATATGAGATTGAGAAGTCATAATAGCATTAATTGAAATTTCGGGTCACCATTTCATACACAAAAATAATATTATCTCATAGTTTTTTTATGAGTAAGTATTGATTTTTTATGACATCTAATTTAGTAATCAAACATTTTGTATGATAACTTAAAATGAAAAAGCCTTTACAATAAGTGAAAATAAATAATACTATATAAAATAACAAACCAAAACTGCTCCATATGTTGGGTCAATCTTGAGGGACTTGGGATCTTCTGGAGATGTGCAAAATGGCTGACACAGTTGCAGTAGTACTGCCCCTAAGTTGAGCATAAACCCATCAGACACACAACTTAATGTTGCTGCACTTATTTCACCCGCCTGGAAATAAGTAGCATTTGTATAGGGTGATATATAGCATAAATTCGAAATATAATTATTCAAATAAACTACAATATAAACATCTCAACTTATAGTTAAATGGCACTTGCTTTGACCATGAAGCACAAAAATAGCATTCCTAAAAAGATTATTCTTGGGTAGTTGACTGGTTGTAAAATTATATTTAAAATTTGTTGGTGATATGTAAAACAAAATGGCATGTGCTATTGAATATATGTAAAAACAAATAGGGGAGACGGAAAAAATTTCACCTGCACACTCCACAGTTTGCCTCTTCCTGCATTTGTCTTTAAACATTTACCGATCCATGTTAATAAACGATTCCGCATATGAGGCCCTCCTTTTAGTAATGACAGGAAGATTTTATGCATATTATTGGCTAAATGTGAAGATGCATTCCATAAAGATACTTCTATAAGAGATGTAGCAGCCTGAAAATTAAAATTAAATATGCTAATGGTAGTGATTTTAAAACAATAACATTCTATTTGAGGTGTTATTTTAATTTTAACTTTCCATAATTTAACAATCTGAGTGTATATAGTATAGGTACATACATTCTAATAAACATATCCAATAAAATTCTTCCATTCCAATATAATATTATAAATTCATTGTGCAGTCCTATTTACCTGATCCATTGGGACATCAAAGAACTCATGCAAGGATGATGCAGTCCTGGGCAATACTGAAAGACTCAATAGAGCTCCAATTACAGAATCTTGATATAATCGTCCATTATTCTCTATTTTTGGTTCACATGATTCCATTAATATTGGTGCTAAGTATGCATTACCTGTTATAATGTTGTATTAAAACAAACTGTTCTGGCTACATCCAAAGTTAATATAATTAAGTGAAATTCTACTTTCTTCTTTTTTACTTTACATTACATATAAAACATAATTATTATTTATTTATTATAATCCACTGCTAGGTAAAGGCCTCCCTGGCACAAATAATTTTAAAAAAATGCTGCTTATATTACAAGCCAAGTTGTTAACTTTATTTGGTTTACTAACAAATTATAAATGTGTTTTGTCGGGGTGTTCTTGTGTAAAGACCATATGATAAATAATTTTAAATCGGCCCTACGGAATCTACGGGTAGTTGCAGAAGTAACTTTATTAAAGGAAACCCTGTTGTGATTCTATTTCACTACCCACAGTCAGAGTAAGAGTGGGAGCATGACAGTTTGCAATATAAACCGCCTCCGACCGTAGGCAAGGCATTCGAGATCCAGCAGTCGCAGTGAAGCATAGACATACGCGTGTTTACTATAAAGTAACAAGTTGTCGCGAATATTCGGATAAATCGTTAATCCGTTAATTATAACATGTGGTGATAATAATAATTAAATAATTAACACAATGGATTTTAATACCGTCATCCGAACATGTTCTAATATAATATTTTATTTATATTAATTGTTATTATTGTGCACTAGATATCCTTTGTGGTGGAAAGAGATCCTGGAGACAGTTGTAGAAATTCGTGGATACAAGCTTCACCTGAAAATCCTAGACGAAAGGTCTGTGTTCACTAGTGGTCTACTTGTAATTGAAGATCATGATGAGGATTCCAATGCAGTCTTTAATGATCACTTCTAGCAGGTTTTATTTGCTTTGCTATACCATGATTTTCAAAACTTTTTTTAAATGTTTAAATACTTACTGGCAAAACAATTGTATCGATGGTAGAATATAAATAGGCAGATTTACTATATTAGATTTGTTTATTTCTGTGTGAATCCTTTTGAGTACTGGTAACATAGTGTCCTTAATTGTGCTTGAGCATTTCACATCACCTAAAAATAATTTCATATATTTTTAGTGCATTTTCTGATTAAATTTAACTTAACTCTAAACTGATTTAATCTTCTAGTTTGTAAACAAAACTATATACTTAATAGATGTAATGGAACTAATTTACTTCAATTGTCAGTTGATAAATTACAACTTATTTCCTAAAGAAATTGATATACCTTAGTATGAATATTTTTTAGAATTACTCATCCATCGGGACATAAATGCTTTGACAATGTCAATGAAAAATGTGTGACCTTTGTGGATCTACATGCTGCAACAACTCTTCCAGTGCCTCGCAAGTCTTGGCCATCAAACAGTGCTGGTGTTTTAATGCAGTCACCAGCATTCCTGAATATAAGCTCTTTCATTTTAACTAATGCATTTTTTCACAACTTCTTCACAGGCATTTTTCATAACTTTGAAGGTTCTGCATGGCACTGAACAAGTATGGAAACACTTGTTTTTGTATGACATGTTCTTTGTATGCTTTACTCGCTTTAGGTATTATACAGGACTCTACATCAGGCAGGAGTAACCTTTCAAATAAACCTTGTTCTAATGCCTCTAAATCAATGTGAATGTTTGGTTTTTTGTTGCTTCAGCTAATTCCTCTAAATATACTAGTTGTCTGTCACCGTTTGCTTTTCCATCAACAGCGTTAGCATTAATTGTAAAGTGAAAAACATTTTCCACAATATTGTTTATGGTGTATGTGCTTTCATTATTCTGCGATGTTTTTAGGTTCACTTGCATAGGAGTATCCTCCAGAATGCGGAGCTTCAAGTGGAGTCGTCACTTCTGGTGTTCCTAATAAACCAGCGAACGGATTACTTGGATCGGACATCGTAAACTTTTAACTGGAAAAAACTTAATCACTGTAATAATATATAGTACAAACACTATCAGATACATTCACGTGAGGCTTGCGAGTTCATTAATTTAATGACGAGGATAACATAATAAGTCAGTTTTCGAAAAAACGACTTTTGTCTTATTACTGTGAATTGTGAGATGCTGACTTATCACAAAATTGATAAAAATTGATGCCTGGTTTTTGATTATCATGGTGACATTGACATTGCGTTAGAAATTGAACAGATATTAGTAAAACTAACCTAAACCAATAAGCTCTGATTTAAATTACGTGGTAAAAACAATAATATAATAAAAAAACTATGTAATGTTATATACCTATAACATTTTTGTTCGATGTTTACATAAAAAAGTAATGGTAGATATATAAAACGATATGTTGTCCTTTTTTTAAATAAGCATAATTAAAGAGACATATATGAATTTATTCCGCGATACCACTTTACGTTAAAAATATCTTAAAATACTATATTCATATTTTTTTTATAATTTAATTTAGTTTAGTTCCACAATTTTTTTAGTAATGATCTACAGACCGCATGTCACCGAGTGGCAACATTTCTAAATACATTTTTACTAGCAACCACTTAATCTTCCCCATATTCATCAACACATGTTCCTTTTAATTTTTAAACACGCACCCAGAAGGATTTGAAAGTAAATACCATAGAAAAAACATATGATATATTTTTTTTATTTTTATGTTACTTGAAATGTATTTTTATTGGTTGTAAATAAAAAACTACATAAATTCAAACATTTTTAAGCAATGGTTATGGCCAGAGGGCGCTAGTCATTTTCCGCACAACTAGCGCTCTATTGGCTGATGATGTGATGTGTTTTAAAAATCGGAACTAAATATTTTTGGGTCACTTCTTTGTTCGCTGCAGTCGCCGTTCGATATCATTTATAGCTGTACTCGAATTGTTACGTCTTATGCAGCAATGCTATGAAATATTTCCATTTTACATGGCGTATAGTTAGTCGCACATAGTGAATTGTTCATTAATGGGTAAGATTGGTAACACTTAATATTATTAATGGTCAGGTCATATTTTAATGTATGCGTGTCCCCCTTACATAAAGTGCTTTATCAGCTAAAAGGAATAACGATACACGTGAAACATTCATCTGCTACACATTCTCGTATATTATCGCGAAACGTCGAAGAAATCATGTACAATGCAAATTGTGAACACATTTCTTGTAGTTGGTTCCCGGTCATGCGCTATGATCGATTATTGCTGCAAATGCCAAAAATGGCGGTTTGCAATAATAATGACATCTTCACCGTTTGGTGATTTGTTGTTTGCGTCAAAAGTTCTTAATTTTTTTGTCATGTTTTTATTTTTATTTTTGTGAAAAATTAGTATACTTTGTGTAACATCGTAATTCTCGTTGCAAATTTAGTTCTACAGTAATTTTACGAAGGGTGTTTGGTGTCCTGTATTATAGGTTTAATAATTATATTTGTACCATAGGTGGCTATTATTCATTATCACTTAGGAATATGTTATTAGTAGTATTTGTACCCCATTTGGTTGGCAAAGCAAAAATTGTCAAATATGTATAATACTGCTAAATTAAGGTGGACTCTGCGTCATTGTTGATGTGTGCGTTCTAGGTTTTAGGTTATGCGCCATAGGTACTTCAACATTATGTTGTGTATTAGTGTGTGTGAGCATTATACGCCTCGTGACCTCAATGAAAGGAAGGACACATAGATATCTTGCTGTTCTAGAAGGCTGACGTCATTCAAAAACCGCGGCGAGAAACGCAGCGCACAGCAAGGACTATTGTGAAATGTGAACGGCCACCCTCTGCTTGCTTTGCTTGGCTGTATCAATCTAAATTACTAGAAAGTAGTGACTATGAACAGTTACTCTACTGGTTTCTGCCATACATGTTGAATTTCAAACTGCGCAAAATCTCAGTTAACATTGTGAATATTGGAGAATTATCCCAATGTTAATTGTTCCAACGAATATTAGGTATAGTATTTAAGTAAAACCTAAAGTTTGCTCGCCGTGTATAGATTATTACTCTTATTTAACATATTAATAACAATTTTTTATTAGTAATAATTTTATCGAGGTGATCTAAAAATAGACGCCTCTTTGTCATTGAATAGCGTAGTGGTGTGTTTTATTAGATCGTTAAGGGTTCATTTTGTTTTGGGGTGGATTATGATTGTGAGGTTCATTTTGATTCTCTGAATGTACATCCGTATTCAAAGTTACTTTGTCATTCCGCCTATTTAAATTGGTAGAGGTTACACTAAAATGGCGTCGGTGTCGAAATTACTTTGTGACGCACACATGGTGTTCGTAGCGAGTTCGTATTTTAACGTAGATATTGTCGTCTTTTTCTCTCCAGTATGTATATAAGTAAGCTATTTCGTGGCGTTGTTACCCTACATATCTGCTAATATCTGAATTTATAGTTAACAAATAATTTTAATTATAGAAATTAGGTTACAAATATTATAACTTAATCATATGACAATCTATAAGAAACAATAAAATTCATTATTATTATTTTTTTATCGCGCGCGATCATAAAGCATATATGACGCATGTCTAAAAATAGCGTTGTTAGATCGTTGCCAAATGTGGCCCCACTAAAAAGCATTCTAATTTTAACAGCGTTTGCAAAAAAAATTAACACATATTTACGTGCAGTAATTAGTTATTATATCAATCGTAATAAATACGTACGCGTACATACTGCTTTATTCAGGCAAAACAAATGCTTTTTATCTCGGTATTAGCAACCGCAAGTTCAAGGTTATGGGTGCGGGGATTAAAATTCTTTACCAAAAATATATATACTACTATACATTTAATGTATGAATTATTGGGTATGAATATCTACGAAACATTTTCTTTCCTCTGGTTAATAAATAACAGGATTCCATAAACTAAACAACTTAAATATTTTATTTAAAAGTTTTCTTTTTATTCATTTCATAATGTCATGACGACAGTAGGTATTTATTTTATCGCATTTTATGCAATGAATGGGACGCTCAATGTAAGAAATATCGTTATCTCCTTATCTTTTGCGATTATTGTGTTGAGTATTGTTTCATACGAGACTTGGCAATAAATTCGATATCAAATATGTATTTAATAATGAAAGTTTTTATGTTAAGACACTTAAAAATTAAGAACTTGAAAAGAAAATCAGCCTATTAAACCTTGTTAATTTTCTTCTTAATTTATTACAATTTACTACAATGTACAAAAAGTATATAAAATACTACATTGCTTAATATCTCAATTCCAGTGACACCTTCATGATGGCAGAGTCCGCGACACATGTAGATGATTTGGAAAGACGGAGAAATTGAGAGCGAAGATGAGGAAATAACAGAAAATCAAAATCAAGGTAAAAATGAAGACATCGTGCCAGTAGTCGAAGAAAAATTGTCACCAGAAAATCAGAAATGCAAGAAGTTTACTATCCCAGATCAGGTAAGAAAAAGAAATCAAAGTTTAAAGAACAGAAAAAGGATAAGAACAAAAAAAATCGTAGGTATAATAGTCCCCCTGAGGATGACTTTGCTGGTAGTATTGAGAAAGCTATTAGGAAAGCTATGAATAAAAACGAATGTGATGAAGTCCAAACCGAGGATGATGAGGACCGTCGGAAACATAAGAAACGTAAAAAACATGACAGTAAGGACGGTCCTAGTAAAAAACGTAAAAAAACAAGAGTATTCTGATGAGATGGATGAAACGGAGATGATGTGTATTAGGGGTGCATCCCCCGTCCAAAAAGTTCGCCAATGGAAGGTTATGCAGACGAAGATAGGGATTCTTACGCTTCTGACAGTAGTCATGAATCTCGTGGGCCCCAACATCATCGTGCTCAAAAACATCGCCCACAGCAGCGTGAAAGGAATAAGAATGAAAGGAATAAAAATGACAGGAGAAGAGGCACTCACCCTATGCAAGATCCCGATGGTGTTTGTCTGTATTTTATGCAGGGGAAGTGTCATAAAGGAGACGATTGCATTTATTCACATGATGCAAAGCCCCCTCGAAAGATGGAACTTTGTAAATTTTATTTAATGGATTGTTGTGCTAACGAGATAAATGTCTGTATATGCATGCAGACTTCCCCTGTAAATATTATCACACTGGTCTTCCCTTGTATATATAAAGATGAATGTAAGTTTGCACATGGAAAGCCTTTGTCAGAGAATATTAAAAACATACTCCTTAAACATATAGAATCGGCTCCCAAAGAAATATTGGGGGACTTTCCTAGGTTAAATAGAGAGGGCGCTCTAAAGATGATTCAGGCTACTCAAGCTAAGCTCATGCAACAATATTCAGAAACTACAGAGAACCAAGAAAAAGGTATACCATCTCTTTTCGATTTGAATATACCTAATCCGCAAAGTTCTGATAATATGCATCTTATGCAATATAATAATGACAACAAAATAAAATGTCTCCAAAGATTCGGCAATCAAGATGGCAGAACGATAATTCTAATTTAAATTATAATACTCCTCCATCTTGCAACACACCCAATGTTTTAAGCATTAAAAATTTGACTGGCGTGTTACAAGCCGTCAGATTTCGGATTTAACAAAAATGGGAATTGATAATTTAGATCAGCTGGGTCAACTTACTGTTCTCAACTCAACAGTATAGGGCTTACACTTAAACAAATAACTGAAATACAATTAAATACGATGAGTATACAAAAATTAGGTTTAATTAACGCAAACAATGACACTCAATCTCAACAATATATGGGACAAACTACTACTAGTAAAGATTTAGATTTGAGGATACCTCCCGGAATGTCGGGGTCCAGTAATCCTACCGTGCCATCAGATTTTCCGGGCCAAGACATCGACATGCGTTTTCAGCCATCCGTGCCATTTAACGCTCTTGAAGATTCGTCTGATAAATCATCGACACATTTGGACTCGCAACCTAACAAAGATATGATTGATATTGATCAGTATACTAAAGATGCGTTAAAATTTGCTTCCAAGGATAAGGAAAATATTGATATATCAAACGAACTTTTGATAATGAAAAGCCTATTATTTCTAGTGAATCAAAGGATGTCGATCATAGAGTTCTTCCTTTCTTCTGAAGATGCTTCACGTATAATGCCAACAGCAGTTCCGGATAAGGGTTTCAAAAAGGAATGTGATACTGATATTCGATTCCTTCTACCGGATCAGCAGTTTATAAAAATTCTGAAAAAAGACACCGTCGTTCAACCACTGACGACGAGGATAACTTATTAATCGATGAAAAATGGTACTCTAGTGATGAAGAAAAGGGCACGAGAAAAAATCACCCCTATCGTCACCTCGACAAGCATCTTTGTCACCGCAAGCTCCTGCGCCCCATGTATTGAGCCTTCTACAGTATTAAGTAGGATTGGTGATCTTTCTAAGATAGATATAAGTGAAGAGGTCACGAAATTGTTGAATACTATGAAAAATAATTTACAAGAAACCAAAGTTGAAAATAACTCAGAAGGTATAAGCTCGCCTAAATCTAGGGAATCCTCGATCCAGAAGATCTCCAGACAAAGTAAACGATACCCATAAAACATCAGGGAAAAAGCTCTCCAGGGTATCAATTTATGAGTGTGTAGACGGTGAGCCTACGGACGGCCGCCGACGGACAGACGTAGATCTCCGAAAACCTGATTTTAATATACCTAGCTTTGGGGATACGACTTGAGGCAAGGAACCAGTGGGGATATAGATTTTCGTTTAGGATTTAAACCCATTCCAAACTAACACCCGCTTCTGAAATCAATGCGTCTATTAATAATCATCCCCTATACCGTATAAACTCGTACAGATTTATATTCCTCGCCCGGATTACACAGATATTAGAAATAGTACAGCTAAGTCGCAGGCGTTAGTAGATCCTAGGCTAAGAAAGGTATTTAGATTGTCCATAGAGGAATCTAATAGTGATAGCGAAGAAGTCGGCTAAGCCAGCCCCCAGTGGCCCAAGAATAGATCCTAGAAGAAAACCTAAAGAAAATAGTGAAAGTCTAGATCAAAAAGTAATGCATTAGAATTACAAAACTATTTACAAAATTCAAATTGGTATAAAGATTTAAGTTCCACTCAAAAGATTTTCGTTAATCAAAATTTAGCACCAGTAACGCAGATGATAACACAGTATCACCAAGAAAAGTCGTCTGGGAAAAAATTCGATCTTGCGTCTATCCAAAACAATTACAGTTTTAGGTAGTATATTTACAAACTTGGGAATAACTGTCGGAAGAAAATGGTGAGTTTCCTATTTACCGAAACCTAAAGAAGCTTTACTCAAAACCCCGTCATTTTCTGCAAACGCTAATCCCTTCGGTTTGAATTCAAATATGTCTGTGGCCTCTGGAACAATGGATCCAAACAGCATGAATATGATGAATATTCCACCAATGGGCATGGGAAGGTATGAATAATATGAATATAAATAATATGCACAATTTCAATCAGTCAATGTCGGATCCGCGCGGTGGTCCCACTCCAGGCCTCTTGGGCATAGCTCCCAATATACCTCACAATTTTAATAACAATTCATTTGGTGGGCCAAACAATTTCGGAAACATGGGTTTCAATGGACCGGGGTCCTGGTACTGACTTTAATTTCATGGATGGCGAACAATATCCTAGATTTCCAAACCGCGGAGGGCATCGAGGCCGCGGTAATGATAGGTGGAACCGAGGAGGCGGTGGTAGAGGCCATCGAGATCGGAAAAACTTTAATGACCGAGGAAATTGGAAAAATGATAGGAATTAACGTTTTGTATATACGTTAAATGGATTATAACTTTTTAATTTAAGCGTAATAAATTATTTTAGTACACGTAGAAGAACCCTTCCCTATATTACAGAATGTGATCAAGGTGATAATTAATTAATGACCAAACTTATGTAGACGCGGCTCTTTTTATATTATTATGTAGGTTAGTCTTATACAGTTTATATGTACAAGGTCTCATATACTGTAAATATTTTTACGTGTCAAGCGATACCTTAAGGATCAATAACATTAAAAACTTAACATAGTGGCAGATTATATTTAGTTTCAATTAAGTTATAAATTTTACTCATTATAAGAGCCAAATGTTTTAAGACTGAATGTGTGAATTCATGATTGCAATTTTATGTTCTACGGAAATACACGATTCTTATTATAAATCTTGGCTTCATTACTTTGATTTTATTTATCCAAATTAAAGAAAATTCCATGACTAGTTTTAGATTTTGTTTCAGTGATTTATTGTGTAGAGAAGTGATGAAACGATCGTCTCATAAAAGCAATAATGGTAGGCTAGTACATGAAGCTATAATATTGTTAAATGTAAATTATATCGTGGCTGAGTTGTAATATAAAGAGTAGAATTATGGAAAGGCCTACTTAAAATAAATTTATGTTTATATAATAATGTCTTAATTTTCTACCTTATCTTAAAACTTAATCATTCGGTTGAAATAAAAAAAGTGTATACTGTAATTCCCATATTTAATTCCCTGAACAACGTAAACATATGAAGCATATAACATATTTACTGATGAATAATAATATGATATTTTATCCTTTTTTTAGTAAAACATGCACACTTGTAGCTGGAGATACGAGTCGACGAATGTTTTACAGCGTAAGTATAAAGACTGCTCAGTATGATTATAGGTTCTTGAAGTTATTCAATTTTAAGTTCCTTATTACTTTTACTTATTTACTGACTGCAAAACAGACACTATGTAGTTCGTAAAATCAATTTTCAATCTATTACCTCCAGACTTCATATTAATTGGAACTTGAGAAACCTTTGAAAATGTGGGGGCTGAAATATAAACAGTAATGAATAATATGATACAGAGAATTAAAAACAATAATATTCTAAGTTACAAATGATACATACATAGGTTCAATGATTCTATATCATCTTGATCTTCAGTGCAGTTGTACAATACTACGCACTGTTTAGCTGATAATTTAGGTTGTGATACAAATAATTGTAAAGAAGTTCCAATTCCCTCGAAGCTATGTCTGCTGTGTTAGGCGAGCATACTAATATAACTCCTTGAACACCGATCCTTATTGAAGGCCAGCAAGATTCAAACCTGAGCACGGGAATATAAGATAGGTTAGGTACACTTAATATGATGATTTTGTTAAGAATATTTTAAATCTACCTCTAAAGGATGTGATCAAGGTAAATAAATATAAAATACATTGCCATAAGATTACTTGGTTTGAAGGCTTTAAGCAGGTACTAAAAGATAACAGTTGGTTAAAAATGATGTCTAGTGAAGTGGTGAGTTACTTGCCTGTGGTCGCCACTACAGTCCCATAGTTCAATATCGACGTTCACATTTTTTCCATTGACATTTAAATTAGAAAGTTCGAATTCCACAATTCTTACGCCTTGCGTTGGTCTCGATTTTGCAGCTTCTTCAATATTGATTGAATCAGACAGGAAATTTGCTATTTGCGTTTTACCACTCTGCAAGCCGAAATGAATCGTCTACATTCTTTGCCTACAAATGCAAATAGGTCATACAAATCGGCTACCCTTTATAAGCAAAGACTTACCTCAGAAGGTCCCATGATAAGAATTTTCAATTTATTAGGCTGCATTTTCTAGGAAATGTTTTTCACCTGCTACAGTAGTCCGAAACAACCGCTCCAACGGAGGAAATAAATGTTTAACACTTTTGTTTGCTTGCCCATTACTAAGGCAACCAGACTTAACTTTTGTCACTTTTTATTTTCTTGATTTAAATTTTTAAAACTACGATTTCAATAAATAAATGAGTACTTATGTTTTATTTATTTTTTAAAAGTAAATGATTAGATTATTTTGTTCATCTATTTGCATTAGTTTGAAAGTAATTTCTAACATTTAAAAACAAGGTCCCACCGAGATTTGAACTCGGATCGCTGGATTCAGAGTCCAGAGTGCTAACCATTACACCATGGGACCTCTGAGAATTTGTGTTAAAATAGTCGGTGTAATATTGAAATAGTTTTAATTCACGTTAAGTTTTTTCTTATTAAGCTTAACAACGGAATTAAAATATATGAGGTTGCATAAAAGGTGATTTATTAAAATAAGTTAACCAATTATTATTTGTATTATTCATATGTGAGAAATATGAATAATACAAAATAATATTGATAATTATACATTACTTTTTTAAAATCATTTTTTTCAATTCCCTAATTACAAGGAATAAATTTAACAATATATATTTTTGGCAATGTATGTTGCTTGTTTATCTATCTATACTAATATACCGGGTATCTCAAGACTGCTACCGAAAACGAAGCCGGGTGGTAGTTTTAGTGGCTACAAACACAATGCAATTAAAAATTTCGCTTAGAAACGCGACAATTATTTTTTATGATTTTTTAAATATCGTCATTTTTGGGTGGTAAATCCATAGATTTTGCTAAAATAATAATTTAAACTCTCTTATATCTTAGAGTATTTATAAATTAAAGGGTATACACTATTATTTTAGGAAAAAATGTATTTACCACCAAAATATGGCAATAGGAAAAAAATTACAAAAAAAACATTGTCGCTTTTTTTTGCAACTTTTTCTGTTGCATTGTGTCTGAAGTCGCTTAAACTACCACCCGGCTTCGTTTTCGGTAGCAGTCTTGATATACCCTGTATAGAGCTGAAGTCTGAAGACTGAAGAATTGGTTTATTCGTTTATTTGAACGCACTAATCACAGGAACTTCATCATCCATTATTTATCCCAAATAAGCTTTAGCACGCTGGCGAAGCCCTGAACAATAATTTCTAATATTGATAAGTATTAATTAAAAAAATGAATTTGATATCTTAATCAGTTATTATACCTTTAATTGGCACGTTTTGTGCTCAAGCCTTGTATAATGTATTGATTACTATTTACTACAAGTTTTTGTATGAGATACATATTAACTTTAGCAGATACCTACAGGCTATAAGTACAAACTTACTTAATATGTTATAGGTAGCTTTGGAATTATTCCTTGTACCAAAGTTAAATAGCCTTGCGGCTTCTCGTCATTGGTTGGAACTTAATAGACAAGTGGTTTGCTCACTAGATTGCATCAAATTTCCTTTCAATGAACCGCTACTTGGACTACTTGCCATTAGTATATTATGCTCCTTTGCATTCATTACTCCCTGGAAATGTACGGAGATAAATGAAATTGATTTAATGATGTCAGTTGTAAGTGGAGTGTTTATTGAAGAGTTCGTATGTTATCTCTAATCACTAATAATATTTTTCCAAACTGAAATGTTTTAGAGTTGGCGGAGAGAATAAATTATATCTCACATTTTAATACATACAGGGTATATCAAGACTGCTACCGAAAACGAAGCCGGGTGGTAGTTTAAGCGACTTCAGATACAATGCAACAGAAAATGTTGCAAAAAAAAACGTTTTTTTTTTTATTTTTTTTCCCATTGTCGTATTTGGGTCGTAATTCCATTTTTTGCCTGAAATAATAGCGTATACCCCTTTATTTATAAAGACTCTAAGGTATAAAAGAGTTTAAATTATTATTTTAGCAAAAACTATGGATTTCCTACCCAAAAATGATGATTTTTAAAAAATTATAAAAAAATATTGTCGCGTTTCTTGGCAAAAATTTTAGTTGCATTGTGTTTGTAGTCACTAAAACTACCAACCGGGTTCATTTTCGGTAGCAGTCTTGATATACCCGGTATACGAATATTGAGATCATCGATTTTAGACGTCAGAAGTGCACTGCTATAACTCTCTCAATATTTTTTTTTGTATTGCGAATATCAGTCACGCAGTGTCATAATCTCCAATAATCATCGTCATCTTTTCAGCGACAGAAAATCCACTGTTGAACATAGGCCTCCCACAAGAATCTCCACATCGACCTGTTGAAAGGACCTATATCATCTCCAATGATAGGGAGTTATTCCATCTTCGTTTGGTTCGCAAAGTTTGATTCATTGGCCAACAGGATGCTCCGTGAGCAATTGCGGTAGACTTGGTTGCCGAAGATATTGGTTAAAGCTCCTCAGACCTCATTATTGAAATAATTATTACATTCAAAATCAATGCAATTGTTTGTTTTTATGCTGGAGTACATTAGGCGTATGTTGGAGGCCCAGTGAATATTGTTTGATTAAATGGGTAGGCAACCCTTACAACATTCCCTAAAATGAGGTTTCTAACATCAAAAAAATACTGCCATTGCCAACTGAAAATGGACTACAAGCTACTTATAACTATTGTTTCTTTCATTAATAGCCAGTAGTCCATAAACTATCTATCTTATATCTCTTCATTAGAAATGTCGATGCAATTTATGATTCAGTTAACAAATATATTGAGGTAGGTATAGATATGGCGCATATATTTATAGTGTGATTTATAGTTAGATAAATATATAGGTCAATTTTTGTTTAATGAAGCTTAGAATTGTACCGACATAGTCATGGGAGCTATTTAACCCCATGTTAAAAATAGATAGGATATAGAGAACAGCCGTAACTCATTTATAAAAACTATTGGTAAATATGACTATGAGAGTAACAATGAGAGATTTCCTATCTCATCTCTTTTTATTTTAAAACTGTTTAATTAAATAGTGATAATAGCCACTGACAGTCCCATCTTCTGATATCCTGTTCCACAGAAACAAAATTCTTGTTCCGTGGGTTTCAGAAACTATGCGAGATCTATAATACTTAGATCTTAGTATTTGTTAATCTTACAAATACTTGTTTCAGAACGGGAACCGAACCCCCGGCATCTCCATTCAAAGCGGATAATAAGTAATAGGGCTGCGGGGGCTGTTGTATTTACTTCATGATAAAAAAATGTCCTTCGCAAACCAAAAATATTTACTGACATAATTTATAATAAGCTATTTCTTCATAATTAACAGTAAAAAACTGAATCACAATAATTAAGTATATATTATGCAACTAGCCCATAACAAAATGCAAATACTGGAAATACCTGGTTACTTACAGTTATACGCGTTATACCGATCCAGGAAGCGTAACATCTGATCGTATATCCTAACTGTAGTCCAGACTGCTCCACTGCTAGACTTGTTAAAATAACTCGCTAGCTTTTGATAGGCACGTAGAGATGCCTCGAGGACGGCCGCATAATGTTGCTATTAGTTCGGAGCAGGAACTTTGTTAATCCGAAAGGTTCTATGAGTCATATAATTTTATTCTACAGAAATGCGCATAAAGTATTTGTTATGTAAATTGTGTGTGTCCGAACTCCGAAGGCGCGAAAACGAATTGAAATAAAATCATTGAAGCCACGATCGGAGGCGTCAACGATTATTTTACTTTGTTCAATCCGCCCACTCGGTTTGCGTGCATTGTACTCTGCGTAGGATGGCTTTATAAGCACGTGCATACCATTTATTTAATATATGGCTTATCGACGTGTTTCATAACATTAGATGGTTTTCATTAAACTTTAAATCACAACATGTTCTTTATGTGCTTTTATGAGCTTGCCCATTATTATCAAGTCATATTTTATATTGCATCTGTTCAACCTTTCTTGAGTCTACTAGCGGAGTTTATTGTACAGGAAATTAGTATGTTGTTACTGTTTTTTTTTAGTTTATAATCAATGCCTCTGTGAAGAAATTCATATGGAAACATTTAAGTAGAATTGAAATAATAAGTAGTGGATTAGATAATAGGAATAAGTACACGCAAGTGAAACGCTATTGTGCCCAAGCTTTTGATCGAAATGAAAACTATCTATGTTTTAATTCGTTGATAAGTATAATACTTATATGCATAAACATATGTATAAACATTTAAGTATTATACTTATCAACGAAACATCATTATTGTATTAGCTTTGACTTAAGTTGGATTTCTTGAAATGACTACTACAACGAATTAGAAGTGCAAAGTTTTATGAATCAGATTAGTTTTTTTATATTGTTACGATAGATGACATGCCGAGTATGAGTATGTCACGTCATATCAAGAACGAGTCAAATGGCTCACATCATTACCGTGGATCAGAGCTTGTTTCTAAATGCGATGTTTATGGAAATGCATCGCATGGGTGCATGTTAACTTTTGAGGCATTAAAATGTATCGTAAGTACTTTCATTACGTGGTTATGACTGCACGATGTCAAAACGTTTATGGCGCATGTGATTAATTGTTATAGCTGGTTTAGCAGTAATGCAGTATGTTGCATAGAACCGTGTTATGGTGTTTTAGTGAATGAGATGGGCAATAGAAGTAATATCGAGACATAAGGCCTATACATACCGTATTCAATACAACTTGGATTTTGTGAACGGAGTTCTTGAAACGCGTATCTTGTTTTTCATGTTTTTTGAAATTAATATCGTTCTTGATCATCAAATAAATCAAGATTTTAAGTTTTTGAGGTGTGATAATAATATATTCGCATAACAGTCAATCAATTTCAAACCACGGGAGGCTATCTATAGGACAATAAATGCAAAGCATCCGGGTTCGTCGCTCCATCCAGCGCGCCTTAAACCAAGTTGCCTACCAACCTAGGTATCCCAACGTTGTTCCTAGGTCGTCGACCGACTCTAGCCTCGGAGCCGGTAGATTCGCAGGATATGATAAATTTCAATGGTGCATTGACTGCAACTACTGCGGTCTCGTCCTACATCGTTAGACGGCGGGAAGTCCTTTATAAAATTGCATCTATTAATTTCTAATTTAAAATTCTGTGCCTTACTGTTCTGTGGTCTATATTTTATAATGAACAATGTAATGCGCATTAGCAAGTGTTCACCTTACAAGTATGATTGTTATATTATTGTGCTTTAGTTAAAGAGATATTTAGAAGTTATAAAAAAAATAAAAACCGACTTCAAAACAAAAATCCACTAAAAACCAAAAATAAATAAAATAATAACTACCACTCCAAAGCAAAAAATAATATTTATTTCATGGAGCTCGTGCATGTTGATTAATTTGCTTAATGACTTGACTAGCCAACAAATCAAAATATATGCGTAACATATTGAAGGCGGGCCGCCAAGTACCAAACTTGTAGGACCTATGCCTTATGTTAATTTAAATATCTATATGTTTGGTACTGGGCGACCCGCCTTCAATATGTTACGCATATATTTTGATTTGTTGGCTAGTCAAGTCATTAAGCAAATTAATCAACATGCACGAGCTCCATGAAATAAATATTATTTTTTGCTTTGGAGTGGTAGTTATTATTTTATTTATTTTTGGTTTTTAGTGGATTTTTGTTTTGAAGTCGGTTTTTATTTTTTTTATTAAAAATTTTAGTTATTTTTATCTTTTTAGTGTTGATAGGCATTTAAATGAAAAAGATTTGGTCTCCACAAGGAATATGTTCTTTCCGATGACAATAAAATCGCTAAAATCGGCTAAAAGCTGCCAAAGATATTGGAATATTCACATGTTTATTATTTGTCCCTCAACTACTGTAGCCTAGCTTTTATACTGAACTCAATGCAAAAAGAACCGTTGAAATCCTATTAAATTTTGAGGAGTTCTACTCTCCAGGTCCGAACATGATAATAAGATCTTAATGTTGTGTTCCTGGGATCAAACCGTTAATACGTTCTTTCCAATGAAAAAGAAATCACTAAAATCGGTTAAAAGCTGCTGAAGATATTAGTATTTACGTGTATTTTAATTTTATAACCCCCCCCTCACCCATACCCCTTTTTCCCTCCCTTAATGTAGCTTAACTTTTATAATGAACTTAATGCAAAAAGAACCATTGGAATCCTACTAAATTTTGAAGAGTTCTATTCTCCAGGTCCGAACATAATCATCATATCTTCATGTCGTATTCCTGGGATCAACCTGTCAATACGTTTTTTCCAGTGAAAAAGAAATCACTATAATCGCTTAAAAGCTGCCGAAGATATTAGAATTTACGTGTATTTTAATTTTATCACCCACCCCCCCTCACCCCCACCCCCTTTTCCCTCTCTTACTGTATCTTAACTTTCTAATGAACGTAATGCAAAAAGAACCATTGCAATTCTCCTTAATTTTAAGGAGTTCCCCTCTCCAGGTCCGACGATATTCATCAGATCTTCACCAAATTTTATGGGACCAAACGACAAGCATCAGCTTTCAATCAAAGAAAGAATGATCGAAATCGGTTCACACAGTACAGAGAAACGAGGTAACAAACATAAAAAAAAAATGCAACATACAGTCGAATTGAGAACCTCCTCCTTTTTTTGAAGTCGGTTAAAAAGTAAGATCTCTGCATACACTCTGTTGGGTCGTAAACGAAAATGGTCGTAATTCATCTGGTGTTAGAAATGAAGCCATTATTTTAGTTCCGACACGATTCCTTTACTAAGTTTTTATTTAGGTAACAATACCAATGATAATTTGATATTGGGCGTATATTGTATGTGTATCTACAGGTTGCAAACTTTTCATAAAAGTATTAATTTTTTTTTGTTAAATAAAATTCAAAATAATCGAATATCAACTATAGATTTTAACAGATCTTCCAATTATATGAACAGACTATGATATTCCAAAATCTCCATATTAATATAACGTAAACTAAGCATAATTTGTTAATTTTTCGACACAAGATGCCTAAACAATGTGCTCGAGATGCAATTGTTCCTTGTTCTCCGTCAGTCAAACATGTATGAAATCGATTTAAATGTGAATTGTCTCGGCTCCCGTCGTCTGTGAATGCAAGTTACTTAGGAATTTTTCAAAAGATTACGACTGTGTTTTTTTGCCTGGTTGGGAGGTCTACAATGCCGTTGTAAATAGTATGGAAGCTTGGACTGCACAATCCGAGTGCTAATTGTCGCAATCACAAACTATTTTGATTTTGCAAATTGAATAGTGTCTCTGTAAATACTACTCTTATTAATTATTTCATGTTCTATTATCTTATTAATTTAACAAGGTGAAAGTTTGTGTTTGTTACTCCTTAACGCTCAAGCGGCTGGATCAATTAGGATATTTTTTTATGAAAGTAGCTGATACCCTGTGGATTAACTCATAGGCTACTTTTAATCTCTAAAAAATAAAAATGTAGTGTTCCCGTGGGATTATCAAGGAGTCTTCTTGCTAAACCGGCTGGATCTTAAATGGTGGAATTTTATTGAAATTTTGTATAGAGGTAGTTGATAGCCTGAATCAATTCATAGGCTATTTTTATCCCGAATAATGGGAAGTATTAGAAAAGAAGAAGACGGGATAGGACGGGACGAAAAAAGTATAAAGGATTAAGGAAGGCAGTTACATTGAGTTTAAAATTAAAACAGTTAATACGTGGTATAATATGTATCCGATGTGAACTGGCCTCAAAAAGTGTCTGCATCCGGGCGAAGCCGGGCTGATTTACTATATATCATCTTTCATATCGATGGTTAATATTAAAACTTGCTTGCAAAATATGGTGTTGTTATTATATTTCCAGTAAATTACGAGAATCACATTTAAATGTCATCCTAGTTATTGTGCAATATTTGTACATATTTTGTAACATTGTCTTAAAGTTTATATACCAACGATAAAACCTAACAAAACAAGTTCGAAGTGCGCCTTTAAATAATTCTCTGCAAATTTTATTGAAGTGGATCTAATTCATGCAATTCACGAGCGTTTGAGAGTCGTGCGCTCACATTCTACGTCATTCCGGTGATTGTTAGCAAGCTGTTGTATACTGCTCGTTTTTTACTTGGAGTAGTTAAAAGTGTTTTCTAACAACAGCGTTTACAGCGCTTTGGTCGTTCAACGCAATAAAATTAAGCTTAATGCTGACCTTAAATGCTAAGGGCCAATATAACCCTATAGACATTTATTGTACTGTGAAAAAATCAAGATTTGTTTTATTTCTTTTTAAGTATCAATGTTATATATAACACAATTAAAGAAACGTTTTAAGCTCTTTCACTAGTTTTTACTCTGCTGTTACTTAATTAAATATTTCGAAGATTACTTATTTAAGCCACATGGAGATGGTCCCAGTTAATTGGTGTTATAATGTCATAAAGGCGTTATATTATGATAGCCGAATGCAGTTTTATGTATTCAGTTGTTTTCATAAACATTCGCATTGTGATATAAATATCACCTACTTATAAAAGTTTCTTAGTTGAATCCGCATACCTACTTGAAAGTTCAGTTATTTCGAGTGCACTGAAAACAATTCGGGTTCTGAGCGAAATGCAAAGTATGCGTTTAAAATTTGGCCACTGGTATTCCAGTCCAGAAAGCACTGAAGAGAGATATTATCGTAAAATTTAACGGAGTGCAGTGTGGACGGCACCTAAGCGCATCGTTATATGAGAATTGCAAAAACTGGACATAAGCATCTAATTTGCATTTTACAACGAAGAGGTTGAAATGCTTGTAATTATGTTATTATTTGCGTATTATACATGGTGATTGCAGATTGCGTTCAATTAGTGAATTTCTTAAAATAGTTGCAATGCCCTTTTACATTCTTTGGACTTTGGAGTTTATGGCGTCTGAGGCGCAGCTTCTATAAAAATAACATTAAGAATTATAAGTACCTGTTATTATTTATTTTGTGAGTCGCTTTATAATAATTATGGACCTGTTTATTTAATCATATGGACATTTTGTAATGTGTGAATTCTTAACTACAATTTTAGTAATTTGTAATATATTTTGTAGCGTAAATTTGTGTCTCGCGTTCTGCGTACCAGTATAGTATCCTAAAAAAACGAATTATACTTTTTAAATTTCAGCTGATATAAGACTTCACATTAAAATATCAGGAAATGATTTTTCCTAAGAACTTAGATAAATATTTACAATTAGATTAATTTACAGGACAATGACGAAATATGCGATTAATATAATTAATATTTTTCGGCCTTATTCATAGAATATTTTAAACCTATTTTAGTACCTAATCGAAAGACTTATAAATTCAGTTGAGCGAAGAAGTTAAAACATTTGATACTTAACAAAAATAGGCTTACAAACTGTCATGAACAAGGTCATTAGAATGTAAAATATATTAAATCATACCAGGCAAAAAAGAAAGCATTGTTTTTATGACGTCCTGTGTAAAGGCCGACACCCATACTAAGTAATAAAGTAAGTGAAGCGCTAAACATTGCGCGGTCGTAATAGTGGGTGTGTTACATAATTCGTCATCGCAAATCCTGTAATACTTTGTATCATTTGCAGAAACTAGACCTACTACATCACTCTCTTGATAAATGGGTTCCCATTACTTTAACTCAAAACGATTACATTCGTGAAGAGATTAATTGAGATTTTTGCTAAAGACCACTTCGGTTTGAATTTTGTTTGTTTTTACGATGGTTTTCAATATGTGACGTAATTGTGAGCTGATAAGCAGTTACTTTTTTCCTGCATTTAATGATTATCGTTCGCAATCATAGCGGTACATTACATGTATATAATTTTATCTAGTGCTAACTGATATTGCAACAGACTTTGAAAAGCAATAGAAAATTGCGTCGCTATCTTTGGTTTGCAAGCTCTTTTAACTTTCTGTTGTTTTGCACTAGCATTAAGTCTTCTCTGTTTGAAAAATACTTGGAACATTGGATAGTAAATCATTTTGAACTCGCAACCAGTGCGTAAAGAATACGAGGGGCCCTAACAGAGGCTTTATCTTCCATTTTAAATCTTGGTAGCCGCTGACGCTTCTTCGGTGTCTCGCCGGTTGGCTTGTCTCAGATGTCACTTGCTTATAATTTATTGTTCCTTTGGATGATATATGCAATATGAATACGTCTGTTCGCTGAGGTATTGTATTGATTCTTAGGATTTAATGTAGTTGGCATAGTACGAATATCATACGCATCGCTTCTTTGATTCGTAAATCATCTGTTTATTCACCTGATAGCTCTTTTGTGATTTTTTATTCGACAATCTATTTCTATGGTCCATAGGAATTTGTATTAATAGATTTCTATGGATACCAACGCTACCTAAATAGAATTTAAGTTATCACAAAAGTTCAGGATCCCAACATTATAAATTTATCTAAAGCATCGGCATTATCTTATCTAGACGTTTTATCTTATCAAAAATATCAGCTTAATACAAAATGCAAAGTAGGCCAGATGAAAGGAATAATCTGTTTACTAAAGATTTTATATTCCAACTTTCTTTATCGTGCACGGTTCACTACTTATGTTAAAAAGTTTGATAGCGAATTTACTACACTTGAATTCTTATTAGGTGTATTGACAAAGGGATGATAATAAACTGGGCAAGTAAGTAGGAGTGCGATAAAAAAGTGTCTGTAGGTGCCGGGCCCCCACTTAAGCATGCTAATGCACCAAAATGACGTCAGTTAATGCAATATATAGCGTCGTAATTGTTATGGGCTCATCGCTGACACTACACCCGGTTCATAAGCGGAGTTCAGTATGTCACTTTGGTATAAAGGTAGCTTTCGATTTTGTACCCAAAAAACAAACGATATCTAAGAAAATAACTTCTATGAAGTGCACTATGTAGGGAAGTAACAACAATAATCATGTAAGTTACTTATTAATGCAAAGAAAGTAGAAAATTTCGGGATACTGTGTCAATTAACTATAAGTTCATGCCTAAGGAACACATGTCGAGGTGACCTGAATACTGGATAATGTTTTCAATAATTTCTAAGAAGCTTTGAAATATTTTTAAAGACTTGAAATTAAGAAGTTTTTGGAGTAGGTACGTAAATATGCCATCGTGGTGGATTTTGCCCTCAACTCTTGCAATTAAACTCTTGATCCTAAAGTAATCTGTGAATGATTACGGCTAAGACAGTAGAGTACATGATTTGACTTGAGTTTCATTTGTCACTAATTGATATGTGAAATAACGTGCGGCACTTCGGCAAAAGCAGTGCCCTAACAGTAGATTATATTAAAACTTTTAGGCTCAGCTCGTATTATATGGATAATCTTTTGGTACATATATTACGTCTCGTTCAAATTAACCTCATTGATATATCGTCAAATGCAATTGAACAAAACACTTGTAGACGCCATGTAGTTAGTTGCAGTACTGACCTCCGTTAATTGTCGTGCGGGTAAGTAGTTACTGGCTTCGGACACGAGGTAAGTGGACTGATGATATCGGCAGATTGAACAATGCGACTCAACGACTACCGGCGGCTTTTACCATATTGTCGGTTACCATTTATCAGCGCCTTATTTGTTTTGTCTTATTTATGTTTCTCACTCAAGTGCCGAAACCACTTATAAAGAAACGATCCGAAATCCGTGTTAGTGAAAATGTTTTTATGGGTGCTTAATACGCAATCAGATTACTTGTATCAGAAAACAAAGTAACGATAAAGAATACGTGGATCTTCCATCTTGATCGATTGCGTTAATTTTTAATTAACAGTGAGCAGATATCATTAATTAAACGGGCGATTGTTCAACGTGAACCTTAAATAAAATAAGTTAAACACATAAAACATTTTAAATTCAATTGCCGTATTATCGTTAATCTGGGGAATGTAACGAGTGTTTAATTTTCGCGACCGGGTGCTACAATAAAAATGTTAAGCCATTGAATGGGGAGCCCGCAGGTAGGCGGTAGTAATTGATTACTGTGGCGAACACGATATCAGCTTATCGCGGATCGGAGCGTACGCACAATGTCCAATAAACTAGGCAACGCTATCTGATCTTGTAAATGAATCAGTTCAGGTTCAATGAATCACTCGCTTCTTGTAAAATAATAGACAAAAACGAGCCATATTTATTATTCACTGTTAATAATCGCAGTCCGCCAGTTAAATCATGTACGAAAAAGTTTACCTCACTCAAGCTCTGTATTTCTGAAATTAATTAAGAAACAAGTTCGAAGACACCATCAATTTTATTCACATCTCAACAAAATAAAAAAAAATGGTATAAAATTACCGGATCTGTAACAAGCACTCTCTGTTCCTCTAAATGCGATTTACATGTATTAAAGCGTTTTTTTTGCGTTTTGTTCCGTTCTCGTATGACCGGCATGCGAACATGGTAATAATGTGTTGCGTATTTGTTCGATGGACGACAGATATGCCGCTAGGTGTGTAAAATATATCTCTACAGACAGATACGGCCGCATTATGTACAGTGACCCGAGACTGAGCCGATCATCCCACTCACCGATACTGCATCTTACGACAATACTTACTTGAAATACAAACCGACAATAAAATCTTATTATAGAGGTGTCGTAAACATACCGTTGTCTCTGCCACGACGCAAAGATTCTGCAAACTTGAAAAAGCCTAATCATTCCTGTTTCATGTGAGAAAGACGTTCGAAAGAAAATAAAGCGAAGGTGTCATGTCCTGTTCATTATTTCAACAATTTTAACATCACAAGTTGGAAGTGGCTTGTCAGTAAAGCGACAGAAAAACTAAAGACTATCATTAACGGCATTAGGACGTGTTACTTTAATGGATGAGCTGGTGTTAAATGCCTTCTCAAATACTCACTGAGAGTATTCTTTTAGAATTTACTTAGATACTAGATAAATTGTTAAGTCTACAGGTCGGTCCCATGGTGTAATGGTTAGCACTTTGGACTTTGAATCCAACGATCCGCGTTCAAATCTCGGTGGGAGCTGATTTTTGTTTAGTTACAAACAAAAATAATGAAGGTTTCAAAAAACTAAACTCGACTTATCATAAATATAATTAAAACGAGTATATTTTTTAAAATAAATGTTAAAAGCGATTAAAAGCGAAAACAACAATGTGCAATGTACAGGCTGTACATTTGGCATGTTAATTTTATATCCACCCTTTGTAAAGGAAATTGATATGAAGAGTGAACTATTCATGAAAGTCAATGACTCTCGTTTCGATGTATAAAAGATGCAAATATTCTTTAATTATTAAAATTTGCCGTGACGAAAGTTGATGATGTAATGCTCACGCCATTTTGGACTTTCGTGCCTTCGTACGTTACGGCAATACACATTAGATTTGAATCATCTGTAATTGTGTGCCTGATGTGTATTGCACGTGTAAAAATATGCGAGAATAGACCATTATAACCACATCATGGTTTATTTAGTCACACGTTATTAGACACACGTAGTAACGTTGTTTCTAACACTTCATTTGTCACATGTAGTAACGTTGTTTGTAACACTGTAATTTATGAATAAATCTTGGCAGAAACTACTATTAAATGTGCATTCTTTTTCAGTTGCAGGGAGTTCATAGGTGAACATAGGCTCCTCAGGGATTCTCACAAAGACCTGCTTGAAGCCGCCTGCATCCTGATACTTTTTACAACTTTTTGAGGTAAATTTATAGTCATAATTACTTCTATAATTATTTATAAATAAGGACTTTTTATTGCTATGAATAGCGAGACGAGCATGCCATTTGCCATGGTAAGCCATTGCTCATGAACAGTAGCAAAACCAAAAAGCATCTTAAATTACAAAGCAATACTTGGCATTCCACAGCGGTCGCCATCCTGAGACATAAGATGTTAAGTCTCGATATGTCCAGTAATTAATCTTGCTACAATATCCTTCAAACCGGAACACAACAGTGCATTTACACTGCTGTCTCTCGGGAGAAATAGACATTACGGTGGTACCTACTCAGGCGGCCTCTCTCATATGATGTATATCTAATACAATATGAAATAATAAAGAAAATTTTTAGTCTGCTTCTGTTAACTAATCTCTTTTTCGCACTGAATAGCTTGATTACTATACATGTTACATATTGATTGTTGATATCGGTGTTTGATTATTTGAGACTTTTTGGCCGCCTCACTGCCAAGTGCCTTTCATTTCATAGTTCACCTTACCTTACCTTCAAAGGATATTAAAACTACCACCTTCCTTATTCCATAATTCTACAGGATTGATTTATTTTTGACTCAATCGATGTTTTAAATTATGTATAGTTTGAGTAAAGATTTTAAAATATAAGTTGTGGGTGTACTTATTTTATAAAATAAATAAAAAGACGGGTTCAAAGGATATTTATTTGTCTATTCTTCTGTCATGTGGCGGCAGGACAAAAGTCTGTAATACACATCTTTTTATTTTAAAGATATTCAACTGTTTAGATATCTTGGCGATATAAAAATCGGTGCGTTGATATAATGGGCTACTCAGACTAAACTACAAGGAGCATGGTTCGATCCCTGGTCAGGAAATCTACTTTATGTGAGTGGAAAAATGACTGGATGAATTTCTACAAAATTCGATGTAGGTATATTACTCTATTTGAAATATGTATTACATTGTTTTTGTACAGTGATTCTAAATGACCCAAGAAAAAATAGGACAAGAACCCAAAGTTTAAAAGGTTTACCTACTTATTAATTTGATGAGCGATTTATAATTAATATGTTAAATAACATCAGAGCTGTTCGAGATGACATATACAATATCATAAATTCACATCAGATATCTTTGATAACGATTATGTTGACTCGGTCAATTGCACCTATTCATTGCGACTCCATCAATCTTGTGCAAAATGTACTATGTAATGTTGTAAATAAAGCATTGTCCGTATTATCACAGCAAAAATCTGCAATCGTAGGCCTTCGCTATTGCAACAATGTGATGGGTTCAAACAGGGAGCAGGCCGTTGTCCAGCCGCCAACAATCCATTCCACCACCGTCATTTATCATTCTCGATTGATGGACGTATTCGTGGCTATCTCATAAATATTTAACATTTATTTTTGCATCTACTTCAAGCACGCGCCTCGAAATGCGATCATATAAAATTTATAATACTACAACTCTTTATATGGAATTTTTTATCAGTTTTCATCGCAGTTTTGCATAATGCATGGGTTTTTGTTGTGCTGATTTATGTCATTATGTACCGGCATAGAACAAACGTTCTAGCTTACAATCAGATATCAACTTGTTGCTCTTTGTAAGGAAATTTTATGGCGACGCTGTGGTTTTTCTTGGCAACGTTTGATTCATACTATATTCGCCGTGAGAGGGATTAAACTGAGAGATAAGATTTGAAAGTGTGAGCTGATTCTCAGTAAATAAAATTCGCGTCCTGGGTTTAAGGCACTCATATATCGGATGAAAACATACTGTGCTCATATTCTAAACTATTAGATCCTATGTGAAGTTTTCGGTTTTAATCTCATATAACTTGCCAGGGATTAAAATTTATGCCTGGCGTAGCTCGCCTATATCACACCTCGAGACGAAAATAACCTCGTTAAGCCGTGGGTGGCGCTGATGGCACCTCCGCCTGCTGCAGACTTGAGCTTTTGTAAGGTGAATTAAAGTGTAGGATTAAAAATAATGTCAGCGCATCAGGTATTATTTATTGGTACAGATGGCTGTGGCGAGGGCGCGCGTGAGGTTGGGTCGCAGGCGTAGCGCTGCTCGGTCGACGCGCGTGCGGCTCTCGTACCGCCCGCACTCGGCTACCACCGTCATGTTGCACGATTCCTGAGGAATGTTCATACTTAATACATGTACTAAATTTCAATCAAAATTATGTGGCATATAACGGTGAATCTTCTGGTTAAAAAGTTATATAACCGGGACATAATATTCTATCGATAGTATATTTGTAGTTTTTATTTGGTAACCTGGGTTAAAAATGCTCATAGTTTAATGGTGAGCCAATGGTTTGTATTAGGTAACAGGACCTCCATTGAATTCAAAATTATTAACGATTTTTAATTTCCTATGTAACCAACCAGTTAACATATAAATTGGTATTGCGACACGTATTGAAAAATTCTATATATGTCACGATTATTAAATAATCTAAATTGGAAGTATCTGTTATATTTATTCCTCAAACCGTATAGGGATAACAATGTCAAACTATTGGTAATGAACTTGGACTACTTTACCTTATAATGATTGAGCTGCACCTCGCTAAAGGGCGCTGACCATCCAGTGAACCCTGACGCGCTAACACTTGCCAGCGGGTAATGATTGAATGCTGTCAACACTCTCTTGGTCACCATAAAACTCTTGCTGTAAAACCCTATAGGGCTAATCACTGCAGAACTCACTATATGCTTCGATAATTTAGGCTCTGGAAGATCCATTCGGCATCTCGTTTTGTACTCATTGAATAGAATTATGTCTTCTAAAGTTGCATTTGCGAGATGACTATTATCCTCTATTAATTCTAAATCAGCTAAATCTACGTTGTTTGAATCTTCAATTCGAACAGCATCACGTTTTACGTATATTTTGTTTTTTCTTTCGTCTATGTCTTTATTTTTCAAATCACGTATTTTCTGCATAAAGTCGAAGAAAAATACGTTTTGGATCATTATAGCAGCGTATTCTTTTGGATCCCATCCGTACTCTTTCAATCTGTGTAACAGTTCAGGCCACGTGTATGCAATTTTCGGGAGTACAATTTCGTCGACATCTAAAGGAATAACGAACGTCGACTCTTTTATATTTCTGTACAAGCAATCATTGTAAGTAATAATGTGATCCCTTCGTCGTTGCCATAAAGTTCTTCCGGGCTCGTTACTAACTGGAACATCGAACAATCTAACATAGCCTTGATCTTGATATGTTGCAGAACGTTTGCAGTTTGTTTACTTATTTTATCGACGTACACATCGATAATATCTGCACCGAGTATCTTATTGGTTTCCAGCCATTCTACTAGGCTTTGTGATATGTCCTTATCGAAGTTCATATCTTTAACACATACAGTGAAGTTGCGGTTTTGTGTATTTTCTTCAGGTTCTAATGGAAAAGCATTTGTAGGATTGTCACACGGTTCGGTAACTACAGAAACGATTGAAGGGCCAATTAAAGGTTCCGTTAATGAACAGGTCAGTAGTAGCGGTGTGTCGACGTCAAAAGAGCTGCTATCCCACTCGTACCACCAAATTTCAAGTGGTTTTGCTACAACCACTTCCACATTATTTTCGTACGGTTTTTTGGAGCGAGTCTGGCAGTACAAGGCGTTTTCTGCAGAATAATTGCGACCTGCAAAGATATAAATATTACAAGAAGATGCATTTTGTTTTATGTTGACGTTATGACTGCGCGCCCAAGCTATTCATTATTTACGAAGAGGTAGTATCGTATGCGACCGAGTAAAAGTGTCGGGAAGTGCTAACAATAATGGTATTTACGATCACCGTTTTAACTGAAACGACCATATTTCATATAAAGAAACTGCATTGCCTCAGCTGGTATAATAGTAATTTGTACAAGCCATTTCCTCAAGTACGCGACACAGCGGTGCTTTCAAGGAACTGTCATTAAAACGGTATTTCGATTACAGCCTCCCAGAGCAGGATGACTTTGCTTCCTACTAGACACGTTGCTTTGAATTACCTACGAGGCGAGGCGTGTCTTTATTGTTGATACATTTAACGAGCGATAAATCTTGCAAGCTAGGTTTCTATTGTTCCGATTTTTGATATGTACAAATTTGTATTTGTTATTGGTAAATAGGTGTTGTGAATTAGTGAGAAATAATAAAGAATCAAATTTTCTTTTTTAAAATATAATGTGTAATTTAAAAACAAACGGCATATAACAGGAATGTATTAACTGTATGCGAAGTGGTCTGATATTATTAGTGCCGCCAAATTGAACACATATAAAGCAATGCATATACAGGGTATATCAAGACTGCTACCGAAACGAAGCTGGGTGGTAGTTTTAGTGACTACAAACACAATGTAACTAAAATTTCGCATAGAAATGCGACATATTTTTTTATTAATTATTAAATATCGTCGAGTTTGGGTGATTAAAGAGAACAAATAAGGAAGCGATAATCTTATTTGCCATCTCGAGTAGATTTTATTGGCGCAAGGGCGATAGTCGAGTGCTAAAAGAGGACTGTATCGAAAAGGCGTAGTGTTTTAATTCGTCTTTCATTCTTCGCCATATTGTAAGAGTTGAGTGGGTTTATCTCGGACGGGAAGGAATTTACACGACGTGTACGCTCGCTTCGAGTGACAAATGAGTGCGAGTTTATCGGCACCGCTTGTTCGCCTCACTGTCCCTATCTGCGCACTTTTCCCTCCACGCTTTTGTTAGTTCTGTCCACACGTTTCGTTGATAACATTTTTAAAAGTGTTTTAAATTTCCAGCGTAAGCAGATAACGCGCTCAGATTTTAATGAGACATCTACCACGTGACTTACTACCGATATAGTACAAAGAAAGCAAATGCCGATATCATGATGTGAACAAAAAGCTTTTTTACCCCCGGCACGGAGAAAATACGTGGTGGCGACCGGCTATCACGTTCTCCAATAATTATGGTATGGGATTATCAACGCTTGAGATTTCCCTGATGGCTTTATTGAAGAACATCGTCGCGTTAACAAGAATGCGAGTTTTTTCAAGTTATGAGATTTGTTTTGTTCTCCCGTCGCTATCTTTATATTGTGCAGAGAAGATTTCGTTCATAAAATGTTATAGTTTACAACTTGTTTTTAAAGTTCACGGTTTGTGTTTATACTTTTGTCCGGCGCCCGTATCTGTTTATAGCTTTATGTAGGTTACACATTAAAAAAGTTTCGAAAGTGTGTAATTACTTTACTTAGGGTAGGGTAGCACGGAGAGCGAATGCTCGGGGCGACGGGCGCGCCAGCCCTCCATCCAAACATAACTTAATTGCTGATTAAGTTTCTTACAAATAAAACGTTGTAAAATCTTTTGATATTGTACCTTGATTGTATTATAGTATGTATTTATGTAGAAAAAGACGATGCAGATTATTTAAATAATGATATTCACTATTGCATTTTTCTTTTAGCCTGGCGTCATTTTACGCTGTGCGTAATTTAATGTAGCATTTGTTGGACATCGCTCAGCCAATCAGTAATCTTTTATTTCAGATACTTTGCAGCAATTTTCTTAAACATACATTATACCGCAGGTCATATAGATAATATTGCTTGAAGTTATATTGAATAATATAATATATAACATAATTAATGAATAATTTTTTTCGGGGCTACATGTTCCATGAGACTAGACTATTTTAAACTTCTTACAGAAACGGGTGGTCTCTTCAATACTCAATATCTTTATTGCACACCATAATAAAGATGTTACAATGTTATAGACCGTGTGAGGCACGACAACAATTTAGGAGAGAGGATGAATAAATTTATTTGTAATATATTATTGCACTATAGCATTATGATGTGCGCACCTGATTGTTCGCAAGCGGACATTAAAGTGGACATAGAGATTTTAATTAAGTGTCATCAGCGAGTACGTCTTAATAAAAATGTCTCGTTGATTATAGCGCCGGTATCCCGGGAATGTAAACATTAATGGGTTGATTCTTATAATGATGCCCATTTGTAGTTATGGGATTGTTTACACTTTTTGCGCTTGCACTAATTGGAAGTGTTGCGGAATTTTGATAGCCAGGGGCAAAAAAAAAACTTTTTGTTTATATTTTGAATGTCATGAATCTCGTAAATACCTAAATCCTATCAAAAACATCCTGTAAAAAAATTACAAGTCTCGCAGCTCAGGTTTTCTACCGCAAAAAGTTGTGAGATGCATGTAATACCAAGTCGGTTAATTTATTTAGTCCTTGCTTAAGGGACTTTCTGTATAAAGTTATTACGTAAGTTATTATCATATCAATATTAAAAATTATTTATATTGTAAACTAGCGGCCCGACCCAGCTTCGCCTGGGTGCATATATTTTTTGATTCCACTCCACACCAAATACATGTTATTTTTCGTATTAATCTCTTGTATACCTAAACTTGACATAGCTATCCTACTGTCTGGCTCAATCCCGTCTCATCCGTCTGTTCAGTCTCTTCCCGATCCGTCCCGTCCTTTTTCTTTTATTATCCATCCCGTCTTATAACGTGCATTTACATTTCGTCCTATCAAATCTGTCAGCTATCCCAGCCCTCTCCCGTACCTTCCACTCTATTATATCCCGTCTCTCCATATACATGTACATATAAAGATTGCCTTATGAAATTTTGACATTAAAAACTTAGCGTTTTTATTGTCCATCCAATATTCCGTCCCTTATTTCAGCACCAAAATGCTGTTTTCCTAATAATATTGCACGCCATTACTTTTTGTTAGTAATAAAGTAATAATAACAATTTAAAAAAAGAATTGGCCAAATTGGTCCAGGCGTTGTTGAGTTATGCGCTTACCAACACATTTTGCGATTCATTTTTATATTATAGAAGAAGATATTATAGTCCACCCTGCTGGCTTAGTGCGGGTTGGCGGATTTTATTTCACGTAGAATTTAATCCGAAAAGTCAGAGGTGTGCCCTGGGATTTGAACCCGTGACCATCGTTAACTTGTTGGCAGTCGCGTCTAGTACGTTACCATATACAAATTAATAAAACCTTCATACTGCCTTACCAGGTGACGTAAGTAATAGAACAAATATTTAAAAATATAAAACTGCATATCGTTTCGTTATAATGTCTAGATACGGCATCAACGTACCAATATTCTTTTTATTCTTGAGTCTAAAAACAATATTAATGCGAAATTTAAATATGTCCCCCAGCGCATCTAAAGTATCAATTCAAAAACAATGTCGTTTATGAAAACGAAAAATTATAATTAGATATATTTTGGTGTACTCCGGCAAAACGTTTCGATAAAGTATACCTTGTTTAAAACTGTTGCAATAATCTCACAAAACAATGGGCGATTTTGGTAGATATGACATGATTTCAATTTACATTCACAAAATTATGCGCAAGACGCCGTATCTAGATAATATTATATACACGATATACACGATGTACACATTTTTGAATTTTGTTCTATTTCGTCAGCCGTCAATGAAAGACAATGGAAAGATAGATCATTTTACGTTGGATGGTAGTTGAAGCTGGACCGTCTTTTACGTCTCCCGTCAAATAAACAAAGATCATCCTATATTGGCTGGACGCATCACGCTTAAACGATACCCAAAAAAAAAGGTTTTTAGTATCTTCCTCAGAAATTTTCCTATTTTTCTCACCCCTAAAACCTTCCCAGGACTTCCACAAATATTTCAAGACCAAAATCAGCCAAATTGGTCCAGGCGTTGTGAATTATGCGGTTACCAACACATTTTTATATATAAGATAAATAGATCGACTTGGCCATCGCATGAAAACATAATGTATCGTACAATTTATACATAATGCTGAGCTGCGAGACTAGGAATTTTTTTACATGATGTTTTTGATGGGATCTCACGTCTTTTTGTAGAGTCCTACTTTTTTCCTTTTCGGTACTTTATACTTCTAGAATATCACTAACGATTTTTCTTAAAGCCTCTGTCTTATGGCTTTTTATCATTTTTGTAGGTATCAATTTTCACAAATATAACTGATTTGATTATTTATGTTCTTTCTTTCATGGTAATTGATAATTTCGAGCTATTTAGTCTATTTATTTACAAGTTTTTCTTCGTCATGTTTTTCTAGAGGAATTTTGTACAGTTTCATGGGCTGAATACACCTTTTCCCTCTCTATCTACAACTATAATTCTATTATATACCGGTGCACTGTTCATTAACTGCAAATGTAACTTTGTAATCCTATACATTTATATGTGATTACAAAGTTATTCATGCGTTGGTGTATCTTGAAAACTAGACAGTAATTATGAAATGTTTCAATTTTTCCTTACTTTAGACACTAAACACTAATTATATTCTAAATTTGAAGGTTCTATGTCTGCTAGAAGTGCCTTAGACTTTTGATGATCGGTCAGTGAATCAGTGAGTGACAAAATTAAGAAAGTTTGACAAATTACAATTCTTAAACTACCGGTTCAAATTAAATGAAATTTTAAATATACTGTGTTTATACAATGTCTGCTTAGTAACTAAAAATTCAGGCTTCTTGCTTTAACCACAACAAAGTTATAGAGGGTAGAAAGTGGTCTGAATTGCTTCGAGAAAAGGATGGTACGACAGTGCCGCTTTTTAGCTCAACTTGGAGGGGGCACTGCCGTGCCCCCAGATACAGCAGTTTTACGCATAGTCCTGAACTTACAGTGACATTTTTGCTGACCCTAACCTATGAAGCTATCGGCGAGATGGACTAAAGTAAGACTTGTTGGCTCATCAGAATAATCGAAACACCTTGAAAGTTTATGTTTTGTAAGGGTTATCGGAAATATGTGTTTTAGGAATATATTTAGTGGAAAATATGAGGTTTTCAAATCCTAATCTTGATGTTCTAAATTCAAATTAAATTTATACATATTTTTCTCATTATCAGAATAGAATATAAACTTGCAAGGTGTTCCGATTTTTCTGATGAGAAGTATAGTAAAGGGAAAGAACGTAAACTCATACAAAATATATATGTTATTTTATATTTTGTATGAGTTTACGTTATTACCCCTTCCATCATAGTATTATGGTGGTACCCTAACACACCTTATGTACTTTTAATATTTTTCACAATGTAATGCACATTGTATATATATATCCTTAGTTGTAGAACTCCAATCTCAAACAGTACCTCACTTATGTTCACATTGTGAGGTTTTCTGGTGGTCTCATTATTACGAATATGAACTAATTGAGCTACCTGCTGAGAAAGATATGGCTCGATTAATGTGATGTGTCAGTTAACCGAAAGAAACATTTATATTTTCGGAATAAAAAACCTACGTTTTATAAAATATACCTATTTTCTGAATAAAATAAGTAACGAAGAAGGTAATAAGAGAATTAGTACCTAGTTTAATTTTTGACATTCAGGTAGATAAAGAAGTGAGATGATATTACGTGTGGAAATGACAATTCTTAGTCCTTAAACTTAATTAGCCTTTTTCCCGGAAGGGGTAGGCTCGTTTCGTCTTATATGGGGGCGAGCCTATTGCGACATCGGGCACAAATTCCTGACTCCGTGCTAATAATGTATAGAAAACTGGAAAATCCAATATCACTTTGCCTGACCCGAGATTCGAACCCGAGAACCCAGTTTTGTAACGTTACCGTATTACAACTACGCCACCGAGGCAGGCAGTATAACATTTCATTAAATGCAAAGCGTAGAAATATATCTCTATGAAACCTCGGCCACAAACGTCAGTCAGCCATTAGTGACCATTGAATGAACACTTACCGTGAAAGGAAGCTAGAATTCTGACATATCGTTGCGTAGTACGCTGGTCGTAGTACGCCGCGTATAGTGACACCTGCGTACCGGCTACTCGTTGCCAGGACGACCGCTTGATTACGCCGGGCGACCACGTGCGATTCTGGAAACAATAATGGTGGCACAAAACCGATTAGTGTTCTCTTAAATATAGCATTGCAAAGATTTTTCTTGGAATGTTTGCTCTAGGTTGTAGCTTTAAATTATGAAAATAATAACATCTATTTGGACATGTTAGATTTGCTAATGAATTTAATCGTACATAATATTGTTCAATGAGAACAATTCCAAATAATTGTTGTATTATAAAACATAATTTGGTAAAAGTTCTAGCTAGCAAAATATATTTTTTCTGCCATTCGTATATCAAATATTACCATTTTATATAATGATAGAAGGTCTTTAGAGGAAAGAAAAGCTTAACGAAATAAAATCTATAACTGCATTGAATCCTCCATTGCCGGAAAGCATTAGTAGTTGTACGTTTTACTTGCTTATTAACCTGGATTTAGTCCATTGAAAATGTAAATAGAATACTCTAAAGTGTTCCAAGCTTCTCCCGCAACAGTTAGGTACCGCTACAAAATGAACATCTATATCGACCTTAATTTAAAACTGCGAATGACATAACGATATTAAAATACTGTTGCTCTGTATCTGAACCATTAATGAACAAACCAAATGATTATGTGGAGGATTTTAACTTCCGAGGAAAAAATAATCATAAAACATTTTATCGAGTTGTATATTCGTTTTAATACTTATAATACATTTTCACAAATTGAATACAGCGAATTCATTTGAGTACCTATTTAAAATCTGAGTGAAAAGTTGTACTTTATACACATTAAATCAAAACGATGGTACTACGAACGCCTGTTTAAAGTTTGTTACATAAATGAATTAATCACGAGAGATTCTGACATGTATAACTTTATTATTTACTACCACAATTAATTCACAATTTCTAGTAATAAATATTGATTGTACTGGTGTCGTATAGTATATTACTCCGGTTTATAATAGGGTCTCGTTACATGCTGCTGTTAAAATGTGATAGCATCTCTGGGAAACCAGACTCCGCCGATAAAAAATTGGTACGTCACATCACACGAACGAGCTATTTATTAGTGAAAGTTCATTTGATACTAAATTCCTGGCCTCGTGCGCTTGAAAAAATAGAATACATGTGATTTTTTTTTAAATTTTGATTTTGTTTCACTTCAATAAATTTTTAATGCGATTTGTTTGTTACTCAAACTCGGCAAATATCATGAATCAATTATTTATCTTCCCATGTTACGAGAAAACAACTTAATACAAAAGCAGCTTATTTTATTATTATTTAAATGGTCCATAAGGCAGATAACTCTTAGTGCCATTAGGTACCATCGCAACGGAATTACTGGTTTTTATGTCTAAATTACAATTTGCAGATGTAAAAAGTTTTAATACCATGCACATAAATTGATTTAGTCTGAGATAATTGTCGTTTTATTCGACTAATTGTTATTTTATTACTGCAATAGCTTACTTGGAACTGTAGACGTAAATGGAGGTGAATAATTATAGGCTTTATTACGATTAATGTAGAAACTGCTTTTTCCTTCCCTTTTATTAGGCGGTGAAGTAAACTGGAACGGGCGTTTGAACAGGCCAGAAAAGGAATTATTGTACCCTCTATGTGCATGGTAAAGGGCAAATAAAGACATGTAAGGCTACTTTAATTAATTGCTAAGATATGAAATATAAATATCTTTATATCCCACATGGATATATTTTCATTGTAATAAATTTTTCATTATTATTGCTCAACTTTAATTTTGATTTCATCATAAGGCGCTGATTTCTTTAATTCTTATTTTGTTTTTTTTTTTTTTTTTTTTTTTCTCGCTATCGAAGGACTGATGACCTAATGAAGGTTGCAGGAATTCGTTGGATATAGGCCGCGTCAATCATATATTACTATATGCTAATCAATACGGAAGTCGTGTGCCAGAAGATAACGGTGCCGAATTATAATTTCGTGTCTTAGAATTGTAAAATTGTTTTTTGAATTGGAAGATTTACCTGTATTCTTCCAATTTAATTTATCCGTAGGCAATAAAGTAGTATGATTATCGTTTGTTTTCTAGACTTGAAATTTCATCTTGGTATTGTGACGAAATAATCTCGTTAATAATAAGCCCGTTATAATCTTTAACAATAAACTACGTATGAGTAGATAAGTACATACGTATTATAAATAATTGGGACATTAATCCAGCACGTACATTATTGGATTCTGTGAAACATAAGATGGTTTTTTTGTAAAAAATGTAACGAACTTCATGTTAATTCTATCCACAATTTAAAACAGTTCAGTAAACGTATACTTTACACTCATTCTTGCTTTGTACGTGACCCCACGTACTCGGGCCTATATTCGCAATATCACGAATTATGACTATTATGTAGGTGTGCTCTGTCACAAAAATATTTACAGTTACACTGTCGAATTCTTCAAAAGTATGTTACATGACTCACTGTTTTTCGTACGGTGTGACAAATATAGAACCTTTTGCAATCTAAAACCACCAGGGAGATTTACGTGTTGTGCGGAACGGCCAAATTAATTTAGGTTGTAATTAATTTGGAATAGTTTTATACTCATTTACGGATCATGGGTCGACTGCTGCTAATAGCCTTCATCCCAGGATTTTCATAATGACTTCTTGTAACAGCAGTCACAATTCATCATCATCATCTCAGCAACAGGAAGTCCACTGCTGAATATAGGCCTCCCCCAAGGATCTCCACATCGACCTGTTGGAAGCGGCCTGCATCAAACGACGTCCTGCAAACTTAGCCAGGTCGTCCGTCCACCTTGTAGGCGGGCGTCCGACATTTCGCTTGCCTGTACGTGTTAGTCAAAGTTTGCAAAACTATATTTGAATACCCCATCAAAATGTATGTTAAACTCCCAATCGAACTGCCAGTGTAAGCATCATTTGTTCGAGATACCTTATCGCAATATCACTTAAAATTAAGTTCTGTTTGAATGATCGTGAAAGTGTTTTGGTGTCGAAGTCACTGCGTGGGATTCACTAACGGGTCTCCTTAATATGCCGTCTCGATTTGGAAGTCACGTGCACCGTGGTGGTTGCAGGTCTCGATTGAATGGCCTGGGCTCACGATACCAATGTACCGCGAAATGAATCAGTTACCAAAACGGTATAGACGGAAATGGGAATGTTGCTTTGTAATCGTGACTGTGGTATGCATTTAAGCTTAGCCGGTCATGCAGTATAAGCAATTCTATATTTTTCGGGTACGGAATAAGTGGTTGGAGCACCTGCCTTTTCTCCCGTTTGTATAATGGTTAACAATTTAAATGAGCCCATCTTATTCCATACTCTTATTGACGGATTCACTCGTGCAGTTTTACCGGCCCGCAGAAATGCGAATTAAGACGCCTGCTTATTTTTAAGAATGAGCTTGTTTTGAAGAGGGTTTTTTTTAATTTAGTTGATATTATTACGACATCATAAGATTGCTTGTCCTTAATAACCACATCAGGTAAGAACTAGTTTTTTTTAATAGTACTACCAAAGGAGTAAAGTGCATCTAATGGTAAGAGCAAGTCAAATAGAGTATTCACCAGTCGGCAAAATTATGCTGGTTTGGTTACAAATATTGTAATTTAAGCGTTTTAAGACCCTTAAAAGTCCTCAGATGAAAAGTATAAATGAGAATTCACCTTGTATGATGTTCAAATAACATTGGCGTATAGGCAAATAGTAAATCTTAAAAATATAAATTTATGGTGGAATATAAAATATAGACGGAGTGAATAAACATGAAAGTAAAATTAAATTTGCAAAGAATGTACTTGAAATTGATTAGGTTGTATCCGAAGCGCTCTGCGATGTGCGTCATAATCGGATAGTTTTATAACATCTCTTTGAACTTTGCACATATATTTTATAATGGTTAACTTAATGGATTTGTAGTACATCATTGTTTTTTTTCATCGCTATAAATGGAACATGATGTCGAAAAAATAATGAGAGCAATAAAGTGTAATGATACGCGAATACGTGGCCTCATTTCACACGGGCTAAATATCATTCGCAACTCTACGTAATTTATATTATAACTGAAATAATATGTAATCAATTCTGAGCTACATTCATTGTTAGGGTACAAAAATAGCAACAGCAAATCACGTCAATTTACAAGGAACTTATCACGGAATCCTTATAACAAAATGAGCTATGGAATTAATGCATGTTTTCTTTTGTTTGATGTTATTTCACACCTAGCAACCTCTTATTTATATAATAGTCTTTGTATTTCTTTATGTTATTTATTTGTTAGAGAAAGGATACTACATTTTCGTCATAGATACATATATCGTCACGCTTGCATTCCTTAGGGGGATAGAGAATTATGTATTCGATAAAAAAATTAAGTCTTAGGCACTAGAGTTTCCAGTTCATTAACTATGTTGCGAGACTCACGGGACCAATCGTAATAATATTTAACGATGCATAAAATTTACCATAAAATAATGCTTGTGAATGAAAAAATAACAACATTGCCTAATAAATATTTAACCCTTTATAAATTTCATCGATAAGTGGCAGTAAAGTAAGTACCGATAACTTAATTATTTTCCCTATTCTTTAATACTTAATGAACATAGCGACCGCGAATTAAATGTAAAAAAATGATAATGTCCAAACTTGTTCCATAATCATTACTTTCGTCGTAAATTTATCGAGATGTTACATTACTCTAAGCTTAACAGCTTGGTATATACTATCTATTTAATAAGTAGTCTCGACTTGTTGGTGCCTCGATAAAAATAAAGGGTAGAAATTAAAACCACTTTAACACAGGCTAATGAAGCCAGTACGGGATATTAATACGACAGCCTCCGTAGCGCAGTTGGTTAGACGCCGCCTGTGAAACGAGAGGCCGCGGGTTCGATCCCCGCACCGAGAGAAATATTTGTGCGGCCCACAAATATTTCTTCCGGGTCTGGGTGTTTGTGAGACCGAAAAGTCTCTCGTAGTTCCTGATACCCACGACACAAGACTAGATCTTAGTGTGCGGTCAGGACTATGTATGTGACTGTTGGGTGTATTTATTTAAAATATATACCGGGTATCTCAAGACTGCTACCGAAAACGAAGCCGGGTGGTAGTTTTAGTGGCTACAAACACAATGCAACTAAAATTTTCGCATAGAAACGTGACAATTATTTTTTATGATTTTTTAAATATCGTCATTTTTGGGTGGTAAATCCATAGTTTTTGCTAAAATAATAATTTAAACTCTCTTATATCTTAGAGTATTTATAAATTAAAGGGTATACACTATTATTTTAGGAAAAAAAATATTTACCACCAAAATATGGCAATAGGAAAAAAATTCAAAAAAAAAATTGTCGCTTATTTTTGCAACTTTTTCTGTTGCATTGTGTCTGAAGTCGCTTAAACTACCACCCGGCTTCGTTTTCGGTAGCAGTCTTGATATACCCTGTATATATAGTATCAATTAAAGTGCCATGTTTGTTTGTGTGCGGCTTTACTTGTTAAACTTGACGAACATGTATAATCATCAAATTTTCTATATCTGTATCAGCACATATAGGTCCCACTGCAGGGCACGCGCCTACTTTACAATCGAGAGTACGATTGAGAGTGCTTAGGCCATATAGTCCACCACACTGGACTAGTGCGGATTGGCGAACTTTACTCACCATAGATTTTTTACAAATCGAATCTTATTTCCTTACCCTTTTAGTGCGTGGTGGTTGCCTATCAATAAACACATGACTGCGAAGAGTCAGAGGTGTACCCTGGGATTTGAATCCGCGAATACCGTGAACAATGTTGGCAGCCGCGTCTGGTCCGTTATCACCAGTCGGCAGGCCACCACGCATTTTTATCTTTTCACGGGGAATAATTATTCAAATGGAAATTAGTCTTACTAAATGTTAGTTACGTTAAGGAAAAGAAATATAAAAATATGATTTTGTCATATATTGCAATGGTGAAAGTTCCATAGTAAATGATGTTGATGTAACAGTAGAGCCGCTCTTGCAATGTAGGAAGCAGTATTTGTTCAATAGAAACTACATTTTAATGATATGTACATTAGATATACTTATGCTATTCATATTTATATTACGCGAAAGTACCATTTCACAAGTGGAAAAAAACTGCTTGTATAATGTAAAGTCACCATTAGCTTCCTTAATTAAAAACATATGGAACATCAATTTGAAGGATTAATATACATTTTTACAATGGTTTTATTTTCCTTTTTTTTGGCTTTCGAGGACTAGAAATACAAAAGGTGATGTTGCGATGACAGCTTTTCCACTAACCAGACGAAACGTGATACTAAAGCAATTTTCTAGTAATAATTGTGCGAAACAGTGGCGTTGATCAGGTGAAGCCGGAGGGGTTACTCAGTACTTTGACACGACGACAAATGTTCCAATATCGGACGTAAAACTGTACGAATAAATACTTTACATAATGTTCGAATCCTTTATTATACGTCGTAATATTAGACTATGTTCGAAGTGAATGATAAGTTTCATAGAGAATAGTATTGATTTTTTAGAAGTGGAAAACTTTATTTTATATGTTTACGTTCAACGTTCGAATGATCGAACTTCGTGTCAACGAAACAAAAAAGAGAAACCCCTCAGACGAGATTGTTGTAATTATAAATGATAATGATATCGTACGTACTCATAGACTAAAACGGATCTTATTCTAATCCAAAACCATGACCAATGATGCGCTAAGAAATAATTGTGTTAGAAAACAGGGAAATTATGCATCACTGTTGTGTAAAAGTGAAAGCTCTGCCGTTTCAAGTAATATTCTACTACTAAAACTGCAAGAACAACTTGTTTAGGAAAATACTTTCACATTATATTTTTGTAAGATCATTATGACATCTTCGTACAAAAAATTAGATGACTTTCGTAATGCATGACGCATCAAAATTTTATGTGAAAATAATTATATAGCAAAATAAAACATATTTTTTATAGTAAATACAATAAACTTATGGTTTGCAATGCTACAATGCAATGCTGTTTTTGAATTTTAATAAGGTTGATAACTCCCGGCAAGTATTTTATTATTTACACACGACACACGGCGCGGGCTATCTACGAGTTAGCGACCTGCAGCAATTTACCGGAAATTGCAGTTTCTATTTATAAACGTAAATATGTCCGTTTAGTTATCACAAGTACTCGTATGCAAGTGGACATTCGAGGGGTTTACGCGTAAAACCGAGACGATGTTAAACGGACGAGTGGTGATTACGGTGACACAGCTTCATGATAGAGACGACATCATAATGCTTTGCTAAGTTTACGCGACTGCTATCGGTGGGAGATCTCCAGGGACAAATGAACACTCGTATATGTTGTCTAACGACTTGATTATACTTTGAAACGCATAGTTGTTTGCAATACTTGTACACGCCTGGCAGGAAAACAGATGTGTAATAAGTCTAAGATTGAACAGTAAAATATCCTGACCATTTCCGTTCTGCCCATATGCACCCTCTATTACCAAAAGCTCGCAATGCATCTATTTGTTACGATTATTTAAATTTTTATGTATTAATGGTTCATAGTAAGACATCATAAGACATTTAGGATATATTATCGCTCATAAAACTGAGAATTGATAACCAATAATGTGACTAATATTGCTAATAAATTACGTACAGGATAAACTATTGAACACAAATGAAAATATGTTAAAAGTATTCAATAGAAATGGCGATGGTTTGTGGAGCGGCGAGGATCGGTGGCGGTATGCTATTAGACCAGCCAGACGATATTGATTTCGATTTATTTTCCATTCGTGACCAACATCGGAATAGATTATCAACATTATAGGTACAGAACGAGCTTAAGTAAAACTATTCGAGGACTAAGCACAAATGGAGTCTGGTTTAGACTGGCCCCTGGAGCGGCTTGCATCACAACGATTTATATCAATGACAAATTATGTATGTGACGTTGAATATATTGTATCGCTTCAATATTTTATTTACTGTATCTATTTAGGGCATTAGATATTGAATCTTCATACTAAGACTAGACATATTTAAACTGAAAGATTTGATTTAGCACTACATAAGTTTGTATAAAATAAACCAGTATAAATTATGTTCAATAGCTTATGCGTATTGAATAGTTACATTCACACAATTGGGAAATTGCGATGTTTATTGTTGCCAAACATGCTAAAAAAACTTTTCACCGCATGTAGAAACAAATCAGAAGGCATTTAAAAATCAGTCACAACTAACGAATGTACTTTATATACGAATTAAGCTGTTTCAAAGTAATATCCAAAATTGATGATAGCAAAATATTCATCCATACGTAATAAAATTAGTGATTCTCCTACGATTACGGAATTGAGTTACCAAAATTAAGATGTAAAAATTAACGAACCGAGTGGTTATTATATTTTTTGTAACATTAATAAGTGTAAATTATTTGAAATTTAAAATCATGACTTAATAAATTGTATGTACATATGAATTCTATAATAAAAAAGCCCGAAGAGCTCGTTTAGTTAGTAATAATTTCCGAAGTCTCAAAATCTGCATAGATAATTTTGGAAACGATCCGTATCTTAAAGAAAGTATTACATTTCTTTTATTTTTTATTCAAGTCATGTTCTACTTTACTTCTCTAATTACGTGCTAGTTGAGGTTTGCTTCAACGCAAATAAATAAGAAATAGAGATTAGCTGACAAGTTTATAGAACTTGCGGCTACGTCTTTCTGCGGTTTGAATTAATGTGGTTTAGTTATAAATGCGGGCTATGCATTTTATTCTTACGTTTATATTACTATTTTCCGAATTTTATGTGAAACAAACGAGCATGGGAAGTTAATAAAATATTTAGCTGATGGTGGTACAGAGTGGACAATAACAATGATAATTTGCGCTGGTTTTTAAATCGGCTTCAATAAATGCAAGATTGTATAAACAAAGGATAAATGTTTATTCGAGATCCGGTGCGCCCGCGGACAAAATGCTCATTGGATTTGATGACCTTTCTGGCACGGGGCCAAGTAGCCAGCAGAGACGAAGTCACAGTTTAGATTCCATTACGTTTGTATAATCTGAAATTATTTATTCCTTTCGTGCCGACACTTTAACAAGATCTCCTAATATGGATGAAATTTTAATTCTGGAGTTAGGACGTGAGAAAACATGATAATTGAAATAGAACAAGAACGTTACAAACTAATCAAAATACAAAAATACATTGACATTGTTCAATTAGCGGCCACATTTAATTCAAATTCAAATTCGGGTAATACATTTTAATGGAAACTAAATGATATAATGTATCTTACAGAAATATATAGTAAACACATTATAATCGCGATACTTTCGATTATTCCTTTTGCCACTATGCTCTACATTTTTCACACTATCCACGTGTGTGAATGCTGAGATTTTTATATGAGTAAATAAATTATCATACATAATCCTGATCCCACACTGTGATGTCCGGTGTCGGAGGTCTCAGAAAGAACGAGGTACTTTGGGTCCAACTAACACCCAAATCTATAAATTCTTCGTCTTGGTGAGGGAATCGAACCTGCGACCTCTCTGTTCATAGTTGGCGTCTAACCAATTGCGTCAAATAGTTAGTGGAATGAAAAATAAACATAATAAAATTAAAGATTGTGTGAATAAGATCGTTCACAACAGTCCCAGGAAAGGGCTTTTATATTTTTATTTTATACGATGTAAAGGTGATTCAGAAATGGAAACAGTTCCAGAGATACGTTAACAGGATGCTATGCCGCATACAAAGTGGAAATGACAATAGATAATATTTTCTTAAGGGCACATTCCCACACTATACATGTCGAGATTATTTGCATACTTACGCATCTTGGGAGGCGATTTAATATGGTCTTATGAGAACGTCAACAGAATAATCATTTGATTGCACAGGATAGAGATTATTTAAATCATGATAGAGTATTGTATTCACAAAAAGATATTTAAAAAAATAGTATATTTGCTATGCTAAGATGTGAAACTAGCACTGAACAAGTAGGTATTCATGTAAAGTTGACATGATACAATAAGCGATAAGACGTGCTAATTAAAAAAAATCAATAAATTTTGTTTTAATGTTTATTAATTCTAGCATGTCTTTAGGTACTAAATAATAACAATATTTAATATTCTGAGTAATACGAATGTTAAATGTATACTTGTTAACTGAGCAAGACTAGAAATTTGTAAATCAAAAAAGAAACGTTTCTTTAATTAAAAACTGAGTACAATACGAGAGTTTACTCCAAGTCACACGTTTCATTCATTTTCCATATGGAATACAGTTAATTTATACAATCTCTAGGCCTGAGATGTTATGTATCAAGCCTTTCCCAGATCAATATTAATAATGGTTCGCTATTATCGCATCATAACTTTGTCCATCTGTTCGTTCAATCTGCCAGGAAGCGGCCTTATTTACATATCTAGTGACGGCTGATGCTATCAACCACACTACCACGAATAACAATTTGTATGTTAAGTAGCCATTGTTTCACATTTAAAAAGTTTATTGCAGTATTAGCACTCCCACTACTAAAATAGATTCTAATAATTATGTCTAATGATTGCATCTACGCAAGATATAACACGAAGTATTGTGTAAACAAAACGGAAATAAAACAAAATTAATAATATTGTAAGCTTTGTGTATAGTGAGATATAGTGATTAATAAAAAAAAATGATTTCTTTTTTGAAGTTACGTATGAATTTAAAAAGCGCGCGAAGTAGTCGTAATTTAATTACGTTTCGATAAATGTATGATTATTGATTGAAAAAGGGATACTAACGATATAAGGCACTTCCGGGAAATCTGGAAGTCGATCGCAACCGACAGGCGAAGGTCGGTCCATTTCCGCTTGTTTGCCCTCCGAGTACGCCACTATAGTCCTCATGGTGGCCAGGCCGATGCCGGAGCGCCTGTCCCTCCAGCGAACACTGGCATGCCACTCATTCACAGACGCTATCCAGCTCACGCAAAAGACTGTGATACCGGCCAGCAAAAATTTCGTCACACGTACAAACTTCCTTGCCGATCCAGCCATAATTCCAAAATTTATATCTAATTATATAGTTATGAAAATGCTATAATAATATATGATGTGGGGTCGGCGTCGCGGGGTCGCATGTGGATGTAAGGTGTGCGCGCATGCGCTCCGAGCGCGCTACCATGCCGGACTGCGCCGGATCAGCTGATAGCGTATCAACAATGCGTCCCTTGCAGCTAAACGTTCTAAACGCTTGCGGACGTGAAAATCTAGTTTCCTATACTAGTTTTTACTCTCGATTCCTGTCGTGATGGGACGATGCGAGTGCACCATCTCAACGCCACTAGTTATTTATAAAAACATCAGATTACGGCAATCTCACACGGAACAAGAAGTTTTATGGCAAGTTGAGTAAACCCGTTCATCTAGCCGTTTGTTTAATTGCGTAAGATCGATTATACACGCCAAGCAGTGTAATGATCAGGTTCGTGGAGACGCGACACCACTCTCGGCTGCACTTAGACTACCACGACACATGACGCTATCACTCCTCACTTCATCATATCTCAACAAATAAACGAGTTTATTCAAAATTACTTCTCGATTTCCATTAACATCCGTAAATGCTGTTTGGAATCTGGGGGCGCGGCCGAGCCCCCTCCAAGTCGAGCTATAGGCCGTAACATCCTTTTCTCGAAGCAATTCAGACCATTTTCAACCCCCTATAACTTCGTTGTGGCTAAAGCATGAAGCTTGAATTTTCAGTTACTAAGCAAGCATTGTGTAAACACGACATATTTAAAATTTCATTCAATTTGAACCAGTAGTTTAAGAATTATAACTAGTCAAACTTTCGCAATTTTGTCACTCACTGACTGACTGACCGATCATCAAAAGTCTAAGGCACTTCTAGCAGACATAGAACCTTCAAATTAGAATATAATTAGTGTTTCGTGTCTAAAGTAAGGAAAAATTCAAACATTTCATAATTTGTGTCTAGTTTTCTAGATAGTCCAACTGCGTGAATAACTTTGTAATCCCATATAAATGTATAGGATTACAAAGTTACATTTGCAGTTAATGAATCATTGTACCCGTATATAATGGAATAATAGTTGTAGATAGATATCTATATACATGAGGCATAACAGGAGGGGATATAGAGAGGGAAATGGTGTATTCAGCCCATGAAACTGTACAACATTCCTCTAGAAAAACATGACGAAGAAAAACTTGCAAATAAATAGATTAAATTACTCGAAAATATCAATTACAATGAAAGAAAGAACATTAATAATCAAATCCGCTATACTTGTGATAAATTGATACCTACAAAAATAAGAAAAATCCATAAGACAGAGGCTTTAAGAAAGATCGTTAGTGATATTCTAGAAGTAAGAAGTACCGAAAAGGATAAAAGTAGGACTCTACAAAAAGACGTGAGATCCCATCAAAAACATCCTGTAAAAAAATTCCAAGTCTCGCAGCTCAGGTTTTCTACCGCAAAAAGTTGTGAGATGCATGTAATACCAAGTCGATTAATTTATTTAGTCCTTAAGGGACCTTCTATATAAAGTTATTACGTTAGTTATTACCATATCAATATTAAAAATTCTTTACGTTTTAAATAAATAGATCGACTTGGCCAGCAGCATTATGTATAAATTGTACGATACATTATATTTGCATGCGATGGCCAAGTCGATCCATTTATTTAAAACGTAAAGAATTTTAATATTGATATGGTAATAACTAACGTAATAACTTTATATAGAAGGTCCCTTAAGGACTAAATAAATTAATCGACTTGGTATTACATGCATCTCACAACTTTTTGCGGTAGAAAACCTGAGCTGCGAGACTTGGAATTTTTTTACAGGATGTTTTTGATGGGATCGATTTTACACAGACAGATTAGCAACACTCCACACTCCACTGAATATTACAAAATGTTCGCCGATGTTGGACAAACGCATATGCAAGAAAGGTTTTATATCCAGCTGAGATCATTACCCATGATTACGATAAGGAAATAGCGTGTGGTGAATAAGTTACTTAATATTTTTCATTAATATGTATGAGCGATATGAGAAAATAAGTGTTCAATGACCACAAGAAAAACACGGATAGCCGACGTCGGTAAATTACACACGACAATTTAATAAACACGTCATGATATAAAACGCTTTTTCAATAGCTACAGATTACATCGGGGATATTAATTTGACATGTCATATGGCCACTGGTCTCTTTGTAATTATGACCAATGAAAAACAGAGTTCTGTGATTAAAGCTATTAAGTTATTTTCACAAACAAGACTGTAATTAAGATATGCAATAGATTAATTATTTTTTCGTATTGTGCTGTCCGCTTGACGAAGTATAGATTACGAAATGCTAAATTCAATAAAGTTAAAGTTGCCCTTTCCTTGCGACTTTTGTACAATTGTAGTCAGCAACATAAGTCGCTATACATTCACGATATTTGGAATTGACTTATCATCCAAAATAATAATTATTTTCAATATCGTATGGCACTTGTCGGCATAGATGACTTTACTTGGTTATATTTTACGACTACAGAGTAGTACGTACAAATTTTAATTCATAAAAGATTATCAAAAAATGTGAGGTGTTCAGCGACTTATGTTGCTGGACATGGCTGAGATTTTTAATCTTAGCGCTTTGGTGGTTTACAAATTCTTAACCAGTAGTTCAATGAAAAGAAGTATTTTAGATAGATATTTAGTTTATACTTATCTAATTTATTCCGTAATAATACATGATTGTGTGATGTAATCTATTATGTCGGTGTATGTTTTTCTTATTGCCATAAATGGCGAGACGAGTCTGCTATTCGCCCGATCGGCAAGCGGTACGACCGTTCATGGACAGAAGCAAAACCACACAACACCATGAAACTACAAAGCAGTGCTTGAAATTCATGCCTCACCTCTTATGTCTCAATAAGAGGTTAAGTCTAATGAGACTTGGTATATTGATATAATGATATCCAGTAGTTAATCTGGCTGCAATGCCTTTCAAACTTAAGCACAACAGTGCATTTACACTGCTGTTGGGCGGGAGAAATAGATATTCCTTGGAACATACCCAGGTAGCCTTTTATATATAAGAGACCAACCACCAGTTTTTTCCTTTTTTGATCCATGATTATGTTGATAGTTCTTTTGAATAAAATGAATTGAATTTATTTCATCCACTAAAATTAGAGTTCCAGGAAACAATTGTGCCTGAGAGGTAAAAAATGCAGTTAAGCTTCCACGGTTGATTTAAGAATTATACGAAGGAAAGAGGACATAAGAATACCAGCAAAACCAATTATTTTACAAGATTTTTTGTTTAATAGAGATTTAATGCCTATAATGCATCACAAGACAACATGAAATACAATTGATATCCACGTAATTGAGTAGTGTTCAAAATAAATTTTGCTTTTGTTGAAATATTGAATATTAAAATCAAGATATTATTTTGCCTTTCTTGGAGTTCGACTATAATACGATTACGAGTACACTATAATAATTCGCCATGGATTATAGGGAATAATCATAGATTGAATCAGATGAGTGTTTAAGGAGTAAAGCATAAAATTGTTTGCTGTAAAAGCCAATTCTGACAACAAATATCCAATGAGAATTGCATTTTTATTTTAACGTGTTCGTAAATTTACATATTATTTGTTACTTGTGTAAAAATTGGATCCAAATGTTGTAATTATTAGATATATGATTTTAGAGAAAATGAAGCTTAATTATGATGAAAGTTAATATTTGTATTTTACAAACACATTTGTACTAAATAACACGACGAACGTACACAATTTAAACACAAATATCATGAATAATTGGAAAACAAACGATTTGGAGAATCGTACCATGAACAATATTTACTCTAGAACTGTATGCTTCACTTGGTTGGCGTTCAACTTGTATAAATTGTTCTGAGCGTTCAACCATTCGTTCAACGTTACTTTTGGTACTGCTTTGGTGGATCAGTTGTACTACAGTAGGATACTATTATAAAGCTAAGGTTATAAAGCTAAGCAAATTTGCCCAACCTGGGATTCGAACCCGACGGTTGGTTCCGTCAGAAGCTGGAGCGCTCTTGCTTCGGGTTTTCGGGGCCGTTCCAATTGCACCGAAGAGGGCAACGCGGGGTTTTGGTTGGTATGCCTATCGGTGAACCCAACATAATCGCTCCACTTTCCTCCGAGGTGGGGCGTTAGCGGTAAACTGGTTTTCCAGAGCCAACAAAAAAAGTTCGGCAAGTTGATATTCTCGGAAAAATGATTGTTTGTGTTTGTATTTAGGAAAAAATCCGCAACATGTTAAGTTTTATAGTGGCACATGATGGTAAATACAGTACAATTAGAAATGACTATTATGCTGAGCGACACAATATCCCAACTATTATAACCCGGGACATACACTGGCTGATCCCATACCAAGATAATCTGCTAGCATCGCCACGGGTGTGACCATCGAATAATTTGATTTATTGCCCTGGGCAGCAGAGAGCTGAGCAGTTGGAGAATCTTTATTTCATATGGCTTAGTTCCTGAATTCATAAATAAATAATTACTGTGTTGGTTTATGGTAGACGTGCAAGTCGTCGTTTAATGGACTCGCCAAATGTCACAATATCCATGGTACCTCGATAGTTCTACAGCGTCTTTTTAAATAGTACATTGAATATACGGAATCCGATGGCTTGACGATTATGTTCTTGTGGTATTTTTAAATAGTACTGTATATGTATCGTTTCTAAACTATTTTTTTTACATACTGCTATTACTACGTGACCTATCACGCCATAGAACTTTACCGCGAATAACCTATGCCCTATGTTTATCGACACAGGACAGACACCCACATTACTAACAAACTTGAAGATTTACAACAGAGTTCTATATAAATGTGGGTTAAGTGATAGTATAATGCATTCGTTGCATTGAATTTTTATTTCTCATGAATGAGACACAAACAGGTTATTTCCTCAACAGAATCTTTGCCTATGACTCTGTTTAGTCAAATAACATTTTTATTTTCGTTTTATATTTAGTGATTTCAGAGATTTCGAGCTACTAAATTGCCTAAATTACAAAACCTCTGTTTAGTAATCCTTATAGTATTCACAAATTATTATCAATTAATCTAAGATGTTCCCCACCTAAATTCCTAGATGACAGCATTTCCTAAAATTAGTAGTTATTAAATTTTCCTTTAAATAATGTTTTGATGTATAAAAATTTGTTTGAAAATACTGTTTTTAAGCCAAACAGCGCTCGGAAGTCGTAAACCATGGCGTAAACGCACTTAAATGCTCGGCTTTGGTTTATACAGGATAGGCGCATAGATATAAAATCTATATTTTTAAAATACATTAATAAAAAAATAAAAACCGACTTCAAAACAAAAAACCACTAATAACCAAAAAATAACAAAATAATAAGTACCCCTGCAAAGCAAAAATATAATATTTATTTCATAGAACTTGTAGGACCTATGCCTTATATTAATTTAAATATCTATATGTTTGGTACTTGGCGGCCCGCCTTCAATATGTTATGCATATATTTTGATTTGTTGGCTAGTCAAGTCATTAAGCAAATTAATCAACAAGCACAAGTTCCAAGAAATAAATATTATATTTTTGCTTTGCAGTGGTACTTATTATTTTGTTATTTTTGGTATTTAGTGGTTTTTTTTGAAGTCGGTTTTTATTTTTTTATTAAAAATTTTAGTTATTTTTATTTTTTTAGTGTTGATAGGAATTTAAATGAAGAAGATTTGGTCCCCACAAGGAATATGTTCTTTCCAATGATAATGAAATCGCTAAAATCGGCTAAAAGCTGCCGAAGATATTGGAGTATTCACATGTTTATTATTTTATTCTCCCCCCCTCCCTTTGCCCCTACCCCCCTTTTCCCTTCACCACTGTAGCTTAGCTTTTATACTGAACCCAATGCAAAAAGAACCATTGGAATCCTATTAAATTTTGAAGAGTTCTACACTCCAGGTCCGAACATGATCATCAGATCTTCATATTGTGTTCCTGGGTTCAACCTGTCAATACGTTCTTTCCAATGAAAAATAAATCACTTAAATCAGTTAAAAGCTGCCGAAGATATTAGAATTTACGTATATTTTAATTTATCACCTTCCCCCCTCTCCCCACCCCTTTTTCCCTCTCTCACTGTAACTTAACTTTTATAATGAACCTAATGCAAAAAGAACCATTGGAATTCTACTTAATTTTAAGGAGTTTCCCTCTCCAGGTCCGAATATATTCATCAGATTTTCACCATATTTTTATGGGACCAAATGACAAGCACCAGCTTTCAATCAAAGAAAGAATGGTCGAAATCGGTTCACACAATACAGAGAAACCAGGTAACAAACATAAAAAAAAGCAACATACAGTCGAATTGAGAACCTCCTCCTTTTTTTGAAGTCGGTTAAAAATAGTAATGCAGCCCATATGCTATGTCTTGGCTATATGTTTCGCTTAGTAATGTAGTAAAATGTAATATACATTTTTAGATGGTAACATATACCTATATTATAGTAATAATAAATTTTTGGTGCGAAAAGTATAATCAAATGGTCGTTTACAATTAATATAAACGTTATTTACATTCACCTCAATATTTTGACTTCAGTCTAATTTGGTAATATCCTATCCCTATACTCGAGTTCGAGTACTGATCGATAATTTTAGTTATTTTCTAGAATATACACAATTTAGGTCTTTATTGCTTTAGGAAGTCTAAGGGGCCAGTATGCACTCTCGATTTCTATATAGCGGATTCAAGAACTGACATTTTTTTAAATATTAAGGTTGATTACTTTTGCGTCGTAATAATGTCATTACCGTTTCCTTCATTATGCCTTTCATTTGTTGCTATTAAAAATACTATAACAGTATTTACTAAACTGACAAAATAAATATATAAGGATCAAAGTGACACTGCTATATGGCGATCAACCCACTCGTGTCTTCGTCCTTTTTAACAATGTTAAACGTAAATAAACAATACCATGAAAGGAATATTACACTGGAATGATATCACATTAAAAAGTCTTCTATTTTGTATTCATTTTAACTGTAACCTTCTTCATAGTCAGTTTAAAAACCGGCTTTAATTATCCAATATTTTGTAGCTTTTGAACGACTTTTGAATTCAGTTCGAGCGAACAAGACAAAATATTCGGTAACTCAAACAGATTTATAACTGCTCTATATAAAGGGCCGAAATTACACTAATTTCCTAACAAGAACATAAAAAATATAATTAATATAAAAGTGTGGAATGATTTCATTAGACACCATTTGAATATATGGAGTGGGAATATGGTTGTGTAGCGTCATTGAAATGCTGGCTTTATCGCAAGAGAGCCATCTCGTTCGTTAGTCGCACGCGTGGCCCGGCCGAGTATTGAACCCACTATCGGCGTTAGAGAGGCAATAGCTCTCAGGGTGTTCCATCTTTTATTTAACTTGCAAATTGCTATAAAAGCACACTCCATACAATATAAAGTTCGAAGCTTACCTCGCCACCAATAAATATCTGAATAGCACAATTTTACGATCGAACCAATGCGTTTATTAACACTTATGTGTATGAGTATTTTTATCCTTTAGGATTCGATGTCTTCCTTTTTCTGTGAATGAAACGAAAGGCTTTGCTGTCATGGTTTGATGGGTGAGTGAGAATGACAGAAGCCTAATACCTGTTCTCCCATTCGTTTTTGACATTTTCTCTACTATTTCGAAAGACCGATAAAGCAGTGATGAAAGTGATAATGATAATAATGAGAGTGTTATTGAAGATATTGGGTGGCGGTAATAATTACCATTCGATGAGCCATACATGCATACACGTCCCATTGGGGTAGGCAGGGACTATTGAGCGCCAAGTCTATGGTCCACACTTTTGTCTTTCGCTTCTTTAACTTTCATGAATCTCTTCGGTATAGAGGACTCCGCATTTTTCTTTTCTTTAGTAGGTCTTCTATTTGATTTATTTTCTTATTCTGGATAGAGAAAATCATGTTTGAAGTATTAATAGTAATAATCATTAAATTGTAAACTGGTTTTGAATAGAGCAACTATAGTTTCTTTCCCGTTCTTCTCTAGTGAAAACCGCTTTCCGAACCGGGTGGTAGATAAAAAAATCACTGAATCTAAATGATATAGAACATCTTAATGGATTCAATAAAAAAAAAAAATCCATTTCAATTCTTTACTTGACGGTAACTGCTATGCCGTCCATATGGCGTATTGAAGGCTAGCAGAGAAGTCTCTCTTCTTCTTCTACATAATTTTGCCAGTTTTCGTTCGTATTCGTTCACGTTATGATAGGGCCAAGGATTACAGTGCCACACGGTCAAGGTACACGCGAGCAAGCGATACGATTGCTCATGGACAGTAGCAAAACCAAACAAAACCTTGAGTTACAAAGCAATGTTTGGCACTCCACTGAGGCATAAGATGTTAAGTCTCAATACGTCCAGTAGTACTCTGCCTACAATGTCCTTCAATTCGAAACAAAACCACTATTGGCGACAGATACAGACATAAATGAAACTAAATGAAAATTAGAATTTTGATTACTTCATCTGAGAAGATACTTAGGAAGGTAAAATGATATGTATTGATATTAAATCTTTTGTTTTAGCAAATTCTACTCGACTATTGTCACATGCTTTTTATTAGCTTCACCTGTATACGAGTATATGTTTGTTTGTAACCGACTCCTTTGGCCGTGATTTATTTATAATATATGTTTGTTACCCGTGTTGCCCACAATTTTAATTTTTTTTCAGATGCCCCGGATCAGCGGTTTTAATATTAAATCATGATCTTTTTTTTATTGATGATGATGATTTTATGAAAATTACAGCCATTTTGTAAGTTGTCGTTTTAATGACTATACAAAGCATTGCAAAACCTATATACCTTCGTGCTTAATTTTATTCTATCTGGTAATCTGTGGACAATGGTGTGGGTTATATGTGTGTAAACTCGTTTAGTTATTTTTTTTTATGTTTGTTATTAGCATGTAACCGTTTATTGTCCCTTGTAAATAAAATAAAATAAAATAAAACAACCATATTTGCCAAAATATGGTATGCAATTTTTTCTTTTTAACCGACTTCAAAAAAAGGAGGAGGTTCTCAATTCGACTGTATGTTGCTTTTTTTTTATGTTTGTTACCTCGTTTCTCTGTACTGTGTGAACCGATTTCAATCATTCTTTCTTTGATTGAAAGCTGGTGCTTGTCGTTTGGTCCCATAAAAATATGGTGAAGATCTGATGAATATCTTCGGACCTGGAGAGGGGAACTCCTTAAAATTAAAGAGAATTGCAATGATTCTTTTTGCATTACGTTCACTAGAAAAGTTAAGTTACAGTGAGAGAGGGAAAAAGGGGTGGGGGTGAGGGAGGGTGGGTGATAAAATTAAAATACACGTAAATTCTAATATCTTCGGCAGCTTTTATCCGATTTTAGTGATTTATTTTTCATTGGAAATAACGTATTGACAGGTTGATCCCAGGAATACAACATGAAGATCTGATGATTATGTTCGGACCTGGAGAATAGAACTCTTCAAAATTTAGTAGGATTCCAATGGTTCTTTTTGCATTAGGTTTATTATAAAAGTAAAGCTACAGTGAGGGAGGGAGAAAAGGGTAGGGGTGAGGGGGGGGGGGTGTTAACGTTAAAATACACGTAAATACTAATATTGTGGCGGTAGCAATACGCCAACTTAGATTTAGCTTATAAAATAACACGCTTATTATTTGTAATTTGAACATTATTTAAACACGCATTTCATTTTAAAATATGACTGCAGATGTTTAACCATAAAACATCTGCGAGTCGTTTTATTAAAATAAGAATTTTTGTGTACCCTATTGTATAATATTAGTTAAAAAGATGCTGTTCTAAATTATTGTTTCCTAATTGTAATGGCCCGTTCATGTCGGGGCAATAAAACTGTATTATTATAGTTAAGTTCTTTAGTGGCGGCAATTCTTTGCAACAAGTTTATGTTTTTTAGACAATAGTACACATGTTTGGGTAAAACCTATCGGCTTGGACAATAGCCCAGATGTTTGGGCAGACCTTAATTTTTAGTTGAAAGGATAGACCCTATTTTATGGCTTAAATATATTTTCTGTAAGATTTATCCCCACCGATCCTCATTCGGGTAGTCCTATAAAAGGGTCGGTTTATTTGGATGAAAGATATAGTCTGTCATCTCTCGTCACGAGCACATCTCGCTCCGAGTCGCATAATTATAATTTTACTCTGTTTGTGAATGTATTAAGTGTTAATTTACAAAATATACAATAGTTAGTTCCTGAAAGTGAATGCTTATTCTAATACCTACACTTATAACCACCAAAGTGGTGACCCCGAATCAAAAAGAGTGATTTGAGTGTAGTGTATTAAAGTTAAATTGTAGTACGCGAGTTTTCCGTGGAAGAGACACTGTTTTTGAATAATATAGAAAAAGTGAGCAGTATAATGAACACCGGAAGCGTTAGCGAACAATCTGCCGCGGAGGTTGCTTCGTGTTCTCCACACATACCAGAGTGCAAATCGAATGACTTAGTAAGTTTGGTTCGCCATAGCAGAAGCTGCGTTTGCTGCCGTCCGCATCAACTCGGAGAAATCAAAATACGCAATGATAATACAGAAGATACCAACTAACATCATAGACACAATGCGTGATGTCATTTTAAGCCCGCCCGAAGACGCTCCGTATACAACGTTCAAGACGATTTTGATAAAGCGTTGTGGTACATCGGAGAGTCAGTGAACACGTCAGCTGCTGGAACGCGAGGACCTGGGAGATGATAAGCCGTCACAGTTTCTTCGACGTCTACGAAACCTAGCTGGTGAGAATATGTCGGAATCTACTGTCCGTACACTTTGGCAAAGACGATTGCCAACGGTCTTACAGCCCATCTTAGCAGCTGTTAAGGACCAACCGTTGGAGAAAGCTGCGGAAGTTGCAGATGCAGCTTTAGAATACTTGCCAATGCGTTCAGCTATTGCAGAGGCCGGAATTCGTCCTACTTCCACTAAACAAGAGGAATCGGTATCGGAAGACATGAAAAAGATGTACGTCAGTTTAAAGGACGAGATCGCTTTGCTACGTCGAGAAATCAACGATTCCACTTCACGTGCGCGAGTGCGAGATAGGAACAGATCACGATCTCGCTCACGTTCCAGAAGCCACGGTCCAAGGCCACGCGATTTTTGCTGGTATCACTGGCGGTTTGATACGAAGGCAACAAAATGTGTTCCACCATGCAGCAAGGCTATGGGAAACGCTCCGGGCAGTCGTTAATGACGGCTAACGACTCCTGCCCTAAGAAATCACGCCGTTTATTCATCTGTGACCGAGCCAGCAAAATCCAATTCCTCGTGGACACCGGAGCTGACATCTGCGTGTTTCCTTGTCATCGTATCCAAGGCCCGCATAAAAAGTCAAACTACGAGCTTTCTGCAGCCAACGGGACAGTGATCGCTACATATGGAGTTGTTAACGTTGGACCTTGGCCTAAGACGAGATTTTACTTGGAGGTTCATAATAGCCGATGTCTCCAAGCCAATCTTAGGTGCTGATTTTTTGGCATATTATGGACTCCTACCAGATCTGCAACGAAGACGTTTGATGGACTCCTCCACCCTGCTTACCTACAAAGCGGAGATAACAGAGTGTCAGGAACCAAGCATCAAAGTCATTAATGGCTCATCACCATACCATGAGCTTCTGCAGGAGTTCCCAGATATTATTCGTCCGGATGGCGCACCTAAAACAGTAAGCCACAGCACAAAACACCACATCATTACGACTCCAGGCCCACCAGTTGCGCACAAACCCCGTCGTCTTGCTCCAGACAAGTTGGCTGCCGCTAAAAGAGAATTCGAGGCGATGTTACGACTAGGATTGTGTCGGCCATCAAAAAGTTCATGGGCTTCTCCACTACACATGGTTCCCAAGAAAGGAGATGAGTGGAGACCATGTGGAGACTATCGGGCACTCAATAGTCGGACAGAACCCGATAAATACCCGGTACGACACATCCAGGACTTTGCACAAGGACTGCACGCGAAGAACATTTTCTCCACTCTTGACTTAATAAGAGCATTCCATCAAATACCAGTCGCAGAGGAAGACATACCTAAGACAGCCATCATTACTCCATTCGGACTCTTCGAATTTATGTACATGACTTTTGGATTACGTAACGCAGCCCAAACCTTCCAGCGCTTCATGGACGAAGTGCTACTGGGATTGGACTTTTGTTACGTGTACATTGATGATATTTTAATTGCATCATCATCACATGAAGAGCACCTCAAGCATTTGAAAATTGTTTTTAATCGTCTTAAGAAATATGGCGTCGTCATCAACCCCAGCAAGTGTATCTTTGGTCAGAAAGAAGTTCGTTTCCTGGGATATATGGTAACTGCAACTGGTACTCGACCATTTCCAGACAGAGTTGTCGATATACAACGGTTTAAATTACCAGACACAGTCAAAAAGCTACGTGGATTTCTCGGTATGATTAATTTCTACCGCAGGTTCATACCAGGTGCAGCTGCAACTCAAGCACCGCTTAAGGACCTACTCCAGGGTAACCTTAAAGGAAATGCTCCTGTGCCCTGGACACCACCTACTACAAAGGCTTTCGAGGCGTGCAAGGAGAGTCTCGCGGAGGCTACCTTGCTTGCTCATCCTCAACCCGATGCACAGTTAGCATTAATGTGTGATGCATCGGACTACGCCGTCGGCGCAGCGCTGCAGTAGTTTGTGGATAATCATTGGCAACCGATGGGCTTCTTCTCAAAAAAATTGAGCCCCACCGAGCAGAAATATTCAGCTTATGACCGCGAACTCCTAGCTATATATCTTGCTGTTAAACACTTCAGACACATGATAGAAGCGAGAAAGTTCACTATTTATACTGATCATAAGCCCATTACCTTCGCATTTCGGAAGAAAACAGACCAATGCTCACCACGCCAATTTCGACACTTAGATTTCATCAGCCAGTTTTCAACGGATATTCGTTACATTGCTGGAAAAGATAACCCTGTCGCTGATGCATTGTCTCGCGTAGAAGAGCTTGAAACAACTCTAGACTTCAAGGCACTCGCTGACTCGCAGGCGGACGACGAAGAACTTCGAAAATCGCTAAAAGAAAATACGTCTTTGCAATTGAAACGTATACTGATTCCAGGCACGGACATCCCCATAACCTGTGACGTATCAACACAAGCTGTTCGACCATTCATCACCACGGCGTTTAGGAGAATTGCATTCAACACCGTCCATCGACTTTCGCATCCCGGAATCAATGCTACAGTCAAACTTATGACCCAGCGTTATATTTGGCCGTCAATAAACTCCGATTGCAGAAAATGGGCTCGCAGCTGCATCGATTGTCAACGTACGAAGATCTCCAGACACGTATCTGCCCCTGTTGGATCATTTGCTCCACCAACATCCAGATTTGAGCATATCCATATAGACATAATCGTAATGTCTATATCGGAAGGTTACAGGTACTGTCTCACAATGATAGATCGTTTCACTCGTTGGCCAGAAGCAATACCACTCCAAGACCAGGAAGCAACAACGGTGGCTAAAGCATTCTACAACCATTGGATCTCACGCTTTGGCACACCATTAAGGATCACATCTGACCGTGGTAGACAGTTCGAGGCGCACCTGTTCAGGCACCTCAATCAACTGGCAGGCACGACGCATTTCAAGACTACGGCTTATCATCCGGCGTCCAACGGTATGGTGGAACGTTTTCATCGTCAGCTGAAGGCGGCTATAAAATGTCATCAGGATACACGGTGGACTGAAATTCTCCCTACCGTGCTGCTGGGCATCCGAGCTGCTTGGAAGGAAGATTTAGAGGCTACTGTCGCCGAGATGGTATATGGTCAGCCACTGCGGATTCCAGGGGAGTTTTTGGTGCAACAGACGACAATCACCAACAGCAATAGTGCAGCGGACTTTGTGAAACAGCTACGGCAACACTTCCAAGAGCTGCGACCGACTTCAGTATCTCGGCATGGCGAGAAAATAACGTTCATTTTTAAAGACCTCAGCACCACTGACCAAGTCTTCGTGCGCCGCGACGGTCCAAAAGTGCCCCTGCAGAGTCCTTATGAGGGCCCTTTCAAGGTTGTCATGCGAGGGGAGAAGACGTTTGTTGCTAACGTCCGCGGTCATGACGTTACAATTTCCATTGACCGTCTTAAACCAGCCTATGTGTTAGCTGACCCTGAAAACACTTCAGGTGACGTAGAACATCAAGCGCCAAGGCAACGGACAACTCAAGACACTGAAGATGTACATCGTGAAACAGATGCACACCAGCGAACAAGGTCCGGAAGGCGCGTCCGCTCCCGGACTATTTCCAAAGTGGATTTTCGTGAACTATCATTCACTGGCGGTAGCAATACGCCAACTTAGATTTAGCTTATAAAATAACACGTTTATTATTTGTAATTTGAACATTATTTAAACACGCATTTCATTTTAAAATATGACTGCAGATGTTTAACCATAAAACATCTGCGAGTCGTTTTATTAAAATAAGAATTTTTGTGTACCCTATTGTATAATATTAGTTAAAAAGATGCTGTTCTAAATTATTGTTTCCTAATTGTAATGGCCCGTTCATGCCGGGGCAATATAACTGTACTATTATAGTTAAGTTCTTTAGTGGCGGCAATCCTTTGCAACAAATTTATGTTTTTTAGACAATAGTACACATGTTTGGGTAAACCTTTCGGCTTGGAAAATAGCCCAGATGTTTGGGCAGACCTTAATTTTTAGTTGAAAGGATAGACCCTATTTTATGGCTTAAATATATTTTCTGTAAGATTTATCCCCACCGATCCTCATTCGGGTAGTCCTATAAAAGGGTCGGTTTATTTGGATGAAAGATATAGTCTGTCATCTCTCGTCACGAGCACATCTCGCTCCGAGTCGCATAATTATAATTTTACTCTGTCTGTGAATGTATTAAGTGTTAATTTACAAAATATACAATAGTTAGTTCCTGGAAGTGAGTACTTATTCTAATACCTACACTTATAACCACCAAAATATGTTCAGCAGCTTATAACCGATTTTAGTGATTTCTTTTTCATTGGAAAGAACGTATTAACAGGTTGATCCCAGGAACACAACATTAAGATCTGATTATCATGTTCGGACCTGGAGAGTAGAACTCCTCAAAATTTAATAGGATTTCAACGGTTCTTTTTCATTGGGTTCAGTAAAAAAGCTAGGCTACAGTGGTTGAGGGAAAAAGGGGTAGGCGCGAAGGGAGGGGGGGGGGAGCAAAAATAATAAACATGTGAATATTCCAATATCTTTGGCAGCTTTTAGCAGATTTTAGCGATTTCATTGTCATCGGAAAGAACATATTCCTTGTGGGGACCAAATCTTCTTCATTTAAATGCCTATCAACACTAAAAAGATAAAAATAACTAAAATTTTTAATAAAAAAAATAAAAACCGACTTCAAAACAAAAATCCACTAAAAACCAAAAAATAATAACTACCACTCCAAAGCAAAAAAATAATATTTATTTCGTGGAACACGTGCATGTTGATTAATTTGCTTAATGACTTGACTAGCCAACAAATCAAAATATATGCGTAACATATTGAAGGCGGGTCGCCCAGTACCAAACATACAGGGTATATCAAGACTGCTACCGAAAACGAAGCCGGGTGGTAGTTTAAGCTACTTCAGACACAATGCAATAGAAAAAGTTGCAAAAAAAAGCGACAATTTTTTTTTGTTATTTTTTTCCTATGGCCATATTTGGGTGGTAAATACATTTTTTCCTAAAATAATAGTGTATACCCATTTATTTATAACTAATCTAAGGTATAAAAGTGTTTAAATTATAACTTTAGCAAAAACTATGGATTTACCACCCAAAAATGACGATGTTTAAAAAATCATAAAAAATAATTGTCGCGTTTCTATGCGAAATTTTTAGTTGCATTGTGTTTGTAGTCACTAAAACTACCACCCGGCTTCGTTTTCGGTAGCAGTCTTGAGATACCCGGTATAGATATTTAAATTAATATAAGGCATAGGTCCTACATGTTTTGAAGTCGGTTTTTATTTTTTTTATTGCAATTAATGACGAGACGAGCAAGCCGTTCGCCTGATGGTAAGCGATACGACTGCTCATAAACAGTAGTAACATTCCACTGCGCTCGCCATCCTGAGACATAAGATGTTAAGTCTCAATATTTCCAGTAGTTACTCTGGCTACAATGTCCTTCAATCCGAAACACAACAGTGCATTTACGCAGTGTTGTTTCACGGGAGAAATAGACATTGCGGTGGTACCTACCCAGATGGCCTCTCACATATGAGAGACCTATCACCAGTATATTACAAGTATACAGTATATTACATTGTAAGTATACAGTATATCAGTGTATATTACAATAACAATTATATTTTACCTTGTAAATAATTGATGGGACAAACAATTTACAATTAGTGCAACATTGTCTTGTTTTTATACCGTTAACACGTATCTTTTACGGCCTATATTCACTGCGAGTAAAATCTTCACTACTATTAATTAAGGCTTATCGCGTTATGATGGCTTACTGCGCCGCACATACGGACAGTCACTTTCACATTAGTAGATAATATCTCCATTGTTTATGTCTATGTTTCCGAGGTTTAATTAAAATGGATGTACTCACGAATAACATGTCTATTTGTTATCTTCTTCTTAAAGTAGTTCTTTTCACATAACAGTGAAAAGGTTCATTAAAAAATCGTATAAAATACTATAAAGTCTCTATTTCGATAAATATTCGAAAGATGTTTAAAAACATTTAGATAAATATTTTCAAGAGCAGTGTTTGAAAAAAATCAAGCTGTAAATAAATGTAGAAGAGGTCTAGGAATCGTGGGTTTATTTAGTGTTAAAATCAATTTAATTGACTGTCGTGGCTTGCAAATTGTTCGCTCGTGTTGCGAGAGTGGTAGAGCTCACGATTTCTAATTCCGTGGCAGGAGAGCTCGGAACCTCGCGTCCCTTTGCCAGTTGCCATACATGTAGCCTTCAATTTATTTACGCACTCGTTTTCTTTAAACTTTTTACCTCTTTTTTATTTGGAATAACGCTGTTTGTTGTGACTTGTGAATAGAGATCGGTTTGATAAGTTTAAATAAATAAATTTTGGTTGACGTTTATTATAGGTGGAGTGTTAAAAAAGATTTGTTAGTTTGTGTCTCGTGATACAGTTTTATTTACAAAGCAAATTGCTTAAGCGCGTGCAACAATTTTATTTCATTACGCAGTAAAATTGCATTTTTAATGCAGGTATATGACCTCCAGCGCCATTTGACATGTTGTAACGGTAACGCTTTCACATGGAATTGTTCAATTTAGTATTTAATTGGTAATAAAACAATCTAGACACAATAGTACTCAATATAAATTGGTCAATTAGATCAAATCAAATGCAATCGAGACCAAAGAAGCACGAGAAAAATTGCTTTTTAAAACAAGATAAAGGGACCTTTAAGATGCTCTGTAAACACCAATAAGTGGTTTATGTTCTTGCAATTCAGAAATAAACGCGTGCGTAAATAGTAGCCGAACAATGTTACGTTTGTTGGGTCGGCGCTAAAAGAGAAAATGCCCTGTGGTCAGTATAAATTGAATCTACAATGCAGTATTGAGTGGTCGTTATGGTGATATGTGGCGGCACACACATTTTAAGTATTATTCCTCATGGCACTAATAACTTACTACCTAAAAGCAAGCCGACGGGATTCCTCTGCGTGTGAAGTCAACGATCTGTTTAATTAAGATTTAAAATATTTAATTACAACGGGACTGTAATTTTTGAGGTGTAGAGATTTATAGCCGATCATAATCGATGTGGTAGTTAAATATTTATTTGTATTTTTTTAAACTATGTGTGTTTATTGTTGCGTGCCACAGGACAGGTCATTTTCAGCAGTAGACGCAGAAGGGCCGATGATGATTATAATTATGAATTTATTGTAACAAAAAATGAATTGATAAAATTCCTTTGGTATATATAATTTTATTTATTTAGGAATGCATTGTAACGATTTTTTTGACAAAAAAATCGGGAAATATTGTTTTATATTAATAAATTAATTGCCGTTTAAATGAAAAATCGATTGATTTAAAATCGTTTATTAATTTAATCATTTAAATAAACACTAAGGTGGTGAATACTTGCCCTTTATAATAGATCACACGGAAAGACGATAGTGGGTTAACATTTACCATTTTATTTCATGCGATTTATGTACAAGACAGCTATCTCGTAAAAAACTTTACAGCACCACTATTCCCGAGAGCTTTGTAAGTACTTAAGACTGTCATTTTTATAATGAGTATGGATTGCTGGTGTAATAAAAACATTGACGGGACAAAAAGGTTGCAACCGAAGGTCGAAAGCGGAATGTTGCTTTTTTACTCACATCGTGGTTGCAATCTCAATAAACCAATTTGCGACGGCTCTGATGTCTGTGATACTGTGATGATACTTTATCGTCCTTTGTTTCGGCGATTGTCGGCGCAAAGAATGAGGACACAACCATCTAAGGTAAAACTTAAATGGCACTTTTCCAATTTAAATGTATGACACGTCACGTGCTCTGCGGATTTATTGGAATATAAAATTGTATAATTTTTTTTTTAAAATAAAGGTTGAAAAATAATCGCCCAACTGCCACATTTAGAAATAGAAATAGGTACAGATGAATTGTGCAGCCGTCTTCTTTGAAGGCGCCTAAGAATGTTTCGAGTAGTTTTTATTTTATTTATTTATTTAAACACTTTGTACACATTAATAGTACAGGCGGACTTAATGCCTGAGGGCATTTTCTACCAGCCAACCTTAAGGTAGTGCAGAGAGACGAAAGCAGGTGCTTATTAATTTATAAGGAAATAAATGAGAAGAGAATATATATGTATTTATAAAACATGAATAATAATATTTATACGAATATATATCAATTTAATTATTAATATTTACCAATATAATTATATATATACCTACATACACACACACATATATATATATATATATATATATATATATATATATATATATATATGTATTTTTTCTGTATGCAGGTTATGTACTGGTGGGTTATGGTATAGCCCACCAAACAGCAGTGTAAATGTACGGTTGTGTTCCGTTTTTAAGGATTCTACGTCTCAGGATGGTAAGCGCAGTGGAATGCCAAGCATTCCTTCGTAATTCATGGTGTTGTTTCGTTTTGTTACTGTCCATGAGCGGTCGTATTGCTTAGCATGGGCATGCTCGTCTCGCCAATGGTTTGGTGTGTTGTAGAGTAATATTCTCATGTCTTCTCCAATAGTGACATCGCATTTAGATTTCTTAAGCTGGTTTGATGCCGCACGATCTCGTCGTAGATAGCCAGAGGAAGAAGTTTTATATCTGTTTTACGACTCTATAGAATAAAATAATTTTCTAATAATAAACGTGACGTTTTATTATGCATCGTATGCAACCGGAACATGCGTTGAACAAATATTGGGAGCGTGTGGAGTATGGAGTGTACTGTATTGTAGGCAAGTTACGTGGGAGGCTAACTGTTCTCGTATTGTTGCATTGTGGGTTACTAACTACACGCTACAGTTACTGTCAACTGTCTTTCCACCGCGAGCAAACGACGTGTGAACTCTTAGCACGCTTTAATGATTCACAATGTTTTCCTTAACATGATATGCTCGACCATCATCTGTTTCTAACAAGATTGTTACAAGCTTGTGGCGCATGTCATAAGTGATACTAAACTGAAACTACAGAAGTATAGGCTTAAGATGACGCGGTGAAAATTGGAACTAAGTAATTAAATTGTGGTACTTTTATTAAAAATGTCGTTGTTTGCGCAGATAAATTATTACACGGATTTCTGTACATTTTGGTACGATATTTGCTTGTTTTGTGATTTTAAATGAATAAAAGACCCAATAACAACAGTACATAAAATAACAAATATTCTAACATTTGACATGAAAGCCTCCGTTGCGCTGTCGGTTACACGCCGCTTGTGAAACGAGAGGCTGCGGGTTCGATGCCCGCACCCAGAGAAATGTTTGTGCGGCCCACAAATATCCTTTCGTGTCTGGGTGTTTGTGAGAGAAAAAGTCGTAGTTTAGTAAAGTCGTAGTCGTAGTTCCTGATACCCTTGACACAAGACTCGTTAGTAGTGTGGGGTCAGGATTATTTATGTACGTAACCGTTGGATGTATTTATTTTATTTTATTTATTTAACGTCGTAGTATTTTGAGTTGCTATTTCAATAATTAATTAGATGTTACTGGTGGTAGGTCTCTCTTATGTGAGAGGCCATCTGGGTAGGTACCACCGCAATGTCTATTTCTCCCGTGAAACAACACTGCGTAAATGCACTGTTGTGTTTCGGATTGAAAGACATTGTAGCCAGAGTAACTACTGGACATATTGAGACTTAACATCTTATGTCTCAGGATGACGAGCGCAGTGAAATGTTGCTACTGTTTATGAGCGGTCGTATCGTTTACCATCAGGCAAACGGCTTGCCCGTCTCGCCATTCATTGCAATAAAAAAAAATTAAGCGCCTTCACTAAAACCATACTCTTTTTTGCCAACTTGTATATTCCTGATTGATTTGGTGTGGAGCGATTATGTTGGGTTCACCGATAGGCATACCAACCAACACCCCGCGTTGCCCTCTTCAGCGCAATTGGAACGGCCCCGGGAATCCGAAGCAAGAGCGCTCCAGCTTCTACCGGGACCGTTGGAAGCAGCCTACATCCAGCGACTTCCTGTAATTGAGATTATATATCCAATTTTAAATTTTGACTCAAATAAATTTGTCACACTTACTGACATATAAACCATGTTATTTATAAGTATTGTAAAATTATGCATTGCACAAGACGATTTTTTTTTCTGTTCTAGTTTTTAATTTATATCTTTGGTTACTAAGTAAAAAAATACGGATTGTGGCATTGCGATATTAAGCATCAATAAAGTTAATACTTTCGATATCCCGCGGCCGATGTCGTGTCATACTTTTTTACCCAATTATAAAGAAGACGTGTCTATCTCTATACTGTTTATTATAAATCTAAATAATACTGCAAATAAATCAAGTGGCGCCTTATAGTTTTTATAAAAAATAATCCTATAGTGAGATAACATTTTAAATGTTATTTTAATGCTATTAATTTTATACGATCAGTTTTAAATGTGGACAATCAAGATTTCTTTTTAATAGATCACCGACAATTTATGAGTAAATTCAATAAAATTAATACTCGGATAATCACTGTAATGTGGTCATTTACATTAACATAATTATCACACATGTTTTAAATAATACTTTAATATCTTTTTCAATGTGTTTTTATTGTTAGTAGAGACATTTACGTATCCTTTTATGGTTTAATTATTACGTATTTATTGGCTATATATATTTATGTATGTATTTATGGTTTAATTATTACTGTAATTGGAATACACTTATACCTAAAGATATTAACATTAAATGAAATATAAATAGTTGTAATAACGCATACAAATTGTAGTCGACAAATTACATCACGTATAAACAGATAGATTTCAAACGAGTCCGGGCATGCGCAAAAACTAATTTGAAAACAAAGTATAATTTGATTTTAATGTAATCAGCTTTTTGATAGATGCGGGAAAATAACATGGTATTATAACTCCGAACAAGCGGCATGCAGACAAAAACTGAAATGATCGATTACTCTGAGATAATTTCTAACATATAAGTATAATAAGACTTATGCCCACTGAGAAACGTATTGAAATATATTCACTATACTTATAAATACGTAAAAAAAATTGTATACAAATTCCCAAAATGGGCTCGATGTTAGCAGAAGGGCACTGTTAGCTTCTGAAAACCTCTGTTCTTTGTACATTGCGTTATCTTGGCGATACCTTGTAGGGCAATATCAATAGTTATGATAGTTCAAGTTGATTGACTAATTTATATTCTATTTTTTGATGTGCAATTGTGTTACTTTTCATTGGTCTACGAAATACCATAAAAGTATTTAACTTTTCGATACGGTAAACGTTTTGTAGGTTCCTTTACTTATTTTAAAGTATCACAAATAAGTATAATTCAATAACAAAACCTACAAAGAAATGTATTCAAGCCATTGGTTTGACGTCAATTGCTACTAAATACTTTGAAACGGAAAACAATAAAACAAAGCATCAAACAAATTAGCGACAAACATTTTAATCGCAATGAAACTGGTTGTGAACTTTTATTTATTCTAATAAAACTTTACTTGCGAAAAAAGATGGGAATCAATTAACAACCTTTTCCAGGCCGAGTTTAATTGAGGTTCGTTACATTCTCAATAACATGTTCCAGTGTTGTGTTACTCTTATACAATACTTACGTCCATCAAAATTAATATCCTGCCATAGAAGTCCCATTAAAATGAGAAACGTTAACGTCATGTGCTAAGTAGCCGGCGAACCTTCTGTGAGTGCCTGTCAAAATAAATTGCTTAAGTTTCATAGTTAAGTCTTCGAGTAGACTCGACAATTTGATAGCTTTTAAGATGGAGTTGGTCAAAATGCTGCTTGTAAATAGAGGGGGTTCAATCGTTAAACAAGAGCATTTTGTGTGAGTCATATTTGTATCGGATCTTTTTTATACTAACACTAGCGCTCGACTTGGCTTCGCCCGAGTGCAGATACGTTTTGACAGGGAAAACCGATTTTTAAACATTTGTAATCCTCTGCATAGCGTCAATCAATCATCAATCATATTGATCATAGCGTGATGTAATTTGGTATCCTACGCCAAAAGAAATTCAAGTCGCTTCAGCAATTCCCGAGATTAGAGCATTCAAACGAACAAGCAAACTCTTCAGATGTATACATTAACTAGAAATAGAATAGTATTAGTCCAAATGACAAAGTGAATAGAATGCGCTTATGTGTCGCAAAGAGGGCCCTAGGTCCATTATTTGGTTTTTCAGTTTGACTTGCTTGGATTTGGGAGGCGGATAATCTTTCCCAGGGAGCCCTAGCAATGCCACACTAAGGTAGCCTATCAGTAGTGCACTGGTTTTTGCATAGATGTTGAAGTGGACACTGCTAATGGCTATGTTTAATATTTAGAATATCCAGTATACCTTTACAGTATATTTATAAGATCTGCATTTTCCCATTTGCAAGTCCATTTTAGGAATTTCGGTGATTTGTCTTTGGTAAAGCCTTGATTGTGTTCATACCTGCATAGATTTCTTTTGTAAAGTATTGGTAAATAACAGATGAAAAAGGAACGAACGAAATAGTTTATTATCTTATTATGTTACTTATTAATCGTTCGAACAGCTGTAAGAGAAATTAAATGACATCCCTCAAATGCACAATTATCATTGAAATAAAATTAATTATAAATTTAATTTTTACATTCTTGACTTCCCGACGTTTCTATTACTTTACAGCTTTCGTGGTCACGAGGCAGACTCGTGAGTAAATAATAGCTTTATTTCCATGTGTAACATTCGCGTAAATTTAAAAAACCATCATTGCACAATTACCATTTATACCCGAACAAAATAGCGTATAACAGCGTTGTATTACAGCATCGAAAATAAAACTCACAGAGTGCCATGTTCTGCATAATAGTCCAATAAATAATATTATCTAACGTATTATGGCACGGAGTCCCCGCGGCGTGAAACTTGTATGTGTGTTTCATCGTTTGAAGCGGTAATATGAATTGAAATAGCCGTGGGAATAACATGTGCGGTACACGTTTCTGCAACCGATAATGTTTCTTTAAATCCTCGATCTAAGGGACATTTAAGGAGAACACGATCTAAGCAACCTTGTCGATCTTGTACTAGATGCGTGCATAATTTGCATTCTTAATTCTTAAGACGTAACTACACACAGCTGCTTAAGGTTCTCAGAAGTGCATGGGAATATTGCGAGGCTTAAATCTATTACTTAATTCATCGTAGATAATGACGACGCCTGCATGCTATGGGAATCATCCTTTTTTCCTAGCCAGATCGAAGGCAAGATAGCAATATTTATTTACCCCTCATAGCAATGCTTTGCATTTTGTTATACGACCGTCTATTGTGAAAGAATTGGAATATAAGTAAAATAAGTCAGAAAAAGTAGTTTCTATTCTTCCCTTAAACTAATTTTGCAATTGAAGCAATGATTTTAAAAATAGAATGGATTTTGTCGATTAACTCTATTTAAAGCGAATTAATATAAAGTGTAAAATTAATTACGAGTATAAATAAAGGTAAAGTGACTGGGCGTAACTTATTGTCCCAAGCATGGCGCGTAGAATAAGCGGCTTTACATCTTCGTTGTGCTGTGTTACATACTATAAATTACTATGCAGCAACGTCCAAGGGTATCCGAATATGATTTAAGTGACATAAAGTGTCAATTACTCATTTCAACCGCTGCATCTTCGCTGATCATATTAAAAATATAATTGTTTTCAACGGTCATAATTTTTGCGGCGCGACTGAACATAGGTACTTGAAATGGTGTAATAACTTTTTATTTTAATTACATTTAGTCAATTATGAAATGCTGATGATGGTAGATGGTTAGGTAATATATTGTAAATTGATAGTTCATAATATTAATTATGATCTTCCGCTGATCAATTCCGATATTGATTGAATGGGATATATGAAAAAATGAAATGAAAATAATTTATTAAATCCATTAAAATGTTCTACATCATTTAGACTCATTATTTTTTTACCTACCACTCGGTTCGGATAACGGTTTGCACTAAATAAGAACGGGCAAGAAACTCTAGTGTTAAGAGTTAGGAATTCGAGAATATTATTGTTTTGGTTAACTGTAATTTATTGCATGTATAATATTATTTCTGTGCGGGAGAAGATTAGTTTTTAAACAGCACCTTCTCGAATTGCTATTACGTGTGGAGGAACATTTTAATGTGTCCTTAACAAATATTAAGAAGCGATTTTATAATCCGAACCTGACTGAAATCTGAGAAATTCAAAACATTAAGCGCATAATACTGCCTTTGCCATAACGTGCAAGAAATCTAAGCTTTAATTCGCAATTTCAGTTACAAACTAAATTCAATGCACATTTTCTCTGAGTGCAAAATGTTTATTGTATAAAAGTGGTATTACGTTAGTATTTAAACTTTACTTTCGTTTTGCAGTATAAATTATACTCTCCAGATAAAACTGCCAACCAGTTCTACATAAAAAGGTGGAAGCTTCGGCGCGTGCCGTTTATTTTATTTTTAGGCCTGCTAGTACATGTTAACATAACTATAAGTTTTATGCCACTGTTTATATTCATTTTACTCCAACATTGCGCGACGAAAGATTTTCTGATAGCATTATTGACACCTTTTGGATTCCCTTTATAGGTACATAGAATTATGCAAATATGTTTTGATGTTCGATATTAAAGTTGCTAAGCCGGATTTTCGGGAATGAACTAATGAGACGATTACTTATCGAATTACAATATTTTTACAAGGATTGAACTCCACATCCTGACATAGTAGACTTAATATGAGATTTAAAATCTATTTACCTAAACTCTAATGAGAATGCACGCTGAAATGATAAGTTAAAATATTTGTATGAATTTACAAATGACAAAGGCGAGGTAAGTTTAAATCCTCCTTTGTCAGCAACAAAAAGTAATAACAAAAGTTAGGAGCGATGCACCGACGCATTTAAAGTATTTGATTGAGGTGGTCGAAAGTTGTGGCGACGAGAGCATCGTGGACACTCACCATTTATTACCAACGGGTATAGACGGTTACCCATTCAGACGTCCCGCACTGATAAATTGCTCACAATTTGCATATAAAAGGCCGAGCAAAAGAAATTAAAGTCTAACATTGTCTTCAATGAAACCTTTATGGAACTTCTACGTTCGCCATAAAAACTATGAGAAATGTCCATTACCGATATGCCATGTTTTATTGATACTGTTTTTATGTGTGCGGAGTAATTAAATATTTATACTAGTTGTTGATAAAAGAAGGCGGTGAAGCCACTGGTTCCAGCCATCTGGAAGCTTCCACTAACGACTACTGTTTTATTTATAACTTGGTTCATATACACCTTATTTTGTTACGGATCCTATTTTAAACTTCATTAAAAATATTTCTTTAGTTTTACTATTATTAACACCAGCGCTACACTAATAAGCGCTGCTATACATTTTGAGAGCTGCTTTTTGAGTTATGGACTCCTATTTAAACATTAAACTCGTTTTAGAAATTTAGTGGAGCTTCTATTTGTTTATTCTCCATATTAGCATGCCGTCCTATTGGTTTTAGACATTTTTGAACCGATCTATACAATTGTTGAGGATTCCTTGTGGAATTTATTGTGTTCTTTACTTACACGTTTCTATATTTACATGATGCTGTATGTTTTATATTGCTGAATCTCGTGTGTTCTGGAGTAGAAAGGCTCAGCCAAGTAGAAGTAGGTATTGAAGAACGCTGTCAGGACACGAGAGGCCTTTGCAGAGGTTCTGATAGGAGAAAATCAGATAGTTGTAGTCAGCGAGGTATAATGGAAGAGCTCTACTTCTACCAGTCGCCTTCTGTGTATTATGACAGCCTTCATGGTGCAGTTGGTTAGGCGACGGCTGTGAAACGAGAGGCTGCAGGTTCGATCCCAGCACCGAGACAAATATTTGTGTGATCCGCAGATATTTGTTTCGAGTCTGGGTGTTTATGAGACCGGAAAGTCTCTAGTAGTTTATGATACCCACGACACAAGACTTAATTTTAGTGTGGGGTCAGGACTATGTATATGATTGTTGGGTATTATTTATTATTATAATGAATTATGTAGTGTAAGATTATTTTACTCGTTGCTTTTGTTTTAGACCACACAATTATGCGTTTGATATTACGATATGTATTTCCATATTCATAGCAAGTTGTTTTCTAAGCTCCACTGCGCTGCAATATTTAAATTAATACTTGATGGTGCATAACGTTTTCTTTCTTGTCTTCTGCGGGGTAACGAACTTCCTAGCCCTTGAGAGGAAAACTACTTTTTATCAAGTGCAGTCTTGCGTAACTCGTTACAAGGTGTCTTAACTTTTTTCCTAATACGGGTTTCCGATCACCACCACCATTAAATATCAATACGGAATATTGGCTCTTAATTCAAGGTGATAGAGTATAGTGTTATTAATTAAAATGCAGCGAATCCTAAGCAAAAACTTTGTCTCGTTAGATAATTATGCACCGGTTATGCCATCCTCATGAAAATAAAATAAAATCTTGCCCGTTTCATCGTGTCGTACATGGGCATTGGCTGGCTATAGACTAACATTGCTACGTGTTTGCCCAACAATACCGACTCTAGTTTATTTTCACATGTGACATTCTTTAGAATAATTACCTAAGCAAGTTAGCTTTGTGCGGTTTTAAAGTATAAACTACTAATCATCTATTCAAACGCTCATTACATTTTATAATAACAATATATTAATGACTGCTCGAAATAAAAACGCTAGCAGAAAAGTTGTGTCATCAAAAATGTGGTCATGTCGAAAAGATGAACGTCGATTTTGGATGTAGAAAGCTTAGACCAAAATTATCATTCAATATAATATAAATGGCAAAACAACTTGCCTTGCAACTAATCGATAAAAGCGTATCCTGTTTCAATTTGGAGATATCGAGTAGGTGTTCCCCGAATACGTGATATAAATTCCGTTAAAGCTTAATATTATTTCCATCTCCGTTTAATACTACATGGGACTTTAGCAACATTTATTTTCTTGTCAGATATAGATCGCGTACGTGTTAGGGCAACTTTAATGGCCTATGAGTTTTCTCACCATAAGGTGTTGTTTGTATGAAGTTATTTTAGTTCGAAAAAAGAACAGATTCCTTTAAAGAGCGTGGGAAAATAAAAGTTTAAGTTTACTGTAATTTTTTCTTGGTTATATTTGGCATTTGTAAATAACAAATTAAATAAATAATTATTTTTAAATAACGAATGAACTTAAAACTGCCTTTTTACTTAAGTCTGAGATCTCGCGGTCAAATCCCGGGTGGGGCAAAGGTACATTGATTTTTTCTATTTATTATCAGCCCTGTGTCATGAATTTGTACTTGATATCAGATATCTTCGTTCCCACTCCATCACATTGTAGGATGGAACACACGAGGTGAAAAGAGGGTGTCCTGGTCTTCTGCCTACCCCTTCTGGGTAAAAGGCGTGATATTGGTGTATGTGAATAAAATTATTTATAACATAAGATATGCAAATATATATAGATATATAAATATTAAAAGATATATAAATATTAAGCCGGTTATGTTATGGCATGTCATCACCGCCATCCAAACAACTCATAAAGGCGTAAGTAGTTAACGGTAATGGCCAGTCCGTTTGAGGACGATAGAAAAGATATACAGATTATTGAATTTTCTTTTATACTTTTATAGTTGAAATATAGTTTTGTTTGTTAATTATTTTGAAATCTGCCAAAGGTATTTCAATCTTGCAAGAAGGTTAGAGAACTGGTAGAGTGCCTGATATTTAGTGGTTCTTAATTGGTTGTCCCTGGAAGAATTTCAAATGGACCGCAAAGCCATCCTAACGCCATTCTTAAAATATTTTTTGAATGCTATATTTATAAATAGAAAGAAATGTTTATTTATTAACATTTTTAACTATTAACATACAACCAAACCAGTCAATCAACTGTGTTACCAATGGTTAGACAGATTTTTTTTCAAATGGTCCATCATGGCTAAAGGTTGAAAACCACTGGTCCAGAGTAACTGATATAAGTATCATATGCATAAAGTCAGAACCCAAGTAGAGTGAAATATATCAGTTAATGAATTTTTCGACAAAATAATCCTGCACAGCTGCCAACAAGTCGTCGAGTTGTTAAGCCTTGCAACAAAATTTAAGCCTTAGTGCAAATGTTGACAGTAATCTTGAAAGCTGACCAATCTACCTGTCTGCGATGTCAGTAGCCATCCCAGATTAATTACAGAATCAGCTTCTGGCGTTAAGATGGTCAGATGATAGATTTAATTATTTATGTACACAAATTGACGATATTGAATATTATGTCGAAGATTCTTAAGTAATAAGACGCATAGAGGTTATTACCACATTTCTTTTCGCCTGCTTGGGCAGACGAGGTGGAGGATCGCTTGACAGTAATCAGGCACCATCTTAATGAACTACTAATAGGGTCATAGTCAAACCTCTGCCTACAAATGGGTATAGGAGCATTTTTTTTGTTGATACGTGAAGTTACTGATCTCAAAAATAGACATAAAAATAAAAGACGAGGCAATACTATACATGGTATCAAGAGTATGGTGGTAACGCCTCATAATATCTTGAGATCTTTGAATTGCAACAACGTTAATGTAAGCTGTAAACATGCGTTATCTTATATTGCGTACATACGAGGCATTTGTTGAGTTCATGTGCAACGAGCAAGGCATTTCGAGTAACACATCTTGTTTATATTACATATTCTTTATGGTGTCCGGATTCTATATTGTTGTAACCTTTTCAAGGTTAAAACTCATAATCAGTATTGCCTTAATTTATGTCAACTACAGAATATTCGGATGGTGTTATCCCGAGTGTATTTGAGACGATACTGCTTTCCTATGACAGTGGGCACAACACGGATAAAGTCAACAATATATTATACTGTACTTACTGGTCTGTCCATTCCTGAGGCGAGATTTCTATACAATTGTCAGTGTCCACCATTCTAGTCTATTGCGGGTTATCTGACTCTACATACCGTAGAGAATTTCGTTAAGATATCTGTGGTAGGCAGGTACCCTCGCGAAGCTTTCCTTCACCAGTAAAGTTGAAGATAATTTAATATCATTAGGCAACATGGCTTTGAAAGTCAGTTGTGCCTTGGAATTTGAACCTGTGATCACCATTTTGGCAGCCTTTTCCGATACCAGTCACGAATAACAAATATTATAATTATATGTGAGTAATTCAAACTCGACAATATAATCAACAATAATATTTTGAAAGTGACAATATAAAATAGAAACATTGTTCAATTATATCAAACCAGGATATGTTATATACTATAAGTACAGAGTTTTCGAAACACCAGAGACATCAACAATAATATTATATAAATAATAATAAAAACTAAAAAAGCCTTTTATTTCTTGCAAAAAAAAAAACACTTAAAATTATAGGATTAGCATATTATAGTAACTAACAAATAATTATTCAAACAAAATATATATTTAAAAAAGAAAGTTGTGAGTAGAAATGCTTTTAACCATTTTCACTTCTTTGAGAGTAACTAATAAACATATATGTTTAATAACATCAAAATCAATTTTGTTGCAAAAATCTTGTTGCAAGAACCCCTTATTTAAGGGTGAAGGCCTCTTTCATACTTTCCCAAATGTTTCTGTTTTGGGCTTTTTGCATCCACCTTTTACCAGCTATATATGTGATAACAATAATATTAACATATTAAATTTTTGAAACGACGTAGCCGCTGTAATAATTGGTAATTGCGGGCGTATGTATTGTATTAAAATGTTCCGTGTATAAGGGTAGGGCGCGGTAGCCCCTGGCTACTCGGGATCGTTTTGCTGGACATGCTCGTCATTGAAATACGTTGCCATTGTGTGGCTGTTGAATAAATATTTTATTTAGGCGAACCACCCAGGCGGCTGCATACGCACGATTGATCCTTGAAGGGCTGGATCACATTTATCGACATCGGAATGCTGCGATCATTCACGATTGTATGCATGTTATGGCGGCTCAACAATGTGATGCTAATACATTGCCTACATGGGTATCGTGCTTATTTTGTTCTTCATAATTATAATATATTTTTAATTGTGTCTTGTGCAAATATATCCTTTCGGAACATGCAATAAGAAGTAAATTATCCTTTATTAACATGATGACATTTATTATTGTTAATGATATATACCGGGTATCTCAAGACTGCTACCGAAAACGAAGCCGGGTGGTAGTTTTAGTGGCTACAAACACAATGCAATTAAAAATTTCACATAGAAACGCGACAATTATTTTTTATGATTTTTTAAATATCGTCATTTTTGGGTGGTAAATCCATAGTTTTTGCTAAAATAATAATTTAAACTCTCTTATATGTTAGAGTATTTATAAATTAAAAAAATACACTATTATTTTAGGAAAAAATGTATTTACCACCTAAATACGGCAATAGGAAAAAAATTACAAAAAAAAAATTGTCGCTTTTTTTTGCAACTTTTTCTATTGCATTGTGCATGAAGTCGCTTAAACTACCACCCGGCTTCGTTTTCGGTAGCAGTCTTGATATACCCTGTATACATAAAACAATAGTAGAGTTATTAGTAAAAGGCATATTATAAAAAGTAGATGTAGGGATGTAATAATAATATATTGGAAAATATTCATGCATCGTTAAAATTTTAAATCTATACAAATATTAGATATTGCATCGCATAAGATTAACGAAAATACAATGTTCATACGAACTACTTTGTGCCGAGATTATAGTAAGCCGGTCGACAGCAGATCACGACTTTTAGTGTAGAATAAATACTAAACGAAATGCAAAAAATCAGGTAAAGTCAGACAAATGACGTGCAACTGCTCGAAGGCAAATGTGTAAATATTCTGTCTGTATCAGCCCATATACGTCCCACTGCAGGGCACGGGCCTACTCTACAATCGAGAATACGATTGAGAGTGGTTAGGCCATATAGTCCACCACGCTGGCCTAGTGCGGGTTGGCGGACTTACATACCATAGAAATTCTTATGAATCCCTATGGTATGCAGGTTTCCTCACGATGTTTTCCTTCACCGTTTTAGTGCGTGGTGATTGACTATCAATACACACATGACTCCGAAAAGTCAGAGGTGTGCCCTGGGATTCGAACCCGCGACCACCGTGAAGCACACAGCAATGGAAGGGTCCCAACAGCAAATTGAACCTTCGACAATTTCACCTACCAGACGGAATACAATATCTAATAAAGCGAATTCCCGGTTGGCGACACCGAGGATTTTGTTTAAATTTAAGAATGTCAGCACACTTTTGGTTTCTTAGTGATATAAATAGCATGATGTATGCGTCAATCACGGTGGTTTTTATGGAGGCAATGCGCCGCTCCTGCCGTAATTGCACGTCATAAAATTGTCGCCGTCGACGCGGCATGATAAATGTAAATATGGTCATTGCCCTAATGAGGGTACACAAAATGTCGATAAAGGCACAACATTTATCATGTAAACGATTCATAAAATAACAGCTTGTACTGCTTGTAGCTCAGTTATACAATACATTTTCGTGATACTGTAGTAGTATTTCTTTATTAGTGAGAACAACAAGACGTGCAAGTCTTTTGTTTGGTGGTAAGCGTAACACCTGCCTTTACGCCTGGAAATAGAAGCAACGTGACTCAGAACATCAGCTCATCGACATGAGACATTAATTGAGGTTGTATTTCTTAATGTCTTATGAAATTTGACTACAATGTGTTTCAAATCGGAATGCTTACCCACTGCTTGATGGTAGTTGAGTGATTTGAAGGAAAGAAGAAGAAAAGAAATGTTATTTGGACTCAAAAGCCGGGTATTTTAGGATATATGCCTCCTCTACCCCAAGGTGATGGTAAGTATAGATAATACACTTTTAATTGTAAGCTTTAACCTCTTGTGTAATTTGAAAGACTGACTGAGTATCTTCATGATATAAATATTTTGATAATAAATATAAACGTTGATCAAAGAATATTTTGGACGCTATTTGGATACCAAACGTACAATCCTAGGATTTACTGTAGTTTAGCTTTTTCTCTAACAGATGTATTTAGTTTTTTTACTTTTTATTCCCAAAAACAATATTGGTTATTTAAAGTCTTATCAAGGTTCTATTAGTCACCACGCAGATTTTTTTATTTAGTTTGATGCCAGGAATTTGGATTTAGATACGGCTTACATTTTCACCAATAACTATACTATTCAATGCAACCTTACTACTCTAACATAACGTAATCTTAACAACGTTTATTAGATTATTATGTATAACCACTAAGTACATACTGCGGTCTAATTACAGACAGTTGTTGCTCGGCAAAATGGATCAAATTAACCCATTATGCACTCGCTTCGTGGTCTACTTAACTCACTTCTCGTTTTTATTTTGTAAATGGCCGAGTTTCTTTAGCATCCGATATCCATGAATGTGGATAGTTTCCAATTATACGGTAATCATTTTACTACTTCTTATTACATATTAATTAGGGTGGGTTTTTTCAAGAGTAGGCTATTCTCAGCTTATTCATTGATCGTTATTCGTCCGCTTTCTCACTTCGAAACTGTAATTTGGCGTACTAACGGGTTCAATGATATCGATGAAGTTGCTATTGATTTTAATAAGGGTGGGTGAGTGGTGACGTTTTATTTAGCAGTAATCAATACTGAGAACCGAGAACAACTGCAATATTGTTAATTTTTACATCTCTTTTTGATTCTAAATAAAGGGATAAATAAGGACTGCAATGACTAAATAGGATTTAATTTTGTGCTATAAATTGGCGCAAGTTGCTTCGACACTTCAAAAAAACAACTTGCATAGACTATATGTGAGAGACCGCCTGGGTAGGTACCACCGCCAAACAGCAGTGCAAATGTACTGTTGTGTTCCGGTTTGAAGGAGAGCTAGAGTAACTACTACTAACTAGTAGTAACTAACTATTGGATATAATGAGACTTAACATCTTATGGTTTAGCATGGTGAGCGCAGTGGAATGCCAAGCATTTCTTTGTTATTCATAGTGTTGTTTGATTTTGCTGATGTGCATTAGCGTTCGTATCGCTTACCATCAGGCAAATGGCATGCTCATATCACCATCCTACGCAATAAAGTAAAAAAACAACGGTTCAGCTGACACTAAAATAAATCCGCTCTCGAAATCGGAATCGAAAGGGAAGGAATAAGAACTAGACATAGGGCAAAGAATGTTTTTTTTTTTTATAACATTGAGCACTTCTGAAATAGTTCTTTGATGAATTGCTATGCTATCTTGGACTAATCCAACTGTGTTCAGAATATCTTTACTATTTATACTTCTACATTTGGAATAAAGCGCAATTTGCAGTTTGTTGAAACTATCTAGAGGTTTTGAATAAGAAAATATTACAATAAATATATGCAATTTAAATTACTTGCGATACTCGATTTGTTTGTACAATAACTCATGTAGATTTAGCTTATGTATCACATGATTTACACTGTCTTGAAACTGTTAAGCGGTTTAAAGAGCGCTGATTTTAAGAAATATTTCAGATAAGTATTCAGAAATTGGATTTATGTCAGATGGAAATAACGCATTTTGTATGCAAATCTTGACTGATTTATATGTGTTAATAAGTACATTGACTGCCTCGGTGGCGTAGTTGTACTAGGGCACGGTTAAAAAGCTGAGGTCTCGGGTTCGAATCCCGGGTTGGGCCAAGTGATATTGAATATTTCTGATTATTATCAGCCGGGAGTTAAAAATGTATGCCCAAAATCACGGTAATAATATCTCATTACCGTGCCAATATGGCGATAGGCTCGTCCCCTATCATATCGTGGGGCGGAACATACTTAGTGAAATGTGAGTGGTAAATTTTTGCTTGCATGATGTCTAAAGTCAATAAACTACTAGTTAGTTTCATTTTGGTCGCAGTCTGAATATAAAAATATTTTTTTATAAAATTGTTTTATTGATATGAATGGTGTGATGAGCTTGCCTATCGCCTGATGGTAAGTGATACGACCGCTCATGCACGGTAAGTAAACCAAACAAGATCATGAATTACAGCTTGGCATTCCACTGCGCTCGCCATCCGGGAACATACAATGTTAGGTATCATAAGTCAAGTACCTAGTTACTCGGGCTACAATTTCTTTTTTACAGGAAAAATAGACAATGCGGTCGTACCTACTCAGGCGGCCTCTCACATATGAGAGATATACAAAGTGCCTGTTATATTTTAATTTTCTTAAATGCATACAAAATGTAATCGAGGAATATGTATAAGACGTACTTCTATTATGAAACATAACAAACAACAGGCCTAAATATTCCTTATATATTCATATAAAACCAGACAGTTTATTTTAGCCTTACACAAAGCAAATCCTTAGACGTGAAACAACTTTTAAAGCAAACATCAAACAGCGCCAGGAATTCTTACAACGTTTTAATATAAAAACAAGCGGGGAACAACATACCTCGCTTTGAGGAAATGTAAGAGGAGAAATACAAGGTGGAACACATTTTAGCGCTACATCGTGCCGTGCCCTCTGGCGAATTAGCTACAAGCAAATTTAATTTGACATCTCCCAACATATCAGTCGGCATCACAACATCGCGGTCAGAGAAGGCTCATTCCTGTACAGATAATTCAAATTCAATTAGCGTGTGGCGAACTTTGGAACTACAAATAATATTAATAAATATCCATTTGACTCATTGTTTGAGATAAGTTTTATAATATAAGCAACGAACATTTACACTCGTTATATTATAGAATTTATATGTCCAAAGTAAGAAAATTTGATGGGAGACAAACTTTATTTTTTTACACCAACATATTCGAGCGCCAGAAGATCGTAGACGACCTATAGTTACAGTGTTGAATGTATACATACATAATCAATGGTTTAGGTTTTAAAGGATTTATCCAATATCAACGGGGCTCGCGAAGTTTTTGCAACTTTATGTGTAATGATAGTCAAATACTTTAACAGTGAAAGAAAACACCATTTTCATTCCATAAAGTTCTTAGCAAGATTTGCTGTTCAAGAGTTGTTGTTGTTTACTCTAAGATGGACATAATTTCATACAATTTATTTTAGTCGGTGCTCGGTTACTTTTATGTGCAGGTTGCCATTGAACTAAATGTCGTGCACATTGTTTGCCTATGACCTATCACGACAAAATCTAGAAATATCACTTACCTACAGCCTTGCACTGTCAGTGAGAGGTTATAGTTCGTGCACTAGCTGGCTGGATAAGCTTCACTAGATTATGTAAAATAGAGTAGATACCAGAAAGTCAATAAATTGCTATTATATTATTACTATTTATTTATTTCAATGAATGGCGAGCCGAGCATGCCTTTCGCTTGATGGTAAGTGATACTACCGCTGATGAACAGTAGCAAAACCAAACAACGCCTTGAATTACAAAGCAATGCCTGGCATTCCACTGCGCTCGCCATCCTGAGACATAAGATGTTAAGTCTCAATATGTGCAGTAGTTACTCGGGCTACAATGTCGTTCAATCCGAAACACAACAGGGTATTAACACTAGGGTTTCACGGGAGAAATAGACATTGCGGTAGTACCTACCCAGATGACCTCTCACATAAGAGAGACCTACCACCAGTAAATTATGTTCAAAACATCACAATTATGTCCGCCTGCGTGGTGGCCTGTTGGTAAACGGACTAGACGCGACTGCCAACATGTTCACGGTGGTCGCGGGTTCGAATCCCAGGGCACACCTCTGACTTTTCGAAGTCATGTGTGTATTGATAGTCAATCACCACGCACTAAAACGGTGAAGGAAAACATCGTGAGGAAACCTGCATACCATAGGGATTCATAAGAATTTCTATGGTATGTAAGTCCGCCAACCCGCACTAGGCCAGCGTGGTGGACTATATGGCCTAACCACTCTCAATCGAATTCTCGATTGTAGAGTAGGCCCGTGCCCTGCAGTGGGACGTATATGGGCTGATACAGATGTCCGCCTGACTGGGATATGAACTCATAACTCACTTGGTCGAACACCAAACGCAACACACTAACGTGGTCTATTATGACGGGACCTTAACCGCTCTGGAGGGTGATAACGAACGGGTACGAATATAACTAGGAGCAACTGGTACTATGGAATAAAATATAATGATGTGTGTGGACAAGTGGATGATATTGGCATGTGGTAATTATTTTAACCCACATATTTCTCATCACCTCAGGTAACAATGTACAAAGTTATAAAATAATACTCACGGTTTCTTTTTAAAAATCAAAAAACGTTATTTTAATTTTCAACATTTTTGACCTAACCATATTGAAAAGAGTATTTTAATGGTATTCCTTTGATAAAACTTCGGTACCGTTCAGGAACTTACCTGAGCGGTATAAAGATTTGTGTATATACTGGTTGTAAGCCTTGAAAACTAAAATTGTGATTTTTGAGAAAACTACCAGGCAGTTTTTCTTTCAAATGTGCTATGTTGTCTAGTGTGGTTAGTAACACATGGTTTAAATTAAATACCGTTATATGTCTATATCACCCGGTATATTTGCCTCTGTCGTTAAACATCGCAGATAAACTGAAAAGAATGGCTTGGCTTTGCCTGGAGGCAATGAATTATATCATCTTTGCATTTATTGATATTTTTTGTATAATTGGCATATATTATGTCACATGAAATTCAATTACATACATAAATAGTCAACTGATGCCTTTTTCCCAGAAGGCGCAGGAAGAGGTGCCAGGGCATCCACATTTCGCCTTGTATGATTCGTCCCACGAGCTGATGGGTGGCGAGCCTATCGCCATATCGGGCACAAATTCCTGGCTATGGGCTGATAATGATTAGAAAAATCCAATATCAATTTGCCCAACCAGGGATTTGAACTCGAGACCTCAGCTTTGAAACCGTACCCTAATACAACTATGCCACCAAGGTAAAAATACAATTATTACCATGTTTTGGCTCGGTACCTAAGTCCCATACCTTAATGTTAAATATCTTTACGATATGATCTCAGAATTCATCATACAGTTAAGTCTAGAAATTAGCGGGACCACCAACTTTAATGAATGTAAATTTCTGTGGTGTAGATAGTAAGTACTAAATACATAGTGAATGCGCCAATATTACAAAAAAGGTGATTAAAGAGGATTGTATTTTACTCCACAACAAATGACTTTGTTTAATTAGATCATTATCGTTAAATCACCCTTCTGTGTATCTCTCTTACTCGCCTTCGGTAAGCTACGACAAGCACGGCTTCAACAAGCAATACCATTAATCTTGGCTGACAGCTCAATTACCTTCGCATCGCGTGAGTATGGCACCGGGTTTGATTTGTGTATTATATATCGCATTACAATAATTTTAACTTGTCTTCTTTACGTCACACGCCTATCATAAATGTTGGAGCTCGACGGGTTTCATTTGGTCTCTTTATTGTGTTTGTAATTGCATTTCTTTGTAAGTACTCATGTTTATTCAGATTGTATGCAAAGTGCATTAACTGTGTTAAACATGTATGATCGGTGCCATTGTTTTTGTATGCGATGTCATAGCGAAATGTTAACAAGAAATCATCGGATTTTTAATAGAGTCTTTTTCAGGATAAATGTGAGATTTTGTGTTAAGATTGATTAATTTAAATCGTTTGTTTTTTCATGGGTTTTAAGGCGCCATCTGTCAGAAGCTTTTAAAAGCTATTTAAAGCTGTGTAAGTTCGCTACATTGTACACTAATGTTTCAGTTAATCTTTTGTAGATGGCAGCACAACCTCTAAAAATGTTAAAGAAAAACAACTTCCAGAAGTTATTTTGTAATTATTATTGCCAGGCAAAGAGTAATATGGTATATTTTGATTTATATGTAATAACATTTAGGCCAGATATAATCCTGTGATATTAGATAAGACTGGGATATCCACCGGGACCGGGACTATGCCTGGATTAGTGGTCCTTAGTGATACTTAAATTAATTTATTCCTACTTCTCTAAACTCTAAAGCGGAGACTCATCGACATGTGTCCTATTAAGCCTCACCTACGGCTTTTAAATCTGGTCGACCTAACTTCGGAATTCCAGGCTATGTTAAGGGGTTCTAGAGCGCAGTACCTATGCCAGGTACAATACGTGTGGAGACAGTACCTATTAATACCTATACTATAATACCAAAATGGTGGATACTCGGTACAGATTCGTCTAATTAAAGTGGGATTAGGCAGGTCTTATGACCTGGATGCATCCCTTTAGACGAGGATTGTCACATACTAACGCCTATGAATAACAAGAGGCGATGTCCCACACTTCGAAAAATGGCATGACGACTTCGACAACTTAATCAGCATAATAGGGATGGCAATAGCAAATAGAAAGAAACAAAAACGACTGAAAGTCTTTACGGCAGCAGTGGAACAATTTAGGTTAAGGCTTAGTTCCTAAAATACCTTATTCGTTTGTAAAATGTTCTTTAATGTTAAAGTGTCATTTGCATATTGCCGCGGCATTGCTCGTTCTCCACTTGACCTATCTTTCACCCTCGCACTGATGCAAGCGGAACTAAATAAAGGACAGATTTTTAACGTTCCGTGTAAAATGAACTCATAATTTATCTAGAATGTTGATGATATACCAGGCACAGCACTTTGAACTAGCTGCTAGGGAATAACTAGACCCAAATGGGCTTTATAGCTTGGCAAAAAAGAGTATATTTTCAATGGGGGCGCTAAGATCGAATTTATTGTTTAGATGGAAACCCTATATACGACGACGGAAAAAGTTCACTGTTGTTTAGCGGGAGAAAAATTGGTGTACTTTGGCAGATTAATACTATCCCTATCTATCGGTCAACACTTTTGTACTTTAGTTTTAACGACCTATAGAATATAGAAACCCTTAGAAATACAATTAATATAAATTAACTAATCAACACGCATTCTGATTAATGATAGTATAATTCAAAAACTAATTGTGTATTAGTTCTAACATTGAAAATTACTTTTCGTAGCCGTAAACCATCAATGGCATTGAATAGGGGAAATCGATAACCATCACTTTGACGTCGGTCAGTTTTAATTCCGGCCCTACGTACAGCTGTCCAATGCAGATTTCCACCAACCATTCACATTGCGAGGCCAAATTAGAATTTCAATCGTACGTTTTATATGTTTTGTTGTTGAATAATGGCTTCCAATTTTATGAAAAGATTTCTGTACTCGGAACAAATAGCATTTACGTACGATTTATTCCTGAGATGTTTTTATTCTGTAATGCATTGAGTTAATGTTTTATAAAAAAAATGAAAAACGGGTGTAACACATTTCTTGGCACTTGTATTATTTATTTTTATGTTACATGTAGTAAGCACTAAAGCAGGGTTTCTTAAAGTGGGGTCCACAGACCCCTTAGGGGTCCGTAACATGTGGCAGGGGTCCACAGCAGCTCAGTAAACTTTTAATACACAGTCAGGTCATAAGTATTGTCACACAGTAAAAACTTTTCTTTTAGAATGCCGGCCACAAAAAAGTTTATAGAATTAGAATTTCGAATTGTTCATGAAAATAAAAATGTATACTTTTTAGAATTTTACTCATTTTTAAATATGGAGTGGACGCTTAAAGAAGACCGTGTTGCAGTTATTGCGTTGCATCGTTGCGGTTACGCGCCAATTCAAATTTTTGACATACTGAAAAATTTGATTATAACCAAAAGATTCATTTATCGTACCATCAAACGATACAATGAAGACTCTAGTATAGATGACAGGTCAAGAAGTGGTCGCCCTCGGTCTGTTAGGACTTCAGCAGTGATAAAATCTGTGAAGGCGCGAATTCAAAGAAATCCCAAACGTAAGCAGAAACTGTTGGCCCTTCAGATGGGGTTAAGCAGAACCACGGTGAAAAGGGTGTTAAATGAAGACGTAGGGCTTCGGGCATATCGAAAAAAAACAAGACATCGTTTGAATGCTCGTCTAATGGCCCTAAGACTGAAGAGATGCCGCGCTTTATTGAAGCGGTACGCGGAAAAAAAATCGGGAAATTCTTTTTTCATCTGAAAATTTTTTTACAATTATAATTATACATTTCCACTGAAAAGTAAAAAAATAACATTTATATCATTGTATTGTACATGTTAATTAATTTGCTTATTGACTTGACTACCCAATGAATAAAGATATATGCGTAACATATTGATGGCGGTTCGCAAAGTACATGTAGAGCATAGACCCTATCCTAAAGTAACCAATAAAAGTCCATATTCAATAAAAATGGGTATTATATACAAGATTTGTTTTTCTTTCTAAAATATTTTTTTATGGGGTCCGTGAACTATTTTAAATTTATTTAGGGGTCCGTGACTGTAAAAAGTTTAAGAAACCCTGCACTAAAGTATAAAATTATTCATATCGTTGATGCGCCGTATAAAATAATGTACCGTGCTACAAATAGGCGCCCTCGGTGGCATAGTTGTACAAGGGTACGGTTACAAAGCTGAGATCAGTTCGAATCCCGGGTTGGGCAAAGTGATATTGGATTTTTCTATTTATTATCAGCTCAGAGTCAAGAATTTGTGCCCGATATGGTGATAGGCTCGCCACCTAACACATCGTGGGACGGAACATAAAAGGAGAAATGTGGGTGTCCTGGCACCTCTGCTTACCTCTTCTGGGAAAAAGGCATGAGATTATGTATGTATGTACCAATAGGCATTAGTAATATCTTTAATTTGTTTATTATACACCCGATATAGCAAAGTAACGAAGACAGTGGTTATAAAAAGAATTAATTTAATTACCGGGTGGCAGGTTCAACAGGAAGTACGTAAACTACATTTAGTCCACGGCCGCAAGTTGTCACCTGAGCCCCCGGACTGATAATAGCTTCAAGTTCCTTTAGTATTTCATTATTACGCAACCCAAATTTACACATAAATTATGATAAATCCGTGTAATTAAGCGTTGGTGTGTATATCTACCCATCTAAAGGTTAATTTCCCCAGCGAGGTTGGTTGAATAAAGACAAAGGAAAGCGCGGATCCATCTCCGGAATGGTAGTCGACATTTCTTGGAGCACGGATAGCCTACGCGAGCTTCCATTACGTTACGTATTCGGGTCAGCCTTTGGATTTTTTTACATCAACGTAATGTATCGCATGTAACTATATATAAAAATCCATTATAATATGCATACAACAAAAAAAAAAACAGTTCTCCAACGACCACTACTGGGGTTAAGTCTCTCTTATGTGAACCACCGCAATGTCTATTTTTTCCGCCAAACAAAAGTGTACATGCATTGTTGTGTTCTTCCAAAGACATTGTAGCCAGAGTAACTATTGGACATATTGAGACTTAACATCTTATGCCTCCAGCCAAGCCATCAATGCTAAACATTGGTTTGCAATTTATGGTGTTGTTTGGTTATGCTACTGTTCATGAGTCTGTATCGCTTACCATCAACAGAATGGCCGTATCGCCATTCATAGCATTAAAAAAATACCAACATTAGAAGCGTAAATGCGGATACTACGTTCAATTTATAGCTCACAAACCTTAGACGTTCGACCATAGAGCATACTTTCAAATTTTATAACATTTTTCAAGTAAAAACTTATTTGTAATGTTTTTTTTTTGCTTCAACTCTAACAGCCTGTCATGTACTGGGTACGGATGAAAAGCAGTGCTTTAAAGTAGTTGGCTATTAAAGCGTTAATATACAATTATTAACATCAAAGTTAATAAGGGAAGGGTCAATATGCAAAGTTGAAAACACAAAAAACTCTCTTTGAGTTATATAAGATACCCTTAATTATGCGCAGCCAAGGGCTTCAAAATAATTCAAATGTCTGACGGGGGACGATTCTTCGTTAAATAATTCATAAGACTTTTGGGTTATGTCACAGCTGCCACTACTCCGGCTCAAACGGATAGCCTAAGAACAGGAAGCTTGAGCCTTTGATTTCGTTTAGCTCGCTTCACTAAACACACTCTCCTATTACACGAAGGAAACCTATTAGGCCAAAAAGGTTATCTAAATTCTTCGTGCTTGTGGTTATTTCTTTGCATATCAGTAATTGTAATAGTAGTTAAAATTGATTCTGTCACAGTAATATTAATGATATTGAACAAAGACAAAAGAAAAAAAAAATTGCACATCATTACGCAAAGGTCGAAAATCGAAACGAAAAGTCACATAATTACAAAATCGGGATTATTTTTTCGCCACAATACAAGTAATCTTAAAAAATATAATCATTACGAGTTAAAGCAAGAACTAGTTCTGTGCTTAAGAATTGCTTCACAGCCAAAACTAATAGAAGTTTGCAAATTAAATTCGTATAATTCTCACCCTCGGCGCGTGAAAGCATGGAACTTGAGTCTTCACCCTTTTTCTGAGGTCCCCTCGTGCACAGGCTATTTTTATGTCGAACGACTTCAGCATATGTTCCATTGAATGTTGTTTTTTTTATTTCTTTGAATGGCGAAACGAGCATGCCGTTCTCTTGTTGGTAAGCGACAGTAGCAAATCACATTTAATAACAAAGCAATGCTTGGCTTTCTACTGCGTTCTGACTGAGCCATATGATGTTACGTCTCAATATTTCCAGTAGTTACTCTGGCTAAAATGTCTTTCAAATCGGGACAAAACTGTGCATTTACGCTGCTGTTTGACTGGAGAAATATATATTGTGGTGGTCACTATCCAAGCGGACTCTGATATTTATAAGACCTTACCACCAGTATAGTATTTTACGAATATAATTATACTCGTATATTTTCTTGATAGCAATACATATATGTATTTTTCTAAAGAAATGATAGCAGTTATATCATGTATATTTGTTTTAACCTCTCACGGCTGAAATTGAGATTAAATAATGACATTTTGATGATGTAGTAAGTTTCACCTGTACTAATTTTTGCGAGGCTTTTAGTTAATGAAGGTATATAATTCCCTGGGGACGATTTGATTAATACTATGGGGTACAAGCTTTCCTTCAGTATACCAAGTGATGTTAAAAGTATAATACCTTTGCTTTTCATGAATACGGTAGTGTTATGCCCTTAATTTTACGGAGTAAAATTTGGTTATTAAGACGAGGGTACTAACAACGTTATATTACTAACCAACACAGTGATTCAGCCTTTCGCTAAGTTCCAAGCTTCTAAGCTAATGTTACACGTTAATTAAAAACAAGTAGGCCAACTATTATAGCGAACATAAAGATGCTTAATGTGGTTGTTTGGTTAGTTACCGCTAGTGAGGTTTTCCTTCGTTCGCGTACTAGCTAAAGCAAAAAAATTCTGCAACGAAAATTACATCACATAATAGTTTATTTTGATATTGGAATTAATTAATAGTGAAAATTCTTTCATTTCCATATAATTTGAATGAAGCAATTATTCTAATATTTATATGGAACGTGTAGCTATTAGCTAAATATGTTCATGAGTTTAAATATCATAATATTCAGCGTATCAATTCTAAGAAATAAATATCATTCGAGTATAACTATGAACGGAAATTATGCCTAGGTTTGCGGGAATTCAACTGGAAACCAGGCGCTATTCGGAAAGCATTTAAACGTTTCCATCGTGGAGGCTGTTCATTGGAGCAGGTGAAACAAATTAAGTCGGAATAAAGATATGTTAAAGTGAAATAGGTGTTTTACGAGTGAGGTGCGTAGATATATCCTCTCGAGACTTCATTCGCACATGTGTTGGTGATAAAATCAGCATAAATTTAGTCGCGAGCGGTTCCAAACATCCCATTCAGAACCTCCTGTGTATATTCGTGTTAGAGTATAAGACTCGCCTGTAAGTAATGGCTCCTAGTTGTGCTAATATTATGTTGTATAATGTCATCACTCTTTTATATCGTTTACCGCGATAAAATGAAATTGGTTTATTGATCAAGTAGGCAATTAAATTGCTCTTATGACATCTCAATGCATAGTACTTATTCTATATTTGCAAATAATTGATTATTTTTTGGTAGTCATCATTACTTATTATTTATAACTATTTATAGTATTGGATGGTAAGTGTTATATGACGATATCATTTTACTTTCGCGTCCTGAATCATTTTACCTGCCTTATGAAAACAAATCCTTTGTTAACCCTTAATTGGGCGCGCCTAAAAAGTAGCATAAGTGGTCGCGCGGGGTGTCTAGCACCCCAGAATTAGGAAATAAAATATAATACGAAATACATGCAAAATCAGACTTTTATTAATTAGAACATTTGAACTTATATATTAATCAACTTTTATACGTATTTTTAACATAATAAACTTTTTTTTTAATAAGAAAAAAATTTTTTTACCTATCCTAGTTTTAATCGTCACAATTTTGACAGACTATATTCACATGGTCATTGCACACATGTTTTTGGCATTTCGAACATTCAGTCTTTGTTTTCCTGTTCATATTACATAATACATGGCACCTTTTGTATGATTGTCCTGAATTCCATGTTGTGTTTTTTATCATTTTTGCAGCGGTCGTGGTAGGGTATGCTAGCTCTTGATATTTGGTGAGGTTTGACTAAATTAACAGCCAGTCGCTTTAAAAATACTTTTCGGGATATATTAAAGTCAATTTTAGATTTGTATATAATATAGGAATTGATATCTGTTATATTGAAAATATGAAAAAATATCACCATCGGCCATCTTTTGGTACGTCTTCCTACATTATAACTGGCGCACATTTGGTCGTTCGTATCAACTCCCCCTTTCGTTTTATTATAAAAATGAATAATTTTGGGTTTGCTTTTCTCACCCTCAATAATACAATGTTTCAAAACGGAAATAATGAAATTAACAGTCATCCACTAACTCGGAATTTAGACCACACAAACAGTCACCTGGGGTGTCGTGCACCCCAAACACGTTCTCCGAGCCCAACCGTCCACAACAGAGCGCCGCTCGCAACTGAATCGTGTACGTTTTACATGTTTACGAAGTTACCTAGAAGACCAGCGCGCTAAATTCAAATTTTAAAAAGTTGTGATCCTGATAACCTGCTCTGGGGTGCATGACACCCCACGCGACCAATTAAGGGTTAAGTAGGTCAGCGTCACGGAGAGGCTTTGTAAGGAAAATAAAATTCTAATTTGCATATTTATGTGCGGAGAATTATTAGGGATATATATATTTTTTATATCTGCCAATTTTGAAATCCATTTTATTGATATTTGGTATGGATTGGCCGGTTCGAGCTGGACTGGACAGCTGTCTCGGAGCGCCAATATCTCTTTCCTACTCTTGTTTTTTCCCTTGCGAATCCTTTGAGATTTAGAGAGGTTGGCAATATATCTAGAATCCAAGTTTTAATGAGCAGTAGAACTTACAATACGTTCAGCCCTATACTGGACTTATTAATGAAAATAAATTATTAGTGTAATTTAAAATTTGGTAATATTATTTATGGAATTCAATAAAAAAAATCCCTTCGCGCTCGAACTGTTTCCACTGCTAGAATCATTCCCGCGTTGATTGATTTTTATCTCTTAGCTTGTAATACGAAGCCAGCGTTTTTCGGCTGCGTGGTCACATTGCGGGGTTTGGGTTAACGTAATCAATTTTGTTTTTTACAAAAGGCACGGCATGGCCTGCATACCTCAACAAATCTGGTTCAGCGAGCTATAATTCCATTGAACAGCAAGATTGGAATCCGCAATCCCGCACCTGTACAATGCTCGATGTGCGTTTGACGTGCCAATCGCACGTCAGTATTGTAGCAGGTTCGAACCCTGATACTGATTAATTGGCCCTCGCCTAGACCGGTAGAATCTCGCAGATAGTATCTTTCTGGGATTATTATAATCACAGAACAGATGAATATAGTTAGAAGGGAAATAAAAACGTGTGATGCGTCGCAAGGTTGTGCATAAAAAGCATCACTGCCGCGGAACGGATGATTTGTCAAATTAGTCGCTGTCGAAATGCCTTGGAGAGAGGTGCTCCAGCGAAATAAAGTAAAAATGCAGATTTGTGCTATTTTATCTTGCAGTTCCAATACTAAAGCATCAAATATTAATAGAGGAAGAAACTCATACCAATATTCAACCCAATTTTATTGATTTTCACCGTTATTTTCAAAAATTGTGGTTATTAATTACGACATTTTGAAGAATTCGATAATATGATAGACGACAAATAAAAAATATATAATTTGTACAGTATGTAAAGTCCGCTTACACGCACCAGGCCAGCGCGGTGGATTATATGGCCTAACCGCTCTCTGTCGAACTTTCGATACAGAGTGGGACGTAAATGGGTTGATACAGTATAGTGAATTACAGTAACAATGTATCTATTTAAAATTTGTTTTAATGATTCATAATTTTTACAACGGTAATCATAATTTGATAGATAAATTGGATATAACAAAGTAAAAGCATTAGCCAATCATTATATCCTCTATATATCTAATAAATACATCGATTAGATAATTAATATAGCTATGTCAATTTATTATTTGAAGTTACCTCAAAAAGTATGTAATATCCCCAACAATATGATCATTAAAAAAGACCTGCTGCCTAACTGCAAAACTGACCACATTTCAATTTGCAATGAAATTATTATATTCCATTGTGTGTAATGCGATATTTGAACACCGCCAGAAGTTACCTCGGAACGGGAATAATTTTACCTAACTGGGAATTGTTACATTTTTCTGCATTATGTATATTTCCAGAATGTTGAAACTTTAAACAAATGCACTGGCCGTAATACTCTACGTATATATAGGACGTTTTTGTGAAATAATGGTCATGCGAGTACTATTAAACTAAATATGAAAAGTATATTATATAAGCGTTGGGCTGTATTTCTCACTTGGCGTGACTGAAATCATTAGGAAAATTTAGAACCTTAGTACGGAATGGTTACTCTATGATCCTAAAAAAATTCGTTTGAAGTCCGAAGAAAAATTATAAGTGTTCCACTTCTAAAAATCAGTGATTCTCTGTGATACTTATCTTTCACTCCGAACTGTGCTCCGAACCTAGTCAATAGTTATGGCTTTCGATATAGGATTCGAACATTTTGTGGAGTAACTAGGCACATTCTACAGTTCTATGAACGACGTTCAAACATTTGGACTTCGTTTCAGGTAATCATAGAGTAATAACCCTGAGCACTGGCTTCAGTCGTATGTAGTCCATCAACACATACTTTGCATATATTGTTTTGAGTTCATTTGTTCTCTTTATATATTGTAATTACCGGCCAGTAGATTTTTTGTTATGAGAAAGATCACACAAATCATACAGGGTATAAACGAAAACAAAGGCATGTGGTAGTTTAAGTGACTACAAACACAATGATTAAAAATTTTGCAAAGAAACTTGAAATGTTTATTTAAGACTTTTAACTAACCATACGATTGAATCTTCATGTTATATATAATTATATATTTAGGTAGCGCTTCTATATATTTCCATTTAGGTAAATCCGCAACATAAACCAGCACTACACATTTGAGTAGGTAATTGTCTATATAACATGTTTGTCGACGGTTACCCATTAGGATAGCATTAATTATTAATCATGAATAGAATAGAACGTACTACCATCAGCTATGTATGGCATTTGGTTGGCATTGAGGCCGGCGCACCCTAGATCTATTCCATGTTACTATTGTTCTTGGTCGCAAATATTTCATTACAAATCACTAGCTAATTTAGATTTACTAGGTTATTCATAAAGGATATATAAAGCCGAAAGGGGGATGGTATACTCATCATTATGTATTTTATTATGTGTGTGTTTAAAAAAAACAGTTTTTCCATACACAAATTATCGTTTAATCTGCAAAATGTATGGAACAGTTTTTTTTACATAACACATTTTTTTTCGCGATTTCAGGTTTCGCCCTTAGTAAATGTTGTTCATTATGATGAGCGTAGCATCCACTTTTTGGCTTTGTTCACCCTTTACGACTAAACTTGTATTATTTGCAATTGTTTTTGACGTATAAAATCGGAAGTACTGTTGGTAGAAATGTCGAATGGGAATTAAATTTGTAACACGGACACTACGTCGTGTTTTAAGGAGCAAACGACATTTTATATAATAATAATATAGTGTTGATTAATTGCCTATTACAATACCAAATGGGATCGCTTGGATTCTAGCTTGAAGAATCTAAATATTACAAAATAGGAAGTGTAGGACGGTTCTGTGACCACCACTTTCTTCAAACGGGACGGGCATAAGTCGTATTTTAGCATGTTTCACAAAAATAGGCATTTTCTTTAACATATTGAAGTTAGTTTCAATGAAATAGTAATTTTTGAACTTTTAAAATAAATGTGATATCTGTTTTTCTATGGCACATGTTTGATTGCAAAAAAACTTTATTCGACGTCTAATGGCATTTTATTTAATCCGACTGGAAATTTTCACAGCTTTCCCGAGGTTTCGTGGGGGGTAGGGGGACGGTTTACCGTTTTCGCCTAATTCTAATTAGTTCCAGGTCGATGGTACATCAAAGTTAAGGATAACTTCTTACGTTTAATTGACCGTAAATACGGGTGCCGAGGATAAATACACCTGGAAAAGCACAGGGGAGTCTCACTTGATAAATGTTTTTCATGTCCCTATTTGGACGTATTTACAGCCTTGGCTTATATGGACGGTGATTTGATTGCGAAATTAATAGGCCTTTATGTATAGTTTTCATTTAAACATAATAAATCTACGTTTTGTATAATACATTTTTAAATAATACAAGAGACGTTAGACATTTTTAAATGTTATTTCAATAGACGTGTTTTTTTTTTTTTTTTTATTGCAGTGAATGTCGAGACGAGCAAGCCGTTCGCCTGATGGTAAGCGATACGACCGCTTCATAAACAGTAGCAACATTCCACTGCGCTCGCCATCCTGAGACATAAGATGTTAAGTCTCAATATGTCCAGTAGTTACTCTGGCTACAATGTCCTTCAATCCGAAACACAACAGTGCATTTAAGCAGTGTTGTTTGACGGGAGAAATAGACATTGCGGTGGTACCTACCCAGATGGCCTCTCACATATGAGAGACCTACCACCAGTAAACATGTGTTACGTTTACATGTAATTTTTTTATTGCTATGAATGGCAAGACGAACATGCCGTTCGCCTTATGGTAAGCGATACGACCGCTCATAAATAGTAGCAAAACGAAACAACACCGTGAATTACAAAGTGATGCTTAGCATTTCACAGCGCTCGCCATCTTGGGACATAGGATGTTAAGTCTCAATATGTCCAGTAGTTACTCTGGCTACAATGTCCTTCAATCCGAAACTCAACAGTGCATTTACACTGCTATTTGGCGGGAGATAGAGACATTGCGGTGGTACCTGTCCAGGCAGCCTCTCACATAAGAAAAAACTACCACCAGTACACATCCGCCAACAGTTATATCCACGATTTTTCTTGAAAATTTTCGCAAAACGCTTCATACAAATCAGTGTGAAGTTTCTAACGGTTTATTCGTATTTCAGCGGTAATCAATAATCTTAATTGAAGTGTATTATATCTAAACCAGATGATTTAGTTTAGTTTAGAATTTATACGATAAAATTTAAGGCTATATTGTGTGAAAATATTTGTGGTTGTCTAACAGGTAAGCCGCAGTGTTGCGGTACAAAATTTCGATGGCAGGTAAATACCGGCGAATGTTCAGAACTTGTGCATATTTATAGCCCTTGGTTATGTGGCGAATGAAAATATATAATATTTTCATTCCGCATTGTGATGCAAAATATTCAGGTACTATCGATCAATAGAAACAATACGAAATTAATGTTAATTATAACTATTATTCTTTATAAAGAATAATAGTTTACCAGCTCAGTCTCATTTTTCCTTTAATAAGTTTAGATAGGTATACGCCGTTGCACGAATCTTCGAGTGCCCCACTGATTAGAAATGACTCGCTTCTCTTGAACGGTTTTCAATCCTGCGATATTTCAGAGGAATTTATTTATTTATTTTTTTGTTATTGCCTTCAATGACGAGACGTGCGAGTCGTTCCCCTGATGGTAAGCGATACGAACGCTCATGAACAGTAGCAAAACCAAACAACACCTTGAATTACAAAGCAATGCTAATAATCTATAGAGGCGGTTAATAATGCAGAAGTGTTAGATATAACTTGTTAATGTTTGAAAAAGTTTATTGGCGATGTGTGTAAAGGAACGCGAAAGTTGGGCACAGTGCTGACGTGTCATGTTCGCGTAAATTTCTCACGGTTACAGAATACAGTAACACTGTTTTTACACATTTTGTATATATGCGTTAAATATCTACTCGTAATTTTCTTTGATAATTATATATTTAATATAAATCTACGACAATAATTACTGACGCCGTAATAAAAAATAGAGATAATAGAGAAACTTTGTTTGTTTAAAAGTTGGTGCAGCATAAGTTGAGGTTGACGAAACTCAACTTTTGTCTTTCGACATGCAATGTTTTGTTTCATGATTATTATATCTAGGATAATTATGTTAATTTGCATAAATAGATATTAAATAAGTTAATTTGCATGGTGCTTACTAGACCGTTCCATGGGCGCGGCGGTCGGTGACAAAGCCAATTGAATATTTCTTGTTTGACACTTTCATAACACGGTCTTTGTATTCCTCGGTGTGGAAGGCAGAGGTACCCTTAAATATAAGATATACACTACTATTTTAAATGCGGACAAACTTTAGCCCATTGGAATATAGACCGTGCATTATTCAACACTTATATTATTTGATCAGAAGTGAAAACAAATTATTTGTGGTGTGGTGATGCACTGTGATCGACAGTAAAGTTCAAATTTTTTAGTTTCTTATACTGTTTAAAATTCTGTAGTAAAAGCGAAGTTATAGCCAAATACAGTGTCGGTGAATGGACGCCCGCACACGCAAGAACAAATTAAAAGTTAACACCTGGCTTTGCGCTAAGTTTATTACAGTAACGTCTGCGTCTAGGGGAGCGTAAAATATTTTTCTGTGCAGAATGATACGGCGAGCGAACGTGTCGTAAAAGTCACACATTTATTACTTTTGATATGGTCTGCGTGGAGACATTGCCCTTACGTCTGGTTCTCTTCACCATACGGCAACAAGTTGGAACCATGTTTAATATGAGTAAAACTTTTTGGTGTCGCGGGGAAAACGATTTATATCTATTGGCTACCACTGTCTGTAGAAAGGCGGAACGGTGATGTTGAGCCAACCGATCTTGCAACTTAATTAATAATAATAATTATTACCTACTGGTAGAAATACAACTAGCAAGTATGCGGAGTGTCTGCAGTCAAGTTTGTGTGATGTTTCCATTCAATATACTCCTGGATGCAGTTTGCTGGTTTTGTAGTTTATTTTGAAATATAAATGTTTTGATGCTGCTTGGTTGTGGTGTATTTCACAAGTTTCCCTATACAAGCATAGAAAAATTACATTAAAATTGTAAACTTATGTAATTGTGTTTTATATTATATTATTTATTCAAATATATTTTATTAGAGAAGTAAAACTTAAAACAGCATTCTAGGCTTATTCGCTGAAGCAATGCAATGCTAAACAAAAGTATGAAAAGAGCATTCTGAATGCTTAGCAAACGGAAACCAAAGCAAACGGAGATTCTTTGAAAATCGGTTTACAAAAAGAAAACAAAATTTCCACCGGTGGATTATTATGTCAGTCACGTTGTCTAGAGATTTTTTTCGCGGCAAAATGAATTCCAGCCAGCAAACAAATCACCGCAGATCCAATCAAAGGCGACGACAGCCGAAATATTTTCCATAAAATATGGGGCTAATAAATAATATCCGACGCTTGTTATTTGTTGTTGAAATATTTATTTACTTCGTTATTAAAAATGTACACGTTGTTTATGTGACTAAAATTATATGGGATAAACTTTGATCTTAGGTTCCTATTAAACCAAAACCGAAACAAATAGCTGTGAATAACATAAATATTTGTCTCGGCGTGGGGATCGAATCCGAAACCTCACGTTTTACAATCGGCGTCTTACCAACTTATTATATCGGCTTTTCAAGGCGTAATAATTCATCTTTATGGATTAATCGTTTTATTATTATAATACCATATAGTATACGTACTACCTATATAATACTGTATATCCTGAAAATGTATAAATAAATTTATTTAGAATTAGTTATGAAGTGTAAGACTAACATATACCAAACGATTTTTAACCAAGCCTTTAAAAAGACGTCTAAATTGCCAGTATCTAAATTATTCTTCATAAAATCTATGGTAAAATTTAAAGCGAAGTTGGCTGTGTCTTTGCTTTCTGAAAGTGTATTCAGTCGTAGTGAGTAAACCAGTCAAAAGAGCTTGGATATGCGACAACAATAGTGACTGGCTTTGTAATTAGGCTAACATGTACTACGCGGATCAAATTGGATCCCCTTCTGTTTACGTAAAATGTCAAAGAAATATTAAGGGTTTCGTGTTGTATACAAACATATTTACTTTGTTTGTTTCAAAAGGTTTTTGAGGCATTTTCAACTGATATTAAGCGATACAACCGCTCATGGCCAGTAGCAATGCTTGGTATTCCATTGCGCTCGCTTATGTACTATATTAAGTAAATTCTCTCCTCTCAATATGTCCAGTAGTTACTCTGGCTAAAATGTCTTTCAAACCAAAACACAACAGTGCATTTACAATACTGTATGGCGGGAAAATAGATATTGCGGTGGTACCTAGCCAGGCGGCTTCTCACATTTATGAGACCTACCACCAGTAATACTCGCTTATCAACTTCTACTACATTAGGGTCCTAGTTGCGTCACTAGTCTTTCAAAATGAGAGGGAAAGAGAAAACAAAAGGAGTATTAGGCAGTTTGTAATCCCATTCATCGAACGAACCCCATCAACAAAGCTGTCGCTTCACATCCTTAAATCTTTACTGTACACAAACTTATACCACTATATAGAAGCAATGATAAAAATAGTAGTACAGGTTCCCTAGAACAATTTTCATAATGTGTTACTAACAAGCTGATTTTTCGTGAGCAGCTTCCTTTCGACTAGACGCCCAACTTTTTCCTCACAGTAACGTTGGTAAATGGTAGCTTAGTAGGGTAGCAAGGATAAAACATGTCGATCTGACGAATTTTTAAAATTTATTAGTAACCGAATTTTTCTTTGTTAAATATCGAGATAATTATCTAAATAACGTGAAAAAAAATTTCTACAAAATATAAGGTTATGTTAGGGAGTCCCCCCTCTCCAACATGTATCATAAACAAGGTCATGGAAAATAATTACTAACCAGCTGATTTTTTTTATTGGTTAGCTAACATTTGTATAGTTTAATACCCACAATGTCCTACAAATTGCGTGGTATGTCATCTTGGTCCAACGCTCAAAAGTTGTCAATACCGCAGGACTGTTTTTTTAATTAGTAACTTGAGGACAAATATATCACGTGATAGGTTAATATATTTTTCATCCAAATAAAACAATGTCCTACAAAAATAAAGGTATGTTATATTAGTCCTACAACATTTGTAATTTTTGAGTATACAAAATAAAATGAAATATACATATATACTTACAGTAGTATTCGTATACAACGACTTCGCTTATAATGACTAACCGGTTTTAACGACGATAATGTTTACTCAAGTTAGGTTTCATAGTATGTTACTGAGAAAATATCACCGTTTAGTGCGACTCCGGTTTAAGCGACCAACTGCTTATAGAGACCAATAATTATAATAATACGTCCGGTTAAAACCACAGAATACTAACAGAAGTCAAGCTTGTGTATGTACTTCACTTTTGTTGCCACACTACGATAGGCGTTCGCGCAAAAGTTGAAACTCGCTGTCGCAGTGGTCTCGACTGGTTTGGAATATCGTATCGGTGAACGGTGTCTATGTGTGCGTTGATTTAGCGCGCTTTGTATGAAGCTTGACTTCTGTTAGTTTAGTATTCTGTGGTTAAAACGACGCGCAATGTTTTGTTTGCACAACCTATGCACCAATACCTCGGTGCCCCAAATTTACCCCGCCCCGCGCGCTTCACCTCTCCTTATTAGCGCGTGAATCCATGCTTAGTGTTTGTCACTTCTTAAGACAAGTTCTAAAAGCTCGACAAAATAGTTATTTCGGTAAAATACCGATTTCTAGCTCCGGTGCGAAACGCATCTAAATATATACCGGGTATATCAAGGGTGCTACCGAAAACGAAGCCGGGTGGTAGTTTAAGTGACTACAAACACAATGTAACTGTGTGTTGGCCGTCTGTATTTTTAATCGTCTGTGGTCCACAGTAAACCATGCTGTGCGGATGCGTTTGTGAGCAAGGATAGCCGTGTGCCTTAGCTCCAATAGCAAAATATACAAAATAATATTTTAATTCCATGAATTTCAACTATGTAACTGGAGGACTGGAATAACGTACCACGCAATTTGTAGAACATTGTGGGTGGTAAACTATGCAAATGTTAGCTAACCAATAAAAAAAAATCAGCTGGTTAGTAATTATTTTTCACCTTTATGATATATGTTGGAGGGGGGACTCAGTGATAAAACCTTATATTTTGTAGGACAAATATTTTTTCACGTTAATTAGATTATTACCTCGATAATTAACAAAAAAAAAAATCGTTTACTAATAAATTTTAAAAATTCGTCAAATCGACATGTTTTATCCTTGCTACCCTACTAAGCTACCATTTACCAACGTTACTGTAAGGCAAAAGTTGGGCGTCTAGTCGAAAGGAAGAATAGTATAGTCTACTCACGAAAAATCAGCTTGTTAGTAATACATTATGAAAATTGTTCTAGGGAACCTTTCTGTATCTGTATCAGCCCATATACGTCCCACTGCAGGGCACGGGCCTCCTCTACAATCGAGAGTACGATTGAGAGTGGTTAGACCATATAGTCCACCACGCTGGCCTAGTGCGGGTTGGCGGACTTACATACCATAGAAATTTCCATAAATCGCTATGGTATGCAGGTTTTCTCACGATGTTTTCCTTCACCGTTTTAGTGCGTGGTGATTGACTATCAATACACACATGACTTCGAAAATTCAGAGGTGTGCCCTGGGATTCGAACCCGCGACCACCGTGAACATGTTGGCAGTCGCGTCTAGTCCGTTTACCAACAGGCCACCATGCACTAGGGAACCTGTACTATAGTGAAAATGGCGGTCTTATATCGCTCTATAGCAATGACTTACAGACAACCATAGGATGGATTTAAAAAAAAAGCAGAGAGAGAAGAAATGTATGTAATTATTTCTTTGAAAGTATTTGTTATTGCCGGCAATATTACTTTTTGTTATATTGTAATCCCTATATAACCTCATGATATGTAATTATGTTGGGCGGTATCGTTTCATTATCTCAATAAATGCACCATCTGAAAGGAATTGAATTCTATTAATAATACCACAGAAAATCCAAGGAATTAAATGGTATCTATGTGGACGTTCAGCGAACATTCGCGGATTGATAAGAGATGGGTGCATTCGTTTCAAAAAATGGAGTTAGCTGTGTCGAATCACATGTTACTCGGGGTTAACTTTTGGTATGAATAACATCGATTTTACTAGTGTTTTCACTTATACCGCAAAGTTGATATTTCGATGACAGACATTTATTTATAATTTAAAAAATGTCTAAATTCATAAAATACCAACATTTTTGATTATTATGTCGAGTTTGCTTATTTTAAACCCACACTGCCGTAGTGATGTTAGCTACGCTGCTAAAATTTATGTATAACAACTCTTATATATTACCCTCTATAATAAGGTTTATTGAGAACCTCCACCTTTTTTCGAAGTCGGATAAAAAATACTTCTGCTCGGCGCTCACTCATTTTCCATTTTTTATGCAAGCACGACTAAGTACTAGTAGTTAAATTTATAAATAATGTGTACATATTTGCATATATCGTATGAACTTGTATAATAGTAGTAGTAGCAATTTCTGTTCTATTAATTATTTTTTCCATTAATATTTTCTTAATTTTAGTATTTATGTTGCAAGTATATTTAGTTTATTGCTGTTACAGTGTTTATGTTTAGTACAGTCAGGCTGGACGATAACATTATTCTGGTCTAATTGTGTGACTATTTCGGATTGATATACCCCGGGTGAGACCGAAATGCAAAACACCCACGTAAACCATTATGACGGGTATGTTATCAAATTCATCGACTGGGTTACCAAAAATAGTATTGAACGAACTGTTTTTCGCGACGAAATCCTCCCGCGCCCTCACAACAAGTTTCCAAACAAAACTCTACTATTTCCATTTCCTGGGAATTCAAAGAGCTGTGCAATCCTCTCGCGGTTCAAGCTCGCTCCGGCGGATATTGAAATAAATAAATTTGTAACATTCTGCAGCTGACGCAGTAAACTACCGGATCAAGTATTTACTTACTTACATATTACGCTTCCAAATAATGTTCGACCAACTTTATATTTCTTACTTCAAACTGAGTACTTATATTTGTGGTGTACGGTTCAATATTTTTATCCAGTTTTATTTTTAGACAGTTTTAAGCTAGTTGTTCAGGCGCGGAGGTACCCGACAGATCATTTTGACAGGCAGTGGCGGGCATAAGTGATAATGTGTGACTGCTGCGCAGAAGTGCCTGCTTGTTGTCCTGAACAATACTAATCAGTTAGCAACTGTGATTAAGTACCAAGACTTACAAAATAAAATTCAAATTGTTTTATTATTAAACCGACCGCGGTTAACCCTTAATTCTTGTTTTATAGTAGTTTTCTGTTCAAATGAAATGAATTTGATTATGAAATCTTATCCCAAAATACAGGCTTTGCTTAATTTGGGTACTCCTCGACATTTCTTTGGTTTGTTTTTAGTTATAAGACATTGGTGATTACAGATAAAAAATTAATAAAATACATTTAAAAATATAAAAAGTTATCCAATAATGGCGAGGCTTGCAACCCAGCCATCGGTGGTTAGGACCTCAGAGTGAGGAACCGCCTCACACAATACGTGCCTTGCCAAGCAATACTGCCTTCTGTATCTGAATCCTGACCCAACAGCCACTTGAGCGCTTCTGTAGATGTTGGTCGAGGCTCTTTGGTATGAACCCATGAGCAGAAACGACAATCTGGACAATAACTGTTGAGTCGACATCCCACATGTCGGTATCCTCGTGTGCCAAATTTAAATATAGAGCCACAAAGTTATCTGGCCCGGTGGCCAAAAGTGGAAACAATAACGTCATTTGGAATGTCAGTCTATCTGCCAGTCGCTGACATATCTGCCATTGGTTGTTTACTCAATGTATTTATTTTTCCTGCATTATTTAAAACTAGTGAAATATGTCGAGAACTTGATAAAGTGACGCTAGGAACGTTAGACTTCAGGTATTACATTTTATGAAGGAAGAAAAGCATCTCAAGCACCCTTAGAAAAATTGTATCAACGCGTAGTTGCCGCCACAGGTCTGTGTTGTCAGCTTTTCAAAATAAATACCACATAAACAAAATTTTGTACGTACTAGTACAATACATGTAAGTACATATAATAAACTAGAATTTATCATTACGTTCGAATTTCGAATCCCAGGTCACAAATCTGACTTTTCGGAGTCATGTGGGTATTGATAGTCAATAAACACGCACTAAAACGATGGAGGAACACATAGTGAGGAAATCTACATAACATAGCGATTTATAAGAATATCTAGGGTATGTAAGTCCACCAACCCGCATTAGGCCAGTATGGTGGACTATATGGCCTATGATATGGCCTAACCACCCTCAATGGCACTCTCGATTGTAGAATTGGGCAGTTCCCAACAGTGGGACATATAGTATATGGGCTGATACAGATACACTTGTTTAAGGGTATGGGGAGCGATTTGTTAGAAATCTTGGAAAGGAAAAATAATATGCAAAGGAAACTGGTCCACTAATTTTCCTGACACTATTGATCGAATTGAAAAATCTTACTTCACCCACTTGTTAACTATTTATTCACTTTTTAATGTTATAATAACATTCGTATTATTTTAACAGGTCAATTGATAATTTTGTCAATTTATTATTTTGTACCGTCAATTGACTATTTTTATTTTCTATGGTGGGAGATTCTAATTTATGCACACAAAATGTATTTAAAGCATGAAAAGTTGTTAAAGACATTCATTCGTGTTCAAATTATTGTAGTAATAACAAGTTGTACTTATATTGAAATTAAAACAGTGAAAGTGTTAATAAGTGCCTTTTATTGTCGGTCTACGCCAATAGACTTTATTGCTATATCTATTTTTAATGGCAACACCAAATTCGACAACAGCGACTCTCTCACCGGGTCAGATAAGTTTGTGGGACAGTATTTAGATATTTAGAAGTTTTTTTTTTCTTAGCAAGGTTATCGTCATACGGTGGTGTTAATGGCGTCAATGGTGACGTGAACAATTATACCCCAGCGCGCCAATCGATCTATCGCAATGTCAGACTTATTGCCTACAATAGTCCTGTCTATGATAAAAGACCAATCCTAATATAGCGTTGCATGACCATTTTCGAGAACTGGTTCGGGCACATTTTGGAAATATGGCACTTCAGGAGTCACAAGTCCATATCGAAGGGGAATTTGCTGATGTATAATCTTAGCTAATAGGTTGTGTCTGTACAAATACTCGCCGTTAGCAAGATACGAACAACCAGAAATAACATCAGGTCCATCAGGGGACTTGTCAGGACGGTGGCATGCTTACTAGATTTTTTTTGTTTTTTTTTTATTCCTACGAATGGCGAGACGAGCATGCCGTACGGCTGATGGAAAGCAATACGACAGCTCATAAACAGTAGCAGAACCAAACAACACCTCGAATCACAAAGCAATGCTTGGCATTCCACTGCGCTCGCCATCCTGAGACATAAGATGTTAAGTCTCAATATGTCCAGTAGTTGCTCTGGCTACAATGTCCTTCACTCCGAAACACAACAGTGCTTCTACACTGCTGTTTGACGAGAGAAATAGACAATGCGGTGGTACCCACCCAGGCGGCCTCTCACATATGAGAGACCTACCACCGGTAGATGTAGACCGTACCACCCTTCAGAATGTATTTCCTATAGGTGTTCGTCTTAATAACTTCGTTTATAATTGCAAAGACAAAAACTTTGGTTTCCTCAAAGAGATTACCGAACCGCAGCCAAGACACAGACTCTAGTTAGTCCACATCAGGCCCATGAAAGGCTCTATAGAACCGACAGTGCAGCACTTTGCTCTTCCATATGTACTCGCGATCCTTAATGCCTACCATCAGAGGTTTCCGCCAGTTCTCAATCGCCAAAGAGAGTGGGGTAAATCCTTAATCTATCGTAACTACAACCCTATGCATATCCATGTCCCTGTGAGGGAAAGAATCCCTGTGATTGGACACCTAGCGATTATGCAAGTCTTTAGCATTAAGAATGCTGAGTCTTACAGTCTGTAAGTATCTGTCAGAGACTGTATGTCATCAGAGACCGCAACCTTCCCACGCTTTATTAATTTACACCAAACATCATATTGATTGAATTGCTAAATCTTTCAGTTATTTTTAACAACGCAACCAATTGGGTTTGTCTAGATGCAAATAACTTGAGGACGTCCATGTAGAGCAAGTGAGAAATAGGCTCAGACCCTCTCGGCGTACGGTAGCCTAACCCTGAATCCAACAACAGAGAGCGAGAGGATTCAGGCCATGCAAAATTACAGTGGACTTAGACTGTCGCCCTGGAATGTATCTCGCTTAATTCTAATCGGCTCATCACAATCAGGAGGAGCCGTACTACCTGAATATCACAGGACAGTGGTCCACTGCCCCATATAACACCCAAGGAAGTTGCATAAATTTGTATAAATTTAACACCTTTATGAGGCATGTATGGGGCAAATATAACCCTTTTAACTTAAATATAAATATTGTAAAATAATATTAAATTTCACGCCAAAAGGTGTATCTGATAATAATTAAACAAAATAAAATTAGTCGGTGTAATACGAGAGAAATGGCTCTAATCACAACTATTACGTCTGATTTTTATTCCGGGAAGCTGGTAACTAATCCCCAGTTTAATAGCCCGTGAAGCCCAGGGGTTGTTAAGGAGCGTTTAAGAAGCGACTCCATTCGGAACTCGTTTTCTTATTCGTTGATAAACGATCTGCGAAACTCAGTGAATGAGGCCGACATGAAAGCGAATTTTAAGTTTGCGGACGCGAAACGGATAATTTGGACTTTAATGACTTAACCTTACCTTGTTCGAAATATTTGAAGTATTTACATTTTATTCCGCTTATACCTTTATTAATAATTTGTTTGTTTAAGTCGTAAAGTCCGTAAAATTTGTAAAGTCCACCAAACCCGCACTAGGCCAACGTGGTGGACTATATGGCCTAACCACTCTCAATCAAATTCTCGATTGTGGAGGATGCTCTTGACCCTAAGTGGGACTGATATGGGCTGATACAGTACAGTCATTTTTATATCAAATAAATAAATCACCTCTATACGGGCGTGTTCAAAACCTAATACATTCTGAAACACGACAAACTCACGTGGTCAAATTTGAAGGGCTTTCCACCATTGTGCACGGTAGTTGCTAATGGAGTGAAAACCGTATCCACTAGTGTTGAGTAGGGCATACAAGAGGCAGTACATTTGTCCCGTACATGACGTCAAAATGTAAGAGCGGCTCAACTTTTTAATGTGTACTACTTCATATTTGGTGTACTACTTGGTCTGTAATGTCATTTCATTGGCGTGAGCCGTGAGGAAAAGTTATGACACACAAATAAGCATCAGTACGCCTCACTTCAATTGAAGTGGGACATTGTACTGGCTCAGTACAAAAATGAGGCTACTCTTACAAACTCTTTTTCAAGTCATGTCCTACACTAGTATCCACGACCAGCAACAAGATTTTAAAAACATAAGAAAATTATATTTATAAAAGAATTGGTTCTAAAACCACGTTGGAACACCTTGTACAAACGTACATTTGCGAAATTTATCACGTACAGGAGTATCAAAGCTACAAGGTGTTGCCAACAGAATAAACCGATTCTCATAAAATATGATCTAATTCATTATTAACCCATTGATTTTGAATGATTAGGAAAATATACCTAATTGAATTCCTTGCTCTTCCACCGGGAATACACAATTTTCACAATAAAAAGAAGACTGTGATTTAATCTAGGGTATCAGATACCTTCAGACCAAATATAATGGAAATCAGTCCAGCCGTTGGAACTGGAAGTTTGCTTGATTATCTAACGGGAATGCTATATTTTTTCAGGATTAAAAGCAGCCTATATGTTAATCAAGGGTGTCTGCTATTTCCTAACTAAATCACATCAAAAATGTTTTGTTTCAGCCATATGCGCGTGAAGAAGGAATAGATACATAAGCTTTCGCCTTTATAATATTAGGAAGAGAGACGGATTCATTTAGTAACGCTTATGAAGGCCATGCAAGTCTCTCTCTATGAACACTGTGTTGCCTTAAGCACGCAAGACAATTAATCAGAAAGAAATTTAAAATCTAATCACAGACATTTCATTTGTAAAACAAAGAATTCGGTAAAAAAAAGGTATTCTATGATATTAACATCAGCATTTACAGTTAAACAATTGGAAATACCAAATTTACATCGGAGCATCTAAGCTTTTAAAGTTTTGTCGGTTTGTTTGTTTATTTGTGCGAGTATCACGTTAAAGTCACACACCGGATACAATATACTTATATGGTTACTAGAAAATAGGAATCTTTTTTCTAGTACCATTAAGTAAGTTTTACATAGGATACGTTTTTAACATAAGCAATTGTTTTTTAATTAAAACTTCATATTCTTCTTACGTCATAGAGAATAGTTTATCAAATTCACATATTTTTATATGAAGACAACAAATCCTATGGAAATGTGAAAAGCACTGTCTTGATGTCTTCAAGGCAGATATGAGAATATATGATTTGTTACTGGGACCGGTGGCGATCGGGCGAAATGGCGAAAAATAAGTAGGAGGACCCTGACACCAGCTGGTTTCACGCCAGGAAGATCAAATGTATTTCATTTGATAGAATTACTTATTATCCATAATTTGAGTATTTACCATCATATAGCAACATTTATTTATTTGATAAATAGCCGTGTCTGTACTCTATGTGCGTGGCTACATGATGGTATATTCGTAATCGATCGGTTGCCATGCCTACAAATGGGAAGCTTCGAGGGATTTAGATTAATTGGGCAACCCAACACAGCGTTGTGGCGCGGCGGCCACGAGTTCGATAAGCTCCAAAATCAATTTCGACCTGTTTACAGAGGAACCGCCCTTAGATACAGTGGGGATGTACTTGAACACACCATTTGGCATTTGTGTTTGATACCTTCCTATTGGAATATTTACAAGTACTCAGCATTGATTGGCAGAATGATCATCCGAGGATCGTTGGCTTACAAGCCTCGTCTGTGAAACGTGATGCATAAATAAGACACCGCTGCATGAGTTACTGGGCTTAGTTTGTATTTCTGAATAGGAATTCGTTATTTTATGACAGGGATCCGTGGCACAGTTGGTTTAAATTAAACACTAGCTTCGAAAAAAGCCTCCGCGAGGTAATCGCCGCACAAAAATGTTTTTTTTAATATTTGCGAGATATTGAAATTGATCCACTATTATTGACTGGTCCGAGTTTTATAAAATCTACAAATCTTTCTTATTTTATAATGACCGCAAAACATAATAATCCTCGGTGCTCATAGAACATAAGCAATTACTAAAACTTGTTATATAATATTTAAGCTACTTAATCCCATACTGAATTCTAGGGTACGATTCATTATATGGCGCAATATCAACATAACATTCCACATTCCATAATACACAAAATAAATAATACTAGGCCTAATAGTTCCCTGCACCAGTATTCGATCTTATGTCAATTCAGAGTATCTACGAGTATCACGAAAATCGTTTCAACTTCTGAGTTTAAATCCCCAGAAAATGAAAATTACCTCTTTATGTCAATTATTATTGCATAAGAATATAAGAAATCCTACACAGTTTTCATCTATTGTTTTGTGTAAAAAGGTCAAGGTAATATTTGCGTAATATACGCAAAATAAGGAAATCATCTCGTCGAGCTCCGCGTCGTGGGCGTCAGCTTCGGTCATATTCGAAGTGACACCGGACATCGACGCGTAGACCCAACGCGACGAGCTGCAGCCGTCCCTGACGCCACTAAGACCTACGCGGCGAAGAGCACGACCCCCTCCGGCGATGGGCTTGAGACCCGTAAGCTGAGTGTCCCGCCTACGGTCTCCGCTAGTGCTGGAGTAGTGCGCCGCATGAGATGGACCAATGAAATCAATGAGCATGTCATGCGGGCCTACTTTGGGGCCACAAAGGGAGGTACTGTCGTCACTGCAAATCGTGTCAAAGTGCTGTCTTTGTTTCAGGCGTTAGAACCAACGATTGATGTATCATCCCAACGACTGTGGACGTCAATTTATTGGATCCAAGATCCAAGATAATGAAGATTATGAAGCACTTGAGCTGTTGCGCATAGATGTATACATATGGACAACATTGTCCAAGACGTCAATATCACGCCCGTCAGTCGAGATCCAGTAACAATCCACACCTGATGCTGAGCTGATGGAAAGTTTGGACGACATTGCAAGTCCCCAAGACGAACAGCACTCAAGAATGGCTTTGAAATATGCGAATAGAATGTGTGTCTTTATCGGCTTCTTGTAGACCGCGTTTTCGGCGGTATCTACTCTTTAAGTCCGGTTATACCACGGATCCTAAAAATTATAAACCCATTTCATGCCTTCCAACTATATGAGTTTTGACTTCCATAATTAGATCCAAAATTACATACCATAATATCTGTAGGAGATAAGCACACGTATTGTTTTCTACATGTCTGTTAATATTTATATAGTTGTGAGGACAATAGCGGCATAACTTATAAACAGGACAAGTACATAACAAATAATAGATATTATCCATGAAAAATGCTAAAGTTCAATTTTGCTGTTACACTTGAGGGAATTCAGGATCACAATTTCGTGGTAATTTTATACTCTCTTGTATTGTAAGTAATGTATCTACATTACTTAGTTTTTAAGTAGTTGTATTTTTACACCGCAACTATCTTCCCTTCTTACACAGTTGTTATCAATTCTGCGTGGAACATTTTATACAGTAATATTAAATTATCTACCACGGTATTAATATATAAATTACCGTGCATCTACCTACAGACTATGTCATCTACTGAAATATTCTAAGAACAATGACTAAAGCATAGAAACAATCTAAAGTACACAAATATTTGTCCTGTTTTTTCAAATAGGTCAAAATCAATGAAGAGAAAGAGACAAATATTTTATAACTAAGGACGGCTCGTGTCAGTATTGCCAGATTAAAAATACTAAACTACTGTGTCAAAAGGGCAATATTACCGTATTTTCAGAAAAAAAATCCGTATATGTTATTAAAGCCCAATGAACGAACAATCCTTGCGTTAAAATAGCAAATAGGTCACGTTCTTTCCGCAAAGAAAATCAAGCCGTTGGAAAAACGGTAGTATTGGGCGGTTGACACTGTAGTTTAGCATTCTTAATCCGGTAACACTGACATGAACCGTCCTTAGTAATAAAATATATGTCTCTTTCTCTTCAATGCTTTTGAGCTACTTGAAAAACAGGACAAATATTTGTGTGTGTATTAGAATTACAATATTTCAATAGATGACATAGTCTGTGGCAGATGACATGTTAATAGTGTATAAAATGCTCCGCGCAGAATTTCAAGTATACTATTGATAAAACAACTGTGTAAGGAGGGAGGATATATAAAAACTAAGCAATGTATCTAAAAAGAGTACAAAATGACGTCGAAATTGTGACTCCGAATTCCCTTGAGGGTAACAGCAAAATTGAACATAAGCAATTGTTATGGATAGCGATTGTATTATCCATTATTTGGGCTGTACCTGTCCTGTACGGAGTTTATAAGTTATGCCGCTATTGTCATCAGAACTATATTAACAGTCATGTAGAAAAAAAATACTTGTGCCTGCCTCCTACAGATTTGAGAAATAATTGAGCTGTATAAAAAAAAATATTTATTAAGACCACTTAAACTTTAAAAGAACTTAAAAACTTTTGGGGGTTAACGTCACTCGCGTCCGTAGGCTTTGACTTTAGATACCCTACACGTGACCCCTGGGTAGTGCCAAATGAGTGACACAGTTAGTGGTGGTAGGACTTATGTGTCCGCCCGGGTAGCGACCACCGTCCACGAGGCGTAAAGACCGCCATAGTGATCTCCGTAAGGGGATCGCGTTTCGGGATCAGACAATGGTTTTCCGGTTTTTTCAAGGGTCTTGAGTCCGGGCATGAGGTTGTACCGTATGGGTATTTTCGGTCCTTTGTCGAAGGGAGGAACGTTGATCCGCCGGCCAGGGAGACCCGTAGAAACGGTTGTCCGCTGGCCGCCGCGGTATAGTTCAGGGGCTCAATCGGGGCTAACCACCTCGAGAGGCTGCCTCACCATGCCGCGCATAATCTTGGGTGGGTCCGTCGTGCCGGTTGGTGACCGGAAGTGGGGACCCGGCGGCCCATCCCGCGAGGGTACGGGGGCCCTTCCGTCCGGTGGATCAATTCGCTTCCTGCCGACCCTTTCGTGCCGGTGCCCATTCGGCCTTTTTAGTGCCCCAACTTAAGCTCCTCGTTGCCTCTTCACCGATCCCATCCTTTCTACCATGACAGTGCAACCAAACAGAGCAGGTCCTTTAGCGGTGCTTAACCCCACCACCGCGTTCACTATGGAGTTCACTAATATCCGCGGACTCCATACGAACCTCAATGCCGTCCACCACCATTTCGAGACGGCCCGGCCTGCTTTGCTCTTCCTAACGGAGACGCAGATTCGTTGTCCGGCCGATAATTCTTACCTAGAAAGAAGAAAGAAAGAAAATACATTTATTGAAGGCGCAAACATACATAGGTAGGTAATAAAATAACAAAATATACAAAAAATAAAAACATGACAAAAATACCATTATGCAACAAAATTACGTGGCTAAACTATTGCGCCAACAATGGGCCTCCCATTCAGCTTTATGCTGCAGAATGGGAAAAGCAAACTGCAGCGCTGATTTTCAACGGGGTGCCCTGGTGAGACACGAACATCCGGTCGGTAGGCTGACAAAACATTATCATAAATATATGTTAATAATAACATTCTTTTTAGTGGGTATGCATAGTTTTTTTTTTTTTGGCAATGTGCGGCTAGAATGCGCAGCCACTGAAAGGCTTAACGAACTCCATCACTATCATCGTACACATAGCATAAAGCATATCGCACACGTTGCTCGAGTTTAGTCATTCAAATATAAAAGTAATAACAAACAAATACAAAACATACATAACATGCAAACCCCGCCATAACTGATCACGTTTCAAGAGGATTTACAAATTAAAAGGATAGAAGTTGTGCGAAATGTAGACTGTGGATGTTCCCACACGGGGATGCCGCCAATAACCCTGGGTGGAGGGGACACATTCCTGATCGTGATACGTTCTATAGCAGGAAGGTAAGTGAGTGAAATATGTTCAACAACCTTTCTTTTGGATCCATATTAAATGTTGTTTATAAATATTTTTAAATCCAATTTTATTATTTTTAGAACGACACGGTGGAGAAATGTTATTCCAGCAGCGAGTGGCGGCATATTTGAAGAATCCCCTGAATGCCGCAGTCCGGTGTAGTGGAATCGTTAATGGTTTGGTGATAGAACGCATGCCATACGAGTGACTGTCCTGTCTCCACGTCAGTTTATCAAATAAATACTTGGGTTTTTTTGTTTTTATAACGCCAAAAAGTAAGGTTGCCATATGTAATACCTGTACCTGTACCTGTTGTATCCCGAATATTCGCTTGAAGTAAACTTCAAGCCTAAAGCCGGGGTTTGCTTGTATGTTCGGTCGGACATCTGCTGTCGCCGTTTGCACTGCATGGAGGATCCCTCCTTCTCCGCTCTGTGGCTGCACGTGGATCTAGGTTCCTTGAGCCGCATCTACGTGTGCCTTTACAGGTCTCACAACGGGGACGATGAGACGACTCGGCTGTTCAGGTATCTTAGCCAGGCGGCTGATGACGCGCAGGCGCAGTTCCCGTCGGCCGAAATGGTGGTCTTGGGGGATTTCAATGCTCATCACGAACTGTGGCTGGGCTCCTCCAAGACTGATCATGCTGGCAGAGCTGCCCATGCATTCGCTCTGACTCATGACTTGATACAACTGGTGAACCAGTCCACCAGGATCCCGGATGTGGCGAGTCATGCGCCTTCTCTGCTGGACCTTCTGCTGGCGAGTCACCCAGCCGGGTATCGTTTGACCGTTAGTGCGCCTTTGGGCACTTCCGAAAACTGCCTGGTTGGGTCGTCAGTACCGATCGCATCACCTCCACGTCCCGTGCAGGTTAGGCGAAGGGTCTGGCATTACTCGTCGGCAGATTGGTATGCGGGAATATTTCGCATCCATCTCTTGGAGGCAGCGCTTCTTGGAGGGTAAAGATCCCTCAGCGAGTGGCAACGCTATTGCTGACGAGATCAGACTTGGAATGGAATATTACATTCCTTCCTCTGAGATCGTCAGTAAGGGCCGTGGACGCTCCTGGTTCAATCGTGCATGCGCCGATGCTGTCGGTGACAAACAGGCGGCGTATCGTGCTTGGATCAGAGGTCGCGCCATGAAGGATCCCAATATCAGTTCCCTCAAAGAAGCCTACAACTGTCCTACCAAGGCCTGCAAGAAGGCCTACGTTAGGGCGGATGCCCAGCGCGTTAGCAGGATTGGGCGTGCGTTGGCCGATCACCCAACTAGCAGTCGTGCTTATTGGAGGTTAGCGAAGGCCGTTCAATCTAACTTCTGCCGTCCAGCGTTGCCGCCGCTGAGGTACCCAGGAGGGTCGCTGGCCCACAAGCCGCAAGAGAAGGCTGCCTTGCTGGCAAATCTCTTTGCGGGTAATTCCCGCCTCGAAGACCGTGGTTCCCAGACGCTGCCCACACTGCTTGATTGCGGTTTCTCAATGGCAGATATTCGCATCAGGCAGTGTGATGTGCGGCGTGAGTTACAGTCTCTCGATGTGCGGAAAGCCAGTGGTCCGGATGGGATACCAGCGGTGGTTTTAAGGGCTTGTGCAGCCGAGTTGTCTCCAGCACTGACTCGCCTGTACCGAGCGTCCTACCGCACAGGTGTTGTGCCGGAATCTTGGACGGAGGCCAATGTGCAACCGCTCCCCAAAAAGGGTGATCGGTCGGACCCTACCAATTACCGCCCTATCGCTATCACCTCAGTGATATGTAAGGTCATGGAGCGGATCATAAATGCTCAATTGGTCCGCTACCTGGAGGATCACTCGTTGAACAGTGACCGACAATACGGATTCCGTCATAATCGATCGACGGGTGATCTTCTAGCGTTTGTCCTGCCTCGCTGGGGTGAGGCGATTGACCGGCGAGGCGAGGCTCTTGCTGTGAGCCTCGACATTGCCAAGGCGTTTGATAGGGTCTGGCACTGTGGTCATCTGTCCAAGCTTCCGGCATACGGTCTGCCCGGCAACCTGTGTTCGTGTATTTCCGGCTTTCTGCATGGGCGTAGAATACGTGTAGTCGTTGACGGACACGCTTCGGTGCTCATGTCGGTAAATGCCTCGGAGTTCCTCAGGGCTCAGTGCTGTCGCCCACCTTGGTTATTCTGCATATCAATGACATGTTGTCGCTTGGCAACATTCATGGCTATGCAGATGACAGCACGGTTCATGGGCGATACCACTGCGGGCCTCCAGCTTGCCGAGTCAAAACTGTGAAAGGACGCGAAGATCTTGTCATTGAGCTCAACCGGACCTTGGATCTCATTTCTACATGGGGTTCCAGGAATATGGTTGAGTTCAATGCCAAGAAAGCCCAGGTGTGTGCGTTCACGTGGAAAAAATCTCCGTTCTTTCCCCTTCCCATTCTTCAGGGTGCTCCCCTCTCAATGCGGAATGACCTAAGTATCCTTGGTGTGGATATCCGCTGTGATCTCAATCCAAGGGATCACATCGAGGGCGTAATAACTGCCACATCACGCAGGGTTGGAGTCCTGAACAGGTTGCGTCGGATTTTCACGCCCGGTCAGCTTTGTCACTTATATAAAGCGCAGGTCCAGCCGGGTATGGAGTACTGCTCGCACCTCTGGGATGGATCCGCCCAGTACCTGCTCGATGCCCTGGATGGATTGCAGCGGCGGGCCATCCGCATTGTGAATGATGCAGACGTTACGAGCAACTTGGAGTCGCTACAACTGCGGAGAGATGTCGCCTCTCTAAGCGTGTTCTACCGCCTGTATCACGGTGAGTGCTCTGAAGAATTGTTCAACTTGCTCCCCTCCTCTCTATTCCTAACCAGAACCACGCGTGCTGGTTTGCGAAGCCATGGCTTGACGGTCCACACCATCCCGGCGCGAACCAAACGGTTCTCGAATTCGTTTTCGTTCACCGTCAGGCTGTGGAATTGTTTGCCGTCTCACGTGTTCCCTCCTTCCTACAATCCTGGGCCCTTCCGCCGCGGTGTGAAGAGGCACCTTAGCAGGCCGGCATAATTGTTTCCATTGGCATGGGACTGCCGTCTGATGCCAATGGATACTCTGCCTGGGCGGCATTGGCACTTACCATCAGGTGCAATGCCGCCACTATGCCAGGCCATTATAAAAAGAAAAAAAAAAGACTACAAATATTGTACTAAAAATTACTTTTTTTTTATATTTTTTATGTGTTTTTATTTATAATCTAACTGACTGATTGCACTGCACCTGGTGGTCAGCGCAAATGCCGTCCAGGCAAAGTATCGCATGGCATCAGTCGGCAGTCCCATGCCATTCCATATACTATGGAGTAAATGGTGTTGCTTTTAATTTATGCAAGTCATATTTAAGATCTCCTGGGTCTGTTGTTACTATGGGAGTTCCGCAGGGCACGATTCTTGGACCGTTTGTCTTTTTATTTTTTATTAATGACTTTTTTAATAAGGGTCAACTGTGAGGTAGTGTTGTTTGCAGATGATACTTCTCTAATATTTAAATTGAATCGACATAGACCATCGATTGACGATGTAAACCACACCCTCTCAAAAATACAGTACATTGGTTTAGCGTTAACAAGTTGTTACTAAATAGTCAAAAAACAAAATGTGTACGGTTTGTGATACCTAATGTGGAAAAAGATAATTGTAACATTCTTTTGAATGGTGATGAGTTCAGTCTTATGGATAGCTGAAGCTACCACCACGAACTGTGTCACTCATTTAGTGCCCAGGGGTCATGTGTAGTGAAACTAGAGTCAAAGCCTATGGACGCGAGTGAGGTTAAGCCCCAAACTTATGAAGGGCTACAGCAAGGCCCAACAGTCTTGTCCTCCTCACCACGTTGCTGGTTCCGCTTAGTTTGGTCCCGCCATACGCGTTGACTAGCGTGTCGTGGGTATAACAGATGACGCTGACACCCCTGAGATTGGCACCACGGGCCACGGTGTACCCAATCATAGCCTACGGAGCACCGCACGACATGTCTCTACATGGGGGCACTACGAGGTACCATAATGTCTCTTCGATGCAGGGCCAGGTGAAGGTGTTGAATGTGTTGGCGATATCTGAGCTTTTATCTCTTTTCACGTAATCGGATATATTCCATCAACAAGATATCTATGTGTTATACGGTTCCGCAAGTTACGCAATTAGGTGTTACACTTTTCCGCATTACATATACGAGTAGCAACTTGTTGACAGGCATGTGTCCAGATTTCAACCAGTGAGCTACGAAAATATTTTTCTGTGACGTGATATATTAGAAAACTAAGAAACTAACATTTTACTCAGTATCATTCATACTCGTGCGTAGCAACGTGATAAATAAATCAAAATAGGATCATAATTAAAAGCTTAAAAAACGAAATCACATTTTAAACATATTATAAAGTAAATTAACCTAAATGAATTTCAAGGCCAAAACTACTTCACTATTTATCACCTATTATCACTGATAAGATAAGGAATAACACCAAGGCACTTCATAAAGGCAGGTTGGAAGTTGCAATTACAGATTCCTTATTTTAAACATGCATTCACAATTTTTCTGAAATTTGATTTTGCCTCTTTTTTATTAAGTAATTTTCTTTTCGAAACGTGTTATCATAAACAAATTGATGTTTACGTAATGTAGAAAGAGGGTTTACTGCGACTTTTTTGCACAAAGGATGTAGCGGAGCGAAGATCCGTGTTCTTAATAACCTCTATGTGGCAAAGAGTTTCTTTGTACGACGAGAAAAGTATACAACTCTTTTGGGAATCATTTTAGGTTGAGGCGAAATGGAGAATTTATCACGTAAAAAGCTGTTTTAAGTCTATTTCTTCGTCTTATGTGCTCGTATTTTTTAGGAAACGTACAGGGGTTAGGTGTGAGTAGAATTTCTGGTTTCTAGACCTCTTTCATTTCTCGAAACACGAGAGTTCTCGACCAGGATTTCCCGAGTTTCCCAAATCTGTCGAGAAATCTAGTTTCTTGTAAAAACGCGGTGATATTTTTTACCTTTTGCTTTATTACAAATTACACTGGTAAATGTGATCTATTATATCAAATAGTAATTTTTTGGTTACCATAAATTGCATTTATTACAGAACTCATCAACAAAATACAAGAAAGTAAGCAAACTGTATTCGGCTGGTTTATAAAAAGTAAAGAGTAAGGTATTAATTAGCTTTTCTTATAAAATATTGGGTCTCAATAATTCCCAAATAAGTAATAGACAGCAATTAAATAAAAATACTATAATCAAATCAACACAATTACCATGATTTTTTAACAAAGTCAACATTTACTACCATTTTCAGACTCTCTTGATTATATATTATATATTTTATTATGACGATAAACATAGAAATGATGGCACCCACTCGATACAGCTGATTATGAATACCGCCACTTACGAATCACATTGATCGTATTTAATATTGTTTACTTGCTTTAAATTAGTCAAACAATATAATATGTATATAGCACAAGTTATGTCATGTGAATTGATTAATATGGTTTCGAGTTTATGAAGCCACTATTGAACACAAAACACAATTATTATCACGGAGCTCGAATATATATTGATCGCTAAACATCTGTGTCCAGAAAATAAACCATCGGCCATAAATATTGCAATGGAAGGACACCGCGAGTGTGTTTGAATGCAACGATGACCACGTCAAAACGAACAAAGTACTCTGTTAAAAAGAACCTCATGAATATATTATTTGTTATATGCCTTAGGGTGAGCAAATTACATTACCACACATCTACCGTCATTGAGAAAGGGTACACATAAATCGCAAATAAATATCCTCAGGTAAAACTTTGACAAACGCGTGCAAACTGGCGCCAAAAAAATATTCTATTATTGTTTTTTAATTTAGCTTACATACGAATCAAATAAAAATAAAATTATTCTTTTAGGTATAAGAAAATTTATAAATTTAAATTTAAAAAGTGCGTGGTGGCCTGTTGGTAAACGGACTAGACGCGACTGCCAACATGTTCACGGTGGTCGCGGGTTCGAATCCCAGGGCACACCTCTGACTTTTCGAAATCATGTGTGTATTGATAGTCAATCACCATGCACTAAAACGGTGAAGGAAAACATCGTGAGGAAACCTGCATACCATAGGGATTCATAAGAATTTCTATGGTATGTAAGTCCGCCAACCCGCACTAGGCCAGCGTGGTGGACTATATGGCCTAACCACTCTCAATCGAATTCTCGATTGTAGAGTAGGCCCGTGCCCTGCAGTGGGACGTATATGGGCTGATACAGAATACAGAATAAGAAAATTATTTTAAGCCGAAATACTTATTTTGCTAAAATAAACTTTCTATTTAAATAATTTATGTCTAAATGATTTACTACCTTTAACTGCTTGATCAATATTTAACCCTACTTACTCTTAAATATTAAACCAGTTATATACTGTGACACTAACCCATCTAGTTAAGAGAAAACAACATTGTGCTATAGATAGTAAAGCTATATCCACCCATCACCTGACCTGCTGAGTAAAAACACACAAATAAAAGGGTGCACACTATTGTTTAAGAGCGTATACACCTTGCGCGCAAAGTCAACTATAGGTATTTCTTCGTTAATTTCACGCACACATAAGCGACCAAAGCTGTGTGCGTAGAGCTGCCGCGTCGGCTCGCTATACAATCGGCTCAAACAACTTTGATCCGTGCGCTTCAAATATTCAATTGAAATGTAACTGTAATATAATATCATAAAAATATTTTATTTGCATTATTAGTAGACAAATATTACTGTGCAAGCAAAGAATAATACAAATTTTGGATACTAATCATATTTTCGTTATTATTAACATTGTTAAGTTGCATTCAAATCAGTGTTCAATCAGTATACACTACGGACGTTTTATTAATCATTTCGTGTTCGAACACATAAATAGTGTTAGGGGCCTTACAACCCCTTACAATTACAAAATATATTTAATTTTATATTACAATACATAACATAATTTAGCCTCGGAATTACATCCCATTAAAATTATGACCTTTACCTGAAACATAATTTATACTCACTACAAAATCATTGTAGGTAATAAAAATAATTAAATATTTTACTACCCAAGTACTAAGATGTGGTAATCGCATTCCGCGCGTGGTTATTTTTACTACGCGCGGCATAATCGACTGCAGCCAGGCCGGAGCGACGAGCGATACGTCCTCCCTCTAGAAGGCCTTGCGGCGGTCTGATTTGATCCACGTCGGACAGCGTGTTTTATAGTGGTTTTTAAAATATTTGTAGAAAACATGAAAACTAATTTTGTTGAAATATGAAAATGGTAATTTATTGATAAGATGTTCTTCTATTGTAATATGCAATTGCTATAAAAAATTATGTACGATAAGTTGGTGAAAAAAAATATGTTCTTGACGAGAGTTTCTGAATAATTTCGCATTGTTTAAATTTTTATTTTTCAGGAACTAAACACAAAAAGATTATTTTTCTCAGTAAAATCCCTCCATAAGGGTCTTATTAGTCTAATGATATTTTTATTTTCATCTTATATTTAGTGGTTTCGGATATCTTAAGCTTCTAAATTAAACTTGTGTTCAGTAATCCGTATAGTACTCACAAATTATCCATCAATTTATAATGTTTTTCACCAAAATCCCTAGATGACAACCTTTTCTAAAATTAGTAATAATTATTTTTCCTTTAAATTGTTTATTGGTGGCTATTAACTCATTTGAAAAGTCCTGTTTTTAAGCCAAAAAGCGCGTGCAGGGTATAAACGCTCTTAAGAAAAAACGATGTATTTAACACCCTAATAAGAAGATAGAAAAAAATAACAAAAATAATCGTCACAATTTTCTCTGAAGTCACTAAAAATACCACCCAGCTTCGTTTTCGCTAGCAGTCTTGATATACTCGTTATATGATTGGTTTAATGTTATTCCCTGTTATTTGTCTATACCAAGCGTGATATGTAAATATAACATAATGATTTTGACAGCCTCCGTGGCGCAGTGTATGGTAAACGCCGCCTTTGAAACATGAGGCCGCGGGTTCGGTTCCAGCACCGAGAAAGATGTTTGTGTGGCCCACAAATATATCTTTTCGGTCTGTGTTTGTGAGCCCGAAAATTCTGTCATAGTACCTGATACCCACGACACAAGACTCGTTCTTAGTGTGGGGACAGGACATTGTATGTGATTGTTGGGTGTTATTTATTTCACTAGCCAATCGTTTTCGGTGGTACGAATTAAGTTAAAATTACGACTAATATATAATATTTTAATGTAATATATTGTTAATGACGATAGGCTCGCCCCCTATCACATCGTGGGACGGAACATACAAGGCGAAAACTATGTATGTGACTGTTGTTATTTATTAATGACACGTGAATATAAGAAGCCGACATTTGCAGATATGTTATTAAATATGTTATAATAAAGCGCACGAAGCGTGCGAAGGCTGCGCCGGTGAATTTGTGAAACAGGTAGATAATCGGATTACAGCACGTCCGCTATTTGCAGTTCGGCGCTGCAGTAGGGCACGTAAAATCGTTACATTTCGATTCCGACAGAACCCACTGTCGACAAACATTTGTCCATATCCTGTGGTAACTAGATTCTATTGATTTTTACACAAACCTACAATCGCAGCTCCTGTGACGAATAGAGCCTTTGTCAAATAATGTTTGATTTTTGCATTGAATGTTGGACATAAAAACTGCATGTTAACTGAACTGACTAAAATCGAGTGCTACTCTTTTATTGATTATAGGCAAGCACTGAACGAAAGTGAGTCAAAAACCCATTACTAGTCTCTACAGTCCCAGTGCCTAATTTATGAGTTCAACCTTTTATCCTATTCTTACAAGACCGACAACAAATGAGAGTTTTGATAGAAAGCGTTCAGCGTTGTGTTGTGTTTGCACTACATCATAACATTAAGCTAAGTGGCCACCTACTGGTCACAGTCGCGACCAGCCATTTTTTCATTATTAAGTTTTATATTACTCTACGTTTTATGTACGTTGCGTTTGTAATTGATAAACAGTTTTTCTGTCTTTCTTTCAAAAGCGCTCGCCCGGCTCCATCCGCTGCAGATACCTTTTGACTCTAGTCCACATCAGAAACATCGTGTACCACAACATAATGTATCGTGTAAACATAGTAAACGTAAACATAGTGTATAGTGTACTAACTGGTTGGTATTAAAACTAATCATGACTACCGCTCTCTACTGCTTTTCTCATCACGTCCCATTTTTTATTGCAGTGGATGGCGAGACGTGCATGCCGTTCGCCTGATGGTAAGCGATACGACCGCTTATGAGCAGTAGCAAAACCAAACAATTTGAATTACAAAGCAATGCTTGGCATTACACTGCGCTCGCCATCCTGAGACATAAGATGTTAAGTCTCAATAGGTCCAGTAGTTATTTCCATTTCATGCCTTCCTGTCCCGTTAGACTTTTTTAAGAGGAGCAATCCCGTCATATATGATTGTAGCGTAACTTCCACCGTTCACACAAAACATGCAATGTAATGGGATAAAATTTCCTCTTTTTTTGAAACACTTCAATTCTGCTCTGCTCCTATTGCGTGCGTTATACAGGGTATATCAAGAGTGCTACCGAAAACGAAGCCGGGTGGTAGTTTTAGTGACTTCAGACACAATGCAACTAAATTTTGTGCAAAAAATTGTGACGATTTTTTTTGTTATTTTTTTTTCTATCTTCTTATTAGGGTGGTAAATACATAGGTTTTTCCTTAATAATAGTGTACACCCTTTTATTTTTAATCACGCTAAGGTACGCAAGGGTTTACATTATTATTTTACCAAAAAGTATGAATTTACCACTCAAACTCGACGATATTGAAAAAATAATGAAAAAAAATTGTCGCGTTTCTTTACGAAATTTTTAGTTACATTATGATTTTAGTCACTAAAACTACCACCCGGCTTCGTTTTCGGTAGCAGTCTTGATATACCCGGTATAGTCTATATTATTCATCGATAAATTACATATTCAACACAACTTTTTTTTTCAATTCAATCCTGTAGTCCCTGAGAAAGTAGGGCACAAACAAACAAACAAGCAAACTCTTCAGAAGCAACAATAAACGGATAAATTTGTATGGATAATCTTACAAACTTCTAAATGTATATACAGTTGGCATTTGATAAAATTATGTCTCACTAAATTTACAATTTACAGTCAATATTATACGCTTATACGTAAATCCTATTCTAGTCTCCAAAGAGGTTTCAAAAAACAGCCCATCCACAAAAATCAAAAATTAGGAAGTAAAAGGGGCTGTGGATAATTTATATGCTATATTCAAAGCTGTCTCATTCTAACCCACGTTCTAACCAGAGAATTAAAACGGCCAAACAAGGTTTTATTCAGCCAAAAGGTGTTGTTACTCAGTCGTTGGCTGCAGTGTTACCTTATTCCCCACAATTGAAATGGTAATGTGACCTCGCCTGTGTTCTAATTGCCATGCAAATGCCAACGCTGTATGTAGTTGTTTGTGTCTTCACTCCACTCTATTCCTCCTAAATAGAAGTTACTCGTATCACTTGCAAATGACTCCTTACGGCCACTACTACCTCGTGACCTGATAAACTTTTTGCCAAAAGAAGAGTTTAATGTCTCGTTACAGTTTGCGGATTATGGAATGATTGCGAATGTAAATCGAAATTGTTTTTCTTCTGTTTATATGAACGAATAAATTGAATATATGACCAGCGTATTATAGTGTCGTTCGGAGATTTGCTTCATTGTGTACCTACTAGCTAGTTAATAATATTGCAATTATTGTTAACTTCAGTTCATCTTGAGATTGTATTCTATATTTAAATTTTCAATATTTGACCCTAATTATATTTAGTGACGATAATTAGATTACAATTACAGCATAGAGTTCACTTACTTTATGTTTTAAAAATTTACTATAAGATTATATAGTATTTCTATCATTATTCGTACATACTGTGGTGAACTAACTAAAGCTTCGGCTGTAGCGAATTTCCTTTGTATCTAAAGCAAACACAATGAAACAATTTAAGTTGGCCTGTCACGGTCGCAACTCGCATGTGGCCTAATATAATGAGTGAACAATGTAAAGGCGGCTATTGTCCGCGGTGACTGTGTAACACACAGTTCGGAGGCTTCATTACAAACAATAGGCATTTCAAAGTAAATAAACTATTCCGTGCATTCAACAAAGTTACCTTTAAAGCGGCATAATTCCGCCTGGCTGTTGTAGCCTGATTCTGAGACAACCACTTGTACACAAAATAATAAGTTCGCGTTTTCAACATCTCTCATTTTCACACATTAGTATGTTTCTACAACTTGCGAACAATGTTTTCATTTTTAACATTTAGATACGGGGCTTTGTTTTGTTATTATTCGGAAGGATATTGGCAATGGCACATTCGTGTATACATTTCATGAAACTGTTACGTCTATGAAAAGTTGTTTAATTCATTGTTGAGGTATTTTGGAACGAAATGTTTAAGAACAGTCGTCATGTCACGTTCTTAAGAAATGGTTGCTATTTGTTAATTGATGACGAATCAAAAGAAAAACTGTGTTTATACTGGCAAGCTAGATCCGGGCAGCGCGATTAGGCGCCATGGACCATAACTATTACTGCGAATGTTTTTCCTTATATATCTAAACGATAAGATAATTGAATTGTCTGGATTGACTCCATACATTAAAGATGAAGTAACGTTAGGTGGTATTGCCAGATGAATTTCATTGTATAAGTAAATAATTGTAGTTATGTTCATTAATTCTGGAGATTTTTATTTCATATCATACGATGAAATAAATTGAATTTACAATTGAATACACGACACATTAAATATTCTCTTCGAAATGAAAACCAACTAGAATTACACTAAGTATAAATTATGAAAAAAAAAACAATATTATATGAGGGCGCACAGCTCAAACTGTTACAAACTGCGAAAGTGTAAATAGCTTTCTTTTATATTTTAGAATATTTATTTTATTTTATTTGTATGTCATTTTAAATGAAATATGTATTTCTTATGAGAATAAAGTTATTTAAACCTAAATAACATACTGTAAAATGGGATAACGTAATACATAATTTGATGGCTCAGGACCCATCAAATTATGTATTAAATTATGTTTTCGTAGGACTACGTAAAGTATGGAATGTTGAAAAAGTGAACATTATGTGAGAAAACTTGAAAGATGTTTTATATTACTGAATCTGTAAATTATTACTCACCGTTCAGAAAATCCTTTTAGAAGATCATATAATAGTAAAGCCTTTTATATTTATTTAATTTTTATTTAACACTTTATTGTACACCATATACATAACAATGTGTGTATCAGCCCATATACGTCCCACTGCAGGGCACGGGCCTCCTCTACAATCGACAGTACGATTGAGAGTGGTTAGGCCATATAGTCCACCACGCTGGCCTAGTGCGGGTTGGCGGACTTACATACAATAGATTTTCTTATAAATCGCTATGGTATGCAGGTTTCCTCACGATGTTTTCCTTCACCGTTTTAGTGCGTGGTGATTGACTATCAATACACACATGACTCCGAAAAGTCAGAGGTGTGCCCTGGGATTCGAACCCGCGACCACCGTGAACATGTTGGCAGTCGCGTCTAGTCCGTTTACCAACAGACCACCACGCACTTATACATAACAATGACAATACAAAATGAAATTAACTGTATGCACAAGTGGCGGTCTTATTGCTTGAACCAATCTCTGCCAGACAACCATGGGATGGATAAACGAAAAGAACGAAAGTTGGGTTTTCCGGTGTACGTATATTACAATTTATAATTTTATTAAGTTTATAAATAAACATACATACATACATATATACATATGTTGAATAAACATACAAATACACAAAATACACATATAATATATATACCTATAACAAACAAAGGAAAATGTGAACAACTCCAATATCCTCATAGAACCTGTAAGTAGTGTTCTATAACCATTTTTTTAAAGATGGGCAGAGTTTTATCCCGTCTCACCGTTACTGGCAAATCATTCCACAACCTGGCAGCTTGTACGGTGAAAGATCTGTCTGTAAAGGAAGTGGAATGCGCGGGGATTTTCAGCTTTAAGTTCTCCGATGACCTAAGTCGAATGCGTATTATGAAGGAATTCAAAGCGATTTTTAAGATAGTGGGAGTGAGAGGATTGAAAATTATATTATGGAGTAGATAAGGAATGTGTGTATTCCGGCAAAGCCTTATTGGTAGCCACTTGAGCTTTGTACGAAAATCGGAAACATGATCATATTTGCGTAATCCAAATATAAATCTGATACAAAAGATTTGAAGACGCTCAAGTTTATTATGTTGCTCCTCAGTGATATTAAGATAATTTATATAAACAAAGTAAAAAGTTTTATATATCAGATATGGCAAAAAACGACACCCTTCCTGCTTAAAATGTCGCGAGAGTCAATACGATGAATTATGTGTAAAAACAACAAGCGACGAGAAATCGACATTTACAATGATATTTTTTTACTTTCAAATTAATACAGTTAAAAGAAGTCATCTTTATTTTATAAATTAAAAAAAAAAAAGGAAAAATTGTAGACTTCGAATTGACAATCCGTTTCACGGAACCTTTTTTATAATTTCAATTTCTTTCCTGGTTGTGGCAGCGTAATCGTGGTTTTAATATGTAACTCGTGTAAGTCGTTAACGGTTTTTTTTTGCGTGGTCTACAGACGTGTAGGATTGGAATATTGAGTATAATGTAACGTAATATGAATGACTGGTATGGAGCGTAGTTTGTGTGAAAAAGATGACGAATATATAAAAGTACTTAAGATGAAAAGAAAAAAAAGAGTTAATGAATCATTCATATGTTGAAGTACAGCAGGATGGAATACGAAAGAAGTGCATAGAAGTCGACGGCAGACGTTAAGGACGACAGCTTTTAAAATAATTATAGAATACGATTCTCAATCCAATCTGTTTGATTTGACCCGAGACGGAACTCATCCTAATTCATAATATACATGTGAGAGGAGGCTGCCAAGTGTTACTTGTGCTAATTTACTCATTTATAGCCTTAATATTGACAATGTAATAACTAAATAAATTGTCGAGTACTTCAGAAGTGGTAGAGCGAACGCGGACATGTCAGTTATGACTCAACATGAATGGGCATTGGGCAGTTTCGTCCTGGGCGGTACAACTGTCTAACCGGAGATCGACGTGAAGAGATAGCTTTGTTTTCGCGTTTCGTCCGATGAGTGAGATTCCCGGTTGCCCAGTAGCCCTTCCCATCCTTTTTCCTTCTCGCTTCCCTTCCTATACCGGGTATCTCAAGACTGCTACCGAAAACGAAGCCGGGTGGTAGTTTTAGTGGCTACAAACATAATGCAATTAAAAATTTCACCTAGAAACGCGACAATTTTTTTTATGATTTTTTAAATATCGTCATTTTTGGGTGGTAAATCCATAGTTTTTGCTAAAATAATAATTTAAACTCTTTTATACCTTAGAGTATTTATAAATAAAAGGGTATATACTATTATTTTAGGAAAAAAATGTATTTACCACCCAAATATGGCCATAGGAAAAAAATAACAAAAAAAAAATTGTCGCTTTTTTTGCAAATTTTTCTGTTGCATTGTGTGTGAAGTCGCTTAAACTACCACCCGGCTTCGTTTTCGGTAGCAGTCTTGATATACCCTGTATAATAGGCTGGCAACATATCCATGATCTAAGCGTTTTGGTTATGCATAGGCGGCAGTGTTCACTTCCTATCAGGTGACCTGCTCGCTCGTTTGCCGGACGTATACAAAATATATGTTCATAACTTAATTAACTTTTATCAAAGTTTTGAATGCGATAATTCACACCAAATAGCGAGTGGCAATGGGATTCGTCTTTTATTTTCATAAACTGAACAAGTGATTCTTTATTGGTTCGTTGATATTTCCGTGCTCCAACCTCATTCCCGTGCTCATAGGAATATTTTTGCATATTTCCTACTTTATGAAGCGTCGATTTACTCCAGTTTCTAAATTGAATTTTCGCTGACAGTATAAAACGCGTGGATTCCATGTCTCGCGGACTCGAGTGCGGCAATTGTGCCTTCTCAGCAATATTGAAACTAAATGACGCGTTTCCAATAGTTACCTACGTGACTGAGGAAAATATTATGCCCCTTTTTCGGCAATATTCACGAGCAATAAATGTCGCATACAGTTTGCGTACCATGCGATGTAATCAGCCGACAGTGCCCGTTCTTTACCTTTAGTAAAATTAAATTTACTTTCTTTTAAAAGTCGTACTTTAAATATAATGCAATAATCCTATGATGTAATTATTCATAAATGAATTTTTTTGTTGTAAAATAAATATTTAATCAACTTAAATTAATAGATTTTGTTTCAACAGTGATAGGAAATTATTATCTTTGCTTTTATTAAACTTTCTGTCATAATACAAGCAAGCATTTTCAAAATCGTTGCGTTCGATGACCAATCTCAGTAACGCTCCACTGGAGATGAACTGGAGCGCGCGCACCACTAACGTTGGCACATTCTAGGCCTTTTGCGCCCTGTCCATATATTTACGTCGTCGAATTCAACCAATAATTTTATATGTGCCTATAAACCATGAGTATACCAGAAATAGCCGCACGCATTGTATGGAAGCAGAGAGTTGAGTGTTGACGGCTATTCATGTGTTGAGTCATGAAACAGTCCGTGGCAGTCACTTGGCGGAATTGAAAAGAATAGTTCGCTAACTAAGCGGAGCGAGTTAGGCAGTTGTTCGGTGAAGGAGCGGGGCAGCGCCGACGGGATCGCTAACGACACCTTATTGCGGAAAACTTTGAAAAATGCTCGCACAGCCGCCGCGAGCTCATACCGCCTCATCAACTGTTGCGTTTATGTAAACATGTATCATTTTTATTAACTCCATTCTTAAAGCTGAGTGTTTGCGATACTCGTGGCGCTTCTATGAACACAACTTTGCAATCATACTCTGCTTCTAGTCAGAGCCCGTCACTATAGCCATGTATTTACCATATTCTATGGTTGTTATTAATTTATTTCCCGGTCTATTTACTGGCGGACTAAGGATGGATTTTACATTTTTGATTTTAGGGTAACCGTTGCAATTTGAGAACAGGATTTCAGTGATTTATTTTATTCACGTTATACATATACATTGTTTGCCCTTTTTAAGAATAGTATAATATACAATAATAATCCAAAATTACGCATTTCTAAGTAGAACTTAGAAATAAAAAAAAAATAAAAATACATCTGACTTATTTTGATATAAATAAATTCTTTATTTATTTATGTGTTGTATACCAAGTATATGTCAGAATGTATGTTGTCATAGTTAATTATTACATCCTATAAAGGTCAAGACAAACATCATGAAGAAACTTGGGTCTTTTTATTTTCATAGATCCGGCAAACGAGCAAACAGTTCACCCGATGGTGAGTAATCACTACCACCCATGAACACTCACAATGCTTGGATCACAGATTTTGCGCCGGCACAGCAAATCAGCGGGAAGGAAATGGGTTTGGAAAGAGGAAAGGAGTATTGAACATTCGAACATCTCACTCATCGAACGAAACACCGAAGCTGTAGATCTCCTGTGAGACATTGGTACCGCCCCGTGTATTCAATAAATATACAATGCAATAATCTTTATTCAGAATCACAAAATCAAACAAATTCAATATAAGACTTATGGTATTACAATGGGCGACCTTATCGATTAAAGCGATCTCTTCCAGACAAGTATGGATAGTATCAGAAGAAGGTGGCGGTTTACAATGAAGAACATCTAAAGGATATTGCGGAAAGAATAGAATATATACTAATACATGATTACTTAATTAAATAAAAATAAATTAATTATATATAAAATATTGAAGTAAGAATACTCACAAAGGTGAAAAGAAAACCTATATTATTAAGTACCATTATGAAGGTAGTGCTTTATAAGAGAACTTTAAAGTGGCGTTACGATCTTGCGCGCCTGATTTCTATAGGTAGTGCTTTCCAAAGTCGAACTACTTGCACTAGGATATTTTTTAGGTTTTTGAGGTATTGAGGAGCGACAGGATTCAAAAGTACATTGTGTAAAAGTGAGACAGGATACAGGGTATATTAAGACTGCTACCGAAAACGAAGCTGGGTATAGTTTTAGTGACATCAGACACAATGCAACAAAATTTTGTGCAAAAATTTGTGACGAATTTTTCTTGTTATTTTTTTTCTATCGTCGTATTAGGATGGTAAATACATAGTTTTTTCTTAAATAATAGTGCACACCCTTTTATTTTTAAAAACGCTATGGTATGCAAGGCTTTATATTATTATTATTATAGCAAAAACTATGGAGTTACCACCCAAAATCGACGATATTTAAAAAATAATAAAAAAAATGTCGCCTGTCTTAACGAAAGTTTTAGTTGCATTGTGTATGTATAAGGTGACCATTTATTTTTTGTGTAAGAGCGGGACATCTATGGAACGAAATAATAATAAAGTTTTTACAAGGTTTTATATAGATAAGTCTGAAATTCTGAATTTTCTGAAAATCTCAATTTCCGTAATCAAAATAGCTTTAATTACTGCGGCACTCAACTGTGTTTTATCACTTGTCCATATTTTGTTAATGTGAGAAAAAAACTCTTTTGATCGGTACGTTACTTCCAGGCAGACACATAACGTACTCAATAATTGTGGAAAAGTTTTTTTATCAGTTTTATAAATCCAGACTATATTTACGAAAATGCTGGAATAATTCGACCCTACGGTTTTAGCATTAGTTCGGTAAAGCATTCGAGCGGGAAATACATTTTAAATTATCGTTTGATCTGTTTGCAAAAGCGGGACTATTTCTGAATTGCTGGGGACACCGGGACAGACATCCTGAAAGCGGGACTGTCCCACCCAAAGCGGGACGTATGGTCACGTTATGTATGTAGGCACTAAAACTACCACCCGGCTTCGTTTTCGGTAGCACTCTTGATATACCCGGTATATATGTCTATGTCTATACAACATTTTAAAAGTAAGTGAAGTTCAAAAACCCGCTCTGTGCTAGTATCAAAGATTAGTGTGTAACTAATAACTATGATTACTTAACTAAGCACTGTGCGTACAAAAGCCTTAATACATTTAATAGTTACTCCAACCACTTCTCCTAAAGCGGATCGAATTAATTTCGGCGAATCGCATATTGACGTCATAGATGGTAATATAACAGCACGGCTCCGAGCTAATATCAACACAATATTGTGTGGTGATGATGGAACGTCCGTCGCCGGGCCGCGCACGTGACGAGACTGCCAGACGACGAACCCGGTCATTATCTTAGCAACTTTATTAGGTAGCCCGCGGGCAGATATTTACACAGGCCCTGCATTAATTTTTTGGGTTACGATCACTCTCCGCTTAATTGAAACGAATATGATTTGACTCAGAGATGGACGTTTCGGGGTAATTAGTCAGACAGACCAATGTTGGAATGTTATTTTCGTTGTTTTTTGCAGATACGCTAGGTACGCTTTGTATTTTTTTAGGGAATTCATTTGAAACGTTTCCTTACATATAGAACTGCGCCTACACAACGTGAGTTATACATAAGGCCTTATTAATAAACTCGGATGAGCGAAGGATTAACTTTAGGCCTCGGGCTAGAGAATTCATTTTTAAAGTGAATAGCTAGATAGTAATGACTATATTAATAAAAATATATTTTCTTCGGCCTAACATGATAATCTTGTTATGGCAGTCCACAGATTTTAAAAGTAAAAATAATGGTTAAAATAATTTATTCAATTTTAAAGTTTTGGGGTAAAGTTTAATCCCTCGCTCATCCGAGTTTATTAATAAGGCCCATAGAGCCAGATTTATCCATTTCATATCGTTAATGTTAAATCCTGAGCAATTTGATTGACCGAAATTGAGTGGAATAAATTACAAGCATAGATTTCGCTAAATCTGCGTACAAAAACAATAGATCTAAATTAAGCAAACTTGGTAAGGCTACTGAATGCAAATTCGCGTGAAGTTGGTATTGTATATTCATTAGGCAACTAATTAACTGAGCTACAACTGCCTTGTAGCTCAATTGCAGCCGTGTGCCGAATGGAATTCACATTATTTGCCATCACAAAATCGATAAATTTCATTAGTTGTTTTCTATTTTGTTGTCCATTGCTTAAGCTAGTTTTTTAATTGAAAAAGATATAATATCGCACCCCCGGTGCAACAATGTCACTTTTGCAAAAATGCGACTTTTCAGGAAAAACATTTGAAACTGACATCGTAAACAGTTTATCGTAGACAGACAAGTTGAACAGCTTCTATCACAATATCAACTTTTAATTTACCGTTAAAATAATATGACCACGTAATATTATAAAAAATATAAGATTATTTCTTTATACCTTCCAATCTTGCAATTTTGCATAAGTGTGCAATATATGGTGCAATATATCGAGTTTAAACATATAGGCGTCTCAGAGATAAATTGTGAAATCATAAAATAAATTTCCTTCAAAATGAAATACGTGTTGACTTGGCATATAAACAGGATTAATTTGAGATGAATTAGAAATAGAATTCTGTTGTTATTTGTATTTTTGTGAGACCAAAAAGGGTAGAAAGTAATAAGAAAACTTATATTTTTCACCGTTAAACATATTTCAATATTTCCATCAATTTAGATATACTATATTTAGTAATGCAATCAAGTCAACATCCAGGTAATTTTATGAACATTAAGTATTGACATGTAGCATTCTACTAATATAAATGTGAAAGTCAAACGGTTTTATTCACAGAGTTATTAGTTAGAGATAGCGACGGTGTTTCTGCCAGCTCTAATATAATGCAACATCCCTTGGCTTGGAACAGGAAGGCAGTATAGGAGTACGCGTGGCCCGTATTGTCGCCTGCAGCAAAACGGTAATGAAATCCTTCGCCGCTAATATCGAACTTGAATTTCACTAACCTGTTCTCCACACCGTGCAGTCGACTATGATTTAGTGTCATAAGAAGCGTTTATGTAAAGGTATAAAAGTTTGCCAAAAATGTAATGCGTAATTTATTTGAAGCTTAACTTATGTCTCAAGATAACGAACGCAGTGGAATGTCAAGCATTGTAATTCATGCCTCATGGTGTTGTTTGGTTCAGCTAAATCAAACGACCAAAAGCAATACCACCGCTCATGGGCAGTACAGTTGCAGTAACAACTGTCCATGAGGGATCGTATTGCATACCATCAGGCAAATGACATGCACGTATTGCCATTTATAGCCATGAAAAAATACGAAATATTTAGATGCAAGTATTTTATTTTTGATTCTGTTGAGTATTGGGTATAAATAAATACTCAAATTATACTAAATTGTACATAGTTCTAACGGTCTGACTTGTGCCGGGAGATGTTTAAATCTCATTAACACTTACATCTGAAACTTGTCAGAATAATGTCATTCCCTTAAGATTTCCATACAACCTGGATATCGTTTTCCGAAACATGAAGTTCATACCAATGTAACTTACATATCTAGCTAGTCATTTAAAATCCTCACTTCTTCATCTTTAGAGAATTACGATTTAAAAGAGTATTTCACGATTGTTTCTTAATTTAATCACAACTGTTTGATTTAAATAAATAACAAATCACACCCAATATTCACATACATAGTCCTGTCCCTATACTAACATCGAGTCTTGTGTCGTGGGTATCAGGAACTACGAGAGACTTTTCGGTCTCACAAACACCCAGGCCCAAAATAAGTATTTGAGGGCCGCACAAACATTTTTCTCGGTGCGGGTATCGAACCCGCGGCCTCTCGTTACACAGGCGGCATCTAACCGACTGCGCCACGGAGGCTCTCGAATACATGTAGAAAAATATTAAGATTCTGACTTAAGTAAGGTAATTTGGGGTAACACCGTATTACGTCACTTCTCCTCCCGCGGGTGCACAGTGTAGTGACGTGTTTACGTGCTCGTCATTAATAATTGTGTTTTGTGTGTTTTAACGCCGATTATCGGTTCGTGAGTTGTTTATTGTTGTATGGTATCGTATTTTCAGCAGCGATTTGTAAGTTTTTTAAAGTTTTATATCGTTTATTAGTGGATTTACTCAAATTTATAGATACCTACATACTGTGGCGACTTATCAGAATTTTTATGGTCGGTAAAATCCGCCAACCAGCATCAAGCCCGCGTGGTAGACTATTTGGCATAATTTCACTAAATCGTACATTATATTGTAGCGGTGCCCTGCAGTAGGTCGCATATGGGCTGATACAATATCATAAATTCGTAAAAGTAAATGCTGTATGTATAGTTTCGTTATATTTATACCATGACGTCTAGGAAAACAATCCCGTTCATCCCCAGAGTACAACATTCGAGAATTTATATAGAAATCAAAGGAAAACATTGCTCCACGATTCTCCCAATACTTAGGTCCGTCTTTTATCACAATCCCTTTATGCGTATTCGGAATGAGCTATTAAATAAATGGCAAGCAACCTTTACCACCGAAACTAAGGTATTTTTTTATCAGCTATACCGTGAATTGAATTTTATACGGCGTAGGGTGAATCTACTTCGCCAATTCTTTCCCTCTATGTATCTAGAAGGATTTTCTAAACCATTGCCTCAACAGTTATACAGGGTGAATCCAGAATGCCATGATACTTAAAAAATACGGAGTGTACTAAGACTGTTACCGAAAACGAAGCCGGGTGGTAGTGTTAGTGACTAAAACATAACGAAACAAAAAAGTTGCAAAGAAACGTGACAATTAATTTTTGGATTTTTCTAATATCGTTGTGTTTGGGTGGTAAAGGCAAGCGAAGTGTTGGACGCCCGCCTACAAGGTGGACGGACGATCTGACTAAGGTCGCAGGAAGTCGCTGGATGCAGGCCGCTTCCAACAGGTCATTGTGGAGATCATTGGGGGAGGCCTATGTTCAGCATTGGACGTCCTGTGGCTGATATGATGATGATGATGGGTGGTAAATCCATAGCTTTTTCTAAAATATTAATTTAAAACCTTGTGTACCATAGCGACTTTAAAAATAAAATGATATTAATTCTTTATTAAAAACGATGTATTTACCACCCAAACACGACGATAGGAAAACAATAAAAATAAACTTTTTGGAACGTAGTTCCTTATCGCGCGTTGTGAAAGGGGGCTAGACGGAAAAAATTCTCACGAAAAGTTGGCACGAAACTTAATAACATTTGACAATCGTTTTTTATTTCTTATTTGAAAATGATGTCATACATTTTATTTAACTCTAATAGAGGCAGTAAAATCCAAATACATATTAATATGTTAAAGGCTATAGTAAAAACTAAGAATACGCTGAAGCCCAAAATTAAGTGGGAAACGTTGCGACAATTTATAATTTTCATCAGATGTCATAAATCTAATTGGTACAAAAGAAACATAAATTGCATAAATATGTGAAAAAAAAACATAATGATGGTGATACCCAAATGATTCTTTTGATGGTGACATATAATTAAAATTACATAATAAAACCGTAATACATTGATTTTCGATCCCCAATAAATTTATTATTATTTACAATTTTAGTTTGTTATCCTGCTGTCAATCAACAACACTTCATTTGACTATGTATCTTTGCCAATTATTACTAAAATTTAGCTTACTGATTAAGTTTATATAACATTATATTTGTTAATAATGAAATGTATTATTTTTATAACTTAAAAGAACTAAAATTTTATTACAAGTCCTTCACTAATTAATGGAAAAGAAACTTCGTTACATTCGGGTGTTTCTTGACACCTCTCAAGTTTTTTTAAACAATAATTTTACTTCCATTATCTATGAAGTCACTGGAAGTTTCGCTTTCAGTAGCAGTCCTGATATATCCAGTAAAACATTTTTGTTGGGTTCTGTCTGAAATTACTGAAACAACCACCTGGCTTCATTTTCGGTCGCAGTCTGAATATCCCAGCCCCCTTAGCCAAGTTAAAAGCGCTTCCAATCTATTATCTTTCTACAATCGTTAACGTTTTGGCGTAAGCGATAACTTTTATTTTTATTTTTTATTGCTATGAATGGCGAGACGAGCATGCCGTTCACCTGATGGCAAGCGATACGACCGCTCATGAAGAGTAGCAATAACAAAGCAATGCTTGGCATTCCACTGCGCTCGCCATCCTGAGGCATAAGATGTAGTCTTAATATGTCCAGTAGTTACTCTAATCCGAAACACAACAGTGCATTTAAACTTCTGTTTGGCGGGAGAAATAGACATTGCGGTGGTACCCACCCAGGCGACTTCTCACATGTGAGAGACCTACCACCAGTAAAACGTGTTGGGTTAATCATATGTATATCCGAAATAATTAACTCCAATGGCGTAGCCGTTGGAGCCAGCTGACGCGAGGATACCATTCCATGATGGTGGATAGCCTATCCGGAATGCACTGCACTAACTTTAGGTGTAGCCACTTCGCAGTGCTAGTATAAAAAGGTATCACGACCTAATTGAATATTAAATAAAACTCTTCATATTGACCATATTTTTTATTTCCGTTACCTCCATGAAATATGTAACCAAACAATAATATAAATAAAATTCACAAACTAAACAAACATAACACGTTAACAAAATATAAATAAATGGACATCAACATCAATATATAAAATAAATAAAATTAAACCAAACTTTAGTCTAAGCTCGATGGGAGTTTTTTGGTACAGTTACATTCTATTACAGTTTTGTTACATATCAAGGACTCTCCTATATTACGAAGCGTGAGGATATTATCACAGTGTTTGCAATAAATACAGCATGATTACATTGAACATTGAAAATATTTCCATTTAAACATTTAGATAAGTTATAATAAAAGCGATCACGAGTGAAAATACAAAACACTCAATAATCTTCAGTAAAATCAAATATAATAAGATAAAATCATGAAAATCAGTCTATGTTGGTTTCAAATAATTGCTTTGGAAGTTACGATATGCAAAATTGTACATTAATTAAATGGTCTCTTACGAACTAGGAGTATTTACGAGTTAATTCCAAAGATTCACAAAGTTCCGATTATAAATGTATGAAAAGGGATCACATCCACGTGCATTAATTCGGTAGATGATATTAAAAATACTTCTCTCGTGCAATATATAGCCGGTATTTTAAAACTTTAAACACACGTTCAATAAAATAAAAGTTATTCATTCCAACTGATTATGTGAGTATTGAGTGAACACGCTGTTGCTGGAAGTGTTTTAATTTAATTATACTTGTACCACTTGAAGAAGTTACAGCAATATCCGTTTGCACAAATAAAAAAAGATTTAATAAGGCTATTGAAAAACGATCATGTTGACTTGCGTTTAACTCGATAAACCATGAAATAATCATGTTATATCCATAATATTTTAATTTTGGTATCTTTAAGATATTGACGACAGATAATATACAGAGTGTTCCAGAATCAGACCATAAATCAGTAATGGGCGACTAAACCATGCCTTCAAAGGGACAAAAACAAATTATAGCCCCATCCCAGATTTCAAAGTTAGTCAATAAATCATTAAAAATTACAAAAATTGCCAATTTTATTCATTTTAGTAACTGGTAATGGTAATTAGTAATTAGTAAATCGGTGATGGGTTTATCTATACAAAATTACTTGTCACAATGCTACAAAGAGTGGGTCAAAGTGGCTTTTTTCAAATGTTAACTAGGATGACTATTACTAGAAAAACTATTTGGGATAGAGCAATTTTTTTGTTGCTGTGTCATCATAATTTATTCTATCTCGCGTTACAAGTTTAATGTCTAGTTCTGGGACACTCTGTATAACGCGCGTAGTGATTTGTTGACATAATATTGAACATTTGTTCTTTGCGCGGTTACATAGTTGTAACTTATTCAAATGGGACTAAAATGTGAAAGGTACTGAACATGGAGATCTTTCAAAAATGTATATAAGTGAAAAAGTATATCTGATCATATATGGTTTTCCTTATAATCAACGATTATGATTTATTCAAAGATTCTGGTCCATACAACAAGGGTTAGAGAGCGTACTTACTTGAAACAAAGAATACGTTTCAATGCATCGAATAATTATATTTATATTATTTTCATAAATCATGAATATAAATAGAATATAATATAAATATAAAAAAGAGAAAACAATATTTTCTTTCAGTGACAGAGCGCAAAACATATTCATCAATTTCAATATTTTTGTAGCTACTTTTATATACCTAACTAATATGTTGAGTTTCTTCACAAGAAAGGTATTCGTTTATATTATACACTCTAGATGATAGAAGTAAAATAAACATTCTACAACATGGATATGGAACACAGGGACATATTTTTATATACTTGTCTTAATTGAAGGCTGTAGGGTCAACTAACGCCTTCTGGGTCTTAAGTCATCTTCACTTGCCTATTGTGTGACCTACTGGCCATTAAAGTGACTGGCGACCGACTGATGGCAGGATAACCATCACGGAGATGATACATAGCCTTTATCTTTTGATGACGTAGACTTTATAGAAATTATACTAAAGGGGACTACTACAAAATGTGTGAAAAGTCACATTTACCGCTACTTATGTCATCCTTGCGCGTAAGTATATTTTCTCTACTGGATTCCGTCGCTCCCGGTTGATCCTGGTCCAATATTTTGATCGCGATAAGCGTGCCGAGTACTGCGAAAACCTTCCACGGTTTATTCCTTGGAAAAGCCTATTTCAGCAGTAAACATTTTACTATGTTAAAACAATTTAGACATTCCCGGAGACCTGAGATTGAATGCCCGGTGTCATTGTGTGTCACTGTTGATCCTGGCTTGAAGTTGTTATGATGGGTTGTGAGGGCAGGACAGTCTCCAGTAGACGTCTTACTCACTATGTTGGTAACTTCAAAATATTAAATATGTAACCTTCCTACATTTTCCTATACGCTTGAAAAGTGGTTTTTGTTGGCTAAAATGGCGCTTCATCCCTGTAATTGAGTACAGTTAAACTGAAGTTTTGCTGCAGGCGTTGATGTCGCCGATGCTTTTGACTCGCCTGTGCTTCTTCTGCTTGAGCGCGGAATCGTCCAGTGACTTGGCTGGAAGGGGGGAGCTTACCCTGTGTGCTTGGTCCGCTCTCTGTCCATACCTTTGGAATAAATGTCAACATTATCTAAATGTTTGCATCAATAAACATAAACGAATGCTGGGTAAATCAGTACAATCTTAAATCGTCAAACAAAACTAGATTCATAGCTATAACAGCTTTAACGAATACTCGTATCTTTTTTAATTTCATTTTTCCCTTATTAACTAAAAAGAAAGTAAGTAAGTTTTAAATAATTGTAATGTTTATATTTAACAGTAATAAGTATATCCAATATTAAGTCAATTTTATCGTTTACTAAAATAATTCTAGTAAGTATCCCTTTCAAAATAATAAGTAAATACAATGAAAATGATCACATACCTATGTGTAATGCCGACGTTTTCTTTGATATCGTTGAGTCTCTGCATGCTGTCTCGCGTGGAGACACTGGACTGCGAGTAGAGACTCAGCGGCGTGTAGATGGGCTCGTACTCCTGCAGGGTGGGCGGCGGCGCGTACTGCATGCTGAGCTGAGACAGAGTCCTCACGGCGATCGGCGGCGAGTACGAGTACGGCTGAGTCCCGAGACTCACCACGCTTGAGCTTTCGCTGGAGCTGGAAGGCGATGTTCGTTCGTGCTTTGGTTTCAGCACCCCCAGTGCCCTGGTTATGGAGCCCTGTCGAGGATAGTTACGGATTTTGAAATGAGTTTTATGTTTTGATGTATGAGCGAACATTGCACACGATGTTAAAAAACTAAGAATCGTGACAAGTCGAAAATATAACACGCGTAAAGTTTATTAGAAAACAACACAACAAAAGCCTATTTTAATTATGGTTCAAAATCTATAAAAAATTGTCATTATAACATTTGGGTACTGAAAGGCTTAATCACGAACAAATTACTGCGAGTTAATTAATTAAGTGGTCAGAAACGCGGTTAGGTTAGATCCCCATAAAATCCACTTACACGTAAGCTATGTCTCCTCGAATCTCCGCTTAGATCAATTCCAGGTAATCCCGTTGCAACCGATCTCGAGAATGGCCTTCCCAACATTCTAATTTGATGGCCGAACATATTCCTGAAAGTGAATTAATTACTCATTTTACTACAAAACGAACGGCGTACAAATTTGAGATTCAACGTAAGCCAGGCACAGCATTGTTTGCTCCATCGTATTATAGTACATGTATAATTCTCAAATTTGCACTAGTCATGTTTATTTCATCTGCTAACACAAAAAGCTCACATGCAAATTCTTTAATATTTAGAATTGCTTCAATTATGGAGCTTAGCACTGTTAAACATTTATTCCCATCTGCATAATTCATTTTTTACAAATTTAAACTGTCCGGAAGCTACAGTGAGACAGGCCAAAGTGGCTCGGTAAGTAATAAAATTCTGCATAGACATCAAAAGCATGATGCACGTTGCTGGAAATCATACGAATCATGCTAATCGTGTACCAATATGATCAAAAATAAAAATATTAATATGAGAAGACATTTATGAATGGGTGACAAGGGACAGTACTGCATCAACCACAACGCTAAAGCCTTTTTATAAGTACAAGTCACAATGAAAGCACTCAGTACTCTTCCTTGTTCGTGATACAAAATAACAACGATAATAATCAAAACATTGAAACTAAATCAGACAAGCACGACATGTCAATGTGTATAAATCATGTATACAAAATAAAATTCAATGTTACATGGAAGGAGAAAAATGTGGACAGAGTCTGAGTAGAGTGCGATCTAATGATGATCAGAGAGGCATTCATGATGTATCGATAAAATGATCATTACCGTTCCGTCTCGACGCAAGGATCGCCAAGTTAGGGTGATGGATAACAAAATAAACTGACTCCACGTCCCTTAGTTTTATCTTTTCATGAGGATTTATTCACATTCATATTTCATTTGATATTATTACAGGTGAATCTAATATACAATGTAGTCAACTTTACAGGATCAATGTATACAAGTCAAAAACATAGTTATCTTACAGTATTGATAAATGCTATTATTGTTATAGTTCTAAAGCTATTGTGAATGGTTCCGTGTTTACACCTAAAGATATTCAATTCATTTGCGATTATTTTAAAATCATCGCAATTACAAATATTTTATTTTCCGAGAAAAAATTATACGGATTTTACCAATAGTTGTAAGAATGCAGATAATGGGATATTATTCACCCCCTATGATTAACACGAAGCATCTGATGCTTTTACGTTAATATAACTAAGTTGTATACATATTCAACTAATTATACCAAATCGATAGGTCTCGAATAAACATTAAGGTGACGAGTATAATCTACGCAAGTTCAGGACTCTAGGGGGCACAATGTTCAACATTGATCTAACACTGACGAAGGCGAAGGTACAGAAACGCTTGTGAATACTTTTGATCGCTTTAACTTTTTACGTTCTTTTCTGCCGACCACGATTCCTACAGTAACTTATCAGTCTTCACCGCTCATAAAATTTCGATCATAAAAGTTTCAAAAACGAGCGCGTTTCGACGTTAGATAGGTACAAAAATTATATATTGCAAAGTAAAATATTTTGTGTAAAAATAGCAACTTTACAAACATTTGATACAGGAAAATTTTACATAGATACAGGTTTTCTTAAACGGATATCGAAGCGAAATTTATTTTTTAAATGAGAGTTTTTTAATTTTTGTGGGTTTATCTTTGTTTTGTGGACAACATGGATGCTCGGGCAGCCTCCACTTGCAGTTCTTCCACCTGGCAAAATATCGTATACCTGCAGGATTGCACCTCACATTATAATCAACTACAGCTGGATCACACAGGGGCGGTATGGACTCTGCACGCAATTATACACAACACATGCAGTGCGCTCTCTCGTCACTCACTACCAACACACCGACCGGTGACCAGCACCGGCCGCAGTACTTCACATTCACACGCTGATACAAAGATAACATGTGGAATAATGTACGGGGGCTCATCATCACAATCACTTGTGCTTTTGTCACCAAACATTTGAATATCATAAATATTGTATGTGGACGTAACAGAAAACATAATATTTGCGATGCATTTGTTGTTTTAATACGTTAACTGAGTTGTGATTCGGAAATAACTGAAGCAAATATTACATTTTCGATGAATGAGGAGTAAATAAACGGAATGTTTACTCACCTCGCTGGGATAACGAGAGCGTCAAATTCAGCTACTAAGTGTCTTCTGATTATGCTCTTAGAGGGCGGTATGCCGAGAGCGGTCGCCATTGTTTCGCCCGTGAACGATGGCTCTAGAACCACTAGACCACCGTGCACTCCGCTGTCTATTGTTGGAACATCAACATTACTTTAATTCAACGAGTCCTATGTAAATAAAAGCAAACAAACGTAATAGAGTATACTGAGACCTTTTAAGTTATCAGCAAATTCTCCTAAATCAATATTGTGCGCCCATCGCATAAACCTTTGATTCGTCCAGACCAGTGGGTCCGCATCGACGTTCTCGCATTGATGCCGTCTCACGGCCAAAGCCTAAAATAAACAAACCTTTTGTAAACATCTAACGAAGATGGATTTCGGACATGACGTCGCTCACAATATTCACCACGCTCACAATGAGAAAATAAACAATAACAAACAAGACGCGACAGGTTTTTAGTCAACTGTACAATGTAAAAGAAAAATGTTGATGATTGATGAGTTTACATTAAAGAGGGCAACAGCCGCACTGCTAAATGAAACATTTTGCACCGTTTCTGTAGATAAAAGCTCATTTGTTTCCGCCCCTTATCTTAGGCCCTTTATCGGGAGCGCACGTAAAAGGGATTCCTTATTATAGAGCCTATTTTTTTTAAATCGACTCTTTTGTATTTTATCATTATGTGTATCAGCGATGAAAATTTGTAAACGTCAATTATGATCTGTTATCCTTTCTTTAATTAATGTTTTGATAGTCGTCGATCAAAGTCCGGCATAAATGGACCAGTAACATTTTTAAATATCACAGTACTAAAATTGTCCCAGAAATATATCTAAATGATCCATTGAGAGTATGGTAGTACTAATAAGATTCTTCACTTCTGCGAGTTTCAAATCTTTTTACCTGATGTGGTTTCGAGTAAATCGAAAAAAAATATAAAAATCATAGATGTTTTTTCTTGAAAACCGCCTATAGAAATGAAATATGAACATCCGATAGACGTACAGCAAAGCCTTTATTAAAAATAAAAAAACATGTCTTAATCATACTATTTTATGTAAGTATATGAAACACGCGCAATTTTTCGTATATATTCGCTAAAAATAATCCAGATATCGTTTTGGGCAATTTTACTACTTCTGTCGGCTTATGACCTTTACATGCCCACATTATTAATCGTTCTCATATTAAAGATATAAAAATCTGTGAGCATTTAATTGCAGTTTAAAAACATACTTCATTCATCAAGTCATTCTAGACGAACTAAGGTATATGAATATCAGTACCAATGACATGTTTATTATGTTTATGTAATCCATTATTGTTTTTTGAATAAATCTTATTCTTGTTAATTAGTCAAAGGCTGCTAATATTATTCCAGCGTTATAAACCTAACAAAACTTTATTTTACATTGAAACCATACGAATCTATATTAAAGTGTAGTAAGATTGGAAAATCTCATTACCGCGGGCCCGGATTTTAATGCATGCATTTGCGCTACCGAACGCTACGGTTCGGTCATTAGAATATTACAGATGTAGATAATAAAATAGATGTAACAAATAGCATTAATATTTTGCTGTTTTAAAATTTTTGCGAATCTAAGATATAATTTTAATATTACTCTAGAAATCGAACTTACAAAACTGACATATACTTTGAAACGCTTTACAAGCTATTAAAGCTTTAATACCTTTTTACCTTTTCTTTAAGTAACTGCCAAAATAAAATGTTTCGAATTTTGAATTTGCAATTTAGCATCACTAAATATATTTGTTACAAGTTTGTTATTTGTACCATGGTATTTTAAAGGACCGGGTTGTTGGCAGATAGCGTTTCACATGGAAAATTGAGTATCAAATGAAACAGCTCACTTACTTGTCTATCATACTTCATTATCCTGAGCAGGTGTATGCCGTGCACTATGGATGCCTGGTGGAACTTCCTCGTCACCCCCAGATACTTTTCCAGTTCCTTCTTGCTGATGGTGTCCAGCATTCGAGCATCCACCAAGTTTGCCAGGAATGACTCGGCGTACTGTTGATTTGTTACCATCTTTATTACTCTGACGACACGTTTTGTGGTCTCGAGAAATATTATTTATATTAACTCCAAAAGTTTTTGTGATCACGTTTTTTTTAACATTTTCTTACTAAGTATTACGCGATCCGCATTACTGGAATTGCCGTAAACTAGAAGCAATAAGCTTGACCCGACAGTTCAAGTATATGGAATACTTGAAGCATCGGGTCCCCAATAGAGGGGACTTGGTAATTAACTGTTATCTACTCTTCCCTCGACATCAACGAAGCAATTTTCTGACCCTAGCACATTTATTCGATTGCAATTTCAAGAAAAGAAATCACATTATTCCCGATAGTCGCGACTTCGTCGGAGTTGCACTGCTTAATTACGTAATTTAATCACAGCTCAGCTCAGATTAAGGGGTGATTTGTGGATCTAATATTATTTAAGGATTTTGCAAAGCCTATATATCCTATATAATATATACATTATATAATAAATTATATTCCCTGGCGTTCTACTTACAATATTAATAAAATGAGTTTTAAAGGCACAGGTAAATATAATCGAGTTTCATATTAATCTGAATATTTGGCTTTCAGGTTTTCTTTAGTTGTATAAGACTGTACGTGTCAAGCGTGTAATTTAAAATTGAAAAACGTGAATAATAAAATAATTAAGAGTGCCTGCCAAAAGTTAATTGTTTTGGTGGGATATCAAATATTATTAAACAGGACAAAAAACATTTAAATATAAATGCTAGTCTTATTGTGGTATAACAGAGAGTGTGACAGATTTTTAGTCTACTGATAAAGACTTTTAAGCAAATTGTTTTTCTTGCAGAAATATCTTGTTTAATTGCAACACAACATTCCTGTACCAACTTTTAAGCAAATAAATACAGATTCTTACTATTATTCACATCCCGATCAGTAATATCCAACACAGTTACAAGTATCAAAGGAATGCAAACACGAACTAGGTGTTATTCTCACCTGGGATAAGCCTAAGTCAGGCAGCCACTCGGCGGCGACCCACGCGTGAGTCAACTGTCCGATACTAGGGTTCCGGACGAGGTCGGGGCGGCGGCGCTCCTCTATGGCGAGCCTGAGTTTCTTGCGATGCATCGGCTGCGATATCCCGAGCCCCACCTCCAGGTCGCCGTCCGACAACTCGAGCAGAACCTGCCCATTCAAAGCACGGATCTAGAAACAACCAGAACACAATATTTGACGCTACTATTGCGTCAATTGCTACATAACTACTTAATGTTCGGGTTGTTCGTACTCGTTTGGTACTACGTGGTTCAAATTTGTGGTGAGTAAATGACTGAAATATTTTTTACTATTTTTTATAAGAGTGTTTTGTCGTGGGTATCGGAAACTACGAGAGATTTGACGGTACCTACGCTAATACTTACAGATTAAATTATATATTTCCTTGGCACAGGGATCGAACCTGCAGGCTCTTGTTTGCGCGTCGTGGAGGTTATCTAATTGATTAATTATAAAGAGAGTATACCTCAAAGAGTGCTCCTTTATACAATATGTATTGCACGAACCATATACTATGCTACGACGGTGTATCTACGTGCATAATGAGACGATATGTTGATTCGCGGTAATATATTATAGCAATCACTTTGTACAAAAATATTCAACGTCTATCGGTGCCTTAGAATAATTCAATTTTATTTTGTATACGAAATGCGAATGGAAACCACATACAGGTTATATATGTAGTTTCGATTTCTTTCATAATATCTTAAGTCTCCGTCATCTTTATGTTCATCTTCTTAGTAGGCGCAGAAATCTTTTAAAAAACTGATGTTGCAAGGACAGTGGAGCATTACATAAACATATTGTGAGTAACGTTTATACCCACAGTTAAGATATTAAATGTATCATACAATACAGTTTGAAATATTTCATATGAAGCGAATGCACGCTGATAAATCACATGTTTGAAACAAAGGGTTCGTAAATTTATCGTTTTCCATATTGGCTGTTGATTTCAGTTCTAATAAAGAGCAATTTATTAACGCGAGCGAAATCATTCTCAAATATTAAAAAATGTAGCCTGCCATTTTTCGCAAATATTTTACCTCAGAACCACTAAAAGTGCAGAACCCAACATCAGACAATTAATATCAGTCACTACTATTACTAGCAATTGGAGTATAAGAAGCGGAGCTAATGTAATAAGTGCGGAGGCCTGTTGGTAAACGGACCAGACGCGCCTGCCAACATGTTCTCGATGGTCAAGATTTAAAATCCTAGGGCACACCACTGACTTTTCGGAGTCATGTGTGTATTAATTGTCAATCACCACACACTAAGAACGGCGAAGGAAAACATCGTGAGGAAACCTGCACACCATTGCGATTTATAAGAATTTCTATGATATATAAAGTCCGCCAACCACTGTCAATCGTATGTGGATCATCTCTCGATTGGAGAGGAGCCCCGCGTCCTACAGTGGGGCGTATACGGGCTGATACATAAGCGGTGTTATATCTGAGCCATTGAGGTATTATACTAGAGCGGACATCGGGAACAAAATTTCTGCGTATTGTGCATGCATACGGGTACACAGTGAAGCGAGAGCGAAGATAATATTACTGCATAGGCGTGACAGAGATAGAAATAGAAGGAGCGATACGGTACCGTTCATTATGTTACAAACGTTTTGATTGCAATGTCCCCTCTAGTATAGTGTAGTGTATGTGGTTGTTTATGTTGTATATATATATTTTGTATATATGTGTCAAATGTCAAACAATCCTGATTAAATGATGTAAGTTGACACACGCGTTTATTTGAGAGGCTCCTACAAACATAACAGTGGCGACGAGGATACAAACATATAGCAATAACGTGTCCATTAAGCGGTATTATGGTGGCCGGTAGAATATTGGGAAATCAAAAATGTGGATTGGTCGGGTTGATTGGTGAAGTGAATTTGATGTGCAAACGATGATGATGATGATGATGTGAACGATGAGAGGTGTGATACCTTGCCGCTCTTGACGTTGTCGGCGACGGCGGCGGCGTACTGCGGCATGCCGAGTGCCAGCTCGAGCCAGGCGAGGATGGCGGGCGCGCGCCACCGCGCCAGCGGCAGCGACGCCGCCTCGCGCAGCGCCGCCTCGCTGCCCAGCGGCGACCACGCGCGCGCGCCGCTGCCGCCCGCCGCGTACACCGGCTCTACGAGTATACCGGGAGACTGCCGCTCAGACATACGATCCGACACTAACTTCCAATGGTCGGATGTTCGACGTCCGAAGTAACATAAGTTTCTACACCAAGTTTCCACTTATAAAAATAAATACTATTCTCTATACTTGTGACTCTAAACTTAGTTTATGGTTATTTTGTATAAGGATAGAGAGAGGAGGAGGAGGAGAGGAGAGACGTAAAGGAATCCAACATTTTGTGTAGTATAACGTACGACATCCGAACATTCGAACTTCGTATCGGATTATAAAGTAACCAACCTGTATTGTGCGTTATGTAGTGGGTACTATTGTTTCTTACAGTATTCGATTAATTCATTCGATCCGTTCAGTCGATTCGTGACCATTCTGGAGCTAGAAGCTAGAAGCTACAAAGTAATTACCGCTTTCATGTCCGCTGACGACGGCGCTTCCAGACTTGGTGCGGTGCCTGCTACGCGCGAACACCCGCGAGATGGAGCCCCATGCAGAGCCGCGGCCGCGCGCCCCCTTGCCCCCCGCGCCGCCCCCCGCACGCCCCCGCATGCCCCCCAGCAGGGCAGCCTCGCACTCGCCCGGACTGGACAGCTGCTCCACAGACCTGATCCAATATGCATATAAATAATAATTGATTGGAAATAGAATAAGGCCTAAAATATATAAATTAATTGCGGTGCCAGAGCGCCATTGCCATTGATTTTATCTTGTGCAAGTATTCGCTACGTGTTCAACTTCATTTTCTAATGTTTCAAAATGTATTTGGATTTGATTATCATATTGTAGAACACAAAGCAAACATTCTTTGCCTAGTGATGAAAAGTTAAGACACTTATTTTTTAACCTCATTTTCCGTATACCTATTATTAATTGTTTCTTTCACGTTAAGTAATCGAGATATTTCAAACTTAGCTGCACATTTCAATTATATTTAAAATCAATTTCATATATAGAAAATCGTCAGAATTAACGTCTCTTATTAAAATAAAATAAAAACTGAATTGACGTTACCTCGATAAAGACCCAGCATCGATGGAGCGCGTGAAGGGCGAGCCGCTGTTGTGTGGCGACACCGTAGGGCTGCAGTCTCGCGGAGTACTCACTACGAAACACAATTTATTTAACATTCACATGTATAGTCCTGACCCCACTCTAAGATAAAAATCTTGTTACGATACAAGTACAGGTACACGATACAGGTATCAAAAACTACGATAATTTTATGGTGTCACAAACACAAAGTCCCGAAATTAATGTCTTTGGATCACTCAAATATTTTTTTCGATGCAGATATCAAACCAGCGGCCACTTTTGTCACAGCCAATGTCTAACCAAAAGCGCAACGGATGCTATCAATATCATCATCATTATTTGGCCACTGAAAGTCTACTGAACTTAGTCCCCCAGCAGTATGTTCCACACAGTCTTAAATTGGCTATAAACAGTGAATTCCTGCAAACTTTATTACGTCGTTTGCCTCATTTGTGTGACGAAAAATGATAAAATAATAAAAAATGATATTTTCAATATAAGATTTATAACGAGAAAAATCGCGAAAGCTTAGAAATCAAATAATAACTGAATAGTCAGCTGTGTTTGAAAACTGTAAGAATAGATAAAGTTAGAGTTTAAAATTTTTGCAAAGATATGATGTCGCTAAATTCCCATTACTTTGTTGAAATCCGCGATAGCAATTGTCGGTGCACAGGATAAATTCCCCAACCGGCGCGGCGTACTAATCTTCTGTCTTCGCGAGCTTTAATATATGGTCCAATCTCTGCGCTCGGTAATATAAATGGATATTTTTAAGTCTTTTCATAATACTAATTATACCAGATTCTATCGTATTGAATTGAACGGATCAATGTATCAGAATCTAATAATTTTTATAACTTTAAAGAGCCTAAAACGGGAATTAAGCGCAATGAATTTTTCTGGATCCAATTAATGGAATTTTCTATTTTTATTAACTGAAGCATACTGGTGGTAGGTCTCTCATATGTGAGAGGCTGCCTGGGTGGGTACCATCGCAATGTCTATTTCTCCCGTCAAACAGCAGTTTTAATGCACTATTGTGTTTCGGATTGAAGGACATTGTAGCCAGAGTAACTACTGGACATATTGAGACTTAACATCTTATGTCTCAGGATGGCGAGCGCAGTGGAATGCCAAGCATTGCTTTGTAAATCAAGGTGTTGTTTGGTTTTGCTTCTGTTCATGAGCGGTCGCATCGCTTACCATCAGGCGAACAGCATGCTCGTCTCCCCATTCACTGCAATAAAAAAAAGCATTTTATTTACTGAAACATTTAACAATGTGAAATGTGACAGACAATAAATTCGTTTTTGAAGATCCAAATGTCAGAATTATTGTAGTTTTATATCATAGACGTAGTATCAATAGACTTGACATGCATTTGACATATATAGTCCATCTCACTTAGACTTATGCATAAACATTGAAAAATGAAAGTGACAAAACACAATTTGCGGTCCTTGTCATAGTTTCACATAATTTTGTAGGGGAACACTGCGTGTACCCAAACAAATAAGACGTGCGGTTTGTTATAAACTTGAATTACTGAGTATTTTACGAATATTTGCGGTCAAAAACGTATGTAAAAGAGTGTTGAAACTGATTATAAGACAAAAGGTATGGTGTGCTGCTTTATTATTGGCTGTGATAGCCGATCTAAACGATAATATGAAAATATAACCTCTCACTGGTAAGTGCATTTTATTTAGTATATTGGTAAAAATAAATGTAGACGTTCATTATTACTAACATCTGCAATTAGTATTTCATAGAATACATTGAAAAATAGGATTATATTTGCATAAAAAACACGTATTTTAAAAGTATTATCCGACCAAATTATCTTGACTTTGTTTATTATGACAATCTGTATACTACTCGAAGAGGACGCCATTTTGTACATGATTTTAAATTAGTTGGATTATATTATGTTTCGGGATACCGGCTTATAACAATTTGCATTTCCTGGTTTTATGGTAAATTAAACCATCATTCATTTTATTTCAGCTTTTCAAAAGGTTTACCTTCGCGTGTTTTGTAGATCAAATTAATAGGATGTGACGGAAAATTAGACAGCTGGGTAAACACACTCGTTCAAAAATTGCATTCAGAAGACTAAGCATATTGTAACTTTCTTAAAACCGTTTTCTCTCCCGCCACTCGAAATAAAGGTAAACTATAATCTATTTAATCTAAATAATAAAAATCCAGAGTATTCATCCTTGAGACGAAAATGAAAATGAATGAAACCTCTTCTATAATCAGTCTCCCGGCAGCCTGTCTTCATAAATTGTCCTCCTGTGTATTAAGTGAATCTACAACATGCATAATCTATAAATTATAAAATGTAGTTTCGAAGTCATTTAAGTTGTATTTTTCAAATTTGAAGTCTGTATTCGAAAAAATTACAAAAATGCACCCAATCCACCAAGCTTAATACTTCTTTATTTTTTATTTATTTTATTTTAGACACAAACAGTCGTGTTCATCAACAAAAACAAAGATTTTATGTTTACAACTTACAGACTTTGAGTGCCAAAACTTAAAGTCAATGCAATAAATACCCAATCCACACACGCCTTGACCCGAGGCGTCACGTTACCTTACGTTATTTCAATTTATATTTTGTTCTGCACATATTAATTACATATATTTTATTCTTTAATTAATTAGATTTAATTTTTACAGATGACCGAATCCGAAACTGTGGGGAATAACAAAGAGTGCTGAAAGGACACATGAGCCTGATATGGATGAAAACAAAAAGTGCATAAATGTATTTTTGAAAAATCAATATTCCAGGAAAAAAAGCCAGATGATTAAAAAAATGTACAAGCGCTGTATTATTACACATTCGATACTTTGCTATATCATTTTATTTTAATTAAGATATAGAAAAGAAAAATATATGTAGGTATATTTTTTTCCATTTTGTTACATTTGAGAAATGTTTAGGTCTATATCAATAGGTTTTCTGTACCTTTGTTATTTACGATTCGTTTGTAGAAACTTGTTATTAGGAACTTAATTTATGGAAATATTAAGTATATTGTAAACCCTTGTTTGCAAGCTTTCTTAAAATAAATAAATAAAATAAAGTAGGATGTTATTCTATCCTTAGTAGTTACGTTACTATGAATCCTCTGATCTTCTATAATTTATAGAACACTCGCCAGGTTTTGTTTCTATGTATATATTATCATTACTAGCTGTGTATTATTCGAGTTACGTAAATGATATAAGTATTAATAATTATACAAGGCTAACTTTCCTTTTTTGCTTTCTAACCTTTGTGAAAATATTGCAAAACGTCACGTTGTTTAATACTGACGCCCTTCATCCGCATCATTCATCGCAGCTGGTTAGACGCCAGATGTAAAACTGAGGCCGCGGTTTCGATACCAGCTCAAGAAGAGACAAATATTTGAGTGACTTGATATTTTTTTCAAATCGGGGTGTTAGTGAGACCAAAAAGTCTCTCGTAGTTTCTGATACCCGCGACACAAGATTATCATTTGTAGGGTCAGGACTATGAATTTGAATGTTGCGTCTATTTATTTATTTAGTTAAAATATTTATGGGAAAATATATGACCTGGTATCCCTGCTTTTTTCTTTACTTTATGTCTGTCCCTTACGGTGGAACTCGAATGTCGAGTCCATTTGATGCTACGTCCATGTTTTATATCAAGTTTTATATAGAGCCACAAACTTATCTAGCCCGGTGGCCAAAAGTGGAAACAACAACGTCATTTGGAATGTCAGTCTAACTGCCAGTCGCTGACATATCTGCCATTGGTTGTTTACTCAATATATTTATTTTTCCTGCATTATTTAAAACTAGTGAAATATGCCGAGAGCTTGATAAAGTGACGCTTGGAATGTTAGACTTCAGGTATTACATTTTATGAAGGAAGAAAAGCGTCCCAGACACCAATAATACCCTTCGAAAAATTGTATCAACTGCGTAGTTGCCGCCACAGGTTTGTGTTGTCAGCTTTTCAAAATAAACTCCACGTAAACTAAATTTCGTACGTACTAGTACAATGTAAGTACATATCATAAACTAGAATTTATCGTTATGTGGAATAATCATCGTGCCAACATGTTCACGGTGGTCGCGGGTTCGAATCTCAGGGCACACCTCTGACTTTTCGGAGTCATGCGTGTATTGATAGTCAATAAACACGCACTAAAACGGTGAAGTAAAACATCGTGAGGAAACCCGCATACCATAGCGATTTATAAGAATTTCTATGGTATGTACCTAGTCAGGTCATAAATTCTGTCACATGTTTAAAATAAAATGATTGAATGATGATAGCAACATTCCACTGCGCTCGCCATCCTGAGACATAAGATGTTAAGTCTCAATATGTCCAGTAGTTACTCTGGCTACAATGTCTTTCAATCCGAAACACAACAGTGCATTTAAGCAGTGTTTCATGGGAGAAATAGATATTGCGGTGGTACCTACCCAGATGGCCTCTCACATATGAGAGACCTACCACCAGTAAGTTTATTCATTATGTAACCATTTATATACCAAAATGAACTTAACAAAACATAGATTCTTATGACACTAAAGTTTATTCAAAATGACCTCCGTGATTTTGAATACAGGCCTTCAATCTGCGCGGCCAGTTGTCTATCGCAGCACGAACGAGGTCTATGTCAATATCGGCGGCTGCCTTAATCAAGGATGTCTTGAGTGACTCCAAATTGGGATGAGGCTTTGAGCACGCCTTTTCCTCCAAGTGTTGCCATATCTTTTAATCTAACGGATTCAAATCTGGACTGGAGGAGGTCCAGTCTTCGTGCCGGATGAAGTCGATTTCACGCGCCGCCAGCCAGTCTTGTGTGCTCTTCGCTCTATGAGCTGGCGCCGAATCTTGTTGGAATACCCAGTGCCTGTTATTGAACATGGTATGAGAAACAGGTTCCACAAGGTTCGTCAGGACTGTATTTTGATACACAACTGCATTCGTTTTTACACCTTTCTCACAAAAATTTACCTCTGTTAAGCCCCAATAAGAAACTCCCAACCATACCATGAGCGAGCCGATACCGATGAATAAACTTTTTTGTGGCCGGCATTCTAAAAGAAAAGTTTTTACTGTGTGACAATACTTATGACCTGACTGTGTAAGTCCGCCAACCCGCATTAGTCAAGCGTGGTGGACTATATAGCCTGTGATATGGCCTAACCACTCTTAATCGCTAACGGGCCTCCTGGCACGTGCCCTGCAGTGGGAAGTATATGAGCTGATACAGATGCACTTGTTTAAGAGTTTGGAGACCATTTGATAGAAATCTTGTGAAGGAAAAATAGCAGGCAGATGAAATTAGCCCCCTCATTTTATTTATTTATTTATTTATTTATGCTTTATATACAAAATGTATAAAGGCGGACTTAATGCCTGAGGCATTCTCTGCCAGTCTACCTTTGGATGGTGCAGAGAGAAAACAAAGTAGGCGCATAAATTAACAAATTTGAATATGATAAATTAAGTGATGTTTCTAATTAAATATACGAAAAATAATAAACATACATATACTTACACGAGAAATTATATATAATAAATTTGTATTATAAATATATGTATAATAAACATATATATATATACATACAATACATACATATATATATACACATATATACATATATGTAGCACGTAAAGATATAAATTAAAGTGACTCTGCCAGTTTCTTGAGAAAGTGTTGGCGAACCTTCACCTTAAATGCCAATCGTGTACCAGACGACCTGATTTCCAGGGGGAGTGCATTCCAGAGGAGTATAGATTGGATAGAGAAGGAAGAATGAGTAAAATCAGATCTATGGGTAGGACAATGGAGAAGAAGATTGTTGCTAGAGCGTAGATTCCTGTTATGGTTACTGCATAGGTATTGAAATTCAGAAGTTAAGTAAGAAGGTGAAGTAGGAGATGTAAGAATTGCGAAAAGTGTAGTAAGTGCATGCAGGGAACGACGCTGACGAATGGGTAACCATTTTAGTTGGGAGCGGAAAGAAGAAACATGATCGTATTTACGAAGATGAAAAATGAATCGAATGCAGTTATTGAGAAGCCGGTCGAGTTTGTTGAGGTGTTCTGCATTCAGGTCAAAATAGCACACATCACCATAGTCGATTAAAGGGAATATTAAGGCTTGCACAAGCATTGTCTTGGTTTTGATAGGAAGGAAATTCTTTAGGCGATAGAGTGCACGTAGGGTACCTGTCACCTTTTGGCAAACTGAAGCAACCTGAGCTCGCCAGTTCAAAGAGGAGTCAATACAGGGTATATCAAGACTGCTACCGAAAACGAAGCCGGGTGGTAGTTTAAGCGACTTCAGACACAATGCAACAGAAAAAGTTGCAAAAAAAAGCGTCAATTTTTTTTTTGTTATTTTTTTCCTATGGCCATATTTGGGTGGTAAATACATTTTTTCCTAAAATAATAGTATATACCCTTTTATTTATAAATACTCTAAGGTATAAAAGAGTTTAAATTATTATTTTAGCAAAAACTATGGATTTACCACCCAAAAATGACAATATTCAAAAAATCATAAAAAAAAATTGTCGCGTTTCTAGGCGAAATTTATAGTTGCATTGTGTTTGTAGCCACTAAAACTACCACCCGGCTTCGTTTTCGGTAGCAGTCTTGAGATACCCGGTATATAAGCCTAGATCCTTGACTACAGGGCACCAAGCGATGACTGTCCCATCGTAAATAACAGGCGGAATAAGTGCAGTGTCTAATCTGGAGATCATCCTTGGACTCCCAACAAGAATGGCCTGACATTTTGTTGGATTTACGGTTAGACCAAAACAATCTGACCAGTGCTTGATGTGAGCCAAGTCCCTGTTCACTTGGTCAATTGCTGTAGTCACACCGTCAACACCCGCCTGAGAGTATATCTGCAAGTCATCGGCATACAGATGATACGCACATCGAAGATCTTGGGTTATTAGATTAATAAAGATAGAAAACAACAAAGGAGAAAGTATACCGCCTTGAGGAACGCCAGAATCAAGGCCACACCAATTAGACGATAAGTCATTAAGGCGGACCGACTGCTGACGCCCTTGAAGATAGGAAGAGAACCATTCCATCGCCTCAGGCGAGATCATAAAGTGGGAAAGGATGGATAGAAGGATGTCGTAACTGACGGTGTTGAAGGCATTTGAGAAGTCCACCAAAGCCAGCACTGTAACCTTGGAGTTCTCCATACCAGCCCTAATATCGCCAGTCACTTTAAGGAGCGCGGAAATAGTGCTGTGTCCAGGTCTGAATCCAGACTGTAGAGGATTTAAAAGGTTATTACCGAGTACAAACCTGGACAGTTGCTTGTGAGCACAAGCTTCAAGCACCTTGGATAGGAAGGGAAGGATAGAGATAGGACGGAAATGGTTTACAATGGTTGGATTAGGAATTTTAGGAAGAGGAATAACATAAGCTTTCCGCCATAAAGACGGAAATATGCGAGTGTCGAGGGAAACATTAACAATGTGGGAAATAATTGGGAGAAGCAAGTCGAGTATTGGGATAATCATGCGACGGCTGAGATTGTCACAGCCAACGGCGTTTGATTTTAAGGAAAGGATAATCTTTTTAATCTCGTCCTGAGCTACTGGAGAAAAGTAAAAAGGATCTATATTATAACGGGGAAGACTATCAAGGAAATCCATTGTACGACGCTTGGTTTGACGATCGAGAGAAGTGACTTTACAAAAGTAATGATTAATGTCGTCCAAACTAATCGTACTAGGAAACTCAGCATTTTTGCCCTTGCCAATACCTACAGTTCCTAGAAACTTCCAGATATTGGCAGGGGTAGACGAGGAAATATTATCAAGAATATGTCGGCGTTTAGCATTACGTATCATCTGGTTACACCGATTTCTTGCAGACTTAAATGAACTCCAGTTAATTTCCGTGCGCTCCCTCTTAAACTTCCGAAAGGCGCGATCCCTACGCCTCATCGCCATCCGAACCCCTTCATTCATCCAAGGGGCTGGGTGACGTTTGAGCCTGATCAGCCTGACGGGCGCGTGAGTAGCATACAGTGCAAGAATAGTGTTGGTAAAAATGTGGACTTTTTCGTCCACTGTAGACGCGGAGGTCAGACTGTCCCAGCTCAAATTCTCAGCATCCTTGCGTAACTTGCCCAAATCCAGACGACCAAAACAACGCCTGCGCAAAACCTTGGTGGGAGGTCGGATTGGTTTGAGGGCGTAGGATAGGAAAAGGAGGTCATGGCGAGAAAATCCAGGAGCCGGATATTGGCCATGACAGGACACAAGGGACGGATCGGAGGTGAGGATAAGGTCAAGCCAGGTGTCATCCCCCACGATGTTGTGGTGAGTGGCTTGCAGAGGCAAGACTACCAGGTTGACGGACTGAAGGATATCGAGGAGTTTACGGGAACGTGAGGAGTGTTGAGCAAGGAGATCAGTGTTAAAATCTCCCATGATGATTATGTGTTCATATTCAGACCCTAAAGATTCCAGAACTGATTCCAGACTGGAGAAGTAATCAGTAGAAGGAGGGCAATAAATGACACCAATTAAGGTTTTCACTCCCCTGACCCAAACCTCAAGGAAGAGAAACTCTGCCGAAACGGGGTTATGAGAGGGTGAGGTCGCCTACAACTTGGTATCGAAAATTGCTGCGAAGATAAATGGCAACGCCTCCACCTCTCATATTGACGCGATCATTTCTTATGAGTATAAACCCAGGAAGAGGGTAAACAGCAGAAAGTAGTTGAGGTTTGAGCCAACTCTCAGAAACCAGGACGCAGTGAACGTTAGCATCCGTGAAGGTTGCCAACAGGTCACTGTAGTGACTTGGTACACTTTGTGCGTTAATATGACACACATTAAATGTGTCAGAACAACGGTCAAAGGTTTGCCGCACCAAGTCGGACAGCCCATCATGTATGGAGTTAAAGCTGTCGTCACTTGAAAAGGAAGAAGTTTCTATGGCAGAATGAAAAGAATCATTATCAGAAGACATTGTGCTAATAATTATAAAATATATATAATAAATACAGATATAAGAATACTAAATATAATAATATAACAACAAAACAAATAAATTAATAAATTTTAAATAAATAAAAGGATGGTACGACAATTTTATCTCTGCACCACCCGCCAGCCCATATACACACTATATCAATCCAATAGTAAATTTCAATAAAAAAAAAAAAATTGAAAACAAAAAAAAGGGGACAATATGTATACAAAAATAAAAATTCAAGAAATAAAGGAAACAAAAAAAAAAACAAACAAAAAACGTATTACATAAGCAAACGGTTTTCGAACGAACGTGTTGTGTCACTGCGCAGACGTCAGATTGACATAAATGAAGTCAATAATAAACAACACGTGCGGGTACGATAACACGGACAAAACAATACACTGAGTTAAACAAAAGTGAAAGTGAAAAACAAATAAATTAGAACAGTAAATCTAAAACAAAACAAGACAATAACAAGAAGTTATTGTTTCAAAATACCGCGATAAGGTGTTGACGTGATGTTGATGTCGACGCTGCCGCTTTTCCACTTCTAACAACCGAAGAAGTCTCCATCGCCCGCGGATACTTCGCCATCAAAGGGTTGAGCTCCTCCAGGGTTGTGACCTTAGTGCGGTTACCGTCCGGGTCCTTGAGGATAATCGTGCCATCTTGGGTCCAACATGCTCTCACGCCAAAATGCTGTCGGGCTTTGGAGAATACTTGCTGGCGGGATCTGGTCAGGAACTCCTTCAAGATAATAGGGGTGCCCTTCAGCTTCGCTTTCGCCCTCCAAACTGAAGTTCGATGGACAGCTCCGGAGAACCACACGAGGATAGGCCGGTTCTGATCTTTACTATGACTCCCGATTCTATGGCATGCTGTAATGTTGGCAGCAGACATGCTTTTCAGAGCCAACGTATTGTTGATGGTGTTGAGGACAACATCACTGCAGCTCTCATTGGCTTTTTCTGCAACACCCAAGAAGAGGAGCGCTTTCCGCCGATGTCGAGTCTCGATGGTGTCGATCATCCGTGTGCATTCGGCTATTTGCTTCCTCAGCAACCGAAGCATCTCAAACATCAGTTCCCGGAAGGTGCGAAACTCCTCGGCAACTCTGGCAACTGTGTCCTTCGACTGGCCACCGGACTGCAGCTTTGCCTCCAATTCAGCCATCCGTCTGGAAAAGCTTTCCTCCAACTTCGATTGCGTGTCCTGGATTTCTGCCAGTTGTGACATTCTGCGTTTGGCTTATTTGCAACTATTGGTCCGAAATATTGTAAATAGGTGCAAGGCTAGCAGGTGGCGCTGTTGCGACTATATTATCACATGTACAGTGCTAATAACGTTTGTGTAGCGATTTGATTGAATGATACGCTGTTTTAGCGCAATGTATACCAAAAAAGCAATGTATTTCAATTTTTATTAAAATACGATATAATAACAACGTCTAACTTTTTTACGCCTACCGCCGAAAAAAGACATTTTCCTGACACTATCGATCGGATTGAAAAATCTTACATTACCAACTTTATTGCAATATCTATTTTTAATGGCAACACCAAATTCGACAACAGCGACTCTCTCACCGGGTCTGATAAGTTTGTGGGACTATACACAAGAGTTAATTTCAACATGTCATTCCAAGAGTAAAGCTAAAATACCTTAAATTATGTGTCAAAGACTCGAAATACAAGAAAATAAAGAGACAATTTTGTAAACTTACCTATTAATGTCATTATAAGTTGTAATCACATCGCGTGAAAATTTAATTTTTGTTCCTAATTACTTTGGAGTAATATTTGCCGCAGGGTAACGTAATTAAATTAACATAAAATGAATTATCAAACATTAGTGTCACTATAAAAAATTATAATGTCATATTCTTTAATATTTAATGACCTTTAAAAATATTTCCTACAAATACTTCAATGTACCACTTCAATTATTTTGATTTATTATCTTATCTAGAAATACAATATATGTAAGCTCAATATGCGTGGTTTTGTTTAATCTTGAGATTTTGACTGGAATTTTGTCACTCTTATAAATTAAATTAACAACTTTAATTTATTAAATTAACAACTGCATCAATAACCGACAAATACCCTGTGCTAATTATTACTACTAGTGGTCGCCTAGCGGTCGAAATTCGACCAAATCAAGAAGAGAAAAAGTTTTTACCTGTATGATGATGTTGTTATTCTGATAAATCGTGCACATTTAAATGTACGTATCTCTCAAAATCACTTATTTCCCCTGAAGTATATGCAATTACTAAAATCGTAAACTACAATAATTTCTTTGAACCAGCAATAGTAAATTATATTTTTTTTTTGCATTGACTTATATTCTACCGATAGACGAGGCGCGTCATAGAAACTATTTGTCCCGTATTTGTCAAAAGCTCAGTAGCGACATCTAGTACGTTTACTTGAATATTACAAATTATGATCAAAGATTATTAGACAGACAAGACAGTTCATGTCAATAATAGCTTTGCCTAAGATACTGCCTAAGTATAAATACCGTCATAGCAATAATATATTTGCAATGTTTTTTTTTATTTACGTGAATAATTAATGGAAATGATGTAAATGAAATTAAATACTCTTACAAGTGTACAAGTCTGTCAAGCAGTCAATCAGTGTACAATCAGTCTGACATTTATTATAATAACATTTATGAATTTTTAACAAGCCGATACAAAAATGACTACCGCATTTGGAATATCTGAAATCTTCGTGTCGAAAATAAATTGAACAAATATAGGTATAGTCGGGAAGTTAAAAATGTAAAAAATTAAACTAAATTCGCGATAAAATCCGTAAATAATAGTTTTATTTCAAATATAGGTATGTTCTAATGGCAGCCACTTATATCCATTCCAATAATTGTGGACAAATATTATAGAGATCTCCTTTTTTCGTAACCGACGCGGAAGAATATAAAACAATATTAAATGGTATTAGTCTTCAATAACAATGGGTTCGAATAGTCCATTAAGTAATTCATATTAAGAAATGGGGTCTAAATACTATCCACTGTTTCAAAATATACATACAACACACATATTTGAGTTAATAATTAACAACATATGATTAAAATAAAATACTGAAATCAATTTGCAACTACATCCTTCCTACATATTTGTATTTGTAATGTATTCGAATAGTTTATGCCTATTTGGTCCACTGATATGAATGTCCCTTGAATAATCTATATCTTATATAGTTCGTCTCTCTCACTCGACGGCAATTTTTATGCGCGGAAATGAGATACACGATTAAGGAGCTCACCTTGTATTTTAACGAGCTCTAAAATATATTTAATCCATTAATAAATAAAAGATCTGTATTATCGGCATTATTGTGCAATATTATATAACTTACGTTGTATTCTTTAATTATATTGTAACTTAAGAAAATTTCGCTGTCGGTTTGACGGGGAAAAGTCAAAATAAATTACTTATAAATATAAACAAAGAGGCGTACTATTGCGCGGCCGTCACGCGGCAGACTGATTCGTGTGCGGTGCATGCACCGCACTTTGGTGGGACACGTTTGTTACAAAGAACGTCTTATCTAGTGTAACATTGATATCGATGTTTTTTTGTACCTGAAATCTGAATGTTGTTATTGCAGATTGCTGCTACAAAACTTTCTTTATGCATCATTGAGGTATTATACTAGAGCGGACATCGGGAACAAAATTTGTGCGTATGGTGCGTGCACACGGGTACACAGTGAAGAGAGAGGGAAGATATGTTACTTCGTAGGTGTGACAGAGACAGAAATAGAATGTACCCTTCATTTTGTTACAAACATTTTGTTTGCAGTGTCCCCTCTAGTATATTATCTCAATGTTATGCATATAATGAATGATAGCGCTCAGTATTTCACGTAGTATTCGTCAAATAAATCTTTTCTGTTTGATATTCAACAAAACCACAGTAAACAATTTTTTCTGATTGACATTCAACTACATATGTCTATAATAAAGCAAAGAAACAATTTGACCAAAGAGTATGTATACGTGTACAAATACTTGTGTATGCGTGTGTCAAATGCATGCTAGTTTATTTATTGATTTAATGTACTTTTTATGCATTATTATTAAAATCAATTATTAAAATTATATTAGGCTTAATATTAATATTATTGTCTCATTTAAAATTAATATTCTCTTTTAATATTAATATTATTACCTCATTAGGCAAATAAAACCTTTTTTTTTATATGTCTATGTCAGAAGAACAAAATGAAAAAGAAAAGAAACAATTTGACACCAGAGTATGTATACTTGTGTATGGATGTGTGTGTGAAATTCATGGCAGTGTGTGTAATGTTTTATTTTTTGATTTAATGTACTTTATAAGCATTATTATTGAAAAATATTAGCATTCTCCACTTCTCCTACACATAAACTATGCGTGTGTCAAATGCATGCTGGTTTATTTATTGATTTAATGTACTTTTTATGCATTATTATTAAAATCTTGTTTTATATTACATTTAATATTAGGCTTCATATTAATATTATTGCCTCATTTAAAATTAATATTCTCTTTTAATATTAATATTATTACCTCATTAGGCAAATAAAACCTTTTTTTATATGTCTATGTCAGAAGAACAAAATGAAAAAGAAAAGAAACAATTTGACACCAGAGTATGTATACTTGTGTATGGATGTGTGTGTGAAATGCATGGCACTGTGTGTAATGTTTTATTTTTTGATTTAATGTACTTTATAAGCATTATTATTGAAAAATATTAGCATTCTCCACTTCTCCTACACATAAACTATAAGTGTGCCAAATTTTATGCTCCTGCGACCGCGCAATTTTCGTAAAAAGGGATGCAAAGTCTTTGCATCACGTATTAATATATAGATCTGTCAAAAATAACCTGGCGGACAGAATTGTAAAGCTTATAAAAGGAAATCGAGACATCTGCGCAATTCAATTCGATTGAATTATCATGATTTTATTGTCTGCGCTTCCCGTTTAATATTATAATATCATGAAAACGTACGCGACGAATATTAATAATTGTGTTTTAACATTTACCAGCATTAGGGGCAACATATTTTTATTATTTTATTTTAATGTATGATTGTTAGATATGCAATGTCACCCACGTAAGTAACCGCATTGGTTATTGAAATATCAAGTTGGTTATTAATTATGACTAATTTCGTGGAACTTTTCAATTCCAAAACAAATGGACTCGAAATATTTTATGTATTCGCCTATGACAATATGATTATACATTTAAGTTGCATCACGTGCATATTTAAATCTTCAGTAGAAGGTAGATACAACCTAAAAAGATACATATTCGTTGCATACATGTAAGCCATATAAAGAGATATGACGTAGATTACTCCCGTGTCGTGTTTTAAAACGTATAAAAGTCAGTGGAACAGAATGAACTGCTTGGTAAGATGTATGCAAGCACGTTATTATACTAAACTGATGTGACTCCGTGCATTTAGCCTTTTTTCCTTTAGAGTATTAAAGGAATATGTATGGGTTGGGCGTGGAATTTTCCTTACATAATATATTATGCTATTTAAGATTGGTATATATAATGTTTATAAAACCTGCCCCCCAATGAACCACAGCTGCTTTTCGAAAGCGGCTTGCAACAAACACTTAACTTTGTGCTCATTTTAAGTCTTCTTTCTTTCGCTTTGTGCTCATTTTAAGTTTTCTTTCCAATAGTCTATTTCATTCAGCACAAACTATATTTGACCGTATACATACAAATATAATAAATAATAACAATTAGAGACCTAACCAATAATTACTGGTCGTGAGTTTCTCATAATATGTGAGAGATCGCCTGGGTAGGTACCACCGCAATGTCTATTTCTCCCGCCAATTTATTGTGTTTCGGACTGAAGGTCATTGTAGCTAGAATGACTACTGGACATATTGAGACTTGACATCTTGTCTCAGGATGGCGAGCGTAGTGGCATGCCAAACATTGCTTTGTAATTCAAGGTATTTTTGGTTTTGCTACTGTTAATGAATGCAACCTAGAAGTTTGGACTAATACATTCAATAGGAATATCAGAGGATGAAACCAATTGAAGTACTCACGCTGGTAGATATGATGAGCGGAGGAGACGAGTGACGCGGCGTCGGTGTCATACGCGTCGAGAGTGGGCGGAGCTCCCTCCGCCGTGGAGTCGGACAAGTTGCCGCCGCACACCGACGTGGCGCCACCGTCGCTGCTACCTGTTACTAACAACTTGCACGCTGAACATACCTCCCCTGGGGAGACGTGGCAGTACTTTATCTGTGGCCATTATTAACTTTAAGGCCGTTACGGAGACGAAGGGTGGTAAAGGTACAAATGTGAAGCCGAAAATCGAAACCATTCCGATTTTTATATGTGTGAAAAATGAAGCATTTTATTTTAAAAAATAGTATAATAATGCTATTCATGAGATAAAAATAATCCATCACGCACCATTAATTACAAAAGTAAAGCCGGTAGGAATCGGCATGTATGGAAGTTTCGCCACTGGGCCGTTATAGAACAAATTCGTTTTTAATCAAATGAAAAGTGCTTTTAATAGACTAGGCTCTTATTGGGATATTGACTTATTTTGTTCAATCAAAAATCGTGTTTTAACCAAATAATATTTATCAAGCTTTGACATAAATATATGGATAGGACGAAAAGCGCGTAAAGTGTTCCGACGAAGTGGTGCAGCGCTCCAGTTCATCTCTAGTAGAGTGTTACTAAGATTTGTCGTTAATCGCAACGATTTTAAAAATGCTTGTATTATGACAGAATTTTTTGTATAAAAGGAAGATAATTATTCTCATCATCATTAAGACTAAATTCATATTTATTTTAGCATTTTTATTTTGATATAGTTATGAATGATGGAAGTATGGAGTTGAAGTGCGTGGTGGCCTGTTGGTAAACGGACCAGACGCGGCTGCCAACATGTTCACGGTGGTCGCGGGTTCAAATCCCAGGGCACACCTCTGACTTTTCGGAGTCATGTGTGTATTGATAGTCAATCACCACGCACTAAAACGGTGAAGGAAAACATCGTGAGGAAACCTGCATACCATAGCGATTCATAAGAATTTATATGGTATGTAAGTCCGCCAACCCGCACTAGGCCAGCGTGGTGGACTATATGGCCTAACCACTCTCAATCGTACTCTCGATTGTAGAGTAGGCCCGTGCCCTGCAGTGGGACGTATATGGGCTGATCCAGATCCAGATGAATGATGGTGCGATTTTCACGGCCATCTTTCTGATACTCTAACAACCGTTCTCTATAATCTATCTATCTTTAACTAGAGATTTCAATAGATATTTGGATGCATTTTATGTTTATACGAAAATCGAGAGTATAGATATAATGCATATATTTCTAAATAGCTAAGCAAAATAAATATATAGGTCTATCTTTATGTAATGAACGTAGAATTGTACCAACATATTCCTGGTAGCTATTTTATCCACTTGTTAAGGATAGATAGGCTATAGAGAACGGTAGTAAATGTACTGAAGGCCCTATCCTTAGTTATAAAACGATGTTCTCAAAAGTCCATAATTCGGGTCTTTTGCCGACTAAACATAGTGATGGTTCACTGCCACTCCTGTCCACCAGGATCAATAGAAGCACGCAAACCTACCTACCATATTTTTATTGGTATGCATCCATGAATTCATTATACATGTTTTTATTGAAAACTACATTTTAATTACAGGGAATAATATGAAAGGCAAAACGATGCTTAATGAATTTTAATAAATTGACCGGAGCGATACGTTCGTAAACACATCGAGTATTAAACACGAAACTTTCATAATACTCGCATATTTTCCAATAAACTTCCCCGTATTTATGTGAGCGGGAAGGCAAACATTCAATAGCGTGGGTTTTAAATAAAAAGTAATATGTGTTATTCAACATATTCTCTGTAGCTTTGGATTAAAAGACATTTGGACGTTTGGTTTTCATTACATTTTATAAACTTACATTCATATTTATTTATTTGCAATAATTTAAACTATGTAAACAAATTATAGCACGTTTGTTAAAATTGCAGTGGCCATATTATGTTTTGTCTATTAACAAATTATAGTTACATCGAAAACTATTATAGTATTTTCTATTTGTGGAAAATCTTGCATTAATACGAACTTAATTCATTTACTTTCTGTTACCGACGTAATTGATAGCAATTTGTACTTTTAGCAATTTTCACTAATTATATCTAACAACAAAATATATCTAAGTTCTTGAATTGCCGTGTAATTCAAATTGTTTGGTTTTGCCAAGCGTTCGTATCGCTTACCATCAGGTAAATAGAATGCTCGTCTCGCCATTCGGACCATTAAAAAAAAAGACGGAAACAAAGCAAAAGAGCACCGTCCAATTGAATGAAAATATTCCTGCAATGAAAGTAGATTTACGTCACACGTTTTTTACCTCTGACACCGGAATCCGCGCTGCAGCTGCCTCGATCGCCCATTAATCCAGAAGGGCCCAGTAGCATGGGCGGGCCTATACCGAGCGACACCACGCTCTCGCCTTCAGATAAACAGCCGGCCGCCTGTAGCTGTCTCCGCGCCTACGACAATACATTATATGGCTTACCTGTGGATATTCATCATTCGTACGGCTATCACTTATTAGAAATGTCTTATATTGGAAGTTTTACTTGGTGTTACATTATGTTAACCTTAGGTTACACACAGAAATAAATGGAGTTGAATTATATCTTTTACTATTTGTGTAAGTTCGTATGAAAAAAATGCAGTTGTAAGCTTTACAGTTATCGGGATTTTTTCTGTTAATGTCTAAATATTGGCTAAATATAAACTATATAATACTATCGTCCAAGAAAATATCTAAATCATATATTTTTAAATAAAAGACTACAAGTGGACTAAAAGACTGAAGTAAACTGATAATATAATTTCGATAATATAAAATACGAATAATATTCCCAAAACTGGTGATAAATAATACCTGTAATATGAACTCTTAACCAAAACGCCATTAAAAGAAATTAATTATTATGGTTAATTGAAATGCTGAAATTACACAATACCACAAAATTTACGAAGTATTAAACGTTCACAATTCGTTGTTATTAGTATTTAGCATGATATTTGATAACAATTTAATTATACTCCCGTGCCTCTATTAATTTCGACAACATTGAAATTGTACAAAATTTCTCTCGATTGGGTCATTTCGATTCAATGAGCCCACATTTGTGTAATGATGAGGAGCGCCTCGGCTGGAAATATTACGCTATCAAATTTAACTATACCGACTGCTTTCAGTGTGGTAGATTTGTAGACAAGTGCGCAAATTTATTTAACTTAATACAAAGCAAATCAAGCACTAATTGCTCTAGATTAAAGTAATTAAAAATAATAATATAAGATTAATTTCAGACCGTATTGATATATTCTTGATCACTAAATACACAACATTAACCCACTCAGGCATCGAAACGGAACATTAATAATTCACACAACTAACCAATGAGGCGATGCTTTCAAACTCTTGTGGTAAAATGAAAAATGGCTCACAAAGTTGCGCTATAAGCTGAGGAAACAGTTGCGTTTAATATTACCCGCAATTTATATCAGGAGGAATTTGAAATGGTAATTAACACCGCGTGGAGGTGATGGATGGCCGCGGCCGACGGTGAGCGCCTATCGCGATGCCTATTCATCAACAACGACGCATCGATATCGCTCTGTTTATTGTATACATGTCTTTATTGTTGTATTAATATCCATCTTCACTCTGTTGAGGGTCATAAAATGAGTCCTTTCATAAGAATTATCTATTTGTATCAGTTTGGTTCATTGATTTCATGCTCATACATAAAATTCGTAATCAATGTTTAAATAAGTTTAAATATAATATACATAATCTTTTGGATAAAACTGGGAAGTAAATGGGCATCCCATAATCTGCAAAAATTAAAACTTTCAACCATTATTGTTTTGGCAAAAGTCTACAACGTCAATTAGCTCTACGAAGCCGCAAACACTGTGCTACACAGCATGAATTTCATTTAAGCCGTGCCCTCAAAATAGTTTCTAATTATACAAACATATTAAGCAGCAGCACAATAGTAATTAAAATAAACGACCCCTCTGTACTAGGTTTATTTGCAGCGTTATATCTACCTAAGTATATTCAGCTCGACTGCAATATCCTGTACTGAGAGTACAGACGTCAAATAGCGAAGAACGCGTCTGCACCGTGTGACGATGTAGATACTTCAACTATATTGAACTGACTAACTTTCAGGATTAAATGCGGACGAATTTGAATGTGGGCCAATAATATCGGCAAGCACTTCTATTAGTTTAATGTACCGTATACTTCAAATTTTGAATATATTTCACTTGAAATTCGTAAGGATAGAATTTTATAAACTACTTTCTATAGCACAAGTGTGGAGTACCAAATAAGATATAAAACTAAATCGATACTCTTATAATTTTGAAAAGAACAGTGTTCAAAATTTCTGAATTTATCTATTAGGGTAAATCCTACTTTAGTAACAGATTTGAAATGATGAATACTAAAACGACGCTTTAACTTGAGAGTCTGCCAAATTAATTCAGTATATAAATCTTGGTCAATTATTAGGCGTAGTAATCCTATTCTATCAGATCCTATCGATTGAAGCACATTGTATAAATAATAGAAGAGAAATGACACAGGTGCAGGAAAGTCTTTTGATGATATGTGGTGAACTCCGATTAGAAGGAATGCTCCTTAAGATTAATTATTTGGCAATTGCTAATCATCGACAATTTAAAACACAATTTATCACAGTAGTATTTAATTTAATAGTTAAACAACTATAGGTCCATCGGCTCATTAGACTGAATATCGTTTGTCTCAGGTGGCGACCGCTGTGGAATGGCAATTCAAGGTATGTAATTCAATGTTTTGTATAGTTCTGCTACTGTTTAAGATCTGTCGTATCGCTAACCATCAGACGAACGGCATGCTCGATTTGCCATTCATTGAAATAATAAAAAATGTTGATGGAAGTGGATGGAGCACGGGTAGTACAACAGGATCGAGCAAAGGGCGAAAGGCTATGAAATTTTTGCCTACGCAGGTACAGGGTAGTAGTAGAACAGGTAGGTACAGGGAAGACAATTATTTATGATGTAACGACTATATTGATCGCTATCCTGGTGAATATTCTACCAGCAAAACACTTAGTTACAACATACCTCAAAGAGTTGTTCTCTAGCGTGGCGCAGCTGAGTGTCGCGGGCGCTGAGGGCTGCTGCGAGCTGAAGAGATCGTTCCGCCTCGTCTCGCGCGTGGCGCAGCAAGGCGGCTCGCTCACGTTCCCGCTCGGCCCGTTCAGCCCCTAGCGCTGATGACGCACCGCCTCGAGAACGCATCTGAACCAAACGCGGGAACTGAATTTTGGAAATTTGGTAATAGTAACTGGAAAATTCATGGGGATACCGAGCTATTGGTGGGCTTCTTCTTGGGTAACCGCTGCAGGGCATGACAATCATGTGCGCCGTTGATTTTATTTCACCATTTTAATGTTAGCTAATAAAAATGCATTTGGAACTTAATTCCAATGAACTGGTTTATAAAAAAAAAAAAAATTTAAAAAGAAATAACATTACAAAAGAAAAAATAAAAATACCACTGTAAAGCAAATAAAATAAAGCACTGTGGTTTGTACCTTTTCACCTCGATAATAAATAGTTAAGTACAATTAATATGAGTCAAAATATTGCGGTTCAGGGTTTCATCTGGGTTATTAGTACTGAGATTATTAGCCAATTCGACAACAGTTGCTCTATCCGTTGCTATTATCAATATTTGTCAAATCCTAGTTTTCAAACACTAATATGTGATTTATTAATTATGTTAACGAGCTCATTTAAATACACTGATTACGAACGTTGTTTCGTCTGTAAACACATCATTGTTAATTTTAGCTAATACGTACTTTTAGGACAAGCTTTTATTATTTAAATAAATCCATTGGAAATGTTCATTTATTGCGATTGATTTAAGCCAGGTATTCATTGTTATTGAAAAAGGATGATATTTATTAAATTTACAACGAACCTCATCAATTTTGTACATGGGATTTAAATGTACAGCTCTTTAGAATATAGTTTGTTACCTGCTCATAATTTCGTATGAAATCTCGGAGCTCTTTTTCTTTGTCTTCCAACGTAGCGTAGAGTTGTTTCATTTGATTCAACAAATCAAATTTCTCTGCTTTTAACCTCTTCTTATCAGCTTTCAAAGCTGAAACAAAGGCTTTTCTGTAACCTAGGTATATTCTAATGCTTAAAGCATGAATAATAATCTTATCTCCGTAATTTCTTGTATTTCGCTTTGAATGCTTGACATTGTCTTCGTGATTTTAATACTATTGAAGTTCCCCAGTAAAATTTGCTGCAGAAATATTATAATACGATAAACATTTTCAATACTACAAAGTAAGCTATTATAATCCAAAAGGATCAATTTATACTATTTACGCTACATGAATCAAAAACAAATGTGATCAAATTAAATCATGTCATATGTATTCCAGATCTAATTTTAAAAAAACTAGTGTTTGACTTTGGCTTTTTCTTAGATGATGTAGAGAAGGAATGAGATCCTTACCTTGGGATGTGATATTTAAATTTAGAATATTCATGAAATTAAATTTACTCAAGGACTTTTTAGAAATTTAATTTCTCTTAAGCGTAGACTCGTCAATGTGTATCTTACCAATCTTCTCTTCAAGAAATTAAAAATTTAATACACGAATTTCATAGTAACGTTGAAAGCTGTAATACGTTTCGCTCAATTATTCACACAATATCAGCAAATGCAAACTATTTCATTGCATTAATTTTGTAATGACTCCAATACAGGAATCCAGCTCAGCGTATATCTGTTACAGGTTAGGGAGATTGGGAGTCCCTACGCTATTCTATCAAAGGCGAACAGTACTAAATATTCGATGGCCTAAATCAATGTCGATTCGTCATTGCAAACGAGTATTTGTGCGTGTGTACATTTGATGGCACAGCGTCGCGAACTAAGCTTTAATCCCGAGTGATTCAAACTCTTTGAACACCCGCTGTTCGCTTTGGGACTTATGTACTTTGTGGCGCCGCTTTCTGTTCAGATATCGTCACAGACAAATGTGTGTTTGAAATGTTTGATAGGAAATCTAGTGACGTTCTGATATTGAACGACGCTTATAAACGACTTTGCAGAATTAAACAAAGATTTGTAGTGAGCGATATTGTTTTGCAGAGGAAATTATTTTTATAAGCGATAATAATTAAAAATAGTAAGCATTTCCACGCGGATATAATCTGTTTCATGAATTGACATGTCTAGTTTTTAATCTTAGTAATATTTTTTATGTATGTACAATTGGCATTTTAAGTTTAGTTCCAAATTCGAGATAGAACATCTCACCAGTATTTCAAATCTAACTTAGTTAATTTAGTCCGAAATTATCATAGGTACGCCAACAAATTGAATCACTCTGGAGTAATTTTCCTTATTCCTAGCCACTCAAATAAAACCACGTTAGAGTCAATACAATTAAGCGCGGGTAGTTAGCGAGTTTCGGTAACATGTGCGGATGTCGTCGGACGGACGACTTTCGTCATAATGACATCAGTGAAAATGTCAGTCGAAGTTACAGAAGAGCACACCCTGTGAATTACGTGAGCTACTTACTGATTTCGGCCTCGTTCACGACTCAGGTACTCCGGCGAATATTATGAGTACAGTTTATCAAAATGTCGGCTTACTACACGTCCCGCTCATATCATGAGCGGCACTCAACAAATTGGCCACTTTTATGGGATCAGATCGGATTATTGTGAAGAGCCTGACATAACTTGCGTACCAATTCCCTCGCATATGTATGGTAAAGTTTTGAGAGAGCTAAATGTCCTGTTATTCGTGACATTAAAACTTCTGAATTTAACTAAGGTCTTACTTTGCGTGCTTTAATGTATCGATGCTATCTTAAATGGTAAATTTAAGTTCATGCAATATTTGCACGAACGCAATGAATAATTAAAGTTTTGTTAAATATTAAAGAGGTTATAGATGAATGACCGAATTATCTAAAGCTTGATTAATTACTACGTGTAATACTTTTCTCTGTACAAAATATTGTGGTAATGTAAAAGTCAATTACACGACTTTAATTTTTGTAGAATGTTAAATTATATTCACATTCGATGATTGCCATCTGTACCTATTCCAAATAGGAATCACAAATTAATAAATACCAATTTGTTAAATATTGCTCTCAAACTTATCTTTAAAGACACAAAGAAACATTATAAATTATAAATTTTATAATTTATTATCTAAAGTAAAACGGAACATCAATTATCGCACCTAAAATTATTATACAATATATGACTCACAATTGACAGCTTCCCGTGCTAAGAGTAGTTCTTTCTCCAGTTGCTGCGGGTCCAGCGGCGCGGAGTCTTGTCCCTCTCCTTTGGATCGCTCTATGAGGGCGTTGCCAGCCTCGCCGCGCTCCGCCGCAGCCACCAGAAGACGACGGACTCTTGTCAACTCCGCCTTGACAATCATGATTTATTGTAAAACTAAATAAATACACACACAATTGGAACCCAAAAGACCAACTGCCAGACCTCAATACACTGTGTCTCAATACACTCGATCGTATCGCAAATACAGACTAACTATTTAATTTAACTTTTTTTATAATAGTTGCCAACCCGCACTAGGACAGCGTGGTGGTCTATAAGCCCTCTCAATCGTATTCTCGATTGTAGAGTAGGCCCGTGCCCTGCAGTGGGACGTATATGGGCTGATACAGTACAGTACATACAGTAATTGTAAAATAAGCTTAGTTAAATTTTAACAGTCACAGAGCGGATGACTCAGTACCTCAGTCCGCCCCGTGACCACGAAAGCTGTAAAGTAATCGAAAAATCCAGTAAATAATAGTTTTATTTCAATGAGTAACATTCGCGTTTACCTAAGAAATCATTAAATATATACACCTCAACATATAGTCCTGATGCCACATTAATATCAGTTAAGTCTTGTGTCGTGCCTTCGGGAATCATGCTTTATGGTCAAACAAAATAAATACACCCCAACACATAGTACTGATCGCACATTAAGATCAATTAAGTGTTGTGTCGTGGGTATCAGGAACTACGAGAGACTTTTCGGTCTCACAAACACCCAGACCCGAGACAAATACTTGTGGGCTTTACAAATATTTGTCTCGGTGCGGGGATTGCACCCTCGGTCTCTCATTTCATTTAAGGTCTCATCTAACAGCTGATAGGACGAGACGGTGACGTGACGCTGACGGAAAGTGATCAGTAATGGTTGCCACACTGTACCGTCATGCTTGCTGGGACGGCTTTGTGATTCGTATTCCATAACTACTAATACGTTTTAACACCTCGCGACCCGTCAACGACCTATCAGCACCGCATGGCCTTGCTATCGTGCCCATTGTTAGACATTCACAGTAAAACTTTGAAGACGGACGAGAATTTCACGCAGGCATTCAGACAGGCAATATGTTTGGCTTCTCTTGGTGTTACTTTAACACTTGTTACTTTAAGATTTATCACGTAGAAATTTCTTAAGTATCTTAATTTACAGACGTCTAGGAAGTAGGCAACCTAAAGTTAATATTATAGATCAAACTGGCCGACTAGTGTAATATGATTATAAGTTGAGGAAATGTATGAGGTTTTTAAGGGACTCGGGTTTATGGTGCTCCGTAGATTCTATTTTTTCACCGAGACATAGCTCAATTATTAAGATAAAATTAAATATTAAACTTAGTATGAATGTTAAATACTCAACTATAAAGATTTAATGCAAAAAGAAGCAAAAGATCTAAAATATATCACAAATAACCCGAGGCAAGAAAAACAAATTCAATTTTAAAATATTTTTGTCCGTTAATTGAAATGGGGATACGGCGCTCGTTTCGGAAGCAACGCTATTTGTGGCGAGGTCAATGACATCCAATAGAGCGGAATAACAAAAAAAATTATTAAATTGAAAAGATATCGATAATATAATTTGTGTTTATCAATTAAAATTAATTAAACGGGTCATACACTTGATTAAACTTGTTCCTCTAGTCACTGGTTATTAGTGTGATGAGCTGTGGTCCTCGGAAATCCTGGGTCAATACTTTTGGGTATTTTTTTGATAACTTTTATGTCCTTGGCTCGATTTTTAGGTTCGGTAATGGTTCCTAGATGACGGACAGACTATTGGTCAATCATCATGTCTTAGTTTCTACAATGTATATGCCATCTGCTATTTATGTTACAAAATACCGGGTATACATCCAGATTCCGGCCGAAAATAGAAAAAGAAGCCAGGTGGTAGTTTTAGTGACTAGAGACATAATGACATGAAAAATTTCAAAAAAAATGCGACAGTATTTTTTCCAAATTTTAAGTAACATCTCTTGGATACCATTAACCCATTAGTGGCCAAATCAAAACTACAGACCGGATTTTCCAAATTCTTTTTTTAATTGAAAGTTAGTAGCTACAAGAGGAAGTAGTAACACAAAAAAAAAAAACAAAAGCGATAATTTTCATGAATTTTCAGTGGTGTTCCCAAATTGGCACAACGACTCCTTATAGGTGAAAATTAGCGGGACATGATTTTTCAATACACAGGGTTTTCTTGCACTTCTTGCAACCCCTGCAACCTCTGATATGGCACACAGCACATCGCATTCGTTTTGGAAGCTTTTCAGGGAGGAGATCAACCCCATGCAACTGCAAACTTTCAATATTGGATGATGAAGGGCAAGCAGAACAGTTTACTTGGTGCGTCATTGTTATCTACAACATGCAAGTTGCGTTTTTTTCCGGAATCTATTTCTGGACAAAGATTTTAACACCGCTGCAACACCAATATCCTTATCCAATGACCAGTACATATTTTTACGAGGTAGTTTGTATAGCCCGACTATATCAGTATTCCCAAAAAAGTTTCAGCTCTGTAGCAGTGCCAATGAAGTTGTGCCGATTATATTGATTGGCATACAACATACTGAACTCAGCAATCATTGTAAAAACTTCGTCGTCAAAAAGCTTCTCAAATATTGCAACGGGCCTTTGTAGTTCAGCTAATACCTATATCGTCAGTTTTTTCATCGCTTGTCGAGTAATAAGATAAACACTTTCGGCAAAGCGGAAAACTGGATGACTGCCGGCACGCAGAGACAGTGGGCTGCTCTGGTTGGGCCGATCTAAAGGAAGTCGTGACCTTTCAGCAGCCAAAGGTTCATCATCACTGCTATCTTCTGATTCCAGAGTTGCGACCCACGTTGCGAACAAATATTACCTAGGACATCGTTTTGTAGGGTTCTAGGTTGGCACCTATTACCCTGCCCATTAGTACCAGTAGTAATGGTTTTTTTATTGCATGGAATGGCTAGACGAGCAACCCGTTCGCCTGATGGTAAGCGATACGACCGCTCATAAACAGCAGCAAACATTCCACTGCGCTCGCCATCCTGAGACATAAGATGTTAAGTCTCAATATGTGCAGTAGTTACTCTGGCTACAATGTCCTTCAATCCGAAACACAACAGTGCATTTACACTGCTGTTTCACGGGAGAAATAGACATTGTGGTCGTACCATGATGATGTGGCCATCATCATCTCCTTCTTCTTCGTCAGTCGCAACGCTTGATTCTGGTGGAATGATTAGCAATCTTTCCACAGCAATCATACTCCAAGCCGTCGTCAGTATCCTCGACTATTGTGCTCATAGCTTCTTCTAAGCCCTGAAGTCATTAGTACCACTAAAATATTGCTTGCGATTCCTATTGATTCAACGGCTACAAGTATACTAAAAATAACCATATTATTTAAAATATATGGTTATTTTTAGTATACTTGTAGCCGTTGTACCCAAATTGGCACACCAATATTTATGTCTCTATGTTTTTATATACATCTAAAATGACTGTAATAAAATAACCTTAAAGGTTAGATTAGGTTTTAATTTGACGAAAATACCAACAATAATCATGATATTCGTCATCTGCCATGAAAAATAGGAACAAAATGACACTTATCTATAGTGCTCTTCGGATAACGAATTTGAATGCATCCAAAACGAAAGATTTTTAAACAAATTTGTGTAAACCGATATTTTTCCCTAATAAACACACCTTCGACTGCATAACAAAGTAACACGATATTTACTATTGTCCAAGCTTTTTTATCTACCCTCTTTTATTGAGTGTTCCCAAATTGGCACAGTGGTCACGAATGGGTTAAGAAGGAAAGCTATGTATTTAGCACCCAAATAGGATAGGCAAAATATTACAGAAAATTTTTTTTTAGTTGCATTACATAATATGTCTGGAGGCAGTGAAACTACCACCTGGCTTCGTTTTCGGTCACAGTCTGGGTATTCCCAATATATCAACAAGCGCAAACTTGCCTTTCAAAAAGTATTGCATATTTAGATACCATAAAAATAAATGCGCGAATATACAGTTTCAATCTCGGAAATAAAAAGTTTCCTTGAAATAAATGTCAGCGCGCGGGAATCTGCGGCTTACAATAGTTTGTGCAATACTTTACAGCGTCTAATAGTTTTTGCGCTTTGTACGAATTATTTTTTTCAGCCCAGACTTTCCATTGTTGTCCGTTCTTTTGTAAAAGTTATCTATTTAAAATACTGCATTGTACACCATTCACATCAACAAAAATTATAACATATAAAATATGTGAAACAAACGGCGGCCTTATCGCTGTAGTCGATTTCTACGAGACAACCTCAAGATGGACTGGAATGAACGGAAGCACGGAAGAAATTGGTATGACAGTCTAGGGAAAAAATAATAAAAAAAATTGAAAAGTGATAAGGAATACGTATTTTTATGAACATAAAAAGTGTCCAAAAATATAGTACGTAAACTATAATACGAGTAGATACGGTATATAAGATATTGATTTAGAGGAATAGAAAAAGGAACAATGAATGAGTTAATGTTATGATATTACGTCATCATATTCGTATCCGCCTCGATAGCAACTACGACTTTATTGTGATTCATGTGTTAAATATTATCTACTCGGATAATGATAAACTGTGAAACTATTAACATCAGTATATTTTATACTTTTAAGGGTACAGTTTCACACTTATTCCAGCAATGTGTGCAATAATTCAAGACCACCCTTGACGTCTCGTCTTGGGCGAGCAAACGAATTCCCGTCAAAAGTTTTTCTTCCCGCTTGTGCAAACAGTGTTGCCATATATAACGAATTAACTAATATGTTTATTATTGCCATTCGAAATAGCTGTATTAATTATTTATTAATATTTCTGTAATCTAACACATGTATGTCGAGTTTCGGGGCCAGGCTATGTAAATAAGGTTTTGAACACTGCCATGAGTCGATGAGGGATAATCACCTCTTGCCAGTGCAAACCCTATTTCAATAACGTGCCATTTACAATGATGAATCGTGTGTATAAGAATCTATTGACATTCTTTGTATTAACATTCCTAGTATCAGTAACGCGCGTTGGGGTAATACCGTAATATAGTCCGAAAGGGGTAAGATCGTAAACTCATATAAAATTTAGGAGCTTATGTTCTTACCCCTTCCATCCTTGTATAAAAGAGACACGCCAACGCACCTTTTAAAAAAATCTCCATTTTAACATTAATTAATAAATAGTTTTTATTTATGGTTGCGACCTTAAAATTAGCACTTAAAATTACTTCTTTTTATTCAGTTTTAATAATAAATTTGTTTCGTTTCTAAAACTGCTCCGTTATTTATATTATACCATACATATATCATATTATATATTTTTTGTTACTTCTATGTGATTGTTAGGTGCACAGAAAATAATTTATGTAAAATGTTTAATTTAATTGGTTAACTTTGTCTTCAGCACCTATCTTAAGCACTTAACTTATTTCATCTCGTAGATGGGTTTGAGGCACCGTATAATATTAATCCACTCACATTTACCGATGAAGCGGATAACTAAGGACCGTCATGATAGTAATAAAGTTAGGGCACCTGACTACCCCGGGCTTCCAAGAGCGACCGAGCGGAAAGCTTTATTGGGATATCGAGATCTACTCCGATAAATACAGGAAAATAAACTAGGGCCTCCCTCATAAAATATTAGAGCCAATGGGACTCGTAAAGTTGAAAATTTATCAAGTAATTACAGAGTTAAATATTGCCGTGATTGGCAGCTCATCGTATTTTACAGTGCAAAGTTGTTGTGACGAAATGTTCCGCAGCTATCGAAAATGTATAATGTTGATTTTAATTTTAATTACATTTCTCGGAAATGCATACGTTTTATGCTGTGTAATATAATAACTTTGGCAGTCGGAGATTGAGAGTTACTGACGCTTCAAGTCCTCAAAATTGCCTTGCAAAGGCGCACTTTTCCTGTGAAAATTCTACCAACCCATTAATCATACATAATATATGAGCTATATACTGCAATGGTGCTAAGAGGAAATTTACTGTAGTTACATTAAAAAAAAACTCATATTTACCTACGAATATACTGAAGTGTTTGATATCGACCAATTTTATCACTTTCCACATTTGTTATTTCCAGTTACCACAAATTATGTGGATCTACATTTTTTTGTATATTTGTCACCGATATTTTATTATGTCACATGTACATTATGCATTATTTTCCTAAGGCTTTCTACCTACGTTTTGATATCTATCGATCATAACTTACAAAAATAGGGTATTGAGATATGGACCAGTCTAAATCATTGATAATGAGTTTTTAGAAAATGGAGTGAAATACATTCATTTTATAGTTTGAACAATTACTTATGCTTAAGCACCCTAGTTTTTTAGCAATAAATTGAATGTATTTATAAAATGAAGTGTCATTTTATGATCTTAAACTCATAATCAATTATATAAAAAGACATCACAAACTCTACAACAGTACCTGTAATCGTTCGTTTTCCATGCGGAGTCGGCGCGCTAGCTGCGCGGCGGTGAGCATGCCGGGCGACGCGGGCAGCTCTTCCTGACGTGAGCGGTCCGAGCGCCCGCCCGGCGACGCCTCGCCGCCCTCGAACGCTGACACATACATCACTTAAGGCTGATTTTAGAGTCACGCTGACCACTCGCCGACTGACCGTGCTGTCAGCTCAGCGAGTAGCTTACGGTCGCCTGTCAGTGCTGACGACTACGCGTTGTTCTAAAACGCTCCTAAGAAGCTCATAGGCTGGTTTTAAAGTCACGCTGACCGCACGCCGACTGTCGGTGCTGACAGCTCAGCGCGTAGCTTACGGTCGGGGGTCAGCGCTCACAACTACGCGTTATTATAAAATGCTCCTTAGAAGCTCATAGGCTGATTTAAGAGTCACGCTGACCACGCCGACTGTGGGTGCTGACAGCTCAGCGCGTAGCTTACGGTCGGGGGTCAGCGCTGACAACTACGCATTGTTCTAAAATGCTCCTTAGAAGAATGTATGAGACATTTCAATAGTCAGCGCTGACGGTCAGCGCGCGGTCAGCGTCTACAATCAGCCTTACTTTCCTTTAGATCCCTTGCAAGTATTTCGTTCACATTTCAAAAAATATGAATTTTATTGTTTGCATTTTGTGTTTATTTGTAAGTGGTTATGCAACACGCACAAAACTTATTGGTGTTGTAAGATGTCATAACTGTGTATTATTGTAATAACTGTTAGTAAACTTTAATAAATAAAATAAAAAATACACGAGTCTAGTATAGTCTTATATCACACATCATTGATTTATATTTTATTTATTTAAACACTGAACACACAAATAGTACCAGCGGACTTAATGCCTAAGGGAAGGGCATTTTCTACCAGCAAACCTTTAGGTAGTGTAAAGACACGGAAGCAGGTGCTTATTAATTATGTAGAAAATAAATGAAGAGAGAAAAAAATATAAAATAATAATGAGCATGTATACGACTGTATATATTTTATGGGCCAAGTGATTAATCGGGCATTATTCATCATGCCCGGGCAATATGAATAATGCCCAATAAGAGCGGGCAATGTGATTATAACCAATCAATTTATCACATTGCCCGGGCATTATACGGTACGGGTCGCTTCTACAATCGAGAGTATCACATTGCCTAGAGCGGATTGATGGACTTCACACAATACAGAAATTCTTAGGTAAAAATTGCTATGATTTGGAGATTTTCTCATGATTCCACATATCACATATCAATTACAATATATGTACCATGAATGTCTTCAGCCTTGCGAATTATTTATGAAAACGTTTGGTAAGACACTTTAAATAGAATGCAAATAAGATATGTAACGTCATTTGTTATTAGTTTTAAAAAAATGTTTAATTAGTTCTTTTCATTTAATTAGTTATTGTTAATTAAATAACGTCCGTTAAAGTGCTTGGTGGCCTGTTGGTAAACGGACTAGGACACGACTGCCAACATGTTCACGGTGGTCGCGGGTTCGAATCCCAGGGCACACCTCTGACTTTTCGAAGTCATGTGTGTATTGATAGTCAATCACCACGCACTAAAATGGTGAAGGAAAACATCGTGAGGAAACCTGCATTTTTTAACTTATTATTTGTAAACTACTCATAATGACCAATTATAAGATTTGGAGTTTTATGTTTTAAGTAGAGATAAGGCGGGAAATCGTGGTTGGTAAAGTAAGTTATAGGCCACATAATTTGCCCAACGAACTCGCAAATGAATAGTGACGTAATCCGGAACTTTAGAATTTTCTCAATTTTTGGGGAGAAATGGGTACTTAATATCTTATTAAGGGGACTATAACAAATATTTTTGTGTTGGATAGGTCGTTGATCGAAGAATGCTATAGGCCATAATATCTCATCACTCTATGACCTATAACAAGAAAGGCAGTGGTGAAAAATCTAGAAAATAATAGGTAATTTTTTCGTTTTTCGTGGTCCGATTGGTTTGAAATCAATATTTGGGGGATAATTTACTCCGATATTCTAAATTGATAATCGGAATTGAACAATTTTACCGCCACTTTGAAAAGTGTATCTGCATCCGGACGAAGCCGGACCGGACCGCTCGCATATATATAATAATATACATTATATACTAAATTAACTAAAACTATAACGGTGAAGGAAAACATCTTGAGGAAACCTGCATACCATAGCGATTTATAAGAATTTCTATGGTATGTAAGTCC